>OZ001648.1:491952-1691952 GCA_963924145.1 Pyrausta purpuralis | reverse complement strand
GAAATATGTGTTATCGCTGTTTTTTTGAAATTACTTCCACGTCAATCACAGATATTATACGCGAATGATTCGTTCTCCTTTGTTTAGCTACCCGCGCAGCTGTTACATTTTATCTTGTGAATGTTGTCCGGTTGTGTACGTTTTAGTTAAGACGAGAATCATTACTTTGCCGTAACACAGTTTAAAACTAGTACGGAAAGTAAAGGTTTCTTTGCCTTGTACCGACTAAACACACATCTTGTCCAAAAGTTGTTTACCTATTTTAAGGTTTATTCCTTTATGAGTGTGCACAGCATTTTTTGATATGTGTATTTTCGTAGACTGTACAAACAAATCTTGTATACACAATAAACGATTTTGTATTGTATTTGTATTGTATATTCCTTTGTTCGAGTCGGTGGGAGGATCTCGTTTTGATCTTGCGCGCGCGAATATAAACGTTAACGGCGTCGTTATAATTGCGTTATTGCTGAATTATTTTCACAGAACCTGCCGCGGCCTTGGGTTTTGCACGTCATTTGCCGATTCGGATAATACGCTTTAATACAAAAGTAAAAAATAAAATTTGTTACGACTTCTTGCCTAATGTCTTACAGGTTCAGTTAAACGCTGGTGCCTTAGAGTAAATCAGACCTGACCATGACTTTACAAGGAATACAGCACTTACTTTCCTAAACTTGACAACAACAACTCCAGCCTGGTTCACTTTAGAAATGTTCTGAAAGACATCCTCAAAACTAGATCTCCCTCATTAATTAGTTTATGCAGTTGTAATTTCAGATTTGGTTTTATTAAGCCCATAGAAGTACTATCCCCTTTTTAAAGATTTATGAGATAGCCGGAGATTTTATTTAGGTTGGATATCAACTAAACCGCAGAATTAACGGATCGTAACGATCGACTACGAACATTGTTACTATTTTTAGTTCCGGCCTCCTTGACTTTGCCATTTGAGCAAAAAATATGAGAAATAAATACAGGTTTCTAAACCCCCCGAATCAAGGTGGATTTTTTGCATCGGCTACACTGATTGAATGCTAGCTCCTCTCTGTCAATGGCGTCTATCGGCCAGAAGATCCTTGTTGCATTGTACCACAATACCTGATTGAACTCAAAAGAATCATCTCGCTATGATTTCTCGTTTTTTTGAAATCCTGAGACAAAAGTACAAACAAAAATACACTAACAAAATCTTACACTAACAAATTTTTAGACCAAAATACTAAAATTTTATAATTCTGACGATGTCACATACATACAGATCGAATTGTTACTTTCTTTTTTTGAAGTCGGAAAAAAAAATCATTAATTATGCTAGGCCTCTCTTTATGCGAGTTATGCCATTCTAAGTAAATACATATCGATAGGAGCGAAAACAAAGAAATTGGAAGTCCATAAGACCAACGGCAAAACCAGATTGTGACCGTGAGCAAGAACACTAATCGAAACTACTGCGATTTATCGGTTTGGTATACACTTGTAAATTATTATTATAGCGTAAGTGCGTGAAAATTGTTCATCTGCCTGAAACTTGCGAAACTATAATGTGAATGCGAGCGTGAAAATTAAGATCCACATTTTTCCCTTCATGCCAAGATTTCTGGCAAGACTAGCATGGGGTCTTGGGTCAGACTGGCGGGCCGCACAAAAAGACTCGTTTGGCCGCATGCGACCCGCGGGCCGCAGGTTGAGTATGGCTGGTTTAGAAGTACATTTTCGTGATGGCATCGCTTAAAGGCAACATTACTTACAAGACAGTTAACATTTATCAGCTAGGCAATGAGAAACAGTTGTGTTTAACTAAACGTCTCCGATTGTTTTATTTTTCGCTTTCCCATTTTTTCGTGAAACCTTTCTGACGCCAAGTCCTCTTCTATTTCCACGAGCAGTCGTCATTTTATTATGATAGACTGAAAGCTGGTTGAAAGTATTCTCAAACACTGTGACGGCGTTACGTAAGCGTGACGTCATCAGCGCACGCGATGAAAATTACGACTAGAAGACAAAACACAATCAATTTGCATACAGTGGGCTCAAATATAGAGTATTATTATTATCATGATAGTGTTATATTAAGAGAGGTATCCATGGTTTTTGCTTTAAGTTTAATCAATCATGAAGACACCTCCGTGGTCTAGTGGCAAAGCACGCTGGGTTTCAAAGAGTAGCCGCTCTAAGGTTTTTGACGGGGTTTGACCGATTTCTACATTGGTAGTAGAAATCATAATTATCTATTTTGTCTTGGGTCTGGGTATTGTGGTACCACCGTTATTTCTGATTATAACACAAGTGCATTGGCCGCTTACTTTTAGGATCAGAGTAATGTATGTGAATGGACCTCTTGTGAACGTGTTATGTAATACAATAATTAGACAGTAAAATCGATCCAAATCGTCATGAAAAGTGAGTTTTAAAGTTTCCTATACGATCAGTATGACTATAAGTCAGTTACAACATGCTGGATACAATTGGTGATTAAGTAAGACTAAATATTTGGTGCAATCGAACAAACCTACGGCTACCATTTACACTAGACAAGCTTGCAATTAATGAAATATAAAAGTTTATGGCTTAACCGCACGTGTGGGAGGAATTGTTATGAGTTACGATGTGTAGAATTTATTAAATTTACGACAATGTGGCTAACCACTACCGCGCACCTGGCTGCGGAAATTGCTAACGATTATATGTTATTTTTTCTGTCGGATAAACGTTTGGAGATTTCGCACGTTGCCAAAATAACGTATACGAAGGAATTCATTATATGAAGGTGACGTAAAGTGAACATTCTTTCATACCTATATCTAAAAATTATTCACAATAGTAAAGTTAGCCTGTAATATCCCACAGGTGGGCAAAGGCCTTACCTCAACTATGAGGTAGTTTGAGCCATACTCCACCACGCGGGCTCAGTGCTGGTTGGTGGAGGGGCGTTTGCAAGGCAAGCAACTAACCCTGCTGACAGATGTTATCAAGCCGCCCATAAGGCCTCTGACTAGGCTTAACGACTAATATCAACCGATATTAGCCGGGACCAACGGCTTAACGTGCCATCCGAAGCACGGATATGCTCGTGATGTACGTCACTTATATGGTCGGAATGGTCACCCATCCAAATACGACCGCGCCGTAGGTTGCTTCACTTTCGGTATCACTACCAAAGCGCTGCTACCATTGCGCTACCAGCACCTATACTATCTCCTGCCTACCTCACAATAGGTAAGAGGAATACTTACGAACGAAGATATTCCACCAATAAGAGCAAATGTTAAATGATATGGAAGACGAGAAAATATTCACGTGTACTGCGACACACTATGTGCCTTCCTTTTATCTATATTTATAAAATAAAGTCGGGTTAGTTTTAGTATTTATGACTCAAGAACGGCTAAACCGATTTGGCTGAAAATTGGTGGGGATGTAGGAAACGGAACCGGGGTCGCCCGGCCCTGTCTCAGTTCTGGGCGGGCGGGACACAGTTCGCTGGGACCGATAGTTTTTTTTATGTACAACTGTTTAAGTACTGTCCTGTCATTTAGGTACCATTATCATGATTTTTCTTGAAACTCCCATCAAAAGCACGTGCGTTATGAGCTTCATAGGCCAATAAATTAATTGAAAAAACTTCAAAACGTAGGTAACACGTTTTCCGCTTTGAATACTAACTTTTCTAAATGTTATCAACTGTCAGCAGAGAAATGTGGAAATGGCACTATACACGTGTGTCCACAAGGCCACTTAAACTCATTCATCACAGGCAAACGACTGGATTGACAGACGAAAGATATCTTGAAGGAAAGCGTCGCTGATGAGCTTTAAAACTATTAACAAATACGTTTAAAATTATTTGTTTGACGTTTTAAAACTTTGAACACTTCTCACATTTTTGAAGATGTTTGGTAATCATTTTGACATATTATTAAAAATAAATACTCAGACATGTTGTCATTATTACTTTAGTTTACCAAAATGCAGCCTAGGATACTTTATTTACTTTTGTCTTTTTATTTCCATTAACTGTTTCCTTCATATTGTTTAGAGACTACTTTAGATGGTAGCTAACTCCATTCCTTAACCATTCGTTATAAGAATGTAAACCCACAATGTTTGGTTCATAAGTATTTCATAATCTCACGATATTAGGGCGGAAACGCGTTCAGGCTTAAGCTCACTGATCATGTAATCTTTTTCTTAAGCTAGTGTCTCGATCGGCGAATAAGGATTGATTTCACCTTCTCTTTTCTCCGTGCCCTTAACTACTTCATTTAGAGTCGGTCTTCTGAATATGTTTGCTCCTTTTGTCTCTGTCTATTATACTAGCTAGAAGTATTTTAGCTTGAGTTTCAAGGTTTCTTCACTAAGTGGCCTTTGGGCTCGTCGTTGGGGTTGTTTTCCTTACGCCTCATAACGTCCTCAGTGGTGTAGTGGCTAAGCACGCTGGTTTCAAGGCGTCGCCACTCCGAGGTCCCGGGTTCGATTCCCGGTCGGGACAATATAGAAATAAATAAAAAAAATAAAAATTATATTGTCTCGGGTCTGGGTGTTGTGGTACCACCGTTGTGTCTGATTTCCATAACACAAGTGCATTAGCTACTTACTTAGGGATCACAGCAATGTATGTGATTGGTGTCCAATTATTATTATTATTAAATTATTATAATAACGTGGTCGTGCTACCGAAGCTGGCTTTCAGGAGTTTATCAAAAAAGTTTAAAAATACGTCCCACTATTACCTGTATTATTTCTTCTCTGCTTTTATGCCACACTTTCTTCCATACACAGTCCGTGTCTGAGTATGTGCTCGCGGGCAGTTTATAGTAATTGCGCGACAAATGATCTATTTATAGCCCCGCCCATTTTGTCTCGTGTCATCTGACGACCACTTAAGTGATGCTGCTATTCTGTGCGCCAGAAAAGATTTAGGGCCGATTTCACCAACGTCAGATAAGACTTATCCGACTGAATAAATATAGAACGACCGATTTTTTGTGAAATCGGGCCTTATTAGTAATTAAGAATAAAGAGTAAAGCGATATTTCGTAATTTTAAAGATAATTCAAATGTATCAATTACGTTGAGCTATTCATAATTTAAATTCTTATCAAAAAGTTACAAGAAAACCTCGGTGCCTATTTTCTTTCATCTGTTTTTTTTTAGAATTTTACTGCACATTTATTTAACTTATTAGGCCTGAATTTTCCAACGATAGCTAAGGAATATTCGTCGAATAAAATACCATACGCCTAATTTGGAGACGTCTCATATTGGTAAAAAAACATTTATGTAAATGACATTTTAAATCGGTCGTTTTATACCTACTTATTTCGTCGGATAAGTCTTATTTGTCGTTGTTAACGACATACCAAAATCTGATCTGTATCTGACCGATCAAGTTTAAGCGACCGTTTTTAAAATAAAATATACATTCATAATTGCTGTCAAATCCGTGACGTTTCCAAATCAGCCATATTGTATTTTAAAATTCGATGAATATTTCTGATCTTATCATTGAAAAATCAGCCCTGAACCGATTTTATTTCTATGATTTGGAGTTAACATTACTTTATTTGTATTAGCGTAACAGCTCTCAATAAAAGTGCTATACAAAAATTAAATGCTTTATTTACATTATACTAGCCCTCAGATATCGAAGTAGACATAAATAACAGCATTTTTGATCTGTCTGGAAAGTGTACTAAATCAGCTGTGCCTTATATCTTCCCATCTTTTATGATACACAAACGTTACGAATACACTCAGCGTCAAAAAAGTGAACCCTTAAATAATTTTGCCACTTCAAGCTTTCCCACAATGGAAGATATTGTTAAAATCATTGGAATAAAAAAATAATACGTCACTTGAATGACACACTGAATCTTGTCTCTTTTTTAAAGATGTGTTTCAAAAAAATACAAATTTTCTATTCAACTTTAAAAATTAACCGGCCAATTGCGCGTCGGACTCGCACACTAAGGCTAAGGGTTCCGTGAAAACTTTAACTGAATAAGAGATCCACTTACTTTCACTAAGCCAAAATATATATTGTTGACAGCAAATATAGCTTTGTTTTTCATAGTATTTGTATGAATAACAAAGTTATGTTTGCGGTTATTGAAAATGTGCTCTTTCTTAAAAACTACTTTGTCGATATCATTCGAACCAATTTTCGTTGAAAGTCTTTGTCAAGATGTATTTCAAAAGTTAGATGGGGGGTGGGAGGGGGGGGGGGCACGCACAATTTACCACTTTGGAAGCGTGTATTTCTTAAACGTTAAACTTTTAGAGAAAATGGTTTTAGGAACTTCGATGTAATTTTAAAAGACCTATCCATAGACACCCTACACGCATGTTTGACAAAAATAATAATTTAGGTTATAGTTTCATATATTTTTTGTAAAAGAATCGTAAAGCGGTTAACAGGATACAACTGCTAAGTTTCAACTGTGTAATACTAATCGTTTCGGAATAAAATGTGGCTGTGACATACGGACGGATAGACAGACAGACTTGACGAAACTATAAGGGTTATTTTTGCCATTCGGCTACGGAACCCTAAAAACTTAAAATAAAGTCTGTTAATGATTGTTATACTCATATATGTTTGGTGTGTTTTTTTCATAAAATTATTATCCCTTTGGAATAGAACGACAAAAGCGAGATGTCACTAGCAGCAAACTGTGTGATAAAAAGAGATGGGTAGCAGAACCATTTTTGTCAGATGTCAAACAGTTGACCGCCCTGCAGAAGCTCGCTGAAAATTACGTGCATTTGATTTTTTATATTTAAAAGTGAAATTGTGCATATTTTTGAGAAATAATGCATCTGAAACATGGTGACTTGATCGGTGATTGATTATTATGCATTACAGCGGCATAATTCCAACAAATAATCATTTAACAGGTAGATTAGTCCAATCGAAGCCTCTTAATATACGACTTTATTTACCAATGCGCTTCAAATTTAAAGTACGCAGTTTGATTATTCTATTCTACAAACGTTAATTTACGTAAAAAATAAAGACAGAATAACACAGGGAATGTATATCGACGAATATTTTGTATATGAAAATAACATTTAGTTTTACACTAGAGCTGCATGTTCAATATTTTGTGTCGACTGTTCATTATGCAGTAAACTACTATATTTAACTTAGGAACATTGTTATAAATCACCTGATCAAAAGGTTATCTCATTTAAAGCTACAAATGTTACTTACTTATGTTAGTTAATGACATCTTAAATCGGTTTCGTTTGACAGCTTTTACTTGTCCTTCTATTCCGATAGGAATATTAATTTTATGTTTTTTTTGCCACCGAGTGTAGTGGACCTCCTACGATTGCTCTATTACGTTCAGAAATATGTCTCCTGTGCTAAATATAGCCGCCACACAAGCGGACGAGCCCCCTCAATTTTCTATACGTACATTTTATAAACATCGGTCATAGATCAACGACCACAGATTCTTTATTTAATACCATTAGATAGCATAACTATATTATATTTTGAAAGGTCGTTTTCAGATAGTTATTTTTTGGTTATTGAATTTCTCAAGACTTTGGCTGATATATTCCATCTTAAATGTATATTTAACAATCTTTAAATGCTACAGCTCACTTTTTTTCGTCACTAAATAGTTTTAGTTTTCCTTAGTATTTTATACTAAAACATTCATGTGTCTAGAAGACCGTATATTTGACGAATGTCTTAACCAAAGAAAATGGTCTCGACTCTCGATCAATTTATTTCTGTGAGAGACGTCTTCCTCTTACGTCCTTTCTTTAATATCGTTTCTTCTTTATTTCTTTATTTCAATTCAATTTTCACTTACATTTCAAATTTAGTTTACAGTATCTACACCAAGTCGCATACAAGCTTAAACATAATTAATTAACAATATACTTAAACGATCATGAAAAAAATAATGTATGTCAAAACCAAAATAATATTACATTAGATTAAAATTACAATAATAATAACATTCAACATACAATAGTCAGTAACCTCAATATCAATTCAATTAAGTAACATACTTCACAATTTAACAATCTTGTCGACAATCTTATTAAAGATATCTATTTGCGCTATTTGCGCGATTGCTCTATAAATACTGTTTACAAACAATACACATATGTTTTTGTAAGTTTTTTTTCTAAAACATCATTACAAACTTATGTGTGCACCACAAGAAGGTAACGTCACGTTTTTCAAATGCGCCACTCCTGCGCAAATGTTACTCTTTGCCGTTTGTTAAGGCGAGGCATGCGCCTAATCAGGATACTGGTATACCTCTATTCCCGTCGAGTCCGAGACGCGACACTATATCGTTATGCAACTGCATCTCCTGCAGAGTTGACGACCGTCATTTTGTTATTTATAAAATTGCCACTTTGAGGTTTTGATGGCTCACGGTTTGATTGTATTTTTTCCGTTTCGTGTTCGGAAAATGCTGGTATTATTCCACACAGCAATAAATTTCATCGGTTCCAACAAAAGAAAAATTTAACGATTACTTATTTACTGTTATAGGAAATAGCATGGTCAGCCATCAACATTTGTCCTTACAAAGATAACTTACAAAGTTATCCTAGAACATCATGTTCAACATCAAAGTTCTATTTACACCTACTTCCGATTAATTCTATGGCACAGTTAAGTTAAGCGTCAAGTTATTATTTTGCGCATCATTCGTCAGCGGACATTGTACTGCTCCTTGAAGTGTCGATAGTCTGGTACCGATAGCACAGAATATAGACAGTTACAGAAGACAAACTGGTGTATTACGAGTACTTCACTTTTGACACACACACTCGCCGGTCGCGCTAGGGATGTCAACTTTGGCTTATACTCGTACGCAAAAGTATTATATTCGTCGTCGCACTCACATCTAGTGGTTACATGTTTTGTGGAGAATAAAAAAGAAGAAACGAAATTATATACCAAGAAACTAAGCTTACACAACATACAATCTATGTATAATACCTTCTAAATTGCTTACTTCTTGATTATCCGATTAAGACCTAAACCTATCAAATGAGAGGTACAATTATACAATATTTTCATCTTACGTTTTTTTTGATAAATGAATTTTCAAAAAAAGAAACAATTTCGTTCATACAGTTTTAAAATAAGAAACAATTATATGAAAGAGCTGAAGCCACCTTACAACATATTTTCACCTTACAACCCCTTCCGAGACGCGTGTCTCAAGCGGGCGTCATTTGCGATCGCATTGTCGAAATGTTCTGAGATCTCTTGACCGCGAGCCGTGTCTGTGTGCGTTGCTTGAAGCGCGCTTTGTATGTAGTTTGACCTCTGTACTAGGTACTATCCACATATTGTGCCGATAATGTGTTTTCTATAAACTTTCTACGGAAGCAGAAAGCGACGCGTCGCGGGAAAATTCAGTACTACGCCGTGCTACGGAACCATGCTACGTACGATTGCTCGTAGTCGTCGTAGCTGAAAACTCCATGGGGTTCCCATAGCGGCCGGTTAGATGGCGTTATGTGTTGCCTTGCAAGGTTGGTGATGCATCACCATCAATAATTAATGTATGTGATTGTTGGAATTTGATCACCAACAGTCTACCAACACTTATCATGCACCGACTCCAAATTAATTTGTTTCTCCTGAGTAGAGATCACATGCGTTATTTTACGCTTTTTATTCAGTTTTTTGAAGGCGGTTTTATTTTATAAATATTTTTTTATTCAATTTTCAAGACCAGTCAATTGGTATGGAGCATCGTAGTTCTTACTAACTAATATATATGAGCCCACATTTTCACGACTCTTGGATATTAATTTGATAAGTTTTCCACAGTTGAAGTAAGTGGTTTTTAGTTTTTTTGCTATTCTAATTGTAAGTTGTCTTCAGCTAAGGGCTGAGATCATCTGTGAAGTTTCTTCGCCCACCTCAATTGTTGCTAATTGAAGCGGCTAATTGCGTTCTTTCCGAGGAGTAATCGATGAATGAAGCATTTTAACAAAGACCGTTCTGAGAAATTGCTAAACAAAAAGTAACATATTTTGTAAAATCAGTCTACCTAGATGATAGTTCATGTAGTTTTTCAGTCGAAAGAAAGTAAATCTTTTCTTTTTCATATTTTAAGAAAAGTACATTTATAAATAACCATACCCACAAGAAGACGTATAGAAATGTTTACAAGGAGGGTTACCTAAAACACTTTGATCGTTTGGAGTACCTATTTAGTCCGAAGGTCTAAACGCCAAAGTCCTCGCATAAAGTCTTACTTAAGTTACGTGGTAAACACATTAAACCTGTGCTTGATTAACAAATTAGTCGGGCATATAAAAGTGATACGACCGTCCTAGTGGCCACTTTCCCTTAATAGTTGGGTTGAAACCAATTCCCGGGATCCTCGCTTCTGGGCGATGCAATTAGAGGAAATGAACTTAACACCATGGATGGCGGGATCTTTTCTATTTTCTCTAAGATACCAATATTTTTACCCAACTATGGTCAGAGATAACTGTGGGTTTCTTACTGGACACGGACACATCACCAAATTACTATTTTCTTAAAGTCAGTTTTGCTTTGCTAGTCGAATGTTGTAAACAGTCTTGATATTCTTTTTTAATGACATTGATGATTTAAAAAATAGGAGATACACAAAACTTAAAACTAACGTAGCCTATTCATCATTAAATACTGTTTCTTTTATTATAAAAATAGTAAATTAGTTTTATTTGCTGATATTAGTTTAAACGTTATAAAAGATTGCTTCAATATTGGACTAGCAAGGAAAAACGGACTTTGCATATCTACACATTTAATCATTTAAGAAAGTTGTGTTAGTTACACTAGTTGAACGGCTGAATCGATTTGGCTGATAATCGGTGGGGAGGTAGCTTAGAACCAGGAGATGGACAAAGGATTTTTTTTATTACTACTGATAACTCACGAATGTGTGGACAGACTTTCATGATTTTACTTTCTTGATTTGCCTTGGTGCGGAATAGGATAAAAATCATAAAACGGATCGGTCCCGGCCCTGTACTGCCTCGAGGCAGGACAGGGCCGGGTGAGACAAGTTCGCTGGGACCGCTAGTTTAACTTATAGTAAATCTTTACTTTGAGATGATTTATTTCGATGAATACATCGAATGATGACGATGACTATAAATAAATATTGGACACCAATCACATCCATTGCACTGATCCCAAAGTAAGTAGTAATGCTCTTGTGTTATGATAATCTGATACATTGGTGGTACCACAATACCTAGACAATATAGAAAGTTTTGATTTCTGTATTGACCCGACCGGGACTTGAACCCGGGACCTCGGAGTGGCGACGGCTTGCATGAAACCCAGCGTGCTTAGGCACTACACCACGAACGCCGTCAAACCATAAAACATAGTACCGGAAAATTTTCAAACATAGTTTGTTCGGCGACTAAATATAATGAACCACCTCTTCTAAAATTTCAAATATTAAAAAGTTGAAAATAAGAAAAAAAAGTACTATATTTGTAAAAATATTTTTGGTAAGTGTGTTACGACGATCGATCATAAAAACAATATAAGCAAACCTAACGAAATGGGTCAGTTATTTGTGTGGAAACATCTGCGGCGTAAATAGACGTACACTGAACACAGGTTGTGGCATTTTGGCAGCCCTAGGCCTTATAATATTATAAGGACATAAAAAAACGAACGAAAAGAGAGTGTCAACTCTCTTTCCTCTTGCTTGGTTGTCTCCTCTTGAACTCAACGAGCTTGTTTCTTTCACATGATAAATAGTATCCTAACTAAACTAACGTAGTTAATGAAAAATATATAAATACAATAATTTTTCTCCTCTGACTTATCACGAGTATCGGTATCAAAAA
Source organism: Pyrausta purpuralis (assembly GCA_963924145.1). NCBI lineage: Eukaryota > Metazoa > Arthropoda > Insecta > Lepidoptera > Crambidae > Pyrausta > Pyrausta purpuralis. Next base: position 1,680,096 of record OZ001648.1, on the reverse strand, counting down.
ATAGGTTGTTGCAATCTAAGGTGATTCACCCAGACTGAGCCGAAGTTCACCTGATCAATAGGATATTTCCGTTGGATACATTTCCTTTATTAGCTGGGTTGTAGTGAACTGTATTCTTAGAAATCGAGTCTATCGGAAATCAGGAAAACTGCGTCTGTAATACACACAATTTTACATAACATCTCATAAAAAATAATCTAGTTCACGGTACAATTGTCGATACGATACGGATGGAATAGTTGGAGGTCATGTCAAGTGTTCCTAATTTATAAAAAGTGTTAAATAGTATTTGAAAGACTACATCTTATGTAATAGATGCAATTCTCTGATATACATACAAATGTATAGTTGTGATTGTGTAAACAAATTCGGATGTCTCTATGTATAAATATGACCTTGATAATGAAATACAGTCTCTGTAACTCACTGATCTATCGTAACATCATACCTATAACTCACGAGTAGTGGTGTGAGAGAAATAATGTTTATTTAACATGTAAATAGCTGGTACGATTTTCACAGAGATAAGAATATGCGATTTCTTATTGTTTTTAGGGTTGCGTAGCCGTAACAACAATCGGAACTCTTATAGTTTTGTCAAGTCTGCCTGTCTGTCTGTCCATCTGTCCGTATTTCACAGCCACTTTAGCATGTAACTACAAGCATCACTATGTTATTCTAAAACTATTAGTATTACGCAGTTGAAACTTAGTACGTAGATGTATTCTGTTAACCGTTATATGATTTTCATACAAAAAATAAAAAAATAATGATATTTAATCATGAAACATACATGAAACTAAAACTTTTTTTTGTCAAACCTGTGCGTGTAGGGTGTCTATGGATAGGTCTTTTAAATGGTCATTTTATCTAAAAGTCTAACATTTGAGAGATAGGCGCTTCCAAAGTGGTAAAAAAAATATATGCTAAAGATCTTGGCAAAGACTTTCAACGAAAATTGGTTTGAACGAGATCGAATTAGTAGTTTTTGAGATAGAGCACATTTTCAATAAATACTATGAAAAACAAAGTTAGATTAGAAAGATTTGCTGATAACAAAATATTGTGATGTTTTGACTCGGTAGAAGTAAGCGGATCTCGGGGTTATAGTTGGCACGGAACCCTTAGTGTGCGAGTTCGATTTGCACTTGGCCGGTTTTTTTGCATTGCACTTTTATAATTTATCACCTAGCAAACAATTCATTTTGAACTTGTTATGTCCTTTTGTTCCTGTAAAAATAATTAAGCCTGGGCGATAATAAGTTCATCTAATTTTGCGTCATTTTATGATTGATTATCGAATAGCCATAAGTAGAATGCCGTCCTAATTAAGCGGAAACCCGCACGAATTGTTATTTTTTCCTTGTCCCTCTCTGCAATTCGCACCCACCACGTTATAGGATACTTTATCTCCCAAGTATTCAACCAAAAAGTTTTTGCAATCCTTTCCCTTATTCAAAGATAGGACACGCACACAAGGTCCAGTTTCCCTTGAAAGTTGTCCCGCGCTCCAGAATACGTTCAGTTATTCCTCACAGCACCTCTGTACCTCCCGCGAAGAGGCCGCTTCAATCGTGAGTTCAATATTCAATTTGAAAAGTTAGATATACCCTCTGGAAACTAAAGTCTATAGTTTGTGAAACATGACGGAGACAGACGAAAAAGGGTTTCAGGTTAGTGATTTATACTTTTGGCTACTTGGATGACGTCGTGCTTTCTATTTTTGGAATGGTTTGTTTATTTGCCGAAAGGTTGCGGAATATAAAGTATGCTTCAAAGATAGCGTATGAATTTGAAGTGTAAATGTAAATTAAACTTGTAGGCGCCTATCTATACGTTAAAAGGCGCGAAACCAAGGATAACCCATAAATGTAGAGCGCACTTTGAAATTTTGTTGTTTTTATTTTCTATTTTAAGCAAAACTTTCCATCGTATATTTTTATTTTGTCTTCATATTGATATTATTGTAAAATGATGCATGTTTAATCTTATTTCATTACGAGTAGCTTTTATTCTTTTTATACAGAAGGTAGGTATTGATACGTTTTGCTTTTATTTTGCTGCGCCGTTTTTGCAAGTATATTTAGAAACAATTAACTAATTGTCATTCCGTATAACAACATCATTGACGTTACTAGCCAATAAACTGAAGGTTTTTTACAAATGTGTCTCGGTAAACTACGATTTTAATATGTTTCTTAAATAGTGTGCATTAACTAATTAATTTTATCACAAACATCCGAAAGGATGATAGAGTTGAAACTCATAACGAGTAAACCTGCCTTATAGATTTAACCGACAGTTTTTAAAATTATATTTAGATGTTTTTTACTTAATACATTAAGGGTCTATTTTTCCCTTGACGAAAGCAATAACTAACGAATAAATAATTCATATATAAAACGTCATTTCATATCAAGTGTTGGACAGATATAGCTAACCAGAACATATAAGGTCATTTTTAAACACACCGTAAAACTTACTGAACAAAAAGTACCTACTAGGTACATATAATATTATACGTAAAACTGATTAAAATTCCCTCAAAATACTAGGTGATTCTGATATACATATGCTCTCAAATACACATCTTTGTAATAAATTGACTATATCCTATCAATTTTCTTCTATAATGACGGTGGCTGTTAGAGTGATTGATGGAGTGTAACCTACCTCATCATTATACGTAACCGAGTATAAGATGAGGTACTGCTGTATATGTATATGGAGATCATATTGCATGTCCCTTCTAAAAGAGAAAGAATATATAAAATCTAACAAAGCGAAATGATCTAGATCCTTTCAAAATTTTCAGCTGTGGGATAAATCATATTCTGGTATGGTTTCCTTCAATGTATTTGACTTCTAGTGAAACAATACTTTTTTTAATGTGGGCTATTAACTACTACTACTTTAAAAAAGTCCTAAAAGATCTTCTGCGAATAGAATACGACTGTAATTTAATAACCCCATACAACTTCATAACCATCAATTTCTTGATTTGGCAGGTATTTATAACTATATAATCAGATTTTGTCAACCTCAATCTATTTAAAAATCGTCAATAAACCCGTGTCCACTTTAGTTTCACTGTTCACAACCCGATTCGGTCTTATTGGCTCAAGCCAAGGTTCGGTTCTTAATCCAATTTATGGATGTACTACCTCTGACATTTCACAGTTCGATCCCCTAACAAGTCCCGAAGAATGTGTGCAGTAAATGTCCCTTGAGAAATTTGGAGATCCGCTGGGAAAATACCTAACTCCATTGCTTTCGTATACCATTCGTTAACAATGACTCGAATCGACTAAGTTGGCGAAGTGATATCTCCATTTTACTTGCAAACGTTTCGAGCCAAATGAGATCACGTCAATCCATGGCCAATCAACTGTTGATCGACTGGGAATATTTGTGCTATCAAAAAACGACTTGTTTAACTATCGCCATTGCGATCGCTATCTGTTACGTACGTGATACACAACTGCCTGATTTTCAGCACCCTTTGACCTTTTCCTGAATCCAACTTAGCCGGTGTTCTCATATTTGCATGTTTATGAAAAATTTGGGAAACGTACTTGTTGGCATAAAATCAGTAAGATTTAGCAAATCTTGGGAAAGGGCAATATTGATGTGTATAAATGTACGCATATCTTATTATCATACTTGTATTGTGAATAAAGTGAATTAGCATAGCAATCCAACGCGGCAACGCAGCCAGCATCATAGCCTCCTTGCCGCAAAGAAGTGGTTTTTGTTTTTGTATAGGTAGATTTTAAGTTATTTTTTTTGTTGTTGCATGACTTAGTTTTATTTTTTCTTGTTTAAATCAATGTTTGGTAGATAGAGCAAAAAGCGTCACAGTGTGTAGGGGCAATTCTAAAATTTATTACCAGGTTTGAAAGAGAAAAAAGCTTTTAACAAATATTAATTGGTGTTCGGAGATACAGGTCCTCGTCTTCATTCTCGATAATGCAAAAAGCACTACTGCACCCTGTAAAAATTGAAATCACTGATTGCAACAAAACTCAATCCAATACACAGTGCGCTGATAAAGTTAAATAAAACAAAAGTCAGAAGAAAATAACGAGATAGTCGTTAATAAAGAGGTGGGTATCCTCGATCAAGGCAACAAATTAGAAGCTCCCTAACGACCCTCCGAGGATCCAATCGCTTCCTTTTTTCAGCCCTGAACCGGAAGTAGGGTTCGTAGATTAATGTGTGGCCTGAGACTTACCTATTGGTTTTTGTTGGTATACACAAGGATATGTGTATCTTTATGAATCCATTGACAGTAATCTCAGTATGGTTTTCCTTTGTACTAATGGTGTTATTTTCTGGTATTGCAAATTCACGCTGATACGATACGCAACCATATTGATTCATCAAATTATTGATCATCTGTGACCTTCTGTTTTTTGCAACCATCCGTTCTTGCTGGAATCGTATTTCTTATATATGTTATTATACTTAGATTAAATACGCGGCGTAGGACGTCTACCGACAAAATGGACAGACGACCTTGCTATTGGTCGCTGTGGAAAACGTTCAGTGGACGTTCTTTGGTTGATAATGATGATGATGATGGCTTAGACTTAGATGATGATAAAAGTTTTATCTCTTCCCCTATTCAATCAGCCTGTATCATAAAAAAGTTGACTCTTCGAGGTATTCGTAAAAACCTTTTTTAGGTAGAGCACTTCGCACTAGAAAGTTCCATATTTATCTTATTTGACGATGATAAAAAACTAATCCCCAATACTACGAATATTCCCGTCTCTATAATCCTGATCTGCCCTCATTACAGTCTCGGTGCAGCTCCTAATTGACCTCAATGGGCAGGCCATTTGTAGCAGACCTCCTGTCTTGTAGTTAGATGGAGTATGTACCTAGACTCATGATGGATTATTTGCGTAGTTTTCCGTTACGTTAACTAGAAAAAAAACCCGGCCAAGTGCACTGTACACTAAAAATGGTCCATTTCTCAATTTTGCCTTCATCTGTGCTACGAGTATAAGACGTTGCTTGCTTCGTACCAAATTTAAACATTCTGAGTTCACGGGAAGTACCCTGTAGGTTTTGATTCTCTGGTGAGTGTCGAAAATTTACGACTTTATGTCGTAATTGTCGTCGTTTTGTATCTTTTGATATCGTTGGCTTAGAAAAATTATTTTTTCTCAGCTTAAGGGAAAGTGTCTATATACAGGGTGTGGCATGTTATAGGAGCAAAAACATTAGAGATAGACCCTTTAAGTAAATGGTTACAGTTTATAATATTGAAAGATAGATATTGAAGATATTGCTATTTAAAATAAATAAATCAATATTTTTATTAAAATTGGACACCAATCATATACATTGCTCTGATACCAAAGTAAGCAGCTAATGCACTTGTTTTATGGAAATCTGACACAACGGTGGTACCACAATACCCAGACCCGAGATAATATAGAAAAAAATGATTTCTATATTGACCCGTCCGGGAATCGAACCCGGGACCTTGGAGCGGCGACGCCTTGAAACCAGCGTGCTTAGCCACTACACCACGGAGATCGTCAAAATTTATTATTTATATTAAACCATTTACTTGCTTCTGAAGTTTACGCGAATATTACTCATGGAATAAAACACTATTTTCTAACAAATGAAATGGAACCAGCAATGTATTGCAAACAAATGTGTCCAGTCTAAGAACTAGACGTTGTCACTTACTACAACGAGTTAGCGATTTTGATATACATACATTGATTGGGGATTGTTACTTTGGATCACTATCTCTCTGAGTTAAAGTATTTTAGAACACTATGACCGGCTCTAGGTAAACTCTGTAGAATTATTGATTAAATCTTTTGAGATTAAATATTATAATAGGCCACACGCTGTGTATAAAAGAAAGTCGTGTTAGTTACACCATTTATAAGTCAAGAACGGCTGAACCGATTTGGCTGAAAATTGTTGGGGAGGTAGCTTAAAACCAGATGAAGGACATAGGAATTTTATTCCGTTCGACGGGGCCGAGGCGAAGCAATGATAGCTGGGATCGCTTAACTTTTATAATTACGGGGCTGGGCGGGACGGGGCCGGGGCGGGACTGGCCTGAGGGCGAAACAAAGTTCGCTGGGTCCGCTAGTTTGATATAAATTTCACCTTGATGCCCCCACGCTTTCTGGAAAAAAGGGTCTTGACAGATTGACAGACGGATGGAGGACAAAGCTTGCTGTTCCGTTTTAAGGGGCTGCCCGAATTTTTAAAATAATTATTACTCCTTAAATATTTAAGATATTTATTCATATGAAAACAATCAAAAATCTGGTAGACACGATTGTAAGACAGGTTCTATAGTTTATTTAGTACGTTTAAATTGTTTCTAAAGTAGTTTACTGTAGTAAGAGTTAGAAAAACTGCTAAATATAACTTTTGGCAATTTTTCTAACTGTAACTGCAGATAACTCTTTTTTATTGAACTCAAACATTGTATTTACACATAAATCACATAACCAGAGCTACAATCGCATCAATCCGATTTTCGATTGGTCTTTTATTCAACGAGTTATGATTTTTCACTAAAGTGGCGCTATTGTGCGCGTTAAAAATCCGGGTAGCCCCTTAAAGAAAGTGACGGTAGCCTACCGTCACTTTTTGTATGCATAGGTACTTTGATTTGATTTTCAACAGTGTTCTACAGGTTTGATCTTTAGCAGAACCCGTGTCTCGATTCTGTCATTTATCATGTACAGTAGACACATGAAAATAGATCAACTACATTCTTATAACTAACTATCTTAATGACATTCCTGATGATTATCTACGTAAGTACATAATACAACATTCAATGACCTATTGATTACGATTTGAGAGCAGTTAATGAATCATTTTTTTAACTTAAGTTTACGTATTTCAGATTACCTTGAGATATTAAAGCATCTTGGGAATCATTGAACGGCTAATATTTTGAAAGTACCAAAACGTCAACCCACACTCATAACTTCGAACATTTACTGGTTCTGTTGTTTTTATTGAGTGGAACCAATGTTATGCATCGATCTTTGCCAGAAATAGTCCGCGAACTTTCTGGGACGCTTTGAATATTCAAAACAATGGCGGCACTGAAATTACTTATTTTTTTCGTATTTAAGCTTTGCATAGAGAAAATCTAATCCCATGTCAATGACTCGGCTATCTTTATAACGAGGAACAATTATGCAATACAGTTTAAGACATTTGCTTTGTTAAGGTAGGTTTTAAGGTTTTGTTAAAACTCGTGTAACTAAGCACCTTAAAGTTGCGTTTGTTTATAACTATATTTTGTTAGTATTGTTATTTTTCTGTTTAATTATAAATATTTTCACACAGTTCATTCAGCCGTTGATAAATTTATTTCTCGGTACAACAGTGTTAAGTAAGATATACTAAAAACAAAAGTTGAAAATAATGTCGGGTAATTCGCGAAAAAAGTCAAAACCACGGTTGTCAACCACGGATGTAAAGTGCACTTAGCGTATTAATGGATTGACATGTTGACGAGCTTCTTCTCATCTCCATTACCTCAGTGTCTGAAGACGAAAATCTTCAAACAGTGTGTGTTACCAGTGATGACATAAGGATCCGAAACGTGGTCTCTGACTATGGGTCTCATAAAGAAGCTCAAAATCACACAACGAGCGATGGTGAGGAGGGCTATGCTCGGTGTTTCTCTACGAGATTGAATCAGAAGTGAGGACATACGTAGAAGAACTAAGGTAACGGACATAACCTTGAGAATCAGTAAGCACAAAGGGCAATGTGCACAGCACATATCGCGAATATCTGATGGCCGTTGGGGCAGAAAAGTTCTAGACCCCCGGATCAAAGACACGGTGTAGGACGTCCACAGATAAGATGGACAGAAGACCTTGTAAAGATCGCGGGATCAAACTGAATGCAGACCGCTTGTGATTGGTCGCTGTGGAAAGCCTATATTCAGCAGTGGACGTCCTTTGGCTGATAATGATGATGATGTTGACTTAAATTAACCCAAGGATTTTCTAATGAAATACACCAATTTTACACAAAAGCATACAAACTAATCAGAGGCCCTAATCTGTAAGACTTAAAACCGTCAACATAAAAGTGATTACCATGAGCATACAGCGGTTTATAATTTTTAACTTTTAGTATTGAAAATGTTAGTCTTGCAAGTGACCGCTAGAGGCGCTGTGCAATTTTCCATAGACTTTTTTACGTCGTCGCGTCGCTAGCGAGTTAAGAGTACAGTATGTATTTGATATTGTTGTAATTGGATAATATTTGAGTATAATGATCTCGTAATGCGAATATATCTTTAACTTGCGATGTCAACTATGAACGGGGCGTTTTTTATTCTATTTCTGTAGAAAATACGAAATTACTAGATAAGGTCCCAGATTAGTCACAGGGCGTCGACTCGAAGTCGGACGTGGCGTGTCCCGCCCCATTTCCCCGTCTCACCGCCAACCGCCCGAAATAAGCGTGTTTACAAACATCTGCGTATGCGCACCTAGGTGCAATCGTACCGAGGCGTTAATTGTTGTTGAGCTTTCAGTTTTGCATACTTTGAAAATTGTTTTGAAAAGTTTAACCTTTCTGTAATTGAAGGTCGGTTTATGTGCCGTTCGTTATTATGAGAATAAATAAAATAAACTACCTATCTAATGCTTTGCTATTATTTAACTCTATATGACCTGTATGTTGTTTTGTAAGTTATGAGGGTACTGTCCGATTTCTATGTCACCTTAACTATGGTGTACGTACTATTTTTTCTATGTTATATTTTGTAACAGACATATTTAATATATCGAACCCCGTGTCTTACGCGATTCGGGTGCATGCGAGACAAAACATTGTAAAAACAACAACTCTAATTACTAATAATTTTCAGTGACAATACTATGTTGTTATTTCAAGGTTGCCTCGTTCCGCACTTGATCAATTGCCAGAGAAATCACTCTGCGTAGCCCCAAGAATGTTTAAAACTATATTTTTTCTTTGAACTTAATAGCATCGTAAATCTGATCATCGCCCCAAAACCACTTGTTGAATGGAAAGTAGAACGATTGGAAAATAAATCTTTTATTGACGGCCTTTTAAAAGTCGTAGGTGAATTGTGGACTCAATGTCAGGTTGGCACATTTTGCCATGTATTCTTCATTTTAAACTTGTATCTAACAAACAGCCATAACAATATCTTAGTATGCGTCTATAATGTGTTATGCTATAGGTTATTGCCGGTCTATTTCTGATCGCAAACAGTATTGTTTGTGCGAAGTGATGCCGCCGACAGCAGCCTAGGAGTAGTGTTTAGATTTACATTATTGACACTGCTGAGCACTTATTAGCAACAAATGACGTAAATATTAGAAGTTTTTTTTAAGTGCCTTTTCTCGTAGTCACTTCTGTCTTTTTATACCCCGCTCTAATGGAATTGGTGCTTTACTCTATGTTGTCGAGATTTTGACTGTAACCATGGCTCAAACTTTGCATCCTTCTGGGTGATTGTAACTTTTTATCCTGACCTTTATAATGTGCAATCTATCTACAGGGTGACTTTGAAACTTTTTTGCAATATTTCGAACTTAGAACCTATTCATGATTCAAAACCCCTTACACATAATTAAGTTTTATTTTCATATGTGGAAGGGACTATAAATCATGAGTAGGTTCTAAGTTTAAAATTTCGCCAATGTTTTCAAAGTCACCCTGTATACTGAACATAACAACCTAGGAGCCGCTGCAAATTGAATTTCTAACTAAAATGTATCTTGCTCCAATATAGAGGCATAGAGGAAACTTGTCCAACTTCAGAATGGATTGAGTGATACGAATATAAGGCTGAAATTTTGTTAAGAAACTCTGTTTACGTGCCACGTCGTTTACAAACTTATGTTTAACATTGCCTAAGATTGATTGAAATAATAACGAATATTTTGTCGCAACGCCACAAGTTACGGATAAAACAAACATAACCTTTTACTTTTACAAAGAAATAACATGTTTGAAACGTGATTTTAAATTATTAAGTATTAGTAATGATTATTTCTCTTTTTCATAGATTTTGTACTGTTTCTTATAATTTGGCCACCAATCCATGCGGAGTGCAGAGAGAGACCTCTACATTGAGTTAGTTTTAAAGTAATAACTTCAAACAACTTTGAACCTGCTGTCGGCAAAATGAGATATCATTTAAATATCAAAATGCAGTCACAATACAATAATATGTAGCGTTTTAACAGACCAATTCATGGGCGCAAATGACGCGTGTCTTTTGGCAGGGGCTGCCCCAAGGCGCTCTAATATTAGCCGGTGCAGTTATATCGCTGTCAAAGTGCAGTAAAGCATCGGCAGACCGACTAACCTGATTATGGGTACGTTGGGAATTGGAGTCGAGGAACTGACGATCGTAATATTATGAAATTAAGAATGTATCAAAGCGCGTGTTCATTTCAACCAGCCTGCCTTATTTTGTTCATCAGATTTAATCTGCATTTTACTCTATAAACACTCAGGAACGACTTTACCAAATTTTTTTGATGATAACAACAAGTAGTTACTTTTTGAATTAAGTCGGTATGAGAGCCTTTCATGTAGAGCTATTTAACGCAACTCACAGTACCTGGGTTAGCCTTACCAGTGCATGATACTTCTAGAACATTCGATGCAAGTTATGTAGGTAAGTAGTATAACGAAGGTGACAAATAGCTTGTCCTATATTCCAAACCCATACCGAACCCAACTACCCGTGTCTGAGCGGGTATAATGGGGCCTAACAACGCCATAAAAATAAATGCCGCTGCGCATTCCACGGTGACATTTTCGGGGACACCTTGAGAGTTAATGGAATTACTCACTAACTTGTGTCTTACGTGGTCGTTTAATGGGCTTGTTTATCCGCAAGATCATCTTGGACGTCAGTTCAACAAAAATTTTTTTCTGCAAAAATTGAAACAAAATGAATTATTTTTTATCTTTCTATGCAACTGGCTCGGTGGCGCAGCGGTTCCATTCCCGGGTCGGGCCACAAGCAAATAATATGTACCTGGGTTTGTCTGTTCAGAAATTCTCAGGGTAGCTCTGAGTTCTGAAATTGGCGGTGTTTCACCCCCGTTCCTCGGTGCGCACGTAAATCCGTTGGTCCTGCGCCTAATTTCGCTCCAGTCGTGTCAGATTGCTGTCCCATCCAGGAAAGTTTAAGGAATAGAGAGTGCACCTGTGATTGCGCACTCTCTTTGTGTACTATAGGTCTCGCGCAGTCGATTAATCGTTGTGAATGGCCACCGTTGTCGAAATCAGCTAAGGGGACTATTAATCCTCCTACGTGAGCGCTTGATCTAACAAAATGATTGATGTGATCTTTTTAGCGATAGCTCTTTCAGCACACGTATTTTATGGGACATAAATATGTGTTTTTCATCTCAGGCCAAGGAAGTGTAGGATATCTCTACCTTAAGTTGCTCTTCAAGGGTTAGACAAGATACGAATCCTAGCAGAAACAAATGCGATAAACCTTTAAAAATCAATCCGTTTTCTAGAAAGTAACTTCTATTTAAAGTTATTTACAATTATTGAAATGTTATGCTAACATCTTAGATGAGGTCGTAAGAAATGTATGCACTCCACATTTCTCCAATGCAAAAGCTGTGACATTCGTTTCAATATTGTGCTCGCGAGTGTTGACAGAATAGCGAACTGTGTGCGTCATTCATACTCCATAATTACATTTGTTAGCATTCAGCAAAATAGCTTAGTGATGATAAAGCATTTGTGATATTTGATGCGCCTAGGCATGCGGCGCGGGAGGGGAATAGGCGGCAAACGCCGAATCCTGAGGGCATTCGGATGCGAGCCTTGAGTTGGTTAGAATTGTATTAGTGAAATATCAATTGTTATTTATTGTCGCGAGATAATAAGTTTAAGTGATGTAAGCCGGTTGATTAGTGATACTAAAGTGATTATCTAGTAATGTGTTAGTATAAATAATGTAGAAATATAAACTGTCAAGAAAACAACGGCTTTTATTGAGAGCTATATTGACCAGCGTCAACAGATCCGAAGTGGATTCCAGACCCACTTACCCACTAAACGGCCATTGGTATGTATTTTTTTTTGTATTACAAAGCTTGAAATTAATGAGATTTTTACCGATGTCATATTTTGTTAATTAATGTTTGTGAGTGATACATTGTTTACAATTGTTGATTGGACAAGGCAAAGACCACCTTAACTGATGATAATATGATGATGATGTTAAAGTGAAACTAATTTTCATTAACTGTTGAATTGATGCGAAGTGATTTATTACGATTTTGAGTTAATAGATTAAATATGAAGAGTTGTTGTGATACTCGAACTCGAACTCGAATTGGTGTGATATCAATACCTTCTTAGGTACTACTTTCATTGAGAATTTTCTGTGATACCTATGATAGCGAGGAAAGTTGGATACCAAACTTAAATCGATTTACTCATTGTTATTAGTGTGATAAATATTTACACAAATGTCTCTACATTAAACAGAAATTTTGATCATTCTTAGACAAAGAACGTTTGATCAGCACAACAAAAGTTATTAACAGTACCTACGAAATGAAAATAATCACGGCATTGCACAAGAATTTTAGTAGTAAGAAAATGAAGGTTTATATTTTTATTGATCTGTGATTTGTAAATCAAAACCATGTTGTGATAAACAGAAGAAGTAAAAAAAAAACTATCGTGTATTGCACCAACTTATTTTCATAATGATGGACTATGAGGAAGTGATTTTCGATGGCAACAACGCGCACAGGAACGCGCTCCAAGGTCAAGGCATAGTGTTTACATTAACACCATTAAGATAAGTCGCCATGTAGGGTGACTATGACAATGGATGGACAAGTTTCGTGAGAATACTTAGTTACTATAAAAAGTGATCGCAATGAATAACAAAATCTAACACGATTTCAATCGCATTTTCACGCAGCATTTTGCTTAGATTATTTTGATTAAAAGAAAAAATATTGTTACTATGTAGGTACTTAGATTATATAAAACTAGTGAGAAGCTATCCATTTCATTAACATAATGATGATACTTGTGCTGAATCCAGCTGGAATATACGTTGGCTTAGGTGTACAAATACAAAGTAACGAAACCTAATTTTGAACCATAGCATTTCGTAAACGAATGAATGAGAACTGCGAATCAATAAAAAACATAATAAGGAATCGCACTTATTCTGAAATAGTTAAATACGAATACTAACAGTATATGGACAATTAAACTCTCAAATACTCGTATATATCTTTTCGTGCGAATTAATTCGTGAAGTTTCGAGTACCGACTCAAATTTGATATTTTAACCAGAGAGTAAGACAAGGCTTACATGTCGTGAACAGCAAACATATTTGAACGAGATGCATAATTAATAGTTTATCTTAAAATTACTATTATTTATTACCACTGATTAGTGAATAATTATTTTAATTTGTTTTGAGGTGACGGATGATTAACAAAAGATGACCATAAGAATTATCAGATGTGGGTACAGAAAAAAAATGTTTGAAAATTACTATTCTTAGAAAGAGGTTCAATGTTTCCGTAATGTAAAATTACCTGGTCACAAATCTTTATTAGGAACAAAATAATAAAGAACAACTATGAGCTTAAAGATTAAATGTAAGCCTGACCTTATCCGGCTGTATGTATGTACGATTTTATTTTGATGACGATGTTATTCATGCTCGAACTCATGTTTCATGAAGTTGGATATCAATCTCAAAACAAGTTAAAGATAAATTAATAATCACAATTAAGAAATAGGTATTAAAAAAAAAGAAATGATGCACAAATTACAATTAGAAGGTACAAAAGATGAAAGATATGATATGAATGATATACACTTGTAAATCACCAAATATGAAATGGAATTTCGATCCTACTGCTCTATTAACAGGAAACTAAGACAAGTCAAGAGTTTTAAATCATTGATACAGGATATTGATACAAACAATAGGTTATCCAATACGAACTAAAATACGATATAATAATACAGAACGATTTAAGTAAGTATTTAAGTGCCTTCAATAATATAATCGTGAACGAACATGAGACACAATTGAGATGGATGACGACTTGTTTGGCGTAGTGGTTAGCGCTCCGGCGGTCGCGGGTTCAAGCTTCGTAAGGAGCAAATGTTTTGCGATTAGCACGAAATTGATGTTTTTAGGTTTTTTAAAATTAATAAATATGATATTCGTAAAACCAGGAAACAAGTCCCTGACTTCAAAACTAAAACAAAAGGTGTGTTGACTGGCGCATGTTTATTTATTTATTAAATTTTTGAGCCATTAATTGACATGCGAAGTAGATTTTAGATATAGCTTGACAGTGTAGTAATAAGACGTGAATCTCATTATTTGAAACTTTTTCATGACAACGAGTGATTAACTGACAAGTTATATATTTTGATTGATTTTTATATAACCGACACAAAAGTATTTAAATAAATACTTGAGTAAAGGGTTGTAAAACTTTTGTTTTATAACATAACACCCTAAACTCGTATGCGTACATGCATTTTAGGTGCTTAATCAGTCAAGGCAAGTTATTATTTGAAATCTAAAAAGATAGAATAATGCCTATGCTATTGATATACTGAAGATGGTCAAACTTGGCTCTAAAATAAATTAGTTGATTTACTTGTGCCAAGTGCTGAGACACGGTACAATAACGAAATAAAAAGATGAAATTTATCTTTAGCGTTGGATTATTAAACATAACTAACCTTCCAAGAAACGAACTTTGTCTTTCGGCAGGTGGACAATGAGATATTGTGCCGCCAATCTAAAGCCGAGATTTCCTGAAGTGTAGTTAAGTAAGATTCGCTGTGCTGGGGATGAATAATAGATGACGAGCGAAATACAGTTGCTTAGGTACCCAAAAAGTAAATGATACTCATGATATTTTGCTGGTGAATGTAGAATTAATGATGTTATTTGAGAGTAATTGTTGACATAGAAATAGAATGAGAAATATTGATCCCAGAGTAAAGTATCCCATAGTAGGAAATTGATGTTTGACATGACATTTGATTGAAAAACTAAACTACTGTACTAGACTACTGCTCTTTACCGTGGTTTTACAATTGAAATAAAGTATAGTGATTCACCTAAATACCCCCTTGGTGCCCGATGATTTTGAGCTTGAAGTGATCATAAATTTATATGAATTCTGATTGATGATGTTTACAGATGTATGAACTATACTATGACATTTGATTTAAAAAAAAAACTTGGTCTACCGCTAAATAGTGGTTTTGAAATCGAAATAGTGCATAGTGGTTCACATAAGTACCTACTTGGTACCTGATGATTTTGAGTTTGAAGTGGTAATAAATATGAATCCTACTTGATGATGCTCTTAGATGTTTACAGATCTACCGTGGTGCAAGCGGCGCGCACTTACGAGTGTCAGTGAGGCCGAAGCATGCGCGGCATTTTATGTGTTGTTGAATTGAGTTTGATATTCTAAAGGGCAGACCGAAGTACTAGTGGTGCTCACGTTTTGACGTGATTGGTAACCGAGAGTACAAGCGGATTTAACCTATGAATATGAGGAGACCGAAGTACTAGGGGTGCTCACGTTTTGACGTGATTGGTAACCGAGAGTACAAGCGGATTCCCAATGAGATAAGAGACCGTAGTACTAGGGGTGCTCACGTTTTGAAGTGATTGGTAACCGAGAGTACAAGCGGATATGATACATAGGTACCTATTATGTATAAGAGACTGAAATACTAGTGGTGCTTTTAACAAGTACCTACAGAAAGATTTCACGTATGTAAGAAATATGTGCCATGAATAATGATTGAAACGAATTAATAACGATAATGAAGTTCAAACACAGTGAAACAATATATAAAAATAGAAAGAAGAAAATAAAGCCAAATATAAATTTATTGAAAAGTATGATACTAAAGGCAGGAAGTTGAAAAGAAAGTATATTAAAAATGACTCCGATAAAGCAATTAGCAGATATTCTCCCTACCTACGATACGCAACTATGAACCTATCTATGAACACGAAACAGATGCACTTACAATATGCTGATGCACGGCGCACGACCCGATCTTGATGAGTGGAAGGAGAAGCAGACTTGCCATAAAAATAACCCAACCAGTACTGAAGTATCGACATAATTCCCTGTAAAACCACCAGGTGGCGCTCGAAAAACGCTACGACAGAATTGGTGATTTCGTGTATTTGTTGATTGAGAAGAATTTATGAATGGAGCTTAAAAAGTTACAAATATTTTTTAAGATTCATTAAAAAATATAGCTACTTATGTTAAGAGGATATTCGATGACAGACTTCGACCACAGATGGCGAATGATAACCGGGATTAAGCAAAGCGAGCGAGGAATGGTTGACTGGTAGAGAATGCTTGAAAGCATTAAGTCCGCCATTTGTACTTCATTTTGTTTGTGCAATAAAGAATATATAAAAAAATAATAATAAGCAGATGCCTACTGTGTACTTAACAATGCCATGTAATTGATGAACGGAACACTACTAGCCCCAGTGACATCCAAGATTCTAAATATGAGTGGTATAAGGTATTCCATAGTGCTAAACGGTCCCCGACCTAATAAATGGAAGGCATGCCGAAGCACAGGATTTATTTCATTTGATTATTTATGTATCGAAATTAGTTGATCTTTTATGATTTGTAATCTATAGTTTACTTAAAAAGCTATTTTCATACTTGTATTTTTAACATAACGAATTAAGTTGATTTTTAATTATTTATGATTCATTGTTTTCGTAAAAATCTATGTCTTCCTCATTATCTGCTAACGAAGGACGATTTGTTTAATAACCTTTTATGAAATTTAATTCAAAGAATTTAATATTTCAAATGAACAGACGTTATGAGCCCATATCTATATGCTATATAGATTCCAGTTTAATAATTTTATGAAGTTAATTTAGTCTTATAAGTTAGTGTAATCCTATGCACATAAAATTACAATGACATTCTTTAATGACATATCTTTATATGGCATAGTTAAAACCAATTTAAATAAAATAGATAATAATGGTGTTCTTTTGTTTCATATAGAAAATGGTCGCTAACTTCCGTTGAGGACTACAGCTAAAGCGCTTGACGTTCAGTTCAACTACAACTACCAGATTGAGCAGATTGACATGAGCAAGCTATGGGTTCGCTTGTGTGGCTGCTTCGAGCTTAATTGAGCCCGTCGCTGAATAACACGGAAATGTCGAGGCCACATTAGTCATCCAGATGCGATACCGATTAGACCACGTAGAATACAGGCCTGACCAGCAACCACTATTTAAATGCGCAAAGACAGAACGAACAAGACTGTTGAATGGATGCTTTGATATTGACGAAAAGTGTATAGGTATTATTCTTACACAAGTAGGATAGTTTCGCAGTATATTTTATCTCATGAGACTAATGTCTAAAGTTCAATAATAATACTTATCATAATAAGAAAATATCTATTGTACTAACTAATTGAGTAAGAAGACAATTGTGTAAGTTGTGAAGTTGCGTTTAAGAAACATCATACTTAGAAATTGACAGATACCTAAATTTTGACAATGAAATGCTACCTTATTTAGGTGTGATTTCACGACAGCTGCTAATTGAATACATGAACTAACCGTAAATAATGAATGTAGTAGAAGGAAATCCAAGTCGACTCTTTTGTAGCTCCTGATAGAAGCGATAATATTATAAGAAAATATATTTTAAAGTACTAGTTTTCAAATTTATAGCATATTATTTGTTAATGAAATGAAACAATTATTTAAATGTGTTAACTGTTAATATTCAAAATTCCCGAGGCACTGATTATACGAACAACGTTTGATAATGTTAAATAGAATTCGAACGATCACAGGGTATACAATATATATTCACTACAATATAGAAGTACGAGTATGTATTCTAAATAACTGATTCAAGAGACACAATATACTTGTAACAGCAAAGATTTGTTTTCACGTAAATTAATTTTGTGCAAACTTGTACAATATTAATTTATTTACTTTAATGGATTTATTTATTTACGCAATAGGACTTAATACACACTAACATTTGTTTGATGTAAAGAGAACCTATGTTTTATTAAACTCTCTTTTTCACGATACAAATAGTATTCTATGAAAGATTTTGATAAAGCAGTTTGCCAAAACACTTAACAAAATAATACATCCGAGGGTAATGATAATGGAAGAATGTTATTGAGATAAATATTGGCAGATTTGTTTCGTAATTATGATTCACTGATGAACTTAATAAAAAAAAATAGGTTTTTAACTTTTAATAAGAAAGTTGTAGATGAAGAATAGAAGTGTGTATAGAAGTTATGTTTACCACAGAAGTTATAATCTACTAATTATGTATCATTTATTGCTTAATGCAAGAATCTGAAAAGAACCTTTTAAGTATTGGTTCGATTCAATTGATTTAGTCGAATATTATATATTTCCTATGATGCATGATTTTTTGGTAACAAATCGCCTGACACACCAAACCGAAATTAGATCGTATCGTCGGTATTTTTGCATAATTTAAATTCATTTATCAAATTATTTTATATCATTTTCATTGTTTTAACTTAAATTAGATTGATTCTAATACTACCTTGATGAATGTATTCACATTACAACTGAATCCAATAATACCTACTAACCTATTAGGTATAATGCCAAATGAAAAGACATACATACACTGTCTATTCTAAAAGTGATGCCATTTTATTGTACTTATATTTGCCAGCGGCGCGATAGCTGGCCCTGTCGAGCAGTTTGTAAAATGAATGCAGTGTGAATAATCTATGCACGAGTGAATGTAAATATGATGGAGAAAAGAGCTACACTGGTCCTTGTAATGCGAGCTTATACTTACATCTATGAGCTTACATTTACTATTATATTCAATAATTGTTTAAGTCAGTATTCTTTAAAGTGTTACATATTATATTATATTACATAATATTACCAAGAACAGAATCGATGCAGTGAGATAGCGTGGTGTAACATCTGTTTTGCCTGGTTTGCGAAATTGTACTATTGTACATAGACTGACTTATGATGACTATATCTTGTTTTCGATCTTTTTTCAATTAAGATTATTTAAGATTTTATTGAAATCCTTAATATTATAAAAAAAACACATTAAAATATATTATTTCTATAGAAGTTAATCGACTAGTGAAATGTTTTTAGGTCTGTTTTTAAGGAAAGAAAAGGTAATTTTGGTCACCTTAGTAAATAACTGATCTGTAAATGATAAATTGAAAGTTCTCATTAATATTATATAATTGAATGTAATAGATGTCTATCAGTAAGATTTAATTTAATGACAATTGAAGTAACTCATTAGATATGTATGTATAGAGACATACATAGGACGTTCGAATGGCCGGAACGGAATAGGGACATTCCGTGATCAGGACGGCCGACTGTTAGCATTCAGCAAAATAGCTTAGTGATGATAAAGCATTTGTGATATTTGATGCGCCTAGGCATGCGGCGCGGGAGGGGAATAGGCGGCAAACGCCGAATCCTGAGGGCATTCGGATGCGAGCCTTGAGTTGGTTAGAATTGTATTAGTGAAATATCAATTGTTATTTATTGTCGCGAGATAATAAGTTTAAGTGATGTAAGCCGGTTGATTAGTGATACTAAAGTGATTATCTAGTAATGTGTTAGTATAAATAATGAAGAAATATAAACTGTCAAGAAAACAACGGCTTTTATTGAGAGCTATATTGACCAGCGTCAACACATTGTTCTGTATGTCATTCCTGTTGTTTGATGCTGTTACTTCAAAGGAGTTTTAAACTTAATTGCTTGCAAGATATAGAGGTTTTGCTTGCATTTTTACTGACTTGATTCGATAAACGATTTTACACAGTTTATTTCAGAAATATTTTTTTTTTCGTTTCACCGTCTTGGATGAATATAAAATCAAATATGAATAACGAAGTTTCAGTAATTTATTTTAGTAGTGTAGGTATGCACTATCTTTTGTCTTTATCTTAGTTTTGGTGACTACAACCAATGCTGTTACCAATTGTAGGTCGACTGCCAAACTAAGACATTTCTGACGTCACTTTTGCCGCCTTCATTGTCACTTCCCTCTCGATTAATGTACTTTGTATCATTATTTTGTTAGATTATTGTTGATTGTTAAATTGGAAGATGTAGACTACCAAAAAGTGACGTCAGAAATGTCTCAGTTTCGCCACAGTATAATAATAAGTATGGTTTCGCGGTCGACCTATGGTAACAGCATTGGTTGTAGTCACCAAATCCAAAAGAAAGACAAAAGATAGTGCATACCTATATTACTAAAATAAATTTATGAAAATTCGTTAATCATATTTGATTTTACATTCATCCAAAACGGTTCAATAATTTGTTGTTTAATAAATTACCTAAGTAGGTACCTTGAGTATTATCTGAATGTGGTTTCTCTTGTTACAGAAATATGTCGTCAGCACCGACCGGAGCGGTGACATCCATGTCCACGTTCAGGTAACAACCAATTTGATCAAAAGACACTGAACCTCACAACCTCGTACATAAGCATGGTTGTTTGGAAGAATAAATCAACACTTTTATGTTTTACGAAATAAAAAGAACTGGTAATTTCTACTTTGGGATTTGGTTGCTCACTTGTAAGACTAATTGACTCTGTGAAAGTTGATTCCTTTGTATCGCATAACCGAAGGATTATTGGTGCAAAAATAGTGAGCTAAGGGGAAATTTTTGTAGTAATACCCACCTTAACCCTAGTTTTTTGGTAATAAAAGTAAGTACCAGGAATTTAAATAAAATGAAAATAGTCAAATCTTATGCTAATTTAATTACATATACCTACTAACTTTTAACCTATTACAGAAATGCATGTTACAGTTTCGAAAAAAGTATTATGGAATACCTAAATAGGTTTTATCATTTATTTATTTTCATTTTATTATTAAAACAAAATCCAGAGCTCTCAAAATTACAGTTTTAGATGCATGGATTGAATGAATATCCCAAGTATTACATATACATATACTTGATGTACGTTTGAATGCTCAAACAACTCAGGCATTTAGGTAACGTTTATGTTTTCATAGTGGTCGAACCAAAAAAACTTCTGAAATTATGTTTGTCAGCAAATGTCGGCAAGTAGCTTAGCAAAATGGCTCTCGGGCACTCTCCGGGAGTAATGTCAGAGCAAATAGGAATTTATTCGCGTTTTTATTCTCCCTGAAACGTGGTATTGCTACATAACTTGCTATTGCCGGGATCAAATGCACATTAAGGTGGTTCCAACGGTGTAATTTTAAGGAAAGGTTTTTGTGTGTGTGAAGAATTGCGTGTGACTGTGTGTTGAGATACGTCAAAATTATTACTCATATTTTTTGTGTCATTTTATTTTACATGCTTCTTGTAGGGGATCATTCCAAAACATGGCCAGGTAAGCCCAATTATAGGTATCTTTAAGTTCAATTAAATCAATCAAAGGAATGCTACTCCGTCTATGCAAATTCCATGATATTATTTGGAAATATTATTAACGAAGAGTAAAATTATCATTCCTTTTTTTACCATTTACGCTTCAATCTTAGCAGTTACTTAAAATTCTCTAGAACTGATTTATGTATCAGGGACCTAATAAGGTTCCGCGGTGGAGTAGATTTAAAATCTTATTTGTTGGTAGCGCGATACAAATCCGATTATTTCTGCCTCGTCTGGGTTCCGTGTAAATGCATTACGCCCTAATTTATTTCCAATTCCTTTTTAAACATCGTTTCCACGCGTAAAATGATCTAAAAATGTGACCCAGTTAGTGTAGAGTGTAGGAAAATTTAGTATAACTAGTATTTAAGGTTTATACCGACACTAGCGGTCCCCTGCGACTGCGTCCGCGTGTTTTGAGTTTGCTTCATCCCATCGCAGCGTGATGTTTTACAGCCTAAAACCTTCCTTGATAAATAAGCTTCTCAACAAAAATTTTACAAGTTAGTCTAGTAATTCGTGAGCTATGCGCGTTTAAACAAACAAACAATTTAAAACATTTACCATTTAATAAATTTAAGACTGCTTTGTAGACATGGCTCTTTGAAAGAATGTTTTACACAATGAAAGAATATTTAAGCTGTTCCTATGAATAATATGACATAATTTTAAGATTCTAAATATATTTTTTCACTATTATCAATACTGTGCGTGACATTTTATATTATAATTTATTTGCTGTATGTATTTAAGACTTGTAAGATGTAATGAAATGGATATTAAAATAAAAAGAATGCTACTAATATATTCATATTTATCTAACATGATGATTGTAGTAAAATATTATTGTTATTGTTAACTACAAATTTGCATGCTATTTGTTAATGGCTAAATAGGCCGAACATAAATTTAAATGTAAAACTGCTATTTAACCCATTTGAACGCAAATAAATTCTATTCTATTCTATTCAAACAAACTCTTAAAATTTATCACATTAGCATAGATTGGTTTTGGAACCTTTGATTGGTTATTCGACGAGTTGATAAATTATGCATGAGTCAAGGGTTCTTGTTGTTCTATCTATACTAATATTATAAAGCTGAAGAGTTTGTTTGTTTGTTTGTTTGTTTGTTTGAACGCGCTAATCTCAAAAACTACTGGCCCGATTTGTAAAATTTTTTTTACGTTGGATAGTCCATTTATCGAGGAAGGCTTTAGGCTATAAAACATAAAGATACAACTCATAAGACCACAGCAGAAATGAAAAATGTTGCGAAAACGGGAGAAAGATATTCCTTTTGGAAACCGCTTAAGTTACACAAAAATCATGTATGACAGGATTGTTCAGCATTAAGAGTTCTATAATAAAGTCCTCAACAGCATATGCCTATCTTTTATGGTTGACTTACTACAACCTTTTTTATATTAATAAATTTGTTAAAATAATGCATTATTTTTAGAGGTGTATTATACCCACAGGTATTTATTCTTATCAAAATAAATACATTCATCATCACGAGCATTTCATTTAGAACCAAGTTGCCCTTTATATCATTTGATTTCAATAAATATCTTAGGAGCTATCACAGTTTTAACATAACTCCGCACCAAAATAATGTTCGCAGCATAAGTACAACGTGCGCTTGCGCTAATATATTATAAAGCTGAAGAGTTTGTTTGTTTGAACGCGCTTATCTCAGGAACTGCTGGACCGATTTGAAAAAATATTGATTTGAAATAATATAATCTGTGTTGGATAGCTTATTTATCGAGAAAGGCTTTAGGATATAAAACATGACGCTGCGACGGGAGGGGAGGGAGCAAACTCAAAACGCGCGGACGAAGTCGCGGGGGACCGCTAGTCAGATATAACATCAGTAGCAGTCGACTCATTCAGTTTTCGGGTCGAAAAAAAATTCTAATGGAATTGTTTTTCTTGAATCCTGAAATATTTTAGGTATTAAAAAAAATGCGCCAGACAACACACCAATTGTCGTGGTTTCGAAGTAAGGATTTTCATCCTTGGGTTACGAATACCAGACAACGATTTTGACGGGGGCGTCTCCCATAAATACTTAAATACATATATATAATAATAAACATCCATGACTTATGGTACAAATTGTCGTGCTCATCACACAAACATTTACCCCTAACGGGATTCGAACCCGCGACGGCGGCGTCATAGTCAGGAGTGTTAACCAATACACCAAGCGCGACATCAAATATTCATAATTTTGACAGGATTTCTTCATAATGTTAACGAAGATTTTTTGCGACTTCAAGGTACAAATACCTCATTGTATAAGCACTACAATTTGCCAGGACTTAACTTCCTATATTTTTGATAGAATTAGCTTGAGAATCTCGTACGACCCTATGTTACTACACTCTACCGTCCCCGTATCAGTATTCCGTATTCCGTTCCATATAATTGTCGTTTAACATACAGGTCCGTCCGCCTCATTATCTTTGTGACAAGTATTTGTATAAAGCATTGTTGTCACTATTTCTCTGTCGGGAATGTTACTTTGTGTTGTATTTTATTCCCGGTCTAAAGGAGGACAACGCAGATATTTTTTTCTTGTTGCTTTGTTGTTCATTACTTGTTGTACATTAAGAAATGTACCTAAACCATGAGTTTTACTAAAGTTAAAAATGATTTTTGAGATCGCTTCAACGTAGGTACGGTCAATGTGTTTGCCGTCTAACCACTTTTAAACAAAAGTTTCGATATAAAAACGTGCGTTATTTCAAATAAAGATGACGCGAGGCGTAAGCGAATTTGGCTCCTATGGTAATCAGGCGGCAGTGACCTCGTCACTTACTTACTTTGGGATCAGAGCAATGTATGTGATTGGTGTCCAATTTTTTTTTTAAGTTTATTCAATTTAGGACACAAAATGACAATTATGAACGTCAATAATTAGTGTAATGTCAATCAATTATGGCCCATATGGGGCTAGAATATGTCTCCTTATCTTTTGGACCCTACTAGCGCTTCGAGACAAAACAGAAACACAGGCAATTTGGCAAGTGCTGAGAAAAAACGCCGTAACAAACTCAGTCACCATTAGCTGTTACAAAAATGACACGAATCAAAATACGAGTAAACAGGTACATCAGTTTAGTGCAGGCTGGCTTACCATACATTCTCGTCATTAAGATAGTCTTGAATTTGTCTAGCCTTGAAGTTTTTTTTGCATTCGTTCGAATTTTATTATTGTATTTTATTATTTTATTAATTATTTCAACATTAAAATCTACCCACAAAGGCACCCGCTGAAAATCAGCGTCGTGGTATGCGTTCCGCTGCCACGACTTATGCTGAGCGTGCCTTTTCGACTCGAATAGTCCTGTTTTGTTTTTTGGGCATGTTTTTTTTTCTAAATATGTATTCGGTCGAATAAAGTGTTTCTTTCTTTCTTTCTTTAAATTTTATAATACCCCTTCGACATTAGGGTAGTTTTGACTTGTAACTTAAATTTATGAATAGGTAGTTCGATAACATTATTAGGCATATTATTGAAAAATTTGACACAATTTCCCAAGAATGAATTCATTGTTTTTGCTAACCTGAAGTTTGGAATGACAAGTTTGTTTTTATTTCTTGTGTTATACTTCATTCTTATAACACTTTTTGGCCATAATATTACACTAGTACAAAAAATAATGCACATAATGAAGCAAAGTAGCACAACCAATACATTCGTTTTGTGACCTAATGAGTGATTAAGTGAAGCCTTACGGTTGCAGGGCGACCTCAGCCAGCAGGACAAGCGCTGCGTGTTCCTCACCGTCCACGACCTTGGCACCAACCGTTAGTATCATGTTTGTTTACTAATTAATTTTAGCTAATTAACATTGTATTTTTTTAGTATTGGATTTGTCCGGTATTGCACAGGTACCTAAGTTTTGAAAGGGTGCTTTACACTATCTTCTTCATCATTAAAAAAAAGTAAAAACCGACTTCAAAACCAAAATGCACTAAAAAGTCTTGAATAAACTCTTGACCCTTGAAAGGAAACGAAGCCATTGTAGGCAAACAATTTCTTTTTGGAGTCGGAGGAGTTGGAGGGTTTTTGTCGATTACAACAAGATCGCATCATGTGATCCCGAATCGGCAAAACTGGGACCAAATAGAAAACATACCCTCTAAGTAAGGGTAAGGGGGAAAAAAATCGAATTGGTCGACAAATGGCTGAGATATTAGGTAACATAGATACAAAAAAAATACAGTGGAATTGATAACCTCCTCCTTTTTTGAAGTCGGTTAAAAATACGATGAAATTAATAACCCAATTTGTAAGAATCTATTTATATTTATTGAAGAAACAACTTTTCTGGAAAGTACCTTAATTTTTTCTTGATTAACTCTTCTCCAACTTTGGAACCAATGAGCTTACTATACTACAGATACATTACAATGACAGCCATGATAACCAATGATTGGCGTGAAGACATATTATTTTCAATTACAAATATGTATGATGTATGTATATATCTCCAGATTCGTCCTTGGTGGACTTCGTGGGCATGCCGGCCATGAGCGAGATCAAGGAGCGTTCCTGCTTCATCCACGTTGATGTGCCAGGACACGAGGAGAACTCCCCTGATTTGCCAGACTCGTAAGTGCTATTCATATTTGCCTCATTCAAGTTATCATCGAGATCTATTGTGGCTTCATAATTATCGTTCCAGTCTGCAACCAGGCGTCCAATGATTTTTCAGAACTGCTATTGGCCGGAATGCAACTCGATTGTGACATTTTAACAACGTCACGGAACTAGTGGACGTTCTAAACAACGCATCGTTTTTTTAACAGACGTTCGTTCTAGAAGTACACTTTACCAGTGCTACTTTGGTTTGCTTTATCTTTGATATTTGCGACTCACGCCACAAAAGAGAGCGTTTTTCAAGTGATGAACGACGCTACATCGTAAAAGCAATTTGACCTTAACATGAGATAAAATAAAACGCGTACATGAAATTTAAAATCATAATTAAATCAAATTTCAGATACCAGTTCCCCTCCCTCCAAACGCTAGGCGAAGACCTGATTACAGTCCTGGACTTCCTTCACGTTCGCTACGCCGTGGGCCTGGGCGAGGGTGCTGGCGCCAACGTTCTGGCCCGCTGTGGCCTGGCTCACCCTCGAAGACTCCTCGGACTGATCCTCGTCAACTGTACAGCCTCCACGTCCTCCGTAGCTGACGCCTTCCGAAGCCGCTTCTCGAGGTGGAAGGGTGCAGATATCTCCCAGTCAGAGGAAGACTTCCTAATCTACCACAAGTTCGGACATGTGAGTTTTGAACGAGACCCCATTGATTACAGCTACCAGGTATTCTTTTTCTTCGTTTGTATACTAACATAACACTAATTTTACCGAATAGAAGTTCGAGGATTTGGATGAGGTCAGTGAATTCTGACTACCATTTTTATTTATTTCATTACATTAGTAGTAACTTTATAAATACCGAGTTTTTGCTATCCCTTCAAGTATTCCATGTAAAAGCCGATCATTTTGGAATACCACCTACATATTCGGCTGAAATTCATCAAGCTTAAGTTTATTTCTTGACTGCTTTATACCTAGTAAGTTGCAACAACTGCATGCCAAAGTGCTTACTTTCCTACTTTCTTTTTGCATTTTTTTTGTAGAAGCAAATACTTTAGTTACTAACCTACTAACATTTAGTGCTTTTATTTAGTTTTGAACTAGAATATACCATCTAGTTTAATTAGCTTTGCCAAACTATTTATTTGTGCTTTGTGTGTAGTTTTTTATAGTGCTTCAATTTGTAGTAGATTTAGAAGAGCTTCTTTCTTTGCTGACTTTGTTTCTGTGATTAACAATTTTTTTTTTGCTTTTTCTTGTCCATTTACAACTGTAGCGAGTGTGTGTCTTTTTATCGCTCCATCAAGTCCTATTCACTTAGTTAAGCTGAACATATTATTATAGGTAGCGCTGTCACCAGCACAAGTAACGAGAGCTCTGCCTTCACAATGTGATCACATGTGTGTTTTTTAATAATTAAATAATTTCCTCAGCAAATGTCAAGCGACTCGTGCGAGGTGGCGGAGCGCGAGCGCATGCTCACGGAGTACCGCTCGCGCCTGCGTGGGAACCTCAACACGCACAACATCAAGCAGTACGTGCGCCAGTTCATCAAGTAAGGAAAAACCTGATTGAACTAATAAACAATCATCTCGCTTTGACGTCTCGTTTTTGAGAAATCTTGCTTGAGTAAAATTTAAAGTTAAATTTACGCATTTTAAGTTAAATCTTGAGACAAACATAAACAAACTTATAAAGACTTACGAAAATTTGCACACGTGATGAACCATAATAGATCAACATTTTAAAATTTTATCCAATTCTGACGATATGACATACATACAGGTCGCATTGATTACTATCTGTTTTGAAATCGGTAAAAATATAATGTACGGAGAACAGCACGTCAAGATAAACACTGCGGTGTCTTATACCGTTGCAATAAGGGCTAGTTTACAACAAAAATGGGTAACCTGATGTACTGGTGACTGTACTCGTACATTACGTATTAAGTTAATATAATCATAGGCTGATATTTTCGACTGTTCATTGACAGCCATTATACGGTTGAGGTATCTGGCGCCTATAACCATCTCCTTTGCACCTAGTGCCGTCTGTTGTTTGAAGTGACACCCGTTTTTGTGTCGCGTAGTGATTGTAAGCGCAAGAGAAATCAACTGCACATAGTAGGACGGAGGCACAAACATTTAGTGTACCTACCACTACAGAAGTTTTCAGCCTGGAATATGTATACTGATTTAATAGTGTTGTTTTCATCTTCAATACCGTCATTGTAGCAAAGTAGGTACAGAGCCCAAACTAAAAGTAATTTTAAACCACACGCCCATCTTAGCAACTTTAAAATATGATATCGAAGATGTTTCCCCTCCTAATGATCTCATTTCTTATAGGAGGTCTGTAAGAGGTAATTAATGTAGCTTCTCATTCGATTTGTTTATAAATCTTCAGTGATAATGCTGATTACTAATGTAGTACACACACAATTTAATGCTACCCTCTATTTTTTATAAAATAATAATTAAAGATAAACCCATTGCTTTCATACTCATTATTTCATTGTAAGATTAATAAATCATGTTGTAAAAGCCATAACACGGTAAGACCAAAACCCCTTCGCACACGGAGCGGGCTAGATACTCTCATACATACCTAATTGTAAAACTGGCGTTCTTATCTTTTTCCAGCCGCAAGGACCTGGTACTCAAGGGTTGTCAGCCAGATATCCTGCTCATCACTGGCACTCTCAGCCCCTACGGCAGCGTCGTCGAGAAGATGTATAAGGAACTGGACAAGGAGAAAGTCACCATTCTGAAGATCGAGAGGGTGGGAGATGTTCTGGCTGAAGCTGTAAGTGTATTTTTATTGGTTTACATTCATCTAATGTAATGCTGCTTAGAAAATGCGAGGTGCTGTGATTGCACTATGTAAGAATAAAGTCGTCCAGAGGAATGGACGTATTTTTACTAAAGTTTGCAGTAACTCACGATGTCGTCGAATGTTAAGTACCTAGTTATTTAATAATATACCCATTTTAAATTTATTAGACATAAACATTTTTCATAATAGGTAACTACTTTCACTTTTGCTACTGTCGATGGTTTACAATGTTTTTAACACTAACAGATTTCACATTTTGTATTCATAATGATGAAATAAGAACTATCAACTTTCTGGATAACCGGGCCAAACGCTCTTCCAAAGCTACCGTGCTGTCGGTCCGACCGTTGAAATTTCTGGTCTCTTAGGAAAAGCTACGTCATTACGTGTGACGTCTACGATTGGATGAGCGTTTGGCCCGGTAAGTTAGAAAGTTGCCGGTTTGAGTCCCGCCCGTGCCCTTTTTTTTACATCATTTTGCTACTTACAGTTTGTTGAAAATAAAATTGGCATCGTATTTTATCTTTTAGTTGTTTTGAGTAAACTATTAGCGTAAATTTCAAATTAATGCGTCCATTTGGTTACTATAAAATGAGTATAGGGCATTTTGTTTATATTGCATATCATGCACGGAATGCACGGAACTCTGTCTACCATCATCTTAACATCGAGTACGTACGAAAATTTCCCCATTCACAAATACATCTGCTGCAGTAGTGCAACCTTAACCTGCAAGTGTTTCCAGTTTGCGGTGAACGCAGTTGCAATCATCCGTCCGGTGTTACAGAACTGAGGAAAAGTAAAAGTGTTCGCCAGTCGGTGCATTCCGTCGAACGGAACGCAACGCTGCTCGGGAACCAGTATATACGCATCTCTCGCTTGCAATGTCGTAATCGTAAGCGTACACAAACATTTGTGTTGATGCTCTTTATGTAAATTGTGATATATCAGAAAATCGGAAACCACTTGTGGTCTAGTGATTTGAAACTGACTATGACTTTTCTTCCATTCAAGATGAGGACTTCAGTAAAAATACAGTGCATCGGCTACGGACTCCTAATTCTCGGACTGTATTACAAACCATACTTCATGTATGTGCTCTTCCAAATAATCGTGATCGGAGGAATGGTCACTGGGCTGTATCAGAAAAATACCAATATAATGTGCAAATCCAAAAAGTCGTTAGTTGGTAGAACGGCAATAGTAACTGGCGGCACAACCGGTATGGGATTAGAAATCGCAGCTGATTTCGCTCACAGAGGCGCACGAGTTATCATTGCGTGCCCCTTTGTAGAGGAAGGACTACATGCGAAGAAACTAATAGAAAAAAGTTCTGGCAGCGATAAAGTGATTTTCAAATTACTTGATCTGTCTTCGTTTGCATCGGTGCGAAGATTTGCAACTGATATTTTGGATAATGAAGACAGATTAGATCTATTAGTCAATAACGCTGGTGTGGGCATCCCAGATGACTTTGAAACCGCCGATGGCTTGCCCTTCATTATGCAAGTTAACTATTTCGGCACGTTTCTCTTAACAATTTTACTCCTACCGCTTCTGAAGAGAACGGGAGAACCGTCGGAACCGAGTAGGATAGTGAACACAGCGTCTATTCTTCACAAATTAGGTAGAATTGACTTTGATAAATGGCATAAGGTTGATAATGATTACTCTAAAATTCGGAAATATGGAACAAGCAAGTTGAGTTTGGTGATGTTTACAAGAGAGCTCAGTATGAGACTGAGAGATACAAACGTCACTGTAAATGTTGTGGACCCCGGTGCAGTCGGGACAGCTATATTTAAGGAATCTTCTGGAAGAAATTGGGGGGCTTTCTTCGCTTTTATGATAGGGATTCTATTTAAACATCCTTGGGAAGGCGCTCAAACGGCGCTTTATGTTTCCACAAGCACGACGGTGGGAAAAATGAGCGGGAAGTACTTCAGAAACCTTAAGGTCGTTCTACCGGGGAAAGATGCGACCAATCAAGAGGTTTCAAAACGCCTTTGGGATGAGACTGTGAGGCTCGTTAAGTTGAAGGACGATGAATAGCTTAAATAGGATAACAAGGTACATTATTTAACCAAGTTTGTTACTACTAGACAAAGTTGTGATATGTTGTAAGCAAACTAGTAATCGACTTATTTACAAGGTCTGTGATTCCTGTCTGTGTATGTTATTTCTTCAACTAAATTATCCGATGTGGATTTGCAGTGTATTCTATTAATATTAAATAATTTAGTTTACGATGTGGGGTTTTTATTTACCTGTACTGCATTATAAAAGTGTATCAAGACACTATCAAACATAACTAGTGATGTTAGCCGGTTAGTTTTTGTCTCGCAAATTAATTTATATTGAAACACTCTTGTATTGAGTGCACTGGTTATTTTCAATTATAAACATAAACTAATCTATTAACTTTTTAGTTGTAGTACTTAAGTGTAACGCAACGTAAAGTGTAGATACATAAAGCTAATATTTCATTACAATATGTTGTTATACCCTGTTACTCTTTGCAAGTCGAATATTGTATACAATATTTTTATAACTTTTAAACTAATAACAGTTAATAAAATGAATTTACTATTTGATTTAAAAAGATTTCAGTGTTTAACGACGTATTAACTAAGTAGGTTGTTCATTTCCTAAATACCTTTATTTAAAATGAATGTTAAAGAGAAATGTCAAGATTGTTTATAATATTCGACTATTAACGAAAACTGGACTTTACCTCTAGTATTTTTTTGTTAATCATTTAACAACTAAATAGCTTTGCCCTCGTCAGTTGTGTTTTTACGTCTTTCTCTACTACCCCTGTACATTCACACCCTGATTCTCGATACAATACGAAAATTTCCTCTTTGAATTGCTGCGTTAAGATTTTCTTAGTCTTTCTTGCGTCCTTCTTCCTTCTATTTCCCTCTTTTTTGGGTCTTCCTAGCTTCCTTCTATTATCTTTTAAGATAAAGATTTGACGAGTTCCGTGGTCAAGTGATTAGCACGCTGGTTTCAAGCGACTCCATCTCGTGAGGTTCCGGGTTCGATTCCCGGTCGGGTCAATGTAGAAAACGATCTTTTCTATATTGTTTCAGGTCTGGGTGTTGTTGTACCAACAGTTGTGTCTGATTTCCATAACACAAGTGCACTGGCTACTTACTTTGGGATCAGAGCCATGCATGTGATCGGGGTCCAATTAAAAAAAATACAAATAAAGGTGTCGTGTATTTTGTCAACGACGTCGCTATCATACTACTTCCCATTCCAGCCAGCCAAAGTGGCGCAATCGCTGCTGCTGTTCTGCCAAGGCCAGGGGCTGCTGACGTCGCTGCCGCCGCCCGGCGTGGAGCGGCGCATGTCGCGCGCGATGTCCATGGAGGAGTACGACAAGCCCAACATCAGGCGCCTGTCGCTCACGCCCGCCTCCGACTCGCCGCCGCCGAGGAAGCTGTAGGCCGCGCTCAAGGCCGCCGCTCTGCCGGAGTAGCGGCCTTCAGAGTTGAGTTATCGTAGAGGTAGGAAGCTCCCTTTGTGCTGCGAGTCATGCTCATGTATTACACCTGTGTAACTCTTTACTTAGTGCGCCTTCACATTGGAACGTCAGCAACGCGGCAGCAGCGGATGCCTTTACATTAACAGCGCGACAGTCACGCGACTGGGTCCGTCCCACTACACCCATTACCCATTTCAGTGCTAATACGGGGATAGTATTACCACTGCAATAGGTAGTGGGTATAGTCGGACGGACCTGCGCGACTTACGCGCCGCTGCGGTGTTGATGCCGCGTAGCCGTGTATAGTATGAAATCAACGGCAGCGCGACTGTCGCGCGTAAGTCGCGCTGCTGCCGCGCTTCTAAAGTCGCATGTGAAAGCGCTCTTACTGAGTCGTTATTTGAAGATGTTCCAGTGTTTCGAAACCCAAACGCCGCTTCAAAACGTAACTGCATCATTTGTAACTTGAGATCGAGTTCGGCACGCGTCGCTCAGGAAGCGAAAGATCCGATGCTGTCGCTTAGACAGAGTGAGACTGAGAATTGAATGCATCCCCGATCTCATCCACGCGCGTAGCGCGTAGCGTTGCGCATGATGCAGATGAGACAGTGGTAGAGAAGAGTTGTTCCGGGAGTCGCTGTTCCAAACGATGTAGATATGTTTTACGGAGTTGCATCTTAGTGTTGTTAATACAGATACAAATGATTGCCAGTTCTATCATGAATAAGAGGATATTATGCGCATCAGCTTCTTCTGTATTACTTTGTTCGCTACCGACCAAACACAAACCTTGGATATAATTATAAGGATACAGATGGAACCCTATTGGAGTAGCAGCCTAGCTGTTAGCTCGGACTCACGGATGGCACTTGTCAAGCTGAGGCAATTGAAGCTCTCACCAGTCAGTGGCTAGCATCTCAACGTGTAGTCCGTCGTTACTAACAATCGCGTGCCAGCAGACCTAAGTTGTCATAGAGTTGAACTCCCTTGAAGATGTAAGAAGGCCTTGTGGGTATAAAAGCTTTAATTGTCACAAAAAGTGGCTTATCTCCCTATTGATTGTAAGCTATTTCTTATTTTATTCTCTTCGTTCCCTACTTTTAGGCAAACTCTAGTCAGAGGTAGCTATCCTTGACCAGAGATAAGTTTTTCTACTGCCAGAAATTTTACAGGGACAAAAAATCTAAAGTTTGATAACCATTTCTATCTCTAGTAAGACAAAACCATAGATATAATGGATATAGACTGGCCATTAGTAGTATTGTCATGATGTGGTTCTTCTTAAGTCATCGTGGGATAAAATAACAAGTCGACTATTCTCGTCTATAAGGAAGTCGATTGAAACTAAATAAAACTCTAGACTTCAAGATGTAAGATGACGGAGTAACGTGTAGTTAAACGTAAACCTGAAACCTACGTGAGATCTGTCCAGTAGTCTCATATTCATGTCAAGCTAAAAATAGTCACAGAACCAAACAAAATGTTTGGTTCTGTGACATATATTTATGTGGATGCAAGTGACGCGTCTTACTTATAGCATCAAAAAACTTGGTAACTATAGGTCTAAGTAAATACAACGTCTAATGTTAAATCCGAAAAACCTAAAAATAGGTAATTTGTAATAACGAGCAGAATTAATTAAAACACTTTTAAATATGCGACATTTTTCTCAAAAACTCTTTATTTAAATGTTGCCCTATCTATTTATTAATAAAAGAAGCCATCTTATATTAATAAAGAGGTCAGCGCGGCTCAGGCGGGCCGGCGAATACGTATCGACTCCTCTTGCGACACAGCGTCGTCCTCAGAGCAAGAATTGATCATAAGTGCCAGTAAAACTAGAACACCACATAAAACCTTACATTATTATTTTAAGATTTTCAGAATAAAGGCAATTCAATTCAAAATCATTTGGGGTGTCTGAGGTATTGCGCATTTAACATTACCTACACGTTGTATAGTGCTTGCTGACTTTAAGTATATGAACTGACTTGATTGGGAAAAAAATATTGGGCGTGCTACTGATACATTTCTACTAGCTCTCAATTAATATGTACGGACAACACACGTCAAGGTTAACACTGCGGTATCTTATTGAGTTTTAATAAGGACTAGTTTGCAACAAAAGTGGGTAGCCTGATGTGCTAGCCACTGTACATGACTTCACAGTAGACAGGGAGTTACCTATCTCTATTGTATGTAATGAATAGTACACATACCAGCACTATTGTAGGTATTAAAATATCATATGCTACGAAATAGTAGTACATACTTTTAAATTTTAAGAAGTAGGTTCCTAATTAAAATAGTAATATAGAAAAGTATTTATTTTAGGCCTGCTTGAGTTTGATAATATGATTAAAACTGTTGAAGGATATTTGGATGTATTATTGTAAAAAATAATGCATAAGGAAATAATATATTCAGGGACGTCTTAATTAAGATATCAATTTTTGGTTGGATAACTTATCAGGAAACAAATCAATATTGTAAAGCATGTATTTTTAGTAATTTTACATCCCTATAGAGTAAAATATAATACGTTTGTAATAAATGTCTATTTATTGTAGAATATTGTAAAAACCAAAGATTTATATTAAAAGTATACAATTCGTAGTTCTGTATCGATAGCATAAAATATTATGTCTTTGTATATTAGAAGAAAAATATGCACCTACAATGTAGATAACTGTTCGAAATATATATATTCATAATTTTAGGTTAAGTAATAAAATGATAACTAAGATATTTTATTAATTTAATTTATTAACGGCAAAATTATATAAATAAAACAAGCATAGTAGTTATGTTTTCATTTCTTATTCTCTCCTCTAGTTCTACTCCTCAAGTCATTTCGTATGTAGGTAATTAACGTGCCCCCTCTACTGACGTTCAGTGACGTTTAGTGACGTTCAGTGAGGTTCAGTGACGTTCAGTGATCATGACACTGACGAGTGCGGATAGCGTCGTACAAGATGTATAGTGCTACCACACCAACTTATCTGAAGAATGGCCAAAAATGGAACTACAGTTGTCACTTTGAAATCGTCATTGCGCCGGTACAAGTAAATGTGACCATTTTGAAAATTATCGGAAGCACATATTATCACATTGCGACATGGATCTTTTGGCCGAAGCGCAGTGAAAATCAGAACAACAGTGCAACATGTATCTTTTGACCAACGGCAAAAATCAGAACTAACGCTGTCAAATTCAAAAATGCGGTCGCCAGATCGAGTGTAGCGGAATCTCCTCAATGTTACAAGAGATTTTCCGATATTCCCTTTCATTTTATCTTCGTAGGTGTTCTGTGTAAACTATTGAAATTATTGTTTTAAAATATCGTAGAGCTAAACTCCTTGAACTTCGAAATGAAAAATTTTTTTACGGGTTCACTTTACGCAAATTTATCCCGACGTTTCGATCATTTTACAGCGTTCGTGGTCACGGGTAGACTCTAGATACATTTAATAAATTCGCGAAAAGTAAATCCGTAAAAAGTGTTTCATTTCCATGAGTAATATTCGCATAAACTTCAGAAACAAGTATGTTCACTCCTTGAATAAATTTACAATTTTCAATGGTTTTTATTGTAACTACAATTGTTTTACAATGATATAAACATACATGTATGTATAGTAGTATCATAACCATTACCGTTCCCATTAGTCCCAATTGTCTTGGTCGGGCAAACAACATAAGGTAAAAAAGGACTAATAAATAAATGGACTCCCTGAACTCTCTCGTGTCTATTGGCCAGAAGATCCTTGTCGCACTGTGACACTGTCATCTTTAAAAAATATGACAGCCAGATCTCGTGTAGCCTAATCTCCCCAAGCTTACAAACGATTTTCCGATTTTTCTGTGTTAACTTTTAAAATGATTATTTTTAAATAACGTAGAGCTAAACTCCTTAAATAAAGTTATAATTTTCAATGGTTTTTATTGCTTATTTATACAATTTTTATTTTTATTTATTAAGAAAACCAACTGCGTAATGTACAATATTTCTTATCTAGTGCTTATGCTATGAGTAAAACTAATTACAGGCTTCCCTTAATTTTACGTTGAGTATAGGACGTGTGACAAAAACTCAATAATACAGTGCACAAAAACACAATAGTACAGTGCGACATAAAGTGCACTTGTAAAAATTGTTCTGTGTATAAAATCAGTGGAACATACATGATTCGAACATAGATGCTTGCTTATACTGCTTTAAATTCGTTACTTTCTCTTTGACTTTGCCATGGTTGGGTAAAAAAATATATTCGTAACAGCTTCCTAAACTCCTAAAATCAAAGGAGGTTATTGCATTGGCTGTACTGTTTGAATGCTAGCGCTCTCATGTCAATGTTACCGATGTTATACTGAGCAGGGAGGCGTTCACCAAATCAGCCACTACAATATTATTAAGCCATAAAGTTTAAGTGGTAGATAATACTATTCGGCGTTAATTCCTTCTTTGGTTGTGCAATAAAGTTTTATTATATACCTACTTCAAGTATTCATCATGTATGTTAATACAGTAAGTATTAAAAAGGCCAGAAGTGTATAATATTTATGTGAAAAAAAAAATCAGTTAAAACCAACTAGCTCTGATAGTTGATGCTTGAGATGGTCGAACTGATGACACAGATTCCAAAAATAAATTGTTCGCCTAAAATGGATTCTTCTCCTTTGAATGGTCAAGAGTTTAAGACTACAGCATTTCGGTTTTGAAGTCTGTTTTTATTTTTTGAAAGTTAAATATTATTACTTCATTTTCAGATTTCAGAAGGCGGGAGGGGGAGGGATATGTTATACTTTCTGGCCACGCCACTAAAGGAATTTCAATGAAATTCGGCAGAATAATTGTCCATAAAATTTCGTATTTAGTCCATGGTTTAAAAAAAATGTTCTATTATAGTTTAAGAGAAATTAAACAAACAGTGGCGCGGCTGGGACGCATACTTTGTCGCCACGCCACCTCGCAAATCGTAATAAAAGAAGATAATTAAGAACTAATTTAATATAAAACAAATGTCTACTAATTGTCTATGCCACTGATAACAGAAATACAGCTATAAATCATAACGTCATATTTGACAATGAAATGGCATAGTAACATTTGACAAAATCGTTTATGAATAATCAAGTAACAAATATAAGTAAAAATAATCGCGCTATAATTTTAATGGCAATTTCTCAATTTATAGTATTTGTGAAATGATTATTGCTTGTTTTTTGCCTGTAGGTTCCAGTCATGTGCTCGCACTAAAGTATAACATTGTTTCATCTACACACATTATTGTTATACTATCAATAGTTAAGGTTCTGTTTATGTTATTGTTTACGTTGAAGATTTATTTTTACAATTTTTAATGTTACTTTATAATTTTATCAGTATTTCTGTTGTCAGTAGCACAGATAATCAGTAGACATTTGTTTTATGTAAAATAAGTTAAAATGTATCTTCTTTAATACGATTTGCGAGGTGGCGTGGCGACAAAGTATGCGTCCTAGCCGCGCCACTATGTTTAATTTCTCTTAAACTATAATAGGACATTTTTTTTAAAACCATGGACTAAATACGGCATTTTATGGACAATTATTCTGCCGAATTTCATTGAATTTCCTTTAGTGGCGTGGCCAGAAAGTATAACATGGAGGGATTGCACCTTATCCGTTCTTTAAGAAGCTACTAATTATCCATCTCCAGTTCAGTCATTACCTATGTCATTATTATAATCACTGAACTCCTTAAGTATTAAGGAGTTACACAATGTCGACTATCAGACGTAACAAGACAACATTATTCTAGT
Organism: Pyrausta purpuralis; assembly: GCA_963924145.1. Taxonomy (NCBI): domain Eukaryota; kingdom Metazoa; phylum Arthropoda; class Insecta; order Lepidoptera; family Crambidae; genus Pyrausta; species Pyrausta purpuralis. The sequence goes on along the minus strand of OZ001648.1, from coordinate 1,641,806 downwards.
AAAAAAAACTACCTACCTACGTGCCTTTAAAATTTGAGGGTTTCCTTCGATTGCACCAAGAGAAGTGAAGAAAGCGAAGGAGTGCCTAGGGGCGAGGCGGGAGGTTGAGTAGCAGGATAGAGGGAGTTGACAGTCAAGAAAGAGGAAGGGCCAGAAGAGTGAAGGGCCAGAAGAGTGAAGGGCCAGAAGAGTGAAGGGCAAGGTGCAAGAGGGCAAGGCATAACGAAGTGTATAGGTGATGGAGGTTAATTAAGGTTAACAAGGTTAACGTAATGAAAATCAAAACCAAACATGAAAATAAAACAATTTATTAAACGCGGACATCAGACGGTACACTTGGGACTTTTTCATTGTTTTAATAACACAAACGGACGGACACAAATTACACATTACACTTACAATACCCGCGATCTCTCCGCACACTGCGTGATTCACCAAAAGTCGTCCAGAAGTTACAGAGTAAAATGTAAACGCCTCTAAAAAATAATTTCTCCATCCAGTATTTGCTGGAAAAATTTAGCAAAACCCACAGAATAAAAAAAATAAAAAAGACTTCGCAAGACTGCTGGATGCAGAAACAACGGTGAGGGAGTGTCATCTCTGACTTGACCAGGTTTTCATGTTCAAGTCAGAAGGTTTTCAGTTTCTATCTTCAGAATAATGGAAATCTTATCCGATTCTTGCCTCACTTGAATGTGACCCAACCCAAACTGAATCCAGATCATATCTATGGATTCAGTTTCTAAGATTTTTCAATGCAGTAATCGGTTCAGGCAACTCCACGCTTCTCTGTTCCGCTTGCGTTGCTGTCTGGCGACTCCATGCTTTACTTTTGAGGCAACTCGAGCACCGCCCGACCTCGGCGGACATTTTCGAACCTTTAATTAATTTAGACTGAACTGCCATATTTAACATTATCAAAGCGGCCGCGGTTTTGGGCGTCCGCTCCGGCGACGACTGCCCGGCCGCCTGCCGCGGGCTGAGGCCAGCGTCCGACACGGACTGTGCACTTTGGTACTTTGGGCATGAAAAGTAGGACATTTTATGGTTCTTGTCTAAGCTTCATCGATTTCTAAAAATTTTCGGCTCCACACCGAGTGCGGTGAGTTTGCGTGACACCACAATGTTGGAACGCCTCTTCTCGACGTCTCATGACGTTCCTAGACGAGACATCACGTCACGGTACAATCATAGTTCGTCGTCGCAGCCAGGCTGCATGTCCGACGTCTCGATGGCGACCTCGTCGTAGTCTCGCTCTAGGGCCGCCAGGTCTTCTCGTGCTTCGGAAAACTCGCCTTCTTCCATACCTTCGCCTACGTACCTGTTAACAAAAAAATATAAAATCAACTTAACTAAGACCTCATACATATTGTAACCTACCAAGTGGGTGACCTCTCATACATATGACCTACCAAATGGGTGACCTCTTATACATATGACCTACCAAACGGGTGACCTCTCATACATATGACCTACCAAACGGGTGACCTCTCATACATATGACCTACCAAACTGGTGACCTCTCATACATATGACCTACCAAATGAAAACCTCATATAACCTACTAATCGGGTGACTTCTCATACGACAGACCCATGATAAGGAAAAAAGACTAGGGCCGAAAAGAAGGACCTGCCAGAGAGGGAACCTTCCATAAGGAGGACCTTCCATATGAAGGATCTACCATTAGGCGGACCTACCATAAGGACCTTACGTTTATAGACCTATATTATAGGTTATTTCATATGGGAGGTCTTTCTTTTAGTTTAGGACCTTTAAAAAGACTTTCCCATATAAACATGCCTCCCATTTAAAGGGCCTCCCATATTCAATTATATACTTCCCATGCGGAGGACCTCCTAACACAGATGACCTAGGCACTCACACGAGTCTATCACTTCATGGCAAACAAAGCAAACAGTCTCACCAGTGCACAAACGCCCGCTTGGAGTACATGAGGTCGAACTTGTGGTCGAGCTTGCCCCACGCCTCGGCGATGGCGGTCGTGTTGCTCAGCATCGACGCGGCGCGCTTCACCTGCGCCAGGTCGCCGCCCGCCACCACCGATGGCGGTTGGTAGTTGATGCCCACCTGGTGGGAGAAAAAAGTTTTAGCTAGTCGAATATTGTAGACAATCTTGTTAACGAAGTGATTCATTTTAAAATAAAATAACTTTCTTTAAGCCTTCTGGGAAAGCCTGGGTTGGTTAAAATAAAAAGGGGGAGATACGCACAATGGCCCAATCATGAAGCTAAGTGCGGAAACACCCCAGCCAAACTTACTATCAACTTTCAAAGGCAATGCATCGTTGTATACTGAGTTATTTTGAAATCAAATAGTTGATAAAATTTTATTCAGTGATATTATTTGAAGAGTTATGACAATAGTGTTGACATTATTGAACTAGCAAAGAAAGCCGGACTTTTAAACTAACATTGTAAATATCCCACTGCTCTGCAAAGGCTTCACCTCAACTAAGAGGCGGTGTGAGACATACATAGAAGCCAAGAGTGGAGAATATATTGGAACTTTTTAGGGTAAGCTGAATTACGTCGCTACGCTGGCGACGAATAAAGATAGACTAGAAGATAAACCAAGAATAACGTAAATTACTGTAATTATAGGTAAGGTTCTTGCTATCATGTAGCACTTTTTCTAAATGTTTTAACATTTATTATTTAAGGAACTTCTTCCTAACGAAAATAGAAGAATAGAATCTTAATTCTGGTTATAAAAATTGGAGAGTAGGAATAAATCTTTGTTAAATTCCTCACCTTGAATCCTGTTGGACACCAATCCACGAATCGAATGCCCGCTCTCCCCTTCATGGCCGCGATAGCAGCATTAACATCCTTCGGCACCACGTCGCCCCGGTACAGCAGACAACACGCCATGTACTTCCCATCTCGAGGGTCACACTTCACCATCTGGTTCTGAGGCTCGAACAACTCTGCCGTGATCTCGGAAACTGACATGCCTTCGTGGTACGCCTGGAGACACAGAATCTGGTGATGGTTTATAACTCTGATAACGCCCTAGCATGTTGACCTGTTCAACTACGTAAAAGATCTGGTAGACTGGTTCTAGCAAATGGTTAGGGACTTAAAGAGACCATCCTCAGGTGGACCGTATATGATCCGAGTTTCTCTTCAAAACTTATTCGCACTACATAGGGCTATTTCAAAAATAAAGTATTGATGGTTATTATAAACATATGGTTATTATAAACATATGGTTATTATAAACATATGGTTATTATAAACTTATGGTTATTATAAACTTATGGTTATTATAAACTTATGGTTATTATAAACTTATGGTTATTATAAACTTATGGTTATTATAAACTTATGGTTATTATAAACTTATGGTTAATATAAACATGTCGTTATTATAAACATATCGTTATTATAAACATATCGTTATTATAAACATATCGTTATTATAAACATATCGTTATTATAAACATTTGGTTATTCATAACAAAACCAAAATTTGATTGAGTCTAGTTTCAGCTAAAGGGCAGGATTTAGGTGCATTATAGCCGTAGAGTTTCCTTAAATAGAGCCAAGAGTGATAAAAAAAAATACTAAGATACATTACCAGATGGCCGTAATGAGCTCAAAGTTATTGTCATATCTATCAAATCAGTCCTACCTTGTCAGCAGACACGACCGGCGCGTACGCAGCGAGCGGGAAGTGAATGCGCGGGTAGGGCACCAGGTTCGTCTGGAACTCAGTCAGGTCTACGTTCAGTGCTCCGTCGAAACGTAGCGACGCCGTGATTGACGACACCACCTGCAAAATGAGCAGATGATTACTAGTCAGTTTTCACATAAATGATACTAGTTATGATGCCAGATTTACCCGATGTTATGTTATCCTTCAATAAGTATAGGCACGGTAATGTTATTTTGTTTACTTTAAAATTTTATATTAGAGCATTTCGTAGGTGTCGGTCCAGGCGTAAATATTTTTCGGTAGAAAATTTATAAGACGATAGTTGTCATTTAAACAAAAATGATTTTAAAATCTTCCCATAAAAAACGAACACTTGTTGAATACTTCCTATTCAATTCACAAAATATTTTATTTGTTTTTATAAAAAAAGTATATTTACAATCACAACGCTAAATGGACGAACAAAGTAGGCAATTGTAATTAAAATGCTGGAGGTGGGCAGGCAGCCCTATCACACGTTTAGGTACCGCGCGGCTGTAGGTATTTATTTCAAAGAGTTCCAATACTTTATAGATAACATTACCATGGTCTTCTTATCGTGTCGAGTTTGGCGTCATATTTTTGAGGACCAGTACTCGGCGACTGACACAGCGTTATCAGTGGCGATTACCGTGGTATAGGATTGCAACTTCACCTGTGATATAAGCCTGTTCAGATTGGCGTACGTAGGCCTCTCGATGGACAGCCTTCGCCGGCAGATGTCGTAGATGGCCTCGTTGTCCACCATGAAGGCGCAGTCCGAGTGGCCGATGGTGGCGTGCGTCGTTAGCACCGCGTTGTACGGCTCTACCACTGCTGTTGATACCTACAATCGTAGACATTTCAATAAGCGTTTCATTCCGACCTCAGTGGCTAGCACGCTGGTTTCAAGCGTCGCCATCTCGTGAGGTTCCGGGTTCGATTCCCGGTCGGGTCAATATAGAAAACAATCTTTTCTATATTGTCTCGGGTCTGGGTGTTATGGTACGAGATACACCGTTGTTTCCGATTTACATAACAAGTGCTTTAGCTACTTAGCTTGGGATCGGAGCAATGTATAGATAGTTCAACTCAGTTGTGCGCGCGGCCTTATGTGTGGGTAAACCTTGTACATATACAGTGACTTTGTGTGCGTGACAAGAGGTACAGTCGGGTACAAATACAAATACTGTTATTTACGGGTTATAATATACGGGTTTAAAAAAAACAGTTATTTCGTAATTTAATGTTTATTTATTGAACATTATTCTGCATCGCTACTTGAAAAATCTAATGATGAATTTTCGGATTCGCTGCTCTCACCAAGGTTAATTATGATATCTGACTCCATGTCAAAATGTCTATAGTATTCTTCTTCTTTCTTTTGTACATGTCGACAAGTATTACCCCACATCCCTTCATCAATTTGACTTAAACGTTCATTTATGAGTTTCATTATTTCCGTCACATTTTGATCGACATTATGTGAAGCAATATAATTTTTTAAAATTCCCCACACATTTTCTATGGGGTTTAGTTCAGGATGATATGGTCGCAATCGAAGAACTTTTATGCCATATGGCTGAAGTATGTCGTCAATCTTGTAAGAAATATATTTTTCTTTATTTTTTTTAATCAAATCATACAGTTCAATTTTTTTCATTTCTTGATTAAAAGCTATATTTTTTTCTGTCATCCATCTCTGCATTTCTATTTTTTTTGAATTAGAATTTGGGGCTCTGTCATTTTGAACGTTATGGTATGAGGCATTATCAAGCACAACCACAGAGTTAGGTGGAAGATTCGGTACTAGACGTTCTTTCAGCCACTTTTCATAGTTTTCTGCATTCATGTTAGAGTGGTAATCACCAGAAACACTATTTGCTTTGTATGTCAATAGTGCGTTAGGTACGAAACCTTGTTCTGAACCAGCATGCACAATGATAATTCTTTGTCCTTTCGACAGGTTTCTCTTTAAAGGTGGTCCATCTTTATTACCCCATCCTTTGTTTTGCACATGGCTAGTTAAGATGTAGCTCTCATCTGTATATACGATACACCTATTTTCTTGACGGTATCCGAGTAATTTTTTTAGGTAGGAAAATCGTAGTTTTTGGATGTCATGCCGCTCTATAATAACACGTCTGTTATCCACAGTTTTTCGCCATTTGTATCCCAACTTTAACAAAGCTGTACGCAGAGTCGAAATACTTCCATCATAGTTAAGTTTTTCTTGAAATATTCTTTTCAACTTTAGCAACGTAGGTAATTCACGATGTTCTAAATGGTAATTTTGAATAGTGGAACGTATAACATCAACGTTTAAGTTGTCTAATTCTAACTTCTTTAACGTTTTTTACGGTCTTTATGCGGAGATTTAAATTTAGAGTCAGATTCTTTTCCTTCAGCCAATATATTAGTAATTGTTCTCTCTGATACCTGCCATTGCTGTTCTTTTCCGTACGCTATTTAAATGTTCACTTAATTTCGATATTAAAATTGGACTTGCGCTGCAAACTGGATCACTTACTAGTTCCAATATATCTCTCGCATCTATTTTCAGAAATTCGTATACTTTAGCAATGGTTTCTCGAGTCTAAAACAATAATACGTAAACGTCAACAAGGAAAATTTTTTTCTTATATAGAATCATAATCAGAGATCGGAATTAGGTGTGTGAAAATACAAAATATCGAGAATATAACACGTGCTCCATATTATGTCCCGCTGCAAACTTTAGGTATTTTCACACACCCAATTCCGATCTCTGAATAATAAATATTAATTACATCTAAATTAAAAAAATAAAATAAAAATCTTTTAATATTTACCTGACTCCTTAAACATTTTCTCCGTGAAGAACTAGACATTTTCGTAAACGACTGTACCCGTAAGAAAAAGCGATAAGGACACGTCTTGCTCGGACGACGACTGCCGCGTCACTGCCACACGAATGAAAGTTGTATATTTACAAGCCCACGCACACATAGGGCCGCGCGCACAACTGATTTAAACTATCTGTACGTGATGTTGTCAAATATTTATTATTTATTCATTTCAAACAAATTTCATTTGTTACTTTCAACCTGGGGCCCATTGTTAAATTGATTGTCGTGAGTGACCAAATAATGAGTTGTATGAGCAACAATCAGACCCGAGAAGAAACTTAATTTTTTAAGACCCTTTATTTTCTGGTTACTCGTGTAGGCTAAATAGAGTAGGAGTAGGATGGATGGCATGACTCGTACGTAAAATTTCATAGGTCATGGTTATACAGTCTCCGTAAGCTTACTGAAGCGTCATAAGGCTTCGTAAGTTTACGGAGCAAGAGTCCCTCCACTTTTAATACTGAATACTAGGGTAGTGGTAGACGTTGCTTTAACTTCTCTACGTTGTGGTCAAAACTTACTTGTGGCGCGGGGTATATGGCAAACTCCAGCTTGCTCTTCTTGCCGAACTCATCAGAAAGCTTCTCCATCAGCAGTGACGTGAAGCCAGAGCCGGTGCCGCCGCCGAACGAGTGGAACACGAAGAAACCCTGGAATTCATCAGGTGGATAAGTTGTTAAACAAAGTTTTGATTAAAATTAAAAGTATAAAGAGGTCAACCGCTCATTTTTATAGGTTCCTTTCTAAAGCAAAGCAACTAGCCAATATGTTGCGAATAATTCCTGTAAAATAAAGTAGATATACCTATGGTATTGCCATAGCATTTTATGTACCGTTACCATTGTGCAACATTCTATGAAAATCAGATTTTTATGAAACTGTGCAACAATAATATAGCTTATACATTGGTATAGAATAAAGCGCTTATAATTCACAATGATATTTTGTGACATACGATATTTACGCGGGAGAAGCCACGAGAGACTGCTAGTATAATAATGAGTGATAAATTATGCTCAAATTGAATTAAGAAGCGCAGACTTCTGACATAATTATGTTGGGTCTATGTTACAACCGGCGTCGTGTGTACAACCTACTTACCGCGTCATTATGGCAAACAGCTGGGTTACTATCATTGTAAACCACAAACTTGCAACGTGCAATTCCGTAAATGTTATAGTTGAACTAGGAAGGCACCAACACAAATGATGCCTAATTCGCAGCTGAAGTAATGAGATAGTTATCGGTAAAATCCGTTTGTCTTTGCTAGTCGAATATTGCAAACAATCCTGACATAACTTTTTAATGAAATGAATAATTTTAAAATGAGATGAATACAACACACAAAGTTGTGTTTATTCATTGTTATAGTTTATTCATCGTTACATACTATCTTTTTAAATAAAATAGTAAAAATATTTTATTCATCGATATTATTTTAAGTTATAAAAAGATTGTTTACATTATTGGACTAGCAATGACAAACAGGCTTTAAATAGGTAAGTCGAATACAAAGAAAAATATTACGGTAACGAATTCTAAAGGTGCGCTTACACGGGCAACTAAAATTGCTCAATTCCAGTCAATACTCGTCAACTATGACGTCACGACTACATCAAGCAATTTACGGAAACGGCAACAAGCATCAATACTGCGCAATACAATATTCTTTACACAATGAAAATTGCGGCCTTGTTGCCAAAAACGATCGCACCCAGATACGCCTATTCCTTTTCTTTCTTTTTTGTTTTTGATGAATAATAAAAAAAGCGCTACAAGCCGCCGCAGCAAAAACAATATCGTCCAGAGCGAGCGAATACTGAAATTCTCGTGTAGGACAGTATTGCCTTGATGAAGTTGCGCCACTGAAATGCTCGTGTAGGACAGTATTGCCTAGTTGATGAAGTTGCGCCATAGCGCTCAATATTGTATTGCGCAGAATTGATACTTGTTGCCGTTGCCGTAAATTGCTTGATGTAGTCATGACGTCATAGTTGACGAGTATTGACTGGAATTGAGCAATTTTAGTTGCCCGTGTAAGCGCACCTTGGAAAGGACAATTTGCAAAAACCTGACGATGTCCAATTGTACAGTAAGTGAAGAGGATGATTCACTCTACAACGTACCAAGGCCGTACCGTGCCGGAGCCGGAAAACAATTCTATAGACATTCCAAGTCAACGCCGTGCTCTGTCTGGGCCCAGCAGAGCACGGTCAGGCATGAATCACTTCATACAAAATGTATACAATAATGTTTACCCGTGCCCGGGTGGGGGAGTAATACATTCGCATCCCACTTATGAGCACTTTTTCGGAATTCTACTTATTCTACCATTTCGGAATTGTGGTAGTTCCACCTCTGGTTCTAGCTTGCCGCACAGCGAATACCACTGGCCACTTTAGGAGAGACGTTGTAAGTCACGTTGGAATACTCAAGCGTAAACCTGTGCTCTGGTCAGCCAACTTCTGCACTTGTTTCAGCACCTACAGTCCGGTAGACTAGTGTCATCATCACCTCTCGTTTGACTATTTCTACCTGTTACGTAGCACCGTGAACTGATTTGCGCACTCGCTACATGACGGGCATCAGTACTTCCCGGCCGGCCGAGTAAATATCCTTTGGACATTCCCACACATCGCCATCTAGTCCCAAAGTAAGCTACTCAAAGCTTGTGTTATGGGTGCCAGACAACGGATATAATACTTAAATACTTTTTGTTTGTAAATACATACATGATATACATAGAAAACACCCAGACCAATACAAACAAGTGTTTCCTATGATTACGTCTTGTAGCAGTCTACCGACGGTAATCTTACCTGTAGCCCAGTGCACTGGTCAGCCAGCTTTCGCACTCGCTCCATGACGGGTGTCAGAACCTCCCGCCCGGTCGAGTAATGTCCTCGCGCGTAGTTATTGGCAGCGTCCTCCTTGCCAGTGATCAGTTGTTCAGGGTGGTAGAGCTGGCGGTATTCACCTGAACGGACTTCATCTGGAAAAAGTTACGCAATTATTATCAAAGATCATTTATTTGCAAAGATTTGAGCAGTCGATAAAAATGGTCCAGTAATGTCATAGCGATAACTATAGTTTTGAAGTAGTTGTTAAGCAAGTAAGTAATAAAGTATATGTAGGACCCTAGCAAGCTTCTGCTGCAAATGATAATACCGTAGGAACCAGTGTCTTTTTATTGCCATTCGGCACTTCTCCATAATAGCGGACCCACGGCAAAAGCATGCTATGGAAAAGGTTGCAAAAGACAATACAATACATTAATAGTCTCAAATCATCTTACCGATGACAGTGGGCTCCAAATCCACCATCACAACCCTCGGCACCATCTTCCCCCTATCCGCCTCCGAGAAGAACGTGTTGAAGCATGAATCGGTCGCGTTGATTTCTGTGTCGGCGGCGGGCAGCGTGCCGTCGGGGCGGATGCCGTGCTCCAGGCAGTACAGCTGCCAGCACGCCACGCCCATCTGCACCCCCGCCTGGCCTACGTGCACCGAGATGCACTCCCTCTGCTCGCGTACAACACACGCATGTTATCTTACAACACTAACAAGGATTACAATAAAATACTGTACTAGCAAGGTGACAGAAGAGCCAATAGCATGACCAAAAAAGAGTAGGAACCAGAATTACAATCAATAAATAGACCGAAACTAAACCAAAATCAGTCAGTCAAATATCAAAAAATGATACCCTAGACTAAAAATCTATTTATGCCAGTTTTATTTCATGAAATCATTGTGAAGATGTAGTACAACAAAGCAGCTTTTATGTCAAAATATCTCTGATGCTGTTAGCAAGGTAACAAGATAAAGAAAAGAATGAAAAAATAAAGTTATTCGACTAATTACAATCAACATCATATAAAGAGTGAATAAGAGATGAGATACCAGCACAAAGAGGAATGGGATGTCAGAGTTGAATTCCGAAAACAAGAGAGCATCAGAAGCAGTTTCAACGGCTTAAAAAAAGAGTCATGTTGCGTTGAAGTAGGTAAGCGGCAGATAGCCTGATGATATCAGCAAACGAGAGAACATCAGAAGCCGTTGAAGCAAGAGTTACGTTGAGGTCGGCAGAAAGAATTAGAAAGGCAAAAGCTGGATAAGTTAAATGTTTGAAATCTTAAAAGATTCATCTATATTTCTAAAGGACAGACATGACATTCAAGATGGCTACCAATACGTCAACGTTGTGTCAAAGCTAGATCTTCTAAAAAATAGGAAGATAACCGCAAAGAAACTCAGGAAGAGAGGAAAAGGGCAGTGATTGTCATTAGTCATTTACATATTTGCACGAGAAAACAAAATAAAAACTAACCTAGAACCAGGCATCACAAATTACCAATCTGAATGAAAAATCAACATGATTAATGCACTCTAGTTATTTCCAGTTCATCCCGAGGAAGGTCATATATATCGATCCTAAACAGGTGACTGACAGTCTTTGACAACCAAAAACCATTACTTCTTCAGCATCTTTTCTTCTTCTTTCGGAATGCAATAAAACTGCACAAACATTCATGAACACACTAAATCAAGCACTATCAAGCTCCTACCTGATAAGACCTCAGCTAATCACAAACGTTGCTAAATTATTGCAAAAATAACTTAAAAACACTTACCATGATGTATACTGGTAATTTAGATTATTCCGATGTAGAAATAAATAAATAAACTATGAATCCAAAAGCTTGAGTACAAAAAATTTGTCCGGACTAAAATTTAGAAAAAAAATGCGAATCAGAGCCCGTCTGATGGGGCGCTTGGAACGATTGTTATTACTTTTCCATTTTTGAATTCCCATAATGACTATTTTGAAAACTGTCGATGGCCAGCGTGTAGTTTTTCACAAAAAAAGTTTTCAGCTTTCTGTAGAGGTTAGAGTTTTGGTTATAGTTTTGCAAACCTAATTTTGAAATCTTGCAAAATGTTATGTAGCTAATGCCTTATAGACGGTAAAAATAAATAATGCGGGGGTAACACACACCCTCCTACTTTTGAAAACGGCGAATTTTCTTGAAAAATCTTAATAAGGGTGTTGTTGATAAAAATAAATGGCCTAGAGATTGACTAGGTACTTTGTGCAAAATTGAAATAAATACATAAGTTACGATATTTGTTTAAAATTATACAGTTAATGATTTATCTTTATATAATATTGAATTTCAGATGTATTTCTGCATGTGTGCGAAGCATTTCGAGCATTATTTATTTATTTCATGCACCATGTAGGTATTTTTGACAACAGTTGAAGTTTGGAGGGTGGTAGCAAGTGGGGCACTAAGGCGGGGGAGGCCCCCTTGCGCGCCGATCGATGGGTCCACTCCTGGGCGGGGGGTTGATTTGTAGGGTTTGCAACTACAAGATAAAAGTTAATCTGTTTTTTTTTGGACTTTCATTATGCTTATAAATTGCATTATGAAGTCATAAAGAGGCGGGTAACCGGTACCGACATGTATGCACTGACTAGTGATGTACTGAAAATGTCTATACAGGGTAAACAATACAAATTACAGCAAAAGAACCAAAGAAACTACTTTGGCATCTAATTAAAAAAAAAAACCACAGCGAATGTTAATTACTTATTTACATATCAGAATATTGAGAATGCACTACAACTGTGTTTTGGGTTGAGTTGGCAAAACTTGCACTATAGGTGAATCTTAAATCTTGATATCACTAGCTTGCTTGTATAGACAATAGCGCGTCAAGGTACACATTGCGGTATCTTGTGCAGTGATAATAAGGTCTAGTTTGCAACAAAAGTGGGTAACCTGATATGCTGGCTACAGTACAGACAAAGTTTCACTAATAGTCGTATCATTGTGTTATTAGAAACACGCCAATCTATACTAATATTATAAAGCTGAAGAGTTTGTTTGTTTGTTTGTTTGTTTGTTTGTTTGTTTGAACGCGCTAATCTCATCTATACTAATATTATTAAGCTGAAGAGTTTGTTTGTTTGTTTGTTTGTTTGTTTGAACGCGCTAATCTCAAAAACTACTGGCCCGATTTGAATTTTTTTTTTTGCGTTGGATAGTCCATTTATCGAGGAAGGCTTTAGGTTATACAACATAAAGATACAACTCATAAGGCCACAGCAGAAATGAAAAATGTTGCGAAAACGGGATAAAGATATTCCTTTTGAGAGCTTCCGCTGCATACGCTGCGGAAACCGCTCAAGTTACACAAAAATCATGTATGACAGGATTGTTCAGCATTAAGAGTTCTATAATAAAATCTGCGACAGCATATGTCTATCTTTTATGGTTGACTTACTACAACCTTTTTTATGTTAATAAATTTGTAAAAAAAATGATGCATTATTTTTAGAGGTGTATTATACACACAGGTATTTATTCTTATCAAAATAAATACATTCATCATCACGAGTATTTCATTTAGAACCAAGTTACCCTGTATATCATTTGATTTCAATAAATATCTTAGGAGCTATCACAGTTTAAACATAACTCCGCACCAAAATAATGTTCGCAGCTTAAGTACAACGTGCGCTTACGCTAATCTATACTAATATATTATAAAGCTGAAGAGTTTGTTTGTTTGAACGCGCTTATGTCAGGAACTGCTGGACCGATTTGAAAAAATATTTCTGTGTTGGATAGCTTTTTTATCGAGAAAGGCTTAAGGATATAAAACATGACGCTGCGACGGGAAGGGAGGGAGCAAACACAAAACGCGCGGACGAAGTCGCGGGGGACCGCTAGTTACTGTATAAAATAATTTGTGAAACTAACCATTTATAAGTCGTTCTAAAATAAAATGAACTTGTTTTAGTGTAAGTAAAAAAAATAAGAATCTTTCAGTAACTTGCCAACCCTGATACAAATCAACCCTCATGTGCCGGTGCAGTAAGTTAATTTGCATTCATGTTCGGCTCTCGTTAGGGCATTTATATGTGACTTCGATTGTATGATGGATTATTTTAGACATTTTTATTACTGCTGATAAGTATCATCAGTTTATATTTGAAATAAAATTTTAAATGGTGATAATCGTAACTGCATAGAATCAGATGTCTTGGCATTAAAAACTTAACATGACGGGTCTAAACACGAAATACTAAAATAAGTTAATGCTACTCACTGCTCGACGTTTAAAGATGTTTTGGCGTTGCATACTTTTTAAAACATGACGTTCAATGACGTTTACCTAGATTTGAATTAAGAATGTGTCGGTGAAATGTTTATAAAGTTGTGTCAAAAACTTTTGCCGATCCTTGTTGCAAATTTGTTTGAGTACCATACTTCACAAAAAGTTTATTCAGAGTTCAGTTCACTCATTTTGTAAGTACCTGAATTTAATAAAGTTATTAAGAAGTAATGTCTAAAATAAAGCTACCGTATACATAAAGATGTCGGTAGATTGTGTAAGTAAGTAACGTTATTTTCTACTTACACACAAATTTGATGGATATCGTCACGTCTCTCCACTGAAATAGTTAAGTATACAAACGCAGATCCATGTCTAATCGATTATCCCGGTCCTTTCGCTTATTTAAAGGACACCGCATGCACAATGTCACGCAATTAAATATTCAAAATAATCATAAAAATAGTGCTGTACAATTTTAGTCCTTAAAATCATTACTGTAAGGATGTCAAGAAACTTTTTAAATACTTTTGTGGTTATATTATTATGCTTACTGTTTTGCATTACAATGCTTTGTTTACCTACACTCAGCTGCTTTGTGGCCGAGTGTGAATTACATGTTCAAAAGCAAAGATTTGATTTGTGATGTATTAAAAGTGTGTGGTTAACTTTTATGTCCTTAGGCCCTATTACTAGGGTAAAAAATATTAACGCCTATTTTACACCGACGCTGCAGACGACGACGACTCTTATTATTCTTTCTAAAAGTTTTTTTTAAATCTTACTAAAAAATTAGACACATTTCGCAAGGTTTTTAACACTACTAGCTGAACTCTTGACTTCATCCGCGTGGAATAGTGACTTTGAGTAGAATTCTTAGAGGCGATTTTTAACCCGTTAAAGGTATTTTTTTAAGGAAAGATGAATGTCATATTTATTTATAACTAATCAAGAGCATTACAAATAAGTTTCAAGCTTCTAGTTTTGAAAATGACAATACTTCATACAAACTTTCAACCCCTTACCACCCATTTTTCGCATTAAAAATTAGCCTATGTCCTTTCTCAGGCTATATGTGTGCCAAGTTTCATTTAAGGCGCTACCTGGATTTTTACCGCGCACACTAGCGCCACTTTACTAGAAAAATCATAACTCGGTAAATAAAAGACCAATCAAAAATCTGGTAGATACGATTGTAGCTCTGATTATGTGGTTTAGACACAATGTTTAAGTTCAATTAAACAGAGTTATCTGCAGTTACAGTTAGCAAAAATGCTAAAAGTGGCCATATTTAGCAGTTTTTCTAACTCTAACTACAGTAAACTACTTTCGAAACAGTTTAAACGTACTAAATAAACTATAGAACCTGTACTACAATCCTATCTACCAGATTTTTGATTGGACTTTAATTTAACGAGATATGATTTTTCTACTAAAGTGGCGCTAGTGAGCGCGCTAAAAATCCGGGTAGCCCCTTAAATCGATTTAGTAGTTTTTACAGACAGACCAACTGAGTAACTCTCATTTATAATATTTAATTTGTAAGGTTTACGAGATCTTTTTAAGATAATAAACTAAGTAAAATTTTCAAAAAAAAACTCAAAAGAACTGTGACAAATAAATGTCACCGTATACTGTGAAGGGGAGATGGATATCCAGATATCGTGGATATGTGATATTTATCGGTACTTCAGTCACTAATGTACCCAGATACCATCGGGAATTGTTCGGTTTTCTATAAACTATCCATACTTATTTCTGGATTTTGTTACCCCCTGCTGCAGGACATAATTTATGTACTGGTTTTAGAAAGTTGTAATTACTCATTTAGGTACTTAATAAGAGAAGCTAGACACGACATTAATATGACTTATATTAATGTCGTGTCTAGCTTCTCTTATTAAGTACCTAATTCTTGTTCTGATGTAAATACGTGCAGTTTTCCAATTATTTTATCGATAATAGTGTTAACCCTTCGTGTGTCCATTTTTCACGCATTAGATTATAACTTTTCTTTTTGTGCTAGCACTTTTCACAAAATGATTGAATAGAAAAAAGTGAGTATATACCATCCTGGACCACCATTGACGTCCTTTTTGGAAGCCTTACAACCAAATATACCCACTATGTATGTTACCCGAATCGAGATATATTTTATTTTCGCAATTTTTAAGAATTTTGAAACAAATAATTTCTCCACTTTTATTGGTAGTATAAAGCTTTTTTATTGCAATATGATTCTTATAAATGAAATTAACATAGTTAAAATCATGAGCTAGCTATAACTAAGAGTAACAAAAGTTTTGATAGAAATAACAAAGAAAGCGACAAATATAGCCCTGGATGTAAAGAATTAAAAAAAAATTGACGTCACTGTTTGGGCCACTATGCATAAAATAATTAAGTGAAAACTACATGTCAGGAAAAATATCGTATATAGGTAAAAAATGCACCTAAGGATTTTAGAAATAATCAATTTTCACCAAAAAAGTTCCACATTATCCAGTCCAATGACAATCCCGGCAACAAAGCACGGAGGTGTGGGCAAAATAAAAAATCCAATATGACGTCATGGAGGCGGAATAATGACCGCTTTTTACCGGCTTAATCCGGATCAGATAACTACGGAGCCCTAATGCGATGCCCGTTTGATATTCATGATCATTCCCTGCGGATTGTAAGGATTTTCGCGATGGCAGGGGTCTTGTTATGTGATGATTAATTATTATTATTTTAGAGAGACCGTGGTTTGTTCAATATAGTCTTGTTTCAGAGATGCAACGATGAATCCAAGAAGAACGTTCCAGTGGATTGTTCGAAATTTTGATTTATTTTTATGTTGGATAAATTTAACTATCATCTGAATGAGATAGCTACGGAATTTAAAAAAATAATGGCCGTTTTTATATTTATGATCCATCTCTAGATCGAAAAAGGTTCGTTAGTATTTTTATTGTTTTAGGTATATAAATTGCTAATTGAACGTTGGGTTAAACGCACATTCAAAAAAACATATTAAGACTATGACTATGCTTATTTATTTTCTTTTAAGACATGTGACTGCAACATAGACTGCAAAAAGACGAAGAATAGGCAATGAAAATATTACTGCAGAAAGAATAGCGTGTTTTCTTGTTACTCATCTTTTTGATGCGGTCCCAGAATTGAAGTCGATGGAGAGACTTGTTTTGCAGGGCCGTGTTGAAAGCACAAGACTACGTGGTCGATCTCTAACCTTACCCATAGATAGACCTTATTAAAACTACTAACGGTTCGACTGCCATACAATGTGCTCGCAATGCGGGAAACCGCCAGAGAAGGAGAAACATCTCAAGACGTGCTGCAGCCTTGAAAGTGAGCGGAGACGGAAAGCCGCAACCCTTTCTATTAACAGCCACAACCACTCTGCTAAGAGTGCCCGACTAAGAAGACAGTTTTTCTTATCTACCAAATCTAGACCAGTATTCCTTCTGGAATAATCACTGCCCATTTACAATGATTCCCAAAAAAATTCAGTTAAACGTTTTGACCGATTGTGCCGGTGTCAAATCGTTTACCCTTATCTCAGCCATCTGTCGGCTGCAGTACCGGTGCACCGAACAATGCAGTTCATTCATGCAGCGAATTTTTTTTTATCGATAAAAATTGATTTTTTACCAAAAATGCGGTGAGGGAATCTGGGTCGAGGGGTAAAAAATAGAGTGGATTTATTGCCAGCACGTATGAACGCCGCGACTTAAGTTAGAAAAAAAAACTAGCAACTGCAATATTAATTAACAAAAAAATGATTTTATTTAATTTAATATTTACTTATGTTCATTGCAAACTTTCACCTCTAAGGCTAGGTAGGAAGGTTTATCGTATTTTTTGCTGTACTAATAAAGTAACATTAAAACGATTGCTTATCAGACCTTTGACTTCATAGTAAACTAGTGCAAGTAATAAGAGTGCTCTTTCTTTAAATTAATTTCTCAAAACAATAAATCTTTTCAAATCGCTTGACATAAGATTTATTTTCCGCGTCTCTTGTCCCGTCACCTGCCTGCGCGCGCGCTCCCCCTGGGGCTAAGATTTAATTACCGCCCTTTGTGTGGTGGCTGTTACTGCTACTGTCGGTTTTATTACTATTTCATCGAACTGAGAATGTGATTTTGAGCGAAATAACATGTAGAATAAAGTTTGCTACAATATGTTCAGAGTTGGAGTGAACCTGCAACGATGATTGAATCTAAGTGAGCAGTATTTTAATACAATGGAAAGCACAGTGATTCTACGCGACGCTGACGTCTCAAAGGTTAACCCTTTAGCAGCTAACATTATGACCATTTTCACATTGCGACTTTTAGCAGCAGTCGCGAAGCAGCACCGAGCAGCCGCAAAATGTCAACTTTTACACACTTGCGCCACTTTTAGTATCGATACAATCGCTGGAAATTGTCAGATTTTGTACTCTAATTGGCGACTGCGTCGATACTAACGCGCGTTACCATCGATGCAGTCGCGCTTCTGCATCAATACTAACGCGCGACTGCATCGATGCCTAAAAGTCGTAGTGTGTAACGGGTCTATCGCTTGAACTACCAATACTAAAACCTTTCCGCTCCTTTCTTTAAAACTATTTCATCCGATACTGCAGGAAACATTTTCGAAATAAATTCAATAACTTAGTAAGTATTTATTTTAGTTAATCGGTTTCCAATGCGTGTCGAATCGCTAACAGAAACACAACAGGCGTCAAATACGGCAAATGTGACGCCCACGCATGCGACACCGTGGCGAATGCGTTATTGGTGCAATCACACGGCTGTCTCGGCTGTTATTGGATATTTTAATTATGAGATAAGTCTTTTATTTGCTATAAGTTAATAAATAACAAATTTGGACGACACTTCAAGAAATCACACTTTCATAGAGCATGCCACTTTGTACCACTTTAGTAGATCTCTCTCTAAAAATAAAGTCCTTTTTCAAATCAAATCAAATCAAATCTTTATTTTGCTCACTAAGTGTTACAAGAGTTCTTAAAATAATAATCATGTAGTCCTGTTAGTAATCCTTATTTAGGAAGTATGTGTTGAGATACAAAAATTGCGTCTAATTTACGTTACATTTTACCTTCTAGGATAATAATTGAATAAATGTTTTTTTGATAAATGTTTGACTGTACATATATGAAAAGTTAAGAAACACAAAAAAAGACTGCAAAAAAAGCTTTAAATATTTATACCAATTTGTTTATTATTTTTATGCAACTTTGCATAGTCATCTGCTAAATTGGCGGCATATCGGTCTATTAGAGACACTTAATATCCGTATTATTCGTCGCTTGTGATGTTGTGAACACGCGTCACGCACGCGTCTACACTTGGGAACACGTGTCTCATGTTTGGATTGCACATCATTTTTAATAACTAGTTTAGCTTTAACAGTAGGAAGAAAATTTGTTTTAATTGCTTTGCTGTTCATTATTTTTCCGTCAATAAAACCTCGTGATTAAAGAGTAATGCGTAAAAGTAGCAATTTGTAGGTCATATTCGTAGTGATCTTATTAACCCAGTGAGATTAGATTACATCAAGCGTCATATTTTTTGCTCAGAAGTAAATTGTTAAGCTTTTAGTTGCCCTGAGAAAGAGTGCCTAAGAAGTTAGCCATAATACGTCGCTACTTTTGAAATGGAACAATCTTTTTTTTTCTCTTTATTAAGGACAACAAACACATTGCATTAATGGATATAACCATAAATATTAGTATAAAAATTACTTATAATGGAACCAGCACCATTGTCCACAGATAGGTATAATATTTAACAGAGCAATTACGGTGAGTGTTATTTAGCACAATTTATACATATTGATTTGTAAACTAATCGCACTCGAGGGCACGAAAAACCTTACATACAGCAACATATATATTTTTCCTGAAGTGGTCTTTTCTAAACATTGTATCGTGTGAAATTCACAACTTTTTTTAATTCCACACTTCAGATTAGTGCTCCCAAATCAAACCAGACACTTAAAGTGCACTTATATACCCATTTTTATACCCGTGTGAATATCACAGACACAATTATGTTATTTGCGGAACCTAAAAAATCACTTATCTATTTTTTGTGTCAAAAGTGACACGGTCGGTTACAAGTGGGATAATGTCAACAATATTAACAATTACACTGTATTTAAAGACCCGCTACATTTTAAGGGTTAATTTGATAAAGACCGTGCGAACTAGTAGGGATTATGATAATGACGACACTTTTTATGATTTTCAAGAGGTACATGAGGACACTTCAGTTTTTTGGTATCATTTGGTGAAATTATCCCGTGGGAACCATTATAAATTAACATTAAAAGCTACGCAAAACTCGCATACATACGTTTGTAGTAGCTACCAAACTGTACCGATGCTGCATTGTGTTTTTAACCGACTTTAAAAAATGAGGAGGTTATCCATTCGACTGTATGTTTTTTTTCGTATATATTACCTCATATCTTAGTCATATGTCGACCGATTTGAAAAGAAATTTCGCTTATTTAAAGGTAATTCTTTTTAGTTGATCTCATTGTTACCAAGTCGGGATCTGATGATGGGATCTTGGTGCAATCGAGAGAAAACCTCGAATTTCAAAGGCTTATGTAGTGTTTTCATACTAGAATCTTAATGAAGACTTGTTGTTGCGTCTGCGTTGCGTTTGGTCAGTTCCAGAATCATCTGTCTAAGAACAGACTCCAAAAAAAAATTGATCGCCTAATATGGTGTCCTTTCTTTAAAAAAGTGAAGAGTTTTTTTTAAGATTATTTAAGAAAAGTTATTGCCTTGTAGTAAGATACTTTTTACTAGCATAATCGATAAAAATTAGCGATTCTCTTTATTGCATACACACAGTGATTTTGATACTAAAAATCTAAATTATCAAGTTGTACAATTCAGGCAATCTTATTGTTCCTAAGCTTATCGGCCCTTCAGTAATTTGATCCTGTCTATTAGCGTAGGGAAAATGAGGATAAACAGTAAGAGCTCGATTATCAGTCTTACCTCCATAACGATTGACATGATTGTGTGAAGATTATTAAGTACACTAATATTGTAATACCATCCTATAACTTTTAATATACTTATCAATTCATTTAGGTAGCAAACGATAGCTTTCGCCACGCGTCGGCCACGCGACGCTCGTGTGTCGCCACTTATGCCTTGCGCACACGCAAAGCTACCGACACCACTAACTATGGAGATTGTCATCTGTTTGCAAGGATCGTGTTTACAAGAGGCGCCAGATTTTATTATAAGCACGTGTCTGCCGTATTAGCCATCAATTACTTAGTTGCTTAAGTATGAATTAGCTTATTGTGATTGTGATTTTTTTGTCAGAACATTTTTAATGGCACCACTTACTATAAGAGGTGACAGACTGTCACCTATTTGCTATAAATTTACAAAACACGTTAGATTTTGTTATTACTGTGTCCGCTTCATTATTTTTTTAAATAACTTTCCATATATTGCATTAGTAGTTACAGAAAAAATCTTATGAGCTAAGGCACTAGCCTGTAAATCATTGAAAAATCGAAGAAGGATGTAAATATGACCTTCTTTTAATTTTCACTAAACATGGCCAGCAAGGCATTAAGGATTCATAAGAAGTTTTTTTGATTCTTTTTATTGAAATATTAATGTCGAGATAGTTTAGAAATATATCGTAATTGGGGGTCATATACAGGGTGTGGCCTGTAATAGGAGCAAATATAAGCCCTTTAAGTAACCAATAATTAAATAACTTACACATAGTTTTAACTTATTATAGTCAAAAAAAATGAACCAGCAATGTATTTCAAAACAAATGTCTTCAGTCAAAGAATCTGATATTGTCATTTACTACTCTGAGTAAGCGATTCTGATATGCATACATTGATCAGGGATTATAACGTTGAATTACTTTAACTCCGAGTTAAAGCATTTTAGAGTACTCTGACTATTACTCCGTAGAATCATTGTTTTTAGGGTTCCGTAGCCGAATGGCAAAAAACGGAACCCTTATAGTTTCTTCAAGTCTGTCTGTCTGTCTGTCTTGCCGTCCGTATGTCACAACCTCTTATTCTGTAACTAATAGCATTACACTGTTGAAATTTGGTAGGAAGATGTATCCTGTTAACCGCTTACCGATTCTCATACAAAAATAAAAATAATGACATTTAAGGGGGGGCTCCCATACATGAAACTAAAACCAAAAAAATTTTTTTAGTCAAACCTATACATGTCTATGGATAGGTCTCTTAAAATAACATGAAGGTTTCTAAAACCATTTTCTTTTAAAGTGTAACGTTTCATAGCTAGACGCTCCCAAAGTGGTAAAATGGGCGTCCCCCCATCTAACTTCTAAACCAAGCGAGTTTAAATTATGAAAAAATATTTAATGTAGATCTTAACAAAGACTTTCAACGAAAATTGGTTCGGACGGGATCGAACTAGTAGTTTTTTAGATATAGCACATTTTCAACAACCGCAAACATAACTTTGTACTTCATACAAACACTATGAAAAACAAAGTTATATTTGCAGTCAACAAAATATTTTGGTATTTTATTAAGTAGAAGTAAGTGGATTCCCTAATTCAGTTAATGTTGGCACAGAACCCTCAGTGGGCCAGTCCGACTCGCATTTGGCCGGTTCTTTTTTGTATCTTTTACAGGCCGCTGTATTTAAGGATTTATGGTAACAGCTGGTGAAAGGAATATTAGTAATATTTTGGGCATGATCCTTTATAAAAATGTTTATTGAAATATTCACAACACCGCCATAATTTTTATTTAATGCAGATGCCTCTATAAAATGAATGACGTAACTGTTATTATCTTTGGCAACAAACACAGGCCGCAGTTGGTTTTCAATCAACTTCAAGAGGTATCCGACCCAACTACTCTACCAAATGTTAACTATTTGTAACCACCCTACTATAAACATAATACAAAGACCAAATGTAAGTACTTGCCATTGGAATCAAGAATTTATTTCGGCAGTATAAAGTTTAAAATTACCTATCAAAGGTAGTATTTAATTAAATATAGACTTCAAGATAGTTTTTTGCATCGCATTTCAGAATTCGTTTTCTGAAAGTTAATCATAAAAATCGGGATCAGAATCTCAATTGTTTTTATTCATCAACCTCAAATACGAGGGTCAAACTGAAAGTTCTTAGAACTGGCCACTTATAAACAATATAATAAAAAAAAAATTCTAAAATTTGAAAATAGAACTCTTTGCCAATATTACTGAGTATATATTTCATTCATTTGTCATTTGTTTTACGATTTGGCGGCAAATTGAAAATTGTCTGTGTCACGTCAAAATGAATTTAACACGAGAAAATTTTCGTGCAATGATTTTTTATGACTTTCGATGTCATTTAAGTCAACAAGAAAGTTATGATAGACTACGATTGGCCTTTCACGATAAAGCCCCATCTCGTGCGACTGTTTACAACTGGTTTAATGAGTTTAAACGTGGTCGCACTAATCTCTGATGATGTACGTGAGGGACGGCCTTCTACGGCGACGACTGAAAATAACATCTGTGTTGTGCGGCGTATGATAGAGACTGACAAAAGAGTGACCTATCAGCAGATTCGGACAAGCTTAGGCATCGGTATGAGTCAAGTGCACAAAATCCTCCACGAACATTTAGCGGTCAGGAAGCTTTGCGCCCGGTGGATACCTCATAATTTGACTAAGGCTCAAAAACTCCATCGTGTGGATTGGTGCCGTAAAATGATTGAAAGATTTAACGGAGGTGACTCAAATGCTGTGTTCGACATACTAACAGGTGACGAAAGCTGGATTTACTGTTATGATCCTGAAACCAAAAGACAATCTGCTCAGTGGGTGTTTCCTTTCGAGGAGTTGCCAACTAAAGTGAAGAGAGATCAAAGTGCGGGAAAAAAAATGGTGGCCTCGTTCTTTGGAAGGATAGGTCATTTCGCAACAATTGTGTTAGAGGATCAGAAAACAGTTTCTGCAGAATGGTACACTACCAATTGTTTGCCACTTGTCTTGGAAAAAGTTCGAGAGAAACGACCTCGCAGTAGGATCCTCCTTCACCACGACAACGCCTCGTCGCACACCGCCAAGCGAACGATCGACTATTTGGCGACATCAAACGTTGAATTACTGGGTCACCCGCCGTATAGCCCCGACCTCGCGCCTTGTGATTTTTATTTATTTCCAAAAATTAAAGAAAAACTTAAAGGAAAGCGGTTTATGAATGCTGAAGAAGCGGTGGCTGCGTATCGCGATGCCATTGAAGAGACCCCTAAGGACGAGTGGGCAAAGTGCTTTTCCCAGTGGTTCCATCGCATGCAGCGGTGTATTGACGTCAATGGACAATATTTTGAAAAGATATAATAAAACTATTAACTGGCTAATGTAATCAGTTTTTGATTTTCTAAGAACTTTCAGTTTGACCCTCGTACCAATCGTACAAATAAGTTAGGTACCTATTGTTTTTACATAGAACATATTAAGAATATGTAAGTTTTTATTAATAACAAACAAGTAAAAATTGAAATTAAGACATGCAATAAAAAAAAGCATAAAACCTACTTTTCATAAACGAAATCATGTTCTTGCGGCATGGAGGCTATGATGCTGGCTGCGCTGCCGCGTTGGATAGCTATGCTAATCCTCTAATCTAGAAACCAGCCAGCTTTATAATTGGCCGTTATAGAATTTAGTTTTGGTGCAATTTTTCTAAACTGCAATTTAGCAGAAGTTCCCCACAGCCCATATGTTTCAACGCTACACGGCGCAAACACATAAGTTGCAAGCGCTCACTTGCTTGCACTTGCAAGTGAAACGTACTTACCTGCGACGCTTGGCACGAGAATTAACTAAGTAATAAGAAAAAATATGTTTTTTATAGTACGAGATTAATATAATATAAATTCGTAAAGAATGAAGACGAAATCAGTTAGGAAAAGTACTAGTTAACTTTCCATTGATTAGAACTAAGCGTTCTTAAAACGCGCATAGCAAAAATGTGGAACTCTCTTCACACATCAGTGTTTCCAATGGATTATAACCCTAAAATATTCAAAGTCAGAGTGATCATGCTTCTGGGTGAGCTTGCTCCATCTTCGTCTCTATTTAACGTCTGGTCTAGTTTGGAGACAAGAACGAACCCATACCAAATATTAAAAAAAGTATATTCTCCCTTATCAATAAGTTGAGTAAATAACGTCAGATGTAGAGCCAATTTGTGGTGTGACCGATTCATCTCTCGGCATCAATGTGAAATGACAATCGATTTTATTTACTCAAATATTGCTAAACCAGCTAAGCTTAGGGTGGCATTGGGTGAATGCTCCTACTGAATTTTAATATTTGCCAATAAATATTTGTGGGGTACTAATACATTGAATAATCCAGGTTCGTAGGCACTAGGAACGTCGAAGTTTAATTTGAAACAAAAAAGCTGCATTTATATCTGTATAACCTAAATCTAACTGAAATATCGTAGTCACAAATTATAAAGGAACCTGTGTATGTTAAAAGTAAGTAAACTTATTCGTTTGCAGTTGATTTTACTAACTTTTACAATACATGGCAAATTTTTAGTGTTTGTTGCCTTTTCAGAAAAAATGGTTCATGATTGTAAGATATGATCAATGCACTATATTGATCATATCTTACAATCATGAACCACTTTTTCTTTCTTTCTTTTCAAAATTCTTTATTAATGTTTAACATGGCTGATTCAATCATTAAAAAAAATTGATGACTTCATAAAACTGAATAACAATGACAAAAGCCCAACCAAATCAAACTCAAATAAAAAGACTCCCTTATTTTAAAACGGTAAAACAAACACACTCCAAGTGTATTGGTTTAGTTAAACAAACACTAGTTCTGCCCCGCGGCCGGCGCTGGATTTTAAATATACAAACAGACGGACCGACAGACAATGCGACAATTAGCCTGCGGGCTGTATTCGGTAGCATGTGGTTTAATATTTGATTAATAAAAAGTGGACTCTGTTTGAGTTGTCTTGTCAGAATCAATTTTATTAAGGGTGTTGAATAATTGATGCTGTAAATGTTAACTCGGAGTAAGAACATTACTACTACCTACTACTAATTTACCTATGTTATTACAATAGAACACAACAAAATGTTTTAACTAAACAAGTTTTCGTGATTTCTTGCTAATTTTCTCCTAATATTCGTTCCTATTTTCTTTATCATCGTTTATATTTAAAACTTCTTAAGTTATCAATGTAATCGGATGTAAAGTGTAACTATTTTTGGTTATTTACCTACTTATTCTTCTATCTACATTATTTCTTTAGCCTTGTAATAAAAGCAAGTAAGTAAAGTTAGCCTGTAACATCCCACTGCTGGGCAAAGGCCTTACCTCAACTATGAGGTAGTTCGAGCCATACTCCACCGGGCGGGCTCAATGCGGGTTGGTGGAGGGGTGTTGCAAGGCAAGCGACTAACCCTGCTGTCAGATGCTATCAAGCCACCCATAAGGACTCTGACTAGGCTTAACGACTAATATCACCCGATATTAGACTAGACCAACGGCTTAACGTGCCTTCCGAAGCACGTAGATACTCGTGATATACGTCACTAATATGGTCGGAATGGTCACCCATCCAAATTGTCGCTAAAAGGTTTTTAATCAAAGTAAGGTAATCTCACCAATGTTGAGATTGCACTTTGCTATTATTATTAGCGACAAACCTATTAGATCTGGCAACTAGGGGAATATGGAATCGTAAATGCGCAGGATTAGTCGGTGGCTTGCGGCGACGAAATTGACGATCGGGGGAGATATGGCTAAGTACGACGTTTAAGTATTGTACTATTAATTTGGTAAAATGTAGTTGCTTGTTATGGAAGTAATTTCAATTTATAGATTGTGATCAATGTGAAGTGCAATTTTAAATTCACATGGAACATTATTATCAAACACATCATAAACAAACTTCATGTCGGTAACCAAGAAGACAGTTCAAAGTTTCCGTATTATGGTGCCTACGTATGTGGAAATGTTTTTATATCGTGCAATACCCGATTATATATAGAATTTGTTACCCGATTTTAATAACTTCCTTAATTTGTTTTATTTTTAGGTTTAAAACATAAAGCACTAAATAATAATAATTTATAACAAGTAAGGACACAAATAAATAAAAAAACAGACAAATCACGAGTACAATATTGCCGGTCTTATTGCTGGAAGCGATCTCTTCCAGACAACCATTGGACAATGATTGATGATGATTGATTAGTATCGTCAATTATTTCAGTAGGTATCGAATCTCACTCTGAACTCTATGCATCTGAATTACATGCATGTTTTATTCACAATGTACACCAAAATATATTAGTGAATCCTGAACTCTACATGAAGGAAATAAGATCTATCCATATGAATGCATTTTATGATTTGGTGTGTGTCAGGGCAGGGCTGTGATAATCCATTGGTTTTGGCTACATTGACATCCGTCACGGGGATTGTTCGGTAGTCGAGGGTGAAAAGGATTTTGTCAACAATGTAGGAATTTTGCGAAACGGACTCATTCACTTTCGTGTTCGTCAATACGATTTTGTCAGCAAAAGTTAAGGATTTAGCTAGGATTTCTTCCACAAAACTATTTACAATTTTCTTTCTTTTCATATCAAGGGTTGATAAGTAACTGTAAAGTAACTATTAAACAACTCAATAAAATAGATTTGTTACGAACAAAATCATTCTAAAATTTTGATAACTGTGACCAAGAAAAATGTGAAAGCGCTAATCGCAGGAACTACTGGACCGATTTGAAAAATATTTTTGTGTTGGATAGCTTATTTATCTAGGAAGGCTTTAAGCTAAAAAAATTACTTTAAAATAGTAAAAACCGACTTCAAAACCAAAATGCACTAAAAAGGCTTAATTTTATTTCTCCATTTTTAGAGATTACAAGAGGGGGGGGGGGGAAGTTGCACCTTATGACTCTGTTCTTTAAGAAGCTACAAACTACCTATCATATGTTCTGTCATTATAATTACTGAACTCCTAAGCGTTAAGGAGTTCCACCATCAGCTCAGCCCCACAAGATGTGGACTATCAGACGTAACAATACGTTAAAATTAAGATTTTAGTAAAACAACACTATACGTGCCTTTAAATTTTGAGGGTTTTCCGCGATTACACCAAGATCCCATCATCCCAAATCGGCAACAATGGGACCAACTAGAAGGTACACCCTCTAAGTAAGCAAAAAAAAAAAATCGAATCGGTCGACTAACGACTGAGATATGAGGTAACATACATACAAAAAAAAAACATACAGTCGAATTGATAGCCCCCTCTTTTTTTGAAGTCGGTTAAAAAGAGATAACACAGCAACGGGAGGGGAGGGAACAATCTCAAAACCCGCGGACGGAGTCGCGGGGGAGCGCTAGTGAAGTCATACATACGATTGGTAACATACGTTGGAGTATACCTTACAATTTACAATTACAAGCCTTGGTTACAAATATTTTCTTGGAATCAAAGGCAACGTAAAAAAAAGTAGTTTCATGTCCTCATATGAAACTACTTATTTAAGGTTGATTTAGGCGCAAAGTTATAATTATTTTGTTCACGCCTAATTTCAACGGAAGTAATTTCCCGGACAACCATCACAAATGGCGCATGACGAAAGCGCAGATTTGTTTTACGATTACAATAATTTACTTTTCCGCTTTGACAACTGCGACAGGTGGTGTTATATTTTGCCCTTCAGTGATTGATTTAGTTATCGAAAATGCTCAAAATTTTAAATAGGAAAAATAACATAAGAATAAACTTTTCTCTGCATTCTAGAGGACATATTAACAATCTTATATAGAGAATTGGTCATCAAAGTTGTTATCCATAAGAATTAAATATTTTTGAACCAAATAAGTTTGAGGTACCTACCAACAGAAGCAGCTACTCACCCCATAGAGCAGATAACACCATAATCACTCACCGACCGTTGTCCCAAACGACAGCA
The DNA here is from genome assembly GCA_963924145.1 of Pyrausta purpuralis. Classification (NCBI taxonomy): domain Eukaryota; kingdom Metazoa; phylum Arthropoda; class Insecta; order Lepidoptera; family Crambidae; genus Pyrausta; species Pyrausta purpuralis. The sequence goes on along the minus strand of OZ001648.1, from coordinate 1,613,076 downwards.
CACAAAACTACATGACACCCAAATCATTGGCAAACAGGCATCCACAACAAAATAGGCCGTAACGAATTTTCAAAGCAAACATTAGTTTACGAAATTCGACCCATAACTTGGGTGCCCCTATTCTACTATCCAATGTCCTCATCCTCCAAAATTCAGTTTTATTGCAGGGTTGTAAAGCTGACAATCGCAAAAAGGGAGCACAATAAATTGGTAACGTTTCTACGGACAGAACAATGCGCAAAGGCAGGGGTGCGCGAGAGCATTCACTTTTCGCTCTTTAGCCACCATTGTTCCAATTTGATTTATATTCATGGTTCTTGCTTTTATTATTACTGACTGGTAAATCAAGTGCGAATTCGGTCCAACTTCCAACCGTACTACAGTTAACGACTCTATTTAGGAAAAGTAAATAAAAATGAATATTACTAAAATATACAACAAATCTCTTTATTTCAATTTAAAAATGACTAGTTATAAACTTTGGCAGTCGCAACTTATATACTAAACAATATTAAAACTTTATTGTCTTACAAAATTCTTCACAATGCTCTTTATTCTAATGTATATCAAAATTCTTCCGAAAATTGTACATCGAATGACTAGCTTTTATACAAATTACTTATTGATTTGGTCCAAAAAATAATTAGCTATTAACTCATATCTGAGCGTTTATAATACTAGACCTATTGTAAAAGTCTCTATATCTTTGGTTAAAGTAAGCACTGGTTTGACCATAGGTAGGATCTCCTCCATAGTAATATTTTTCATGCTGTCCGTAGCCTGAACTGCTGTTGTAGTTACAATAGTTTGAATTATAATCGTCAGCTTTTGTATGTCTTCTGCTCTTAGCAGCTGTTTCAAAGGCATTTTTGAAAATCTCGTAATTGGATTGATTGAAATAGCCTTCGTTGTTTTGTATACTGGACTCGCACAGTTCGTTGTAATTATTGCAAGTGGCTACTGATTTCTGCAGATAATAATTTGTTTGGCTCAAATCATCCCCGTAACTAGACGGGTGTGTGAAAAATCCACTGCCTGTTGTAGAGGTAATGCAATTACCACCGGTATTATTTACCGAAACCGTAACGTTTCCAACGTTGATAAGAACTCCTTCAGAAGTTTGCATGAAATTGGACCCATTCGGAAAAGGTTTGCTAAATCCTTGAAAACTCCTAAAACTACCATCACTAGTGTAATCTTCACTTTTGTTAGGGACCAGAAACATATCTCTGAAGGCATCTTTGGTTACTTTTTCACCAGCTATGGAATAATTCTGTAGCTTCTCATAATTCAATGCAAATCCTTCTGATGGGGCATTCCCGGCGTTAATATTATCTAGAGATTCTAATGTCTGGCTAAGGGCAAATATGTAGTTGTGCGCAAATCGCAGTGTTTCTATTTTCGTAAGCTTTGTGTCTTCTGGGAAGGTCGGCAGAACGCATCTTAGTCGATCCAGAGCCTCGTTGAGCATGTGCATTCTATTTCGCTCTCTATCATTCGCTTTGATTCTTCTGTTCCTTTTTATTTTCATGATTTGCGTCGGGCTCCTGCATCGTGTTACTCTGTTCTTTCCATTGGCATATTTTCTTTTCGGCTTATTGGGATCTTTTGCTTTATTTTCCTTTGACTTTACTGGTGTTGATGTATTGTTTACCGATGGAATATGATCTTCAAAAGTTTTTATGTCCACTGGTTCTTGGAAAGGAAATTCATACTCGTCACTGAATAGTTTTCTTCTTGCGCCTTCTTTCTTTGGTGTAAGAGATATACCTAAGTCTGAGGTGTCATGTTTGAGAGGGGTGCTGTGAGCCGATGTAGGCGTGGTCAAGGAATCCGCGTATGATCTGTCAAAGCCTGAGTCGTTGCTGCAGATGCTGTCGTTGAAGTCGCAGTAATCTTCAAAATTGGTCCCAAACATCTTCAGTCAAATCTGGAGACAAAAATAACAAGGGTTATTTATATCAATTCTAGACCGCTACTCTAGCATCGTCTTACAGGAGAGGGATATTTCTCTTACATGCTTATAATTACATAGTTACATAGTTATATAACAGAGGTAACAGAAGAGGTATAAGTAAAATGTGATTTAAAGAATATACACCCTAAATTTTAACACTTTTACTTCAAAACAATCCAGAACCAGATCAAAGTCAAACAACACTACCCCTATAAACTACCCTCTGTTTGTCTGTCTATCCACCCAAGACAGGTGTTCGTTGGGTAGTAAGGATAAATTGCGTGACCGTATGTTACGGACTCACTTGAACTTTATCACTTCCGACTTCCGGTCATTTCCGGTTAGGGTAGTATGACGCTTGATTTGATTTTAGGTTTAATAGCTTTATTCAATTTATTAAGTCAATGTTTCGAAACGATTTTAGTTTTTAGTTTAGGTGTAATTTTGACATTGTTATATTACTGCTTTCAAACTTTTTAAGTATATAGGTATACCCGTAATATTAATATTTCTCGATTTGCCTACTCATTTTTCTATCGAATTAATGAAATTGAAAGAGGTTTTCGAGGCATGGAAAAGATTTGCCCGTTTAAATTTCCTTTTAGGGGTTTTAGTACTATTTATTATAACTATTAATTTTACGTACTTTATGAAGCACGTAAAAGATCTACTATTTGCCAAATACCTACTAAATATATATTGCAAGTAAAACTTCTCCTGGGAAGCGTACACATGGATAAGTAGCGGTTTCGCAACTGCGTCCGCGCATTTTGAGTTAGCAGCGCAGCGTGATGTCTTAAAAACCTTCCTCGATAAATAAATAGCTTATTTATACAACACAAAAATATTTTTTGAAATTGGTTTCAAAAAATATTCAAACAAACAATCAAATCCCCTAAGTTTTATTATTTTAGTATAGATTAGTTATTATTATTATAATAAACTTTTGTTTTGTATCTGATATTATTTGGTCGAAGCACTAATGCTTCACTTCTGCAACCGTAAATACAATTCAACATTTGCGGCCATTTTAATGATCTCTATCCCGGCCACCTGTCGGCGCCTGCCGGCACGCGACTCACGCGCAACCAACCGTGCAAAGTTAGTGGGTTGCGTATTGTCTCATTTAGTTAACTATTAATTTGCTATAGTTGTTGTTGATTGGATTTGTATGCTCTATTTGAGGCCTTTTTTGGAGCTCTATTTTTTAATCACTCGCGTTAATATTCCGAGTTATTTTCTTTCTATAAGAAATGGAAAGGACGCTAGAAATCCAAAATAGCGGTCGATAAAGACAATAATTATAAAACATTGATTTATCGTTTTTATAATCACTGCCGTATGGATTTTGACGAATTTTCGTTTGAACACTAATCAACGAAAATGATTCAAATAAAGAGGCACTAACCGAGCGGTGTAAACGTGTTGTTTATTTTTTGATGATTTGATTTTATGAAAATTAAGACGGCGTGGTCGACAGTTTTTTAAGGTGAATTTCAAAACCAAATATTAGCAAGTTACAAAAAACTAACCATGTAGACTTAGAATTACAATAAAAAGTTACCGATCTTATAAAGTTTTGAAAGAAAGAAAGAAAGCAATTATTGTCAATTTTTGCTATATCCGACATTATTTGCTGACATCTCGTGGCTTTAAAACAACAAGCGAAAAGCTAACTTAATAAAATACCTATGAAAACTCCGTCTACTTGTTATGCCTAAAATAATTTCATATGAATAGAAATGTACGAAGTTGATAACTGGGTGAAAACGCTTAGTGGGTAATAAAATTTGTTCCTTGTTCTTTCTTCATACGCACTAAAAGTCTATAAAACCAACCCTCAAATTTCCCGATGTTTTAATCGGTACGTTCAATACAGCCTTACAGGAGAAACTAATAATGTATTTGGTACACTGGTTGCGGTCTGCGGTCCGGTAGGTTTAATATTGCGGGCAATTTTGAATGGAAAAAGTAAATAAAAATCTCAACTTACACTTCACAACCGAAAACTGAAACTGTCACAACTTCAAACTAACATCACAACACTAAAATGCTTGCGGGCTATTCCCGAGTAGTAAACTAAACTCGGGACATTTTGACCGACTCCGGAGCACTGTGCGCGCGCCTCCGTCCAAATGCACTGTGGGCCGGGACGCCACGCTCCCTGTTTTATCAACCACTGGGCTGTGGGACGCACTTGATAGGAAACGCCCCCAACTTTTTGGTACTCGAAAAGTACTTTGTGAAAACAATGTTCATGACATGCATGGTGAGGTAGATATTCTTATTATTGTCTCGGGTCTGGATGTTGTGGTACCACCGTTGTGTCTGATTTCCATACAAAGTGCATTAGCTACTTATTTTGAGATCAGAGTATGACGACCTCCGTGGTGAAGTGGCTAAGCACGCTAGTTTCAAGACGTCGCCGTTCCGAGGTCCGATTTCCGGTAGGGTCAATATAGAAATCTAATTTTCAATATAGTCCCGGGTCTAGGTGTTATGGTACCACCGTTGTGTCTGATTTCCATAACATAAGTGCATTAGCTACTTACTTTGGAATCAGAGCAGTGTATGTGATTGATGTCCAATATTTAAAATTTAAATATTTAAAAATTTAAAAAGTAATATATTGTGTGATTGATTTTTCTATAGTCCCAGCATATCTTGAACAGGGATGCTGATCATGGTAGAAGCTTAAATAAGTAGAGAAATGACCAAATCAAATAAAACATTGTTTTAGTGTATACCTCGTAAAATAATGCTCGTAAATAATAAATACGAAAGCCATCGCTGTGATCGTAGTCTTAAGAAAGTTCTTTGACAGACATTTAAATCTTAGTAATAGATTTATTTGATGTATTGAAATGAAATGAAATGAAATATTTATTTGCCTAAAACATGGTCAAGATATAGGTGGTACGAATTTAAAAGCTCCGCATGTTTTGTCTGGTCTGACATGCAAATATTAAATGTATTAGAATTAAAATGGTGGGTTTAGGTGGGTTAATATTCAAATTAATAACAATAATAAAGTCAATGAAATATACAATGTCAGCTACTTATACAATTACTAATTCACAAATTACAAATTTAAAAATTCCTTAACAGAATAAAAACATTTATCTAATAACCATTGGTACAGTCTTTTCTTAAATGTATTTAGGGGAAAATCAGTTATGGATTTTGGTATTTTATTGTAAATTGGAATGGCCATAACGTAACAGTTATTGCTTAACAATTTTGTCTTCATATCTGGAAATTTAATTCTATCGGGGTGTCTCCTACTATATAACTGATTTTCCTTAAATTTTGTAAAGAAATCTGGATAAATGTACAGGCTTGGCAATGTCAACAGCTCCAAATTCACAAACAGAGGCTTGCATGAGTCTAAAGGGTGTGCGTTGCATATGGCTCGAGTACATTTTTTTTGGAGTTTAAATAATGTTTCAACATCACTTGAATTCCCCCAGATTACTATTCCATATCTTAGAATAGATGCAACATAACCGTGATATGCAAGGAGGGAAAGTTTTAAATTGTTAGTTTTTTGTATTCTATACAGAACGAAAACATTAACATATTATGGATTTTAATCATGACATCTCAATTAAACTCTTTTTGTGTGGACGATCCTGCTGTTTGGCTAATACCAGTGGTTAAAACGAAAACGTTTATAGTCTAGGCAATTAATACTGCGGGTATTAGGTGCTGTGCTTAAGGTAGGTTAGTCACAGAGAGCTAAGCAAACTAAGCCATATGCGCGACACTACCGTTTGCACGGTTTAATTTATTTAATAGTTTAATAGCGCGTGCAAACTGTGCCGTTTTTTATTGCCAACCCTTTTGTTGGTATTGACATGCCATAAATTATATAAATATTTGATCAGACACGGCTCCTGCAGTAACTTTTTATGGGCGCAAGTGCAATTGACTAACTGATTTCTGTGACTTCTGGCATTTACCAATTTAAACAGTGTAAAAGGGTTCTTAGCCAAAACATAAAATAGTTACACTCAGCTACTATGATATGGACGAGTTAAAGAAGAGGCTGTTACAAGTCAGACATGATCTATCCTAGGCCACCATCATCAGTTACCATCAGTTGAGGTTACATTTGGCCACAATCTCACTATATGTCTCGGACAACCATATATGTATCTGACTGTTACTAACACTTTATGGACTGTGGTTCGAAATAAACATATTTTATTTTATTTATTTAAAATATAAAAAAGTTTGTTGTAGATTAATTTATTTCAGAATTAATATACTCTGTGCTCTTATACTATTTTATAAAAAAAAACAGGGACATCGAATAGTTGGGTTGCACTAAAAGTTGGCGGACATGACTACTTACAGCAAAAAAATTAAAAGCACAAACTGTATTCCAAAGTTTAACGGCCTTACCACAAATAAATAAACAAGGTTTGAACTACTGTTTAAAAATTATGCGGCGAAAGTGAAATGTACGTCACCATTTTGTAATTTGACTTGATTGACGTTGTTTTAAACTAACCGTATCATATTAAAACAGTTGTCCAAACTTAGTTTAATTATTTGTGGTAAGGCTGTTATTCTCTGAAATAATATCACTCTTTGATTTGAAAGATAGTCATTTGATTATTAGTTACAGTGCCCATGTGAATATCACGCGTCGAAAGCACGACGTATTAGAGGTACTAGCGGTACCTCGCGACTGCGTCCGCGCAGATATCAATTCGACTGTATGTTTTTTTTTATCTATGTTACCGCATATCTCAGTCGTTAGTCGACCGATTTGAATTTATTTTTCACGTACGTAGGATCTGATCATGAGATCTTGGTGTAATCGAGGGAAACCCTCAAATTTTAAAGGAACGTATAGTGTTGTTTTACTAGAATCTTAATTTTGACTAATTATAATGACAGAACTTATGATAGGTAGTTTGTAGCTTCTTAAAGAACAAAGTCATAAGGTGCAAACCCCCCCCCCCCCCCTCGTCATCTCTAAAAATGAAGAAACACACGCCATCACTTTGACCATCAAGCCTCACCTGTCGCAGCACCAACTCCAAAAAAAATTTGTTTGCCTAAAATGGATTCCTTTCCTTTCAATGTTTAAGAGTTTATTTAAGACTTTTTAGTGCATTTTGGTTTTGAAGTCGGTTTTTACTTTTTCAAAATTAATTTTGAGTGCAGATATTAATTTCGCAAGGTTAACATTTTTTTTTGAAGTGAAAACTTCTTTAGCGGCGTTGAGCACTTTTGTGGGATGGGGGAAAAATGTGAAACTCGCGTCAGGACACGTGGGCTGATTGAAAAACCGTAAGACGGTTGGCGAAATTATGGATGTAAGTTGATTTTTCTGAGAGATAAACTTTTTAATGTAATTTAATATAATATAAATTGTAATGTTTGTGTACGATAGCGCAATAAATAAATATTGTATTCTATAAAAATATTATATTATTATATTATTTTTATTATTATTATTATTATTATTTTGCTTGTTTAGTTTTTACTTCTCAGATTGCTCTGGTGTTTCAAGTCAACACGGGCCTAAGCCAAGTGCTGCCTCTACATTTTGGTTTACGTTAGATGAATAACTGGAGATTCGGTAGCTTGAGTAGCTGGTGGATCAGTTATAAATGTGTTTGATGGTGGGTGTGATGGAATGCTTGGGAGATCGTAATTGAAGCGCGTATGGTCTGATTGGTCTGGAGTAGTGTGTGAATGTGTAGATAAAAATTTTCTTACAATCCGGCAGGTATTCAGGATGACTGCTTTCTGAAGTTGTATGTAAGTGTACTTTGAGAGGTTAAGAGATGAAAGAGATTGGTGCAATTGTATGGGTATGATGCCAGTTGTTGAAAGAACTATAGGTACTATGATAACTTCGGAAAGTCGCCACATACGTTTAATTTCGTCTCTGAGATCTATGTATTTTGAGAGTTTTTCTGAAATAGTATTTTGTAAGTTGTGGGAATTAGGTATAGCGATGTCAATGATGAATGTCAATGAAAAAGAACCAAACTTTTTTGTCATGCAGGGTGATGTCAGGTCTATTGTAGTGTGTGGTTTTGTCTGTGAGGATGGCTCGATCAAAATACAGTCTGTAATGCTGATTTTCAATTACGGGCTCAGGAACATATTTATAGTATGGTGTAAGTTTTTCGGGTATAAGGTATTTTTGTGCCAGTTTTTGGTGGATAATATTCGCAACTTGGTCGTGACGGTGCTTGTAATCAGTTTGTACTATGGCCTTACAGGCCCCTGTTATGTGTTGTATGGTCTCAGATCCACCATTGCACTTCCTGCATTGATCAGTAGGTATTCGGGTCTTCATGATATGCTTTTGATAATTTCTTGTTTCTATTGTTTGATCCTGAAAGGCGACCATAAATCCCTCAGTCTCTGGGAAGAGTTCACCGCGACTTAGCCAAGCGTTCGACGCCACCTTGTCGACATTACTTTGGCATAAGTCTTTGCGATGTCTTCCGTGGAGAGATTTACGGGTCCATTCGCAGATTTTTGTAGGAATATCTGATTGCTTTTCGTTATTTTGAGTGTTTCTGTCTGCAAGATTTAAAGGAGTGAGTTTGGTGTCTGTTTGAGCTATTGCGTGATGTATGAGTGATGTTTCTGCTTTGAAGTGAAAGTATGTGCGAAGTGTTGTGATCTGTTTATTATGTAAATTGGCGACATCTATCAACCCTCGGCCTCCCTCATAGCGAGGTAAAGTTTGCCTTTGGACGCACGCTCGCGGATGATGCTTCCTGTATTTCGTCATCGTGGTGTTAATAGTTCTTTGAATATTTAGTAAGTCTGTTTGTGTCCAGTTTATAATTCCAAAAGAATAAGTTAGAATGGGTATTGCATATGAATTTACTGCTTTTACCAAATTACGTGAACATAGTTGTGATTTACAAATAGAATTTAGCCGGTGTTTGAACTGCTGCATTAACATTAATTTGGTTTCCTTGTATTGAATTTGCCTAGCCTGGTCGTAACCAAGATACTTGTACACTTCATTTTGGTCAAGTGACTTTATCTTTTGTCCGCTTTCTAGCTCATAATAATGTTGATGTAAAATGTGGCCTGCTTTAACGGAATTAATTTTACATTTATCTATACCGAAGTCCATACAAATGTCATTCGAAAAGATTTCGGTGAGGTTTGCTAAATCGTTTAAGTCGTCATGTGAGGTTGCGTATAGTTTAATGTCATCCATATATAGCAGATGATTTATTCTGGTAGTAAGTGTTTGTTCAGTGTCAGTGTGATGGTGTCGTATAGGGTATCCTTTGTCAGTGCTGTTCAGAGTGTTGGAAAGTGGATTTACTGCAAGACAAAACCAAAGTGGACTTAAAGAGTCTCCTTGGAAGATGCCTCGCTTGATTTGAATGGGATCAGTTTGCGCGTCGGCCACTCTTAGTTTTGTCTCCCATTTGTCCATGGCAGTTTGAAGGAAGTTCCGTATAAGTGGATTGATTTTGTATATATCTAAAATTTTTTGCAACCATGAATGAGGAACGGATCGTAAGCTTTTCTATAATCAATATACATCGAGTGGAGTTCGGCTTTAATCTTATGCACCTTTCGTAGTATTACTGAATCTATAATTAATTGCTCTTTACAGCCCTGACTAGCTCTCCTACACCCTTTTTGTTGTTCAGCCAATATATTGTTTGTATGTACGTTTTGATAAATGATTTCCGTCAAGCAGGAGGTTATAATTTTGTATATGGTTTGAAGACATGTAATCGGGCGATACTTTGCTGGGTTAGATAAGTCTTCTGCATCTTTTGGGATCATGTGAGTCACTCCTGTTGTTATATAATCGGGAATTGTGTGCGGATTTAAAATGAACTGATTTATGTAGTTGTGCAAGAATTGATGGATATATGTAAACTTTTTGTACCAAAAATTATGTAAGTTATCAGAACCTGGCGCTTTCCAATTATGGAGCTTCTTAATTACATTTTGAAATATATCGACAGGCAAGTCACAGAATTCCATTGGCACTATATATCTATTTCTATCATACTCATCTGCAATCCATTTGGCGTCATCGTTGTGGCTTTTAGGTTCCTCCCATATATTCGCCCAGAATTTTCGCATTTCAGCAGGTGATGGTGTAGCGCATGTGGTGTTATTTGTATGGTTATTTGATGTAACCGTTCTAAGATTCCGGTAAAAAGATTTTTCGTTCAAATTAAATTGCATATTCTGTGTCTTACGAAGTGTACAGGCCTGGTATCTTTTAAGTCTGCTTGTGATGACTGTTAGTTTTTGTTTAAGAGTGTCCAAAAAGTGTGTGAGTTCTGTGTTAGGTTCTTCGTGTATTGAGTGTGTTTTGTATTGTTTTTTAATATTTTCTACTTCTTTAGCTAGTGTCTCACTCCTGTTTCCATTCATAAACTGGGTTAATTTTCCTATTTTTGATCTAAGATCGTCTCTCTTTTTTTCTAACCTTACTTCCCATTTCGGTTTCCTTCGTTCTTGCGCTGGGCATGTTCTTTTTGAAGGTGTTGTAGATACTTTTGACCCATTCGCTTTTGCAGCAGCCCAGGCTGCAGAATAAAGAGTGTATTGTAATGTTTTAAAATCTGTGTTCTCATCTAATTGTTTTGGTAGTATGGTTGTGTTTATGTAATTTACAATTTTAAATAATTTCTTTGATGTTTTTTGTTTCGGTATATATGGCCTGATTGTAGGTTCAGAACTGCGAAAGTTTTCTAAAGCTTCCTTGAATATTTCTTCTATTTCATGCATTTCTTCAGTACTTGCGGTTGCGGTGGTATTTGAGGTTGTATTATTATGTGCACTTTGGACGTTGCTTACGTTTTGCGAGTTCGATTCTGTATGTAATGATGTTTGTGTTTCGCAATTGGGTACAGATGTGGTTTGTGTATCTAAGCTGTCAATGTGGGTAGTTCGGTAATTATCTAGAAATTCAGTTTCGGTGAGTAACTGGTTATGTCCTATTGACAATATTGTGGCCACATCATCCCTAATATGTTGTAGTTCACGTACTGACAATAGTTTATTGTTAACGATTGATCTTCTTTGATCTGAGAGTCTTTGTTGGGAAATATGCGCAAGCTCTGGGTGCTTTTCGGTAAATATCAAATGTAGTTTGGTGCGATATGTTGTCATATCTGTTTCAAGCTCTGTAACGATGTAATAACATTTCATCAAACTCCTATTCAGTCTGTCATCCCATCTCATCTTGCTATTAGAATTATTTTCTACAGCATTTGCACCTAGTTCTAAAGTATGTGTTAAGCTGTCAGATAGTTGCAGTTCACCAGCTATTTCATTTTTAATTTGTGTGTGTTTTTCTTGTGTGATTAAGTTATTGCTGAATATAAGGCGTTTTTGATCAGCTACTCTTTGCTCTGTGACATGTGATAGGTTTGGAAAACTAGTTATGAAATCTACATGCAGTCTTTTCCTGTAAGTTGTTTTTACAGAATCTAATTTTGTTATGCGGTAGTAAGACCGGAGTATGGCTTCGTTATGTTCATTTGTCCATCTCAATCGGGTCTTTTTAATTTCCGTGGTGGGCACAGTATTAGAGACAAATTTTGTCTCCTGCGCAACATCCACTGAAATTTCGGATATTGGTGATGTTGAAACTGAAGTTTGGTAAGAATTCGGTGAAGAATTCGGGGTCGGGGGTGGTGGATTTAGCGGTGTTTCGGCTGTAATATTTTTGTCGACGGGAGTCCGCCTGCTCAACTCCACGTCGCCGGCGGTTCGCATGCTGGAACACCCAGCACCGGCTCCAGGTGTGCCCCGGCGATTGCCCCCGGGCAGCGGTCCAATACTCAAAACTTTCTTCGAACGTCGCTCCATAGTGAATGGGTTACCTTTGCCTTGTTGGCCGCGTAAGTTTCTTCAGTACGCGTGTCCGCCCCCCACGTAGCTTGGGGGAATAATTATTATTATTATTATTATTATTATTGTTGTATTCTATCACAAAAATGATAGTACTTTTATATTGATAATAAGAGCAATTCATTCAAAATTATTCCCTAACTATTCCAAAAAATCAAAAATGCACAACGTTGATATTCAAGTTTTCACTTCTGCCGGCACTCACGGAGTGCAATTTTGTGTTTTTTTACATGTGCCTACGGTAGGTAGGAAAAAATTGTGATGACATGACATGCTTTAATCACATGAATTTTCTGCTAAACGATTGAACCGATTAATTCAAAGTTCAAACACTTCACGGATGATCAGATGACAAATAAGATCACAAATCAACCTTTTAACACCAAATGCCCCGGTTCCGGTCTATTGGTGATTTTGCTCGCGAATTACAGCTAACTCCGTCATGCTGCATTTTAAGGGTTAAAGAGTAAAATAGTTTTATTAGTATTTTCGGCAAACTTAAAGTTTAATTACACCTCACCAAAACGTTTTAATTTACACCCAAGACCTAGAGTAAGACTCTGATTGCTTTATTTCGGTGGTAAATTGTTGTTTGTATTTGGTTGTTAGCAACCCGCTCGTCGTCTCCCTACAATCAAACAGATCTTGCAGGGACAAGGCGAAAGTAACAGTGCTATTATAATAAAGGAAAGAAGTAGTTAGGTAACCGATTTCAAAAAAGGAGGAGGTTATCAATTCGACTGTATGTTTTATTATTATTATTTTGTATGTTTGTTACCTCATATCTCAGTCGTTAATTGACCGATTTGAAATTTTTTTTCGCCTAGGTACATGGAGGGTGTACCTTCTAGTTTGTCCCATTGTTGCCGATTTGGGATCTGAAGATGGGATCTTGGTGTAATCGAGGGAAACCCTCAAATTTTAAAGGCACGTATAGTGTTATTTTACTAAAATCTTAATGTTGACTTATTGTTACGTCTGATAGTCCACATCTTGTGGGGCTGAGCTGATGGTGGAACTCCTTAACGCTTAGGAGTTCAGTAATTATAATTACTAGTGCCTTTTGGTTTTGAAGTCGGTTTTACTTTTTTAATTTTTTTTTAAACATATTTGAGTATGTTTAAAGATTTCCAAACACGTGTGCCAAATTTCGTAAGAGAAAATGTTTTGTTTTTTTAAAAAATAAACTTTAAAAAAAAGTAAAAACCGACTTCAAAACCAAAATGCACTAAAAAGTATTAAATAAATTCTTCACCATTAAAAGGAAAGGAATCCGTTTTAGGCAAACAATTTCTTTTTGGAGTCGGTGCTGTGATAGTTGATGCTTGATGGTCAAAGTGATGGCACCGACTCCAAAAAGAAATTGTTTGCCTAAAACGGATTCCTTTCCTTTTAATGGTGAAGAGTTTATTTAATACTTTTTAGTGCATTTTGGTTTTGAAGTCGGTTTTTACTTTTTTTGAAAGTTTTTTTTTTCTTCATTTTCAGTGATTACATAAGAGGGAATTTACTGAACTCCTAAGCTTTAAGGAGTTCCACCATCAGCTCAGCCCCACAAGATGTTGACTATCACACGTAACAACACGTCAACATTAAGATTCTAGTAAAGAAACAATATACGTGCCTTTAAAATATGAGGGTTTCCCTCAATTACACCAAGATCCCATCATCAGATCCAAAAATGGAAAATTGGGACCAACTAGAAGGTACACCCTCTAAGTAGGCGAAAAAATTTTTCGATTCGGTCGACAAACGACTGAGATATGAGGTAACATACATACAAAAAAAAAATGATAAAAAAAAAACATACAGTCGTATTGATAACCTCCTCCTTTTTTTAAGTCGGTTAAAAAGATTTAAGTCATTCATATTAATATGGCGAGAAAGATGATCACAGCAAGTTTATCGATAACGTATCTTTTCACAGCTTTTTCAAAAGTTGTGATCTTGACTATTTATGACGAAATCTGAAAATCAGGTGTAACCCCAAAGCGCTACCCTTTTATATCGCAATATTATAACAGTGCCGTTTAAAATAATAAATAACATCGGACGGGTCGGGGGCTTTAGTTACTCTGCCGTCGCAACGCTTGAGAGCTCATGAATGCAATATAATGCACCTACATGTGCTGGGCTGTTAAGGGTTAAATGTAGTGATGTACCCAGTATTCAATGATCTTGGAAGTAATGTTTGAGTTTTTTTTATTTTTTTGTATTGGGTGAAGTCATAATGGTGCATAAAGTATTGAAATTATAAAGCTGAAGAGTTTGTTTGTTTTAACGCGCTAAGTTTAGGAATGATTAAAAAATGTTTGTGTTGGCTAGCTTATTTATCGAGGAAGGCTTTAGGCTATAAAACATTACGCTGCGACGGGAAGGAAGGGGGTAGACTCAATACACGCGTACGCAGTCGCGGGGATCGCTATGTCCGGACTACAGCACGTAAAGGTAAACACTGCGGTGTCTTATGCCGTTGTAAAAAGGGCTAGTTTGCAACAATTTTTGGTAACCTGATGTACTGGCGACTGTACAAGCGGTCCCAGCAATATTCGTTCATACTGCAATCTTTTTTGGATCATACCGATCGGCGGCAGAAAAAGAACTTTCTCCAACTCATCTTGATCCGTGATCAAACAACGGAGATTATTTTTTAAAGAAACCTAAAAAGCACCCAGTGGTACGAGTTTGCCACAACCATAAACACATTTTTTTTTCCTATTAGGAAAAAATATCAATCAGTGATAATATAAATTGCGCTTGTAAAAAGCAACTTTGGCTGTGTGACAGACGAGGAATCGCGCTATCCGGGCGTATGCCTAGAGTAAAGTGACAAAACACTATAAAAACAAAAATGTATTTATCAATCAATGATATCAGAATAAATGAACGAAAAATTGTACACTTTTAAGTACATACATGATTTTCACATCACTATCTCACAGCGCAGTGCGTCGCACGCGCCCCTCTCTGGACCAAACATCCACCCGTTCGCCACCGAGCATAATTCTGCGGACTTAGCCGTCACTGTGATTATTTGATTGTTTTTTGGATTACACTAATTGATAACAGATAATGAGATTGTCACTGAAAACGAAGTGTGTAAATACTGACCATTGTAAATATTTTTTTTACCTTTTACTGATACGCTGATTGACTGTTATACTGCTGGTTGGTTGTTTGATCTAAAGAATGGCCCGGCCGTTCAGATAAAGCTGTAAGAAAGTTTTCAGAAAACAAATAAAGTTTGGAAGTTTGACATTTTGTCGTATTTTTTGTCGACGTATATTCTGTCAAGTCGTATTTTTTTAAGCAAAATGGGAGTAAAATGCCATGTTCAGGGATGTTTTTTTGACGTAGAACGAATGACATTCTGAGAACGACTTGTTAGTGGTCTATTATTATTTTAATATTTTACTAGACATTTAATTATCTATGTACATTTTTCTGCTAGTCCTCTGAGTTAAAAAGTCCATGGACATTTTAGCGTAGAATAATTGTCTATTAAGTAATTAAATACCCTGGGTTGATGTAATAGTTGACGATGTATTTGCAATTTAAAAATCAAAATCATATTCACAAATAAAAACATAATTAAATCCTGCAATATTTGCCTACTCAGACTCGGAACATGACGTTAATCTTTTAAATATTAAAACATTTACGAACGCACTGCGTAATCCTTGCAGGTCTAAAAGTTATAAAAAACACTACGCGTACGCCATTGTGGGTCTCCGTTTTAAAATGTTAAAACGCTTTGTTGTTAAGGGCTTATCCAAAGGGTTGTAAATAATGACGGAGCAACTCTTTATGGAAAACTAAACGGTCGCCCTTTTAAAATATATGGGGTTGTGTTTTATACAAAAGTGTTCTTTGCGCAAGAGCGAAGCCCGGTGGTAAGAGCTTTTTGATGACGTGACCTAAAAAAATATTTTTTGCTTTGGCTTTGACTGCTAAAATGTCATGGAAACCTAATTTGATAGTTTCTACTATTACTAACATTGTACATTTCGAATTATAGAACATAATCACATGCCACAACTGAACTAGCAAATATATTAGTAACTTTATGAACTGATTTTGAATACTGATTTTTAGTAGTACCTACTATAACATTCTTGATGTGTACAAAATAAAATACACATATTAGTATTTTTACTACGTTCAGTATAGTTAGGTGTGCGTCTAATGCCCAATGCAATTACCCTCGTTGGGTATATCTCTCGTTTGACATTATCTTGACAGGCGGACAGGGCATCAAATTCGGACATTTCTATTACTAAAGCTATTGCTGTTCAATATTTACTCATAATTTATTAAAATAAACCAAATGAAATGAGTAATATCATACCCATTCTGATTATGAGAACTCCATTTGGTCATTTATGAAGATAATTTCGTAATTTAAAAAATATTGAATACGATAGAATCGTGAGAAAATATCGGTGTTCAACACGTGTACCCTATCCGCAGATAGCGCTTTATTATTTTTTTGCAATAATGTCTTTTTGTACAAATAACGGAATCGCTGGCCTACTATGCGTTCGGTCTATCACTTTGCAAATTGCATATTTTGTATTGCTCCGTAAATATTAATATTTGAATACAGTTGTTGCCTGCAACATGTTTATTTATTGTCTGATCCTTTCTTCGGATTGAAACCAAGGAAGCCAGTTTGTAGTGCAAACAAAAAGTAGTTGTAGCATCTAACTAAACTGACGCTTTACAAAATATCAGCATAATGGAAATCACTTCACCTTTATATTACCATAGTGTTTCCCTATGTTTTGTACTAAGCACAGTACAGCAATTTTTTTAAGAGTGATTTTCTATTTATTAAGCAGTAACATTTTAGTTTCTGGTTGGCACGTATGCACGTGTAGGCAGACAGTCCTTAGTAAATTATGTACGCTTTTTACACAGCTCTAAGAAATATGACAAACTCACGATATAAAAATAAATCCAGCCATTAAGGGCTAATAAATAAACTTAAGTATTTTTTTTGTTGCATGTCAAAGTTCTAAGTTTTTCTTGTTTGCTAGCTATTTTTTAACCATCTTATTATTTTAAATGCTATATGCATACTATTTTCAGCTCCATGAAAAACCAAAGCTAACTCAATAACACCAAAAATATTATTCAGTACCAATTCTGTGATTCCACACCAAGATGATTTTGACAAGAATTTACCCGGGACTTTCCCTTGGTTACATAACATATACAAATAACTGGGTATTCTGTGGTTTATGCGGATGTTAGGAGCATTTATTATTATTTTACCTAATTACTTTGAAGCGATTTTTTTTTCGCTTATTTATAGCAGTAAATCTGATTTTTAATGAAAAATACTGACTTTACAACAACTTTGCAGATTTCAATACGTAGAGATTGATTACTTGAATTTTTCGACCAGGGGAAACAACCATCATAATAGAGTACATATTTTATTTATCTAGGTTGTTAAGAAACAAAACTTTTTCCTAATAAGCGCTTTTAAAAATATCCTTTTTTAGCAATTTTACGTATCAGACGTTATGTTGGTCCTAAATATAAGCGACAGATAGGGGTCTACGAAACCGCGTAGCAACGTGTCGTAGCGCGTTCAATCCGCGACGCGTGCGCATCTGCCTAACTTACGCATGCGCGTAAAAATATGTTACAAAAACATGTGCAAAACGCCATGAAAACCAGACCTCACATTTTGCAAAATAATAATAAAAAATAAACATCAAAAACAAACCCCATGTTTGCACAATTGGCTCACATTTTTCGATATATCGTATTTTAGTCGCTCCAAAACGATTCCTGCTTACAATAAAATTGATAATCGTGCTAATCCTTATTTACACTGAAGGTGAGTGAAGTGGGTGGTCTGATAAGCCAACAGGTAGATCCAATAAAGCATTTCTATTGGTGAATTTTGCGACCGTATCGCGGCAGTTTGGCCCCAATGTTTTCCTAGGCCGTTCAATTAGGGACTAAATTATCATCGATATTATTGTTCTTTAATGCAAATAAAAGGTGCAAAATAATCAATATTGTGTTAAATATTAGCAGGGAAATCTACGACGCACAAAATGTTTGCGCGAGTTCGCTGTGCTGTCTGCGTAGCTGCGGCATTACACTTCACGGCCGCAAGTCGCGAAACTGTTCTTGCGTTACGTAGGAACTGTATAAATCTATTATCATATACCTTGCCATAAGCATCAATACTTTAGCACTTACTGAATGTTTTAAAAACTGACTTTAAAGCTTAAAATAACGTATTCTTCTTCTAATTAGGAGAAACTAATAATTATGGAGTCGGTACATGATGCCAAGCTTACCTTGCCTTTATTATTTAGGTAGGCGAAAATCAATTAACCTTTGGTAAAGCAGCTAAATAAAGTTTAATAAGTTATTTATTTATTTATTTATTGATTAATATCACATATAAATATAAAATACATTATATATTTTTGAGCTTATTAATACTGATAGTTTAAATACATAAAAAAGAATCTGTTTCGAACAATGATATTGTATTTAGAAGTAGATGACGCCTCACGAACTAAAACAGTACCTACACAAAAAGGGCGCCGTCCGAATAATAGTTTTAATGTATTGACATCCATCACATCAGACATCAATTTCGAGTTATAGTACATTACAATATTTACAATACACTCGTTGACCTAATTGAGATATTTTTTGTGACAATGCTCAAACATTTAAACGTGCAGATAAACAAATAAAGGATTTATAATACCTCTTTCTTAATACTAATACATTTAAAAGAACCATTACTGGACATGCTTTTCAAAGGGGTATTCAATTTCATACATTCCTGCCTAAAGTGCTCACCAAAGTGGCTTTAGGAGGCATCTGTACAATCTTTTAGGTTCCAATTTAAATCTTACCTGCAAAAACATTAACTTTCGAACAATTACTTTCACTAATGAAATACTTAGAAGCTATTTTAAATTCGCAACCACTTTGTCCTATGTCCAATGATCCAGCAGATTTTAGCATATTGACGCCTGGTCACTATATAATAGGCTGTCCTTTAATCTTTTTGCCACAGTCATCATAAGTAAATATTCCAAATAATCGTTTGAAATTATGGAGGTCTATAGAACAGTTAAAACAACATTTTTTTGGCGGGCGTAGTCCAAAGACTATTAATATTAAAGTCTATGGTAAAAAACAAACCAAATAAATAACATTGGATTCAGTAGTTTTATTAAAAGACTAGCGGTCCCCCGCGACTTCGTCCGCGCGTTTTGAGTTTGCTCCCTCCCTTCCCGTCGCAGCGTCATTTTTTATATCCTCAAGCCTTTATCGATAAATAAGCTATCCAACACAGAAATATTTTTTTCAAATCGGTCCAGCAGTTCCTGAGATAAGCGCGTTCAAACAAACAAACTCTTCAGCTTTATAATATATTAGCGCAAGCGCACGCGAACATTATTTTGGTGCGGAGTTATGTTAAAACTGTGATAGCTCCTAAGATATTTATTAAAATCAAATGATATAAAGGGCAACTTGGTTCTTAATGAAATGCTCGTGATGACGAATGTATTTATTTTGATAAGAATAAATACCTGTGTGTATAATACACCTCTAAAAATAATGCATATTTTTTTTACAAATTTTTTAACATAAAAAAGGTTGTAGTAAGTCAACCATAAAAGATAGACTTATGCTGTCGCGGACTTTATTATAGAACTCTTAATGCTAAACAATCTTGTCATACATGATTTTTGTGTAACTTTAGCGGTTTCCGCAGCGTACGCAGCGGAAGCTCTCAAAAGGAATATCTTTCTCCCGTTTTCGCAACATTTTTCATTGCTGCTGTGGTCTTGTGAGTCTTATCTTTATGTTATATAGCTTAAAGCCTTCCTCGATAAATGGACTATCCAACATAAAAATAATTTTTCAAATCAGGCCAGTAGTTTCTGAGATTAGCGCGTTTAAACAAACAAACAAACAAACAAACAAACAAACTCTTCAGCTTTATAATATTAGTATAGATAATATTGTTCATCCACAATTCTGGCCATAAGGTCGTGTTGTAAGATTATTTCCTTGCAAAGATTCTATGGTCAGAGTTATAGAAATAATGACAGCTGATAAAAAAATACACAGTCTGGCCATAAATACTGTTACAATTAAAAATAAGAAAGTTAATATATTTGAATTTGGAATCTGTCATTTTTATAAGATTGTTTATTGTGCGTTCTAATTTTGGCGCCAATACATTTTATACTTCTTCTTCTTCTTCTTCATTTGAATGGCGAGCGAACGTAAGCTTGCCAGCGATGGCTCACTGTTCCGTTTGCGATATTAAAATGGAGTGGGGTAATAAAGAGAATGTGTGTGATTACATTACACAAAGTTGGTATGGAGCCAAATGCAACTTTTAAAACTCTCCATACGCTTGGTACATGTTTGTGTACCGGGCTATCAGTAGGTACAATGAGACCTCCTCTGTTTGTGACAGAAAAAGATCTGGGACCCTATTTTTGAATCACTTGCTTCATGATGGCGAGTGATTTTCGTTCGAAGATGAATGAAATGAAAATGAAATGAAAAAATATTTATTGCCTTTACAATGATACAGGTACATAATGATAAGAGGTTGATTGTAATACGTAAATGGCAAATGGAAGTGACTCAGCGTATGCTGGGTAGGCCCTAGCGGCCTAGCCAGCGCTGATTTTCAGTCACTCCCATTTCTCTCTAGGTGGTAAACGAGAATATCAGTAAATGGGGGCTTAATATGATAAATTAAAGTCATAGAAAAAAACTCGTTGTCGAACGAAAATCACTCGCCATTTCGAAGTGAATGTTTCAAAAATAGGGCCCCTGGCCGTCCACGTAGTGTTCGTACGAAAAAGGTGGTCAAAGCAGTAAGGGAAAGAATTCGCAAAAATCCTGTCCGAAAGCAAAAGATTTTATCTCGGTAGACGAAGATAGCACCCAGAACCATGTTGCGTGTTTTAAAAGATGACTTAGGACTTGCAGCCTTAAAGAGACGAACTGGTCATTTTTTAACAGATAATTTAAAAAAGAATAGGGTGGTAAAATCGAAAAAACTACTGAAGCGGTACGCAAAGTGAGGTCACAGAAAAAAAAAGTTTTCGGATGAGAAAATCTTTACAATTGAGCAACATTTTAACAAACAAAATTACCGTATTCATGCTCAAACCTCTAAGCAAACTTCCCAATTAGTCGGCAGAGTGCAACGTGGGCATTACCCGACTTCAGTGATGGTTTGGTGGGGTGTTAGCTATGAAGGAGTGACTGAGCCATATTTTTGTGAAAAAGGTATCAAAACATCGGAACAAAGTATCAAGATACCATTCTTGATAAGGTAGTTAAGCCCCTTAACAACACCATGTTCAATACCAACCAAGCATGGTCTTTCCATCAAGACTCGGCGCCGGGTCATAAAGCTCGGTCCACGCAGTCTTGGTTAGAAGCCAACTTTCGGACTTCATCTGAGCTGAAGCCTGGCCGTCGTCTAGTCCCGATCTTAATCCGCTGGATTATGATTTATGGTCAGTTTTAGAGAGTACGGCTTGCTCTAAACGCCATGATAATTTGGAGTCCCTAAAACAATCCATACGATTGGCAGTGAAGAATTTTCCCATGGAAAGAGTGCGTGTTTCTACTGACAACTGGCCTCAACGTTTAAAGAACTGTATTGCAGCCAATGGAGACCACTTCGAATAAGCTTTCTATATTTTTAATTGTTTTATATTTATGTATAAAACATTCGAGGGCCTTTACTATAATCGTTGTATTACCTACTGATGCAATCGATTAGTTTTAAGTTATAATTATTTATTTATGTGTCAATGAAGTTTCATTAATAAAGTTATATATATTCATGCGTGGGCGCAATTTATGTCTATGACATAAGACCTTTCTTCTTTTTTGGTTAATTGACAAGATGTCTCGATTATTTTTATTATTCTTATGTTTTTTCATTTATTTTTCTGACATAGTTTTACTAATACATATTCACAGCAATTTATAGTTTTTTCATTACAATCCTACAAGCTTAGCAGTTTTACGCAAGCGTTTAGGTACATAAATTGAAATCTTAATAGATCAACACACTAAAATTTTATCAAATTCTGACGATGAAATAAGAAACCAAAAATTTGCGCACGGGCGGGACTTGAACCAGCAACCTTTTGGCAAACCGGGCCAAACGCTCTTACCAATTGAGCTACCGTGCTGTTAGTCATCTGTTTCATAAACAGACGGCTAGATGGCGCTAAGCGTCACGCAATTGACGTTTACATAAGAGACCACAAATTTCGCAGGGTCGGACTAACAGCACGGTAGCTCAATTGGTAAGAGCGTTTGGCCCGGTTTGCCAAAAGGTTGCTGGTTCAAGTCCCGCCCGTGCGCAAATTTTTGGTTTCTTATTTCATCTTTATGAATATAAAATATGACACTGTGAGTGTTAAAAACATTCTAAAGCATTAGATAGCGAAGCGACATCAATTTCCAAGTTGAATTTATTCTGTAAAGAATAACTGCTTGGGTCATCTGTTTCATAAACAGACGGCTAGATGGCGCTAAGCGTCACGCAATTGACGTTTACATAAGAGACCACAAATTTCGCAGGGTCGGACTAACAGCACGGTAGCTCAATTGGTAAGAGCGTTTGGCCCGGTTTGCCAAAAGGTTGCTGGTTCAAGTCCCGCCCGTGCGCAAATTTTTGGTTTCTTATTTCATCTTTATGAATATAAAATATGACACTGTGAGTGTTAAAAACATTCTAAAGCATTAGATAGCGAAGCGACATCAATTTCCAAGTTGAATTTATTCTGTAAAGAATAACTGCTTGGGTCATCTGTTTCATAAACAGACGGCTAGATGGCGCTAAGCGTCACGCAATTGACGTTTACATAAGAGACCACAAATTTCGCAGGGTCGGACTAACAGCACGGTAGCTCAATTGGTAAGAGCGTTTGGCCCGGTTTGCCAAAAGGTTGCTGGTTCAAGTCCCGCCCGTGCGCAAATTTTTGGTTTCTTATTTCATCTTTATGAATATAAAATATGACACTGTGAGTGTTAAAAACATTCTAAAGCATTAGATAGCGAAGCGACATCAATTTCCAAGTTGAATTTATTCTGTAAAGAATAACTGCTTGGGTCATCTGTTTCATAAACAGACGGCTAGATGGCGCTAAGCGTCACGCAATTGACGTTTACATAAGAGACCACAAATTTCGCAGGGTCGGACTAACAGCACGGTAGCTCAATTGGTAAGAGCGTTTGGCCCGGTTTGCCAAAAGGTTGCTGGTTCAAGTCCCGCCCGTGCGCAAATTTTTGGTTTCTTATTTCATCTTTATGAATATAAAATATGACACTGTGAGTGTTAAAAACATTCTAAAGCATTAGATAGCGAAGCGACATCAATTTCCAAGTTGAATTTATTCTGTAAAGAATAACTGCTTGGGTCATCTGTTTCATAAACAGACGGCTAGATGGCGCTAAGCGTCACGCAATTGACGTTTACATAAGAGACCACAAATTTCGCAGGGTCGGACTAACAGCACGGTAGCTCAATTGGTAAGAGCGTTTGGCCCGGTTTGCCAAAAGGTTGCTGGTTCAAGTCCCGCCCGTGCGCAAATTTTTGGTTTCTTATTTCATCTTTATGAATATAAAATATGACACTGTGAGTGTTAAAAACATTCTAAAGCATTAAATTCTGACGATATCAAATATACACGCAGGTCGAATTGATAATCTCCTGGTTTTGAAGTCGCTAAAAATATATATTTGCAAAGCCTACGATGTTGGATCTACCGAAAGATTGATAAACGATAAACGATAGTTTTTCTGGAAGCGGTTAAATAACTTCCACTGATGAGATTACCACTGTCTCACCTTAGCTTCGTAGCGAGCAGCACTCGAACAAAAGAAGACGCCATTTTTGGATGGTAACAATATTAGATGGAACTACTCCAAAATTGATTGTTATTTGTTATTCTCTAAATGCAAGAGATCTAAATGTTAAAATCACATAAACATATAATTCTAAACTTCTAAAATGGGTAAAACACATTGAGTACTTATGCAGTAAAACAACGTGAGTTTAATGTAGCTGAAAAAGTTCAGGAGCTCTATTTTTGAATGACTCGCTTGAATATAGCGTGTAAAATTCGTTTGAAAACTTATTAAAAATCAATGAAAATTGCGCAAAATATAGACGTTCGTTTCAAATCACTTTCGCGTGGAATTATACAAATTTTCATTGTAAAATCGAACATTAATCAATGGATATCACTCGCCATCTTGAAGCGAGTAATTTTCGTTCGAAGATGAATTAAAAGTCATAGAAAAAAACTCGTTGTCGAACGAAAATCACTGGCCATTTCAAAGCTTGCGTCAAGATAGCGAGTGAAAATCAATTGAAGATTTGAGAATCAAAGAAATTGAAGTCGAATTTTCCAATGAAAATCAGTTGAAATCCACATAGCCACTGACACGTCCGTGGATAGATTAGTATCCAAAAACAATATGCTAACTTACGTCCGTGGACAATTTGGTATCCACACAGAGTGCTTCATGGGTGCGTGCACAAAAGTTTAAATATCGCCATCTATACAGATTGTTCCCAACTTTTGAAAGTGTTTAAAGCAAGCTGACATGTTAGATAAACTAAAAAAATACAGATGGCGTACTTAACGCTTATAATTTGTTACAGATATTTTTTTTTCCTTAGTGCAACTTTTTGTGTTGAAGTGTTTCGTCGTTACTCGGAATTATGTCGTAATTGTACCGTATTTCATTAGTTAATTCTATAAGTGTTATATGCGAACACAAAATTAAAGAATAGGCCTTTCCCATGCACTATTCAAAACACAGATTATATGGAAAATACTAAACTTAACTTGAAAAGTGATTGTGTTAACCGTATCAATACAATGGCCGCGTTGTTTGAGTTTTATTTTAAAACTAGCGGTCCCTCGCGACTTCGTCCACGCGTTTTGAGTTTGCTCCCTCCCCTCCCGTCGCAGCGTCATGTTTTATATCCTAAAGCCTTTCTCGATAAATAAGCTATCCAACACAGAAATATTTTTTCAAATCGGTCCAGCAGTTCCTGAGATAAGCGCGTTTAAACAAACAAACTCTTCAGCTTTATAATATATTAGCGCAAGCGCACGTTGTATTAAGCTGCGAACATTATTTTGGTGCGGAGTTATGTTAAAACTGTGATAGCTCCTAAGATATTTATTGAAATCAAATGATATAAACGGCAAATTGGTTCTAAATGAAATGCTCGTGATGATGAATGTATTTATTTTGATAAGAATAAATACCTGTGTGTATAATACACCTCTAAAAATAATGCAGTATTTTTTTTCAAATTTATTAACATAAAAAAGGTTGTAGTAAGTCAACCATAAAAGATAGACATATGCTGTCGCGGACTTTATTATAGAACTCTTAATGCTGAACAATCCTGTCATACATGGTTTTTGTGTAACTTAAGCGGTTTCCGCAGCGTATGCAGCGGAAGCTCTCAAAAGGAATATCTTTCTCCCGTTTTCGCAACATTTTTCATTTCTGCTGTGGTCTTATGAGTCGTATCTTTATGTTATAGCGCCTAAAGCCTTCCTCGATAAATGGACTATCCAACGTAAAAATAATTTTTCAAATCGGGCCAGTAGTTTTTGAGATTAGCGCGTTCAAACAAACAAACAAACAAACAAACAAACTCTTCAGCTTTATAATATTAGTATAGATATTCTTCCATTTAGTAAAACCATTGCCTTTACTTTAATATTAGTTATTATAATACATATATTTAAGTACTTTTTTGAAAGAAATATATAGAAATAAAGCAAGATTCACAACACAACTTTACACGATTCACAGGTTATTCCCTTTGGACGGTTTAGTATCCATGGACGTACTTTGATTCAACTGTCTAAGGGTCTGTACAAACGGCTAAAATGTGTGGTTTAAGCACATTTATTATTTATTGGTGGCGTGTTACTAATGCTTTATGGAATAAGTTGCCGTGTTTTTTTTGAAATGTATTGTGTTTTACTGCTCGTCTTATATATTTTTTGTTTTTCATTTTTAATTAATTTTCATCATCTAACGCTATTAATAAACAAACATATTTGCATGAAGGTGATCTGCCCCCCTAATGCGTATCTTAGTTGACAGTGAGACAGTAAAACGCTATAAACTGACTCTTATTTTTTATTACGTATAAATTAACTTCGAGGCCTAAGTGCGACTTTTCTACGTGAAAATTTAGTTCCAGTAGTATATCACCAGACCGCGCCACACCAAACTCCATACAAATTTACATTTACGTTTCGATCGTGAACACGTAAAAAATTTGAGCTTCACTCGCACTAAGGCCTCCGTGCGCGGACAGCCTAATTTGGCAGCCATCTTGCTGCAAATAAACTCGTCGCGTTGAATGAACGGCGCGTGAAAACATTGCAGTGAAGGCATTTTCATTATGCTGATTTTGCTCACGTATAATGTTGTAAATTGAAACATCATGGCATCATTTTAAAGTGTATAACACCTTCTATTCTACTGTGGTTTCAGATTTTTATAATATGACTTAAAAGAGTAGTAATTATCACATTTAAAAAAAGTTTGGGTAATTTTTTTCGTTTCTGCATGATTTACCCTTAAAATTTTAAATAAAATTCGAATTCATGGGTTTTTTAAGGCATTAATATTATTCTGTATACTCAAACCTGTCCGTACATATTTTATTTGTGCTTACAGCTGCAAAGGTTTAGCTACTATGAAGCATTTATTGACGAAGGATTGAGGTTACAGAGGAGCGCGCGCCGTCACTTGCAGTGTCGGTCGGACGTTATCCGCGAGGTTGATCGTGCGCGTCGGACGTGTCAGTGGATAGGGGGGATTTGCAAAAATATATCTTAATTTGTAAGTACTTACGTCAATAATTCGCGTGATTATAGTAGATTTTTAATTCGATTTCGAACAATTATCACACGCCATATTTAAGCGTGTGATTCAAAAATAGAGGCCCAGTAGAGTTTCTAAAAGTTTGTGCCACAACAATGCAGTGTAATAGGTATCCCGGACCAAAAAATTTAACTGACAAGCGCTTTCCTTAGTGTTGTTATGCGTACACTTTGATCAAGGTAGAGATTCGATAAAAAACAAAACGATTAATTTGCGTGTTATATTGAACAATTCTAGATTGCTATTAATTCGTTGTGTGTGTTTTATTTTATTAATGACTAGCGGTCCCCCGCGACTTCGTCCGCGCGTTTTGAGTTTGCTCCCTCCCCTCCCGTCGCAGCGTCATGTTTTATACCCTAAAGCCTTTCTTGATAAATAAGCTATCCAACACAGAAATATTTTTTCAAATCGGTCCAGCAGATCCTGAGATAAGCGCGTTCAAACAAACAAACTCTTCAGCTTTATAATATTAGTATAGATTAGCGAAAGCGCACGTTGTACTTAAGCTGCGAACATTATTTTGGTGAGGAGTTATGTTAAAACTGTGATAGCTCCTAAGATATTTATTGAAATCAAATGATATAAAGGGCAACTTGGTTCTAAATGAAATGCTCGTGATGATGAATGTATTTATTTTGATAAGAATAAATACCTGTGTGTATAATACACCTCTAAAAATAATGCATTATTTTTTTACAAATTTATTAACTTAAAAAAGGTTGTAGTAAGTCATCCATAAAAGATAGACATATGCTGTCGCGGACTTTATTGTAGAACTCCTCATGCTGAACAATCTTGTCATACATGATTTTTGTGTAACTTAAGCGGTTTCCGCAGCGTATGCAGCGGAAGCTCTCAAAAGGAATATCCTTCTCCCGTTTTCGCAATATTTTTCATTTCTGCTGTGGTCTTTTGAGTCGTATCTTTATGTTATATAGCCTAAAGCCTTCCTCGATAAATGGACTATCCAACGTAAAAATAATTTTTCAAATCGGGCCAGTAGTTTTTGAGATTAGCGCGTTCAAACAAACAAACAAACAAACAAACAAACAAACAAACTCTTCAGCTTTATAATATTAGTATAGATTTTAGAATAGCAAACGTAATTAAGGTAGAAGAAGTAAATCTTTCCACACAGCGGGTGTGTTCAGCAGAAAACAGCTGTCCAAGCAAAAAAGTAAACTGAAAATGCTTAGTCAGTCATTTTCTTCTAGAACACGATGTTAATACTAAGCTGTCATACTCAATAAAACTGCGTGTGTTAAAGCCAACCTACTTCATCAGTGTCATTACATACCCAGCTTTGCCGGTGCAATCGCAAATGAAGGCGACTCAACACAGCCCAGTGGCTTTGCCGGCAGCGGCAGCTTACGTCAAGCTAGGCTTGTCAGATACTCGACGACGGACGACCTCCGTGGTGTAGTGGCTAAGCACGCTGGGTTTCAAGGCGTCGCCGCTCCGAGGTCCCGGGTTCGATTCCCGGTCGGGTCAATATATACTCGTAGAAATCAAAATTTTCTATATTTTCTCGGGTCTGAGTGTTGTCGTACCACCGTTGTGTCTGATTTCCATAACACAAGTGCATTAGCTACTTACTTTGGGATCAGTGCAATGTATGTGATTGGTGTCAAATATTTATTTATTTATTTATTTATTATTTATATAATATGTGTATCTAAATTATTGTATGTTGTTCTTCTTCTTTGTTTGTGTGGCTAGCGAACGTAAGTTTTGCCAGCGTAATATAGTAGCCCTGTGGCATATAACCAGGGATGTAAGGGAGCTCCATAACCATACCTAACTGAAACTACTGGATACCCGATATAAAAAAAATATCCGTAACCGTAATCAAATTATAATAATTTTGCATATTGTTATTATTTAAGCAAGTATACCTACTCGATATGAAACGACTTGGGCCAGTATTCCACAACAGGATATTGGCACCCTCGTTTTAAGTATCCAGACCAGCAGACACGCTGCAGATGTATGAGTAGAGTCTTAGGTGGGTTCACGGATTATCGATTTTAAGTTTTTAACATCTTTTATAAAAATATGTTGTTTTGTTAAGGTTTTGATGTTTCAAAAATAAGTTAAGATTGAAATTTTGTTTGAGTTTACTTCTTCTTCTAAGCTTTTTTTAAAATTAAACTTCATTATTAGGTATTATCAGTTTAGATAGGTTATTAAACAAAGTTTATTTTAATTAAATGTGTTGGTGTCTTGACAGAAAGTTTACGATACCGAACTGTTACTAAACAGAATAGTCGCATCACTAAAAATGACATGTGTGTGACAGTGACTGGACTGACATTGACAATTTAAAAAAACCCTGGCCCTGGTTACTGGAAATATTTATTAAGAGGATTCCGTTCGCGCCAGTGTTGGTGATTACACGTGAATTTATTTTTTTTTCTCCTCGGGCAGTGTTCCCGCTTTACTTACTACTCTAAGCTTATTTATCTTTATATTTGTTGGTGGTGGTATAAGTACTCACATTTTCCTGGTAAGTTCTATAAAAATGCAAAACACCCCTCCTGAACCCCCCGATCCTCCAGATCGGGCCACTTCACCTATGGACCTACAAATGGAGTCATCCCCAGCTCCGATTAGCCAAACGGCAATAAAACGTCGCCTTGAACCTGAGGAACCTGCAGAACCTGCAAAAAGAGCTACTACCAAACCTCCTGAGACACCCAATCATTCGATGTATACCCATCCATCAATTGTTATTGCTCCTAAAGCTTACTCGAGCCTTGACAAAGGTCCTTTCATAGTCCACGTCTCACGCATAGACTCAGAGCCCTCAGCCCCTACATACATCCAGCCTATTAGGTTCGGTAGGTTTATAGTTACGAACAAAATCCGTGACGTAGTGTTGGACGGCATTAAAAAAATCGGTAGGAACCGATTATCCGTTGAATTCAGCACCGCTGAAGCGGCAAATAAATTCATCGTAAACGAACTTTTACCGATTCATAAGTACGAAGCATCCATACCCACGTATAATGTTACCCGCATTGGCATCATTAAAGGCATACCCTCGGACTTATCCATGCAGGAACTTGCAGATACCCTGACTGTCCCCGCTGGCTGCGGAATCCTACTTAAAGCAAGGCGCCTTAATAGAAAGCAAGTAGTTGACGGCAAAACAAATTGGATCCCAACCCAATCAGTTGTGATCACCCTCCAAGGCCAAGTGTTACCAGAAAGAGTTTATTGCTGCTACAACTCGATACCAGTCGAGACTTATCAACTGCCAACAATTCAGTGTCTCAACTGTTGTAGATTTGGTCACGTCAAGACTCAGTGCCGCTCCAAGCCCAGATGTTACCGCTGCGCCCAACCTCATTGTGGGGAAACTTGCCCAGTGACAGAGAACATGGCTACTTGTCTGTATTGCTCAGGTCCACACTCAGCTTTAAACAAATCTTGTCCCGAGCATTCCAGACAAAAGTCGATCAAAATAGCAATGTCTCAGGACAACATGTCGTACGAACAAGCTGCTCTACTCTACCCTGCAGTCCGCAGATCGTACGCTGATACGGCCAAGTCTTCTGCCCCATCACAAACCACACAACCCAAATCCCCTCAACCTACACCTCGCGAATATCCTTCTTCGTATAAGAAAACTGTTTCTCGTCCCTCTCCTCGAGCACGTCCCTCACTGGGTAAGGGTTACGACCGGCAGGCACACCAGGCCATTATTGGAGACTGTGCCTCATCACTCCCAAATGGGTGCGCCCTTAGCTCAACTTCTCCTCAATCCTCTTCAATTGAAGACAAAAACGATCTCTTAGAGCTTATACTTTCCCTTATTCTTCGTGTTGTCTCCGGTCAGAATGGCCGACTACCGAAAGACTCTCCCAATTTTCTCAATATTCTTCTCAGTCGAGCCAAAATGAATTTAGCAGTTCAGTGGAACTGCAAAAGCATTAGAACAAAAAAACATGAACTGATTTTTCTTATTAATAAATATTCTCCGTCGGTCCTAGCTGTTTCGGAGACGTGGCTAATTCCCGGATCACGCTTTCGTGTCTCGGGTTACTCATGCCTCCGTGACGATAGGAACGATGGATACGCTGGAAGCGCCTTATTAATAAGGCGCGCTCTTTCCTACTATCAACTTCCTCTTCCTGATCATAGCCAAGATATCAGTATCGTGGCTGTGAGAACTTCAAACATTTCTATTTTGTCTGTATATATTCCTTACCCTTCTTCTTCCTCTTTAAACGAACTCCGTTTCGCCATTTTATCTGTTCCCCCTCCAGTCCTTGTGCTGGGTGATTTGAACGCACACCACACCTATTGGGGTTGTCACTTCACGGATCCTCCTGGCTTAATTCTCTTTGATCTTTTGGATGAGCTAAATTTGTGTATTTTGAACAGCGGCAGTCCAACAAGACGGGTACTCCCTTCTCAAAATCCAGCCTCTGCTGTGGATATGTCCCTCTGCTCCCCTAATTTGATGTCTCTGCTTTCCTGGAATACTCTTGACAGTACATTTGGTAGTGACCATTTTCCCATTTTATTAACTTCACCAGAACCATCCCCGGCTACCTCTCATATCCCCCCTCTTTTAAAATACTCACTAAGCAAAGCTGACTGGGCCTCATTCAGTACCACTGTTGATGAGAAATTAAGTTCACTACCAAACATTAATAGTTCTAACTCCCTCTGTGCTTACTCCCATTTTGTCGATATTTTAAACTCATCAGCAGATTCTAGCATTCCCAAAAAAAAGCTTTCGCGAAAAATTTCCCCTCCCTGGTGGGATTCTGAGTGTACAGACGCTGTTCGAAAACGCAAGGAGGCAGAAAAAAGGTGTAATGGAAATATGTCTATGGAGAATTACGTTCACTACCAAAAAACAGCCGCTCAAGCTAGACGACTCTTTTCTAAGAAAAAAAAGGAAGGCTGGAGAAAGTTTTGCGAAAGCATATCCCCGCGCACTCCAGCTACTATAGTCTGGAAACAAATCAGAAGGTTTCGTCTGTCGACTATCGCAACAAACCCTTCTGCAAATGACCCATCCACTTGGCTCCACACCTTTGCAGACAAATTGGCCCCGCCTTTTGTCCCTTTCATAGATTGTTTACCCTCTTCAATGAATAATACCATACCCTCATCCAATCAATTAGATTCCCCCTTTACAATCGAGGAACTCTTTTCGTCCATTAATGGCCTAGTTGACTCATCCCCTGGTGTTGATGGAATTCCATATTCCTTTTTGATAAGATCCTCTACCCAGGCCAAATTGTACTACCTAAACTTAGTTAACTCTTTCTTTGAGCATGGTTTCTTACCCAGTTCTTGGAAAGAACAAATCGTCATTCCTATTCCCAAACCTGGGAAAAACCCTACTGACCATAATTCCTACCGTCCGATTGCTCTCTCCTCCGTTCTTCTTAAAGTTACTGAGCATATGATTAAGAACCGCCTTGAATGGTTTCTGGAATCCAATAGTCTCTTATCCAAATCTCAATTCGGTTTCCGCAAAGGTTTCAGCACTTTAGATAACTTGAGTATACTGACTACAGATATAAGGTTGTCTTTCCAAAACAAAGAATATCTGGTGGGGGTGTTTTTGGACATCTCCTCTGCGTATGATAATGTCCTACTCCCAGTGCTCAGGCATAAAATGCTTCAGCTGAGCATCTCGGAGAAGTTGGTAAATTTTATATGTAACTTGTTAATGTCCAGAACCATAAAACTTAGGTATCAGAATGCCGAAATTCCCTCACGCGTAATATGGAAAGGACTTCCACAAGGTTCGGTGCTCAGCCCTTTACTCTACAGTGTGTACACACATGACTTAGATAGGACAGTTGATTCCTTCTGCAATATACTACAATATGCAGATGATATTGCACTATATTTTCAATCAAAATCTTTATCTGAAGCCACTTCCCGTTTAAATTCAGCCCTCGAGTATCTTTCAGACTGGATGACTACCCACGGTCTCTCCATATCTCCTTCAAAGTGTAACTGTGTAATTTTCTCCAAAAAACGTAACATCCCAGACATTGATATAAAAGTTGATGGTTCTCCAATACCTTGTAATGATCAAGTTAAATTTTTAGGCTTGATTTTAGATTCGAAGCTAACAGGTGTGCCGCATTTTGACTATATTATAAAAAAGGCTGAGAATGGGTTGAACATCCTCCGTGCACTCTCGGGTACCTGGTGGGGTGCTCACCCATACTCACAAAAAATCCTATATAATGCCATAATCCGCAGCCACTTTGATTATGCATCGTTTCTCTTAGATCCTTGCAATAAAATTGCCCTCGATAAACTCACGAAATTACAGTCGAAGTGTCTACGTGTGATACTGGGAGCAATGAAATCCTCCCCTATCAATGCCCTACAAATTGAATGCGTGGAACCCCCTCTTTATCTGCGTAGACAGTACCTAAGTGATCGCTTCTACATTAAAGTCGTTCAAAACTCCTCACACCCTTTATTAGATAAATTAGAATCTCTTTCTCGACTGATTCCCCCAGCAGACTCAACTAAGAAAACCCCATGCATTCTTCACAGTTTTCAAAAATTTAGCCTTCTCCCCTCCCCTATAGAAAAATATCCGTTAAATCCTCTCTTTATGAACAGCTTTACGTTAACTTTCCGCCCTCCTGTTATCCTTAACTTCGGCATTCCTAAAGACTCCTGTTCTGCCCGCCAACAATTCAACAAGATCATGTCAGACCACTGGCAAGGGTGGTTTACAATGTTTACTGACGCTTCTAAAATCTCTGCTGGCGATCCTGTTGGGGCTGCGGTCTGGATACCTGCTTACAAAATAGTTTTAAGTTTTAAATGTCCCCCTGTAACCTCAATTTTCACCGGCAAAGCTATTGCGATTCTAGAATCAATCTTGTATGCTAAAGCTAATCACTTAAATAATACCCTCATCTTTTCTGATTCCTTAAGCTGCCTCCAAGCCATCTTAGCCAATCCTTTTAAGTCCAAAATTAAATTTCCATTATCCTTAAGATCCGTGAAACCCTATTTGAATGCAAACTATTAGGTTTAAACATCTTCTTAGCCTGGATACCTAGCCACAGCGGCATCCCGGGCAATGAAACGGCTGATTCTTGTGCTAAAGATGCTGCCTCCATTGGAACACCTGATCACAGCAAGCTTTTTTCTCATGATGTCTCTACTTTACCCCGTTTACATCTGTTTAAGTCATGGCATACACATTGGAACAACACTAAGCCGTTAGCAGGTAGATACTATGCAGATGTCCAACAAGTCATTCCTCCCAGACCTTGGTTTTTTAAGCATCGTTACTTACCTAAAAACATCGTTTCCATTATTTGTCGGCTCCGAATAGGTCATGCATGCACCCCTGTTCACTTGGCGAAGTTGCGGATAAAAGACAGCTCCATATGTGAATGTGGCCTCGACGAAGGAACTACCGATCATATTTTCTTCAACTGTCCAGTAATCGGTAATTCCCTGTTTGATTACCTCCCTAAAAAGTTTCCCCGCCCTTCTAACATCAAATACATTTTAAATTCCTTAACTACCCCCATTTTAAAATATTTGTCAAAATTTATAAATCATAACAAAATTAACTTGTAAACACATCTGTTTGCTACCCTCTTTCCATTTTTATTTATTATTATTATATTTTTTCAATACCCTTTTCATTTTCCTAGTTAATTATATATATTTTCAATATGTTTGTTTCCAGCTTTATGTTTCGTGGTATCACTGTTGTCTTTTCGTCTTTTGTTAAATATGCTTAGATGACGTATTGTTATTCATTCCTTTTTATTAAATTTTTTTGTCCGTGTAAAAGCCTCTCACGTGTCATTGGCGGAATTCAGTACGGCGCAAGCTATTATCTGATTCGTCGCCATTAAATAAAAGAAGAAGAAGAAGAAGAATATTTAATAAACTTTTTCTCATAGTTAGTATTGTTATAATTAATTTTAAACTTTTACGAAGCTATACAAGTTTACGTAGTGGTCTCAGGTGCTATTTGAAATACAATACATTCATGTAATATGTATAACTTCGGCATGATCAGCATCTAAGATGCGATAAAGAGCATTACTAAAGTTATCTGACCACTTTGTGACCATTGATTTAAACTGTGGACTTTGACTTTGCCTTCCTGGTGACCAGTGGTGGTTTTACCGTTTAGTAATTACTCGGAAAAGTTGTGGACTGATAAAATCGTGACGAATTATTGTCAAGTTACTGTATAAATAAGCGATGTTCCTGCTGAGGAAACTAGAAAGCCTGCTGCTTCGAACGCAGCAGAACCAAAGCCAGTTTTTGAACACCTCGACCGCAATGGTATGTATTTTAAAACCTCTGAATAGACAATGCGTAAATTAATTCTCAAGTTATGTGTTTTATTTTGAAAGTAATTTTGTTACACAAAGTTTTATTAGCACAAAAATTAAGTCTTTTTATTTACAATAGGTATACAGTATACCCCAAAAAATATAAATAGCCTCGTGACTGTCGATAGACCTCATCATGGTCTATCTAATTTACTAGCGGTCCCCCGCGACTTCGTCCGCGCGTTTTGAGTTTGCTCCCTCCCCTCCCGTCGCAGCGTCATGTTTTATATCCTAAAGCCTTTCTCGATAAATAAGCTATCCAACACAGAAATATTTTTTCAAATCGGTCCAGCAGTTCCTGAGATAAGCGCGTTCAAACAAACAAACTCTTCAGCTTTATAATATATTGGCGCAAGCGCACGTTGTACTTAAGCTGCGAACATTATTTTGGTGCGGAGTTATGTTATAACTGTGATAGCTCCTAAGATATTTATTGAAATCAAATGATATGACAATTTGGTTCTAAATAAAATGCTCGTGATGATGAATGTATTTATTTTGATAAGAATAAATACTTGTGTGTATAATACACTCTAAAAATAATACATTATTTTTTTACCAATTTATTAACATAAAAAAGGTTATAGTAAGTCAACCATAAAAGATAGACATATGCTGTTGCGGACTTTATTATAGAACTCTTTATGCTGAACAATCCCGTCATACATGGTTTTTGTGTAACTTAAGCGGTTTCCGCAGCGTATGCAGCGGAAGCTCTCAAAAGGAATATCTTTCTCCCGTTTTCGCAACATTTTTTATTTCTGCTGTGGTCTTATGAGTTGTATCTTTATGTTATATAGCCTAAAGCCTTCCTCGATAAATGGACTATCCAACGTAAAAAAAATTTTTCAAATCGGGCCAGTAGTTTTTGAGATTAGCGCGTTCAAACAAACAAACAAACAAACAAACAAACAAACAAACTCTTCAGCTTTATAATATTAGTATAGATCACCGCCCCAATTAGAATGGATTGTAGTAATATATTTATTTTACCAACTTTTTGCTGATAGGGTTTTTTCAGTCAGTCAGTCATTTATTTGAGCATTATCTTCAGGCAAGTTGCTTCTTGTGAATTGGTTGTTTTGATATGGTAGTAAAAACTGGGTTTTGATATCCCTCGATACTCCGATGTAGCCGACCTACCCATTAACATTTATAAAAAATTAAAAATGCACAGTTGCTAACTTTTATTTTAAATCTTTACAAGTATTAGAGTTTTACAAGTATTAAAAGTCAGGAAAGATAGTACACATTAACATTTTCTAATGACATAGTAAAACATTAACTACATTATCAAAATTACCAATTCAAATTGTTTGTTTGGGACAGAAGTTCTTCCCATCCTACCTGCAAGGATTGCTCCTTGTAGGTGTTTCGATTGTCGCACAAGAGGTGAGGTTCATTTACTATGTTTTTTTTGTTAATCCACCTTATTGTTTGTATTTCTTGGTTACTGCTTGCATGCTTATTAAAATCAATAGTGCCTGGGTATCCATTTCATGTTTCTTCTTCTTAAAACCTATTTCACATAGCCACACAGAATGAGAGCAAAAAATGGTGTTTCTAAAAACATACATCAACTGCCTAACAAAAAAAAATAAAACTAAACTAATCCCATGTAACAATATTTTAAATTCTAACCAGCAAGTTTTGATTGAAATAATGTGTCATTCACATTATGATTCCGTAGTTGCTGTTTGTAAAATGTTATGCACTCTTGTTATAATTGCTATTTACATTATTAAAAAACTAATGGTCCCTTCGTCCCGGATTTTAAGTTTGCTCCCTCCCCTCCTATCGCAGCGTGATGTACTATAGCTATCCCACACATCAATATTTTTTCAAATTAGTCCAGTAGCTCCTGAGATTAGCACATTGAAACAAACAAACTGTTTAGTGTTATAATATTGATATAGACATTATATTTATCTTTTTCAGACTACAAATCCCATTGTGACAGTAAAAGAAGGTAAACTAAAGGGTGCCACAAAAAAACTCCTAGATGGATCCACATACTATAGTTTCAAAGGGATTCCATATGCTCAGCCACCCATTGGGAAACTGCGATTCAAAGTGAGTAATGTATTCTTTCAAATATGCCAGAAATTCAAACGGACAACAAAAATTTTGTCAAGTGAACTGATTAGTACATTTGTAAACTTTTTTTAATGTGATATGAGGTCATTAGGATATTGTAAGTTTATACGTAGAATCTCACTTTTATTAAGACTATCTATATATTTTTTGGATATTTACATTTCAGGCGCCATTACCACCAAAACCATGGGAGGGAATATATGAAGCTATAGACCATGGGCCCGTTTGTCCTCAAGCGGATATTACTACAATGCAGCTCATTGAAGGCAGCGAAAACTGTTTATTCTTGAACGTGTACACGAAATCACTAAAGCCTAATTCCAAAATACCGGTTATGGTATTCATACACGGTGGGGCCTACATGTCTGGATCAGGTGACACCGACACATTTGGCCCGGAATTTTTAATACAACATGATATTATTCTAGTCAC
Organism: Pyrausta purpuralis; assembly: GCA_963924145.1. Taxonomy (NCBI): domain Eukaryota; kingdom Metazoa; phylum Arthropoda; class Insecta; order Lepidoptera; family Crambidae; genus Pyrausta; species Pyrausta purpuralis. Next base: position 1,575,375 of record OZ001648.1, on the reverse strand, counting down.
ATTGAATTACAGATTAGAAGCCCTAGGCTTTCTTTGTCTTGACACTCCTGAAGTACCAGGGAATGCTGGTATGAAAGACCAAGTGGCAGCTTTACGATGGGTTAAGAAAAATATAGCGCAATTTGGAGGAGATCCGGATAATGTTACACTGTTTGGAGAAAGCGCAGGGTCGGCCTCTGTTACTCAACATATGATATCTCCTATGTCGAAAGGGCTATTCCACAAAGCGATAGCCCAAAGTGGCGTTTGTTTAGAAGACTGGGCGATAGCTCGCGATGCCAAAGCGAGAGCATTCCGTGCTGGCAAATATTTAGGAAAAGACACAGATTATGTTGACGAACTTCTAGAATTCCTACAGGGCGTACCAGCTTTGGATCTCGCCAATATAACATTTAGGACTAGAACGCCCGATGAGAAATTCAGGGGACTTCCCATGCATTTTGTTCCGGTTGTAGAGAAACGTTTCCATAATGGCGAGGCCTTTCTAGAGGAAGAGCCTGTAGATATAATTCTTGCTAAGAAAATCGCTAATGTTCCCTTAATGATCGGATACATGTCTCATGAAGGTTTGCTAATGTTAGGAGACAGATTAAAAAAAGCGGATATTTACAATAAGAACCCTCACTTCTTAGTTCCTAGGGATATAGCGAGTAAAATATCTGATGAAAAGAGGAAAGAATTTGGAGAGCGTATAGTCCGTTTTTACACTGGTGACAAAGGATTGTCTCTTGAAACGGCTGAAGGAATTGTAAATATGCAGACTGATATCAACTTTGCCTATAACACACATAGGTTCGCTCATTTCTATTCGGCAACGAATAATCCAATTTATCTATACAAGTTCAGTTTGGACACAGAAATGAACTTCGTAAAGCTATTTGCGTCTCCGCCAGCGTCTACCATGAAAGGCGCGTGTCATGCAGACGACTTATTCTATTTGTTTTATAACGAGATAAACAGAGAAGCTTACGAAGAGAAAGACTATTTGAAAAAGATTGTCTTCGATGTGACCAAGTTGTGGGCTGACTTCGCTAAAACTGGGTAAGTGTAAACATCCAGTAAACTTCATTAAGTATAATAATAATATAATATAAATAAATATATTGGACACCAATCACATACATTGTTCTGATCCCAAAGTAAGTAGCCAATGCACTTGTGTTATGGAAATCAGAAACAACGGTGGTACCACAACACCCACACCCGAGGCATTATAGAAAAGATCGTTTTCTGCATTGACCCGACCGGGAATCGAACCCGGAACCTCACGAGATGGCGACGCTTGAAACCAGCGTGCTAGCCACTCGACCACGGAGGTCGCCAAGTAAGTATGTACATACTTACCTGTTTTGTAGATACCTATTTATTGTACAGTCCAGCACATCAGGTTACCTACTTTTGTTGCAAACTAGCCCTTATTACAACTGCATAAGATACCGCAGCGTTTACCTTAACGTGCTGTTGTCCGTACTTTGAAAACTTTTCGTAAATTATTCAACAGAATAGTGATCGACAGTTTTACTACAAAAAACCGGCCAAGTGCGAGTCGGACTCGCAGTTTTATGGTTCCGTGCCAATTTTAAATTAATTAAGCGTTCACTTACTTTCAACAAATAGCCAAAATACCACTCTGTCCTCACACGCATAGCATTGAGCAATATTTTTTTTTGTTTAAAGCGTAATGCGGTTAACTGGATACACCTACCCAACAAATTGTAACTGTGAAATGCTAATAGTTTCAGAATAAAGTGGCTGTGAGTTGTGACATACAGACGGACAGACTTGACGAAACTATAACGATTCCGTGTTTTGCCATTCAGTTACGGAACCACCAATACCAATAGAATAATATATCTTTCTCGCTTAAATAACAATGTCAGGAAAACAAAACAAAATGTTCAATCTCATTGACTAATTATTATTCCTAGAACTGCATTCGATTTAGTTCAGTCATTGCAACAGACAGGGATTTACCCTTGACCATTTATATGTTAAGATATGTAAGGGTTTTGTGTTCAGTGTTGTGACGACGATTTTCCTTATGTATGAGTCAAGAGGTATTGTGTAAACTACGCTATTTGTATGACTAGAACTGTAGTAAATGCATAGGTGAGTAAAGGGCTCTTGAGTCGATTTTGAAATAAGACCTAAAGGTACCTTTGTTAGTAACCGGCTTTATTTGTAAAAAAAAGTAGATGTGCTAACTAGAATTATCGCTAACCTCACAACATGGGAAGTCGGTCCTATTTTTTTCTTATAGACATCTGCAGCAGGTCTTATACGAAAACCTAAAACCGTCAATACGATTTGTATTGCGTAAAATAATGACGAGTTGTTTTGCGGATCCGACGCATTTCGTAGTGGCGATTTATTTATTTATATATTCTTTATTGCACAAACAAAATGTAGCTCAAATGGTGGTCTTAATGCTTTAAAGCATTCTCTACCAGTCAACCATTGGGTGAGGCAGAAACAGTCCCATACTAAAAGTAATCTTACTAAAATAATCGTATTTACGTAGACGTGTTAACGACTGGGCACGATCTCACCTGATTGTAACTCTCAAAAAAAAAAAGTATAATATTACAAAAGATATCACTTTTTATCATACCATAGCATCGCCTACAACGCTAACTCTTTAAAGTCAACACAATCTAGGTAGGATACAAGGTATCTTGTGAACGGTACAATATAAATTTTGTTCATCATCATCATTATCAGCCAAAAGACGTCACTGCTGAATATACGCTTCCCCACTTCGGTTTTCCACAGCGACCAATAACAAGCGGTCTGCATTCAGTTTGATCCTCCGATCTTTATTAGGTTGTCTGTCCATCTTATCGGTGGACGTCCTACACTGCATCTTTGGTCCAAGGGTCTCCAATCTATAACTTTTCTGCCCTAACGGCCGTCAGTTCTTCGCGATTTGTACCCTGCCTTTTGCCACTTGAGCTTACTGATTCTCAGAGCTATGTCCGTTACCTTAGTTCAACTATGTATCTCATCATTTCTGGTTCGATCTCGTAGAAAAACACCGAGCATAGCCATCGCTTGCTGTGTAATTTTAACTTCCTTATAAGGCCTATAGTTAGAGACCATGTTTCGGATCCGTATGTCAATTTTCCGAACGCTGCCCAGCCGAGTTGGCTTCGTCGATCTTTCTCAAAGTTAAATGTACCTAAATGTTGTTTCCCTTATCTTATTACAGGAACCCAACCCCAGACAGCAGCTCGGTTCAATGGGCGCCCTACACCAGGATAAGCAAAAGCTTCTTGGACATCGACCGAAAGCTGACCCCCGGACACAACACCGAGGGAGACAGGGTCGACTTCTGGAACCGGCTGTATTGCGACGCCGGGACACCCTGTATTACGAAAAGTACTCTGTGAAGGTACTAGTTTTGATGTTGATTTATATGTTTTTGATTATTGTAATATATTTATATTTATATGTTTGTATATTTGTAGATATGTTTAAGTTATTATGACTTTTTTTTATAAATTTGCTAAGAGTGCAATTTCTACTTGTAGTAATAAAGAGAGATACAAAATATTTTTATTCAAACAACTCTCAAACTCTTAAGAATATCGTGTGCAGGCAATTGACGGAATTGCCTATATTTGTGGTCGAAATATGCTTGCGGGAGAAAACGTTTTCCAACCCATAAATCTTGATGGATTAAGACAAATTTGGTCTCATTCGTTTTCGTACACTCTAAACTAAGCGTGTACGTCTTAGATGTTTTAAGCAAGCATATTTCGACCGCAAATGTAGGCAATTCCACCGCACACGATAGTCTTTAACAGATTTAAAATAAGCTGGTATTGCTATAAATATCTCAAATCATGTAATGATTTGATGAACGGATTTTTCGTCTACCTATGTCACAATATCTTGTGATAGCATTCAATATTTAAGTATCATTTAATTTAATTAAAAGAATTAATTTAATTCGAATACCTTATAATTCGAAAGAACAAAAAACCTTACATCTAGACTACTCCAAATTGTATGTGCCTTTTGTAAAAAAATAGCAATAACCATTTTCGATGTAAGAGTTGTTGGTAAGACAAAAATATTGAAAACTTCAGCAGTGACTCATGCTGCCAATAATCCTATATGCTTTTAGATGCCTAACTTTTTATTGTTGTTGATTTATACAGGGGCTATTTTGATACTAGTGATTCATAGAAGTATTTATACTCGTATGACTGAAAGAAACAGGGTTTTTTTATGTTATTATAAGTGTAATATTTATATAAGTATGTTGTTATGTAATTTACATACTTTTAAGCATGTTACGTATGTACTTACACAGTCTGGATATAAATACTGTTACAATTAAAAATAAGAAAGACATTTGAATTTGGAATCTGTCATTTTTATACGATTGCTCATTGTGTTTTCTAATTTTGGCGCCAACACATTTAATTATATTTTGCGATATTAAAATGGAGAAGGGTGATAAAGAGAACCGAATCGCTGTGATTGCATTACACAAAGTTGGTATGGAGCCAAATGCAATTTTTAAAACTCCATACGCTTGGTATTAGTCAAATGTTTGTGTACCGGGCTATCAATAGGTACAATGAGACCTCCTCTGTTTGTGACAGAAAAAGATCTGGCCGTCCACGTAGTGTTCGTACGAAAAAGGTGGTCAAAGCAGTAAGGGAAAGAATTCGCAGAAATCCTGTCCGAAAGCACAAGATTTTATCTCGGGAGATGAAGATTGCACCCAGAACCATGTCGCGTATTTTAAAAGATGACTTAGGACTTGCAGCCTATAAAAAACGCACTGGTCATTTTTTAACTGATAATTTAAAATGAATAGGGTGGTAAAATCGAAAAAACTACTGAAGCGGTACGCAAAGGGAGGTCACAGAAAAATTTTGTTTACGGATGAGAAAATCTTTACAATTGAGCAACATTTTAACAAACAAAATTACCGTAGTTATGCTCAAACCTCTAAGGAAGCTTCCCAATGCAACGTGGGCATTACCCGACTTCAGTGATGGTTTGGTGGGGTGTTAGCTATGAAGGAGTGACTGAGCCATATTTTTGTGAAAAAGGTATCAAAACATCAGCACAAGTGTATCAAGATACCATTCTTGAGAAGGTAGTTCAGCCCCTTAACAACACCATGTTCAATAACCAAGCATGGTCTTTCCAACAAGACTCGGCGCCGGGTCATAAAGCTCGGTCCACGCAGTCTTGGTTAGAATCGAACGTTTCGGACTTCATCAGAGCTGAAAACTGGCCGTCGTCTAGACCCGATCTTAATCCGCTGGATTATGATTTATGGTCAGTTTTAGAGAGTACGGTTTGCTCTAAACGCCATGATAATTTGGAGTCCCTAAAATAATCCATACGATTGGCAGTGAAGAATTTTCCCATGTAAGGAGTGCGTGCTATTGGTAACTGGCCTCAACGTTCAAAGGACTGTATTGCAACCAATGGAGACCACTTCGAATAAGCTTTTTATATTTAAGATTGTTTTATATTTATGTATACAAAACTAACACACTGTAAAAGTTATAAATATTATTTGCATCAAAAAATTTTTTTTCCTTGTGACAATATTTATGGCAAGACTAGGTATATTGATGAAATACTATTCGTTGATTAGTTAGTACTTAAAAATAGACTTATTGACAAATGCTATTATAATATTAATGAATATTTTAAAGATGTTGACTTTTGAATAGTAACTTTATTAATTAATTAATTATGACCTGGAATGCATTTTGCTCTCTTTTCTTAGTGTTTGTTATCAGTTATATTGACATTATTTGGAATTTATGTATTTTTAATTATATTGACAAAATTTATTAATGAACGCCTGACTCCAGTAAAATATCTGTTAAATAATTTCGTATGCCATTCATGGTGCATCATGAAGTTCTGGACCAACAATAACTTATCGCCAACTTTGTTACCTATTATGAGAAATAAATTAATTTGAATTTGAAAGTAACTATTTCTGTACAATTAATAACAGCATAAATTATTATTAAGAGATCATATTTTGAACTACCCTACTGTTTTGACAGTGAAAAACCGACTTCAAAACCAAAATGCACTAAAAAGTCTTAAATAAACTCTTCACCATTGAAAGGAAAGGAATCCGTTTTAGGCAAACAATTTCTTTTTGGAGTCGGTGCTGTGATAGTTGATGCTTGTTGGTCAAAGTGATGGCACCGACTCCAAAAAGAAATTGTTTGCCTAAAACGGATTCCTTTCCTTTCAATGGTGAAGAGTTTATTTAAGACTTTTTAGTGCATTTTGGTTTTGAAGTCGGTTTTTACTTTTTTTTAAAGTTTATTTTATTTCTTCATTTTTAGTGATTACATAAGAGGGGGGGGGGGGGGGGAGTTGCACCTTATGATTAATTTTTTTAAGAAGCTACAAATTAGCTATCATAAGTTTCGTCATTACAATAACTGAACTCCTAAGCGTTAAGGAGTTCCACCTTCAGCTCAGTCCCACAAGATGTTGACTATCAGACGTAACAACACGTCAACATTAAGATTCTAGTAAAGAAATACTATACGTGCCTTTAAAATTTGAGGGTTTCCCTCGATTACACCAAGATCCCATCATCAGATCCCAAAATGGAAAAAATGGGACCAACTAGAAAGTACACCCTCTAAGTAGGCGAAAAAATTTTTCGATTCGGTCGACAAACGACTGAGATATGAGGTAACATACATACAAAAAAAAATAATGATAAAAAAAAACATACAGTCGAATTGATAACCTCCTCCTTTTTTGAAGTCGGTTAAAAAGCCCAAAAGAAGTGCATCGCACACTTTAGTTTAAGCTTGCAATAAGTTTTTTCTTGCCCACCTTGGCTTTCCTGCTCCTGTGAGCAAATACAAATCCACAGCTTTGACATAGCTTTAGCATGATATTCAAGTACTTATTTAACTTATTAAAATTTTGATAATAAATAAAAATACTGAAATACGCTGTATTTATAAACAAGTAACCATTTATTGTGATTCTTAAATTCTAGTCTTCAGCTGTTAAAAATATTTTTTATTTCTCCTACTCGGAAAATTGAACTTTCATGTGAAAATAGCTGGGTGGAAAATAGCTTTTCCATGCCTAGGGTGGAAAGTAATTTAGTTTTAATTGCTACTATCAGACATGAAGTTAAAGATAATTGAGTCACATCATATTGTTAAAATAAACAAGCTTTCCGTATTTTTAAGATTAGCTAAACATTAGGAGCGTGTTTATTATGGTCACTGATATTAAAAAATTCCAATTGGTCTAATTTTTAACAATTTTTAATCTACAAATATAATATTCGGTTGCCCGCCATACATAGTGTTACTTTTTTTTTCAATTTACATTGTCACACTTTGTTTGTCTTTGACGATATTTTTTTTAGTGCACAGATTATTAAGCAGGCGGAGGCAACTTCCCGCGATTTTGTTGTTCATTAATCTTCTTACTCACTCTCACCTTTAGCTGTCACTCATAGCGCTATCTCATGAGGCAAAATTGAACCTGGAATTTGACTTAACTTGTGGTAGTTTTGGTGACAAGGTTTGCAAACCTTTAACCATCGCCGCAGAGTTGCATCCCTGTCAGTCTTCTATCTATCTTGGTTATGATTTTTCCTATAATAGGTGATATAATTACCTTTCATTTGACACCTGTTTTATAAAAATCGGTGAAAAAGTTAGGGTTGTAGAAAATTCTATTTGTTATTTTAAAAAAAGTGGCGCAATCTCTGTTCCTAAGGGGTGAAACTGTCGCTGCTGCGGGTGAAATCACTTATTTCAGTCTTTACTATCACTGTGCAAAGTGGCTTGCTTTAATCACACAGTGCAGCTTTTAAGTCATAAGACGTATGACTCTCACGATATCTCTGCTTTGGGTACGATTGGCGACAGATGACCTTATGCGTACCATAGTTGTGACAGTTATTAAGAACAGGTCGGGGGATCTATCGGACTTGTTAAAGTACAGACCTATTTCGCTGGCCACTGAAGTGGCCAAGGTGCTGAATAGATTGCTTGATCAACACTTAAGCAGGCACATAAAATTGAATGATGCACAGTTTGACTTTCAACCTGGCCTTTTGACGGGAAGTGCCATCTTGTGCCTCAAGCAGACTGTCCAGTACTAAACTAAAAGGAACACTCCGGTCTTTGCGTGTTTTTTTATGACTTGTCCAAGGCCTTCGACTTGGTGTCGTATGACTTAATATGGAAAAAACTTTAAAATGAGACTAATACGCCGTATGAGTTAGTTGAACTGCTGCGGTCCTGGTACGAGCGGCAGACCAATTGTGTTAGACGGGCAAATACATACTCAGATGTTTATAGACTTGAATGCGGTGTGAGGCAAGGGGGTCTGACTTCTCCTAGGCTCTTTAATTTATATATTAATGGCCTGATAGAGGAGCTGTGTGGAACCAATGTTGGTAGTCATATTGACGGTGTATGCGTTAACAACATAAGTTACGCGGACGACATGGTTCTGCTTAGGCCGTCTATTGGATATGCAATGATAAAATTATTGAATATTTGTAAAAAATATGCAGCGTCCCATGGACTCAGATACAATATGCAAAAGAGTGATTCATGGTTTTCAAGGTAGGAGCCAAAACTTGCCCAAGTGGGACTACCTATACTATCTATAATTCACCACTAAAACGTATATCACAATTTAAGTATCTGGGTCATTGAGTCACAGAATATGTGTGCCAACGCGGATATTGAGCGGGAACGCAGGGCGCTGTCCATCCGATGTAATATGGTGGCCCGTAGGTTTGCTCGTTGCAGTAGGCAGGTAAAGATAACTATTTTCAAAGCCTACTGCCAGCAACTTATGCGTTAACTATACGCAGCGGGTGTACAGCGCGTTGCGGCTCCAGTATAATAACGAGTTTATGATGCTGATAGGGCTGCCTCGTTTTTGCAGCGCGTCAGGAATGTTTGCGGAAATTCAGTTGGATGGTTTCCATGCCATCATTAGGAAGCGTGTGTCATCATTCCTGAAACGTTTGCGGGGCAGCTCTAACAGCATCCTAAGCACAACGGCAGATAGGTGGGACTCGCCGCTACTTGGGCGCTGGATACGGCTGCATGCCACGGCATAAAGCACTGGTCAAGGCGTTCCCGAGTCTATCGCCATTTATATTATTATTTTTAATTTTAGATTTCTTTTAGTTACTTTAAATTAAACTAATACTTAAATATTTCATTACATTTTACTGTATTTGATTCTTTTTTCTATTTTTTACTAACAATGATGTATGAGTCTTATAATTCATTTCCCCAACGATCATATTGCATTACCTTAATATAGCTAAGTCAAAGAATACCTACGAATACGTGGTGTTGTACAAATACGTAAAGGAAACGTGTTTTCCTACCCAAACAACAGAGGACACGTTACAAAACGTTTGTACTACTTTCAGACATTTGACCTGTATAATGAGATTATTTCTGAAACTGAAAAACTAATCTTGATCAATAACGTCTCGGTTGCACCATTGGTCGACAGTGGAAAATTACAAAAAAAAAACATTTCGTGTTAATATGTTTACAGCCGACATCCTAAACATTTGGAAATACCGAAGATTTAAGTATTTAAAAAGCCCATTTAAGTATCTTCTATCCTTATTCTACGCAATACTTGTTCGTATCAGCACCATGTTCTTGCTGATCTTGTTTGTTATATCGTTCACGGATCTCGTGTATCTGTTATATAGAAAAGTAAATAATGGAATCTGTAAATCTAGAAAAAGGCTTGACGGCATGACGTGCTTGGTGACAGGAGGCACAAGCGGTATCGGACTTGAGATATCAATAGATTTCGCTCGCAGAGGCGCACGCGTCATAGTAGCCTGTCCGTTTCAAGAAGAAGGGACCAACGCTTTGAAGAGAATCGTCGATGAATCTGAGAATAACAACGTTGTCTTCAAATTGTTGGACTTGGCAGATTTCAACGCAGTGCGACAGTTCGCGAAAGACATTAATAATACAGAAGAACGCTTGGATATTTTGATGAACAACGCGGGCGTTGCTTTACCGAAAACAGCCAAAGATGGCGCGAATGTTATACTGGTGAACTATTTGGGCCACTTTCTTTTGACTATTTTACTCCTTCCGCTGTTAAAGAAACGTGGGACACCGACATCGCCGAGCAGAATAGTGAATACAGTGTCGATAATGTACTGGATAGGCAGAATTAAAGTTGAAAATTTAGCCGTTATGAGTGAGAGTCTCTACGGAAAGTTTTTGATATACGCCAATAGTAAGTTGTGTTTGATACTTATGTCACGCGAACTGAAAAAGAGGTTTCCTACTTCGAATGTGGTGATTAATAATGCAAACCACGGTGAAGTCGGGACGGGCATTTTCTGGGCCGGTAGCAACATTTTTATGTACCTTTTGTTCGTGATATGCCGATGTTTTGCGAAGACGCCTTATGAAGGATCGCAGACGGCTCTCCACGTAGCATTGGATAAAAAAGCTGGGGAAAATAGTGGCCTGTGCTATAGAGACTGCAAACCAATTAAAGCATCGTCAGCCGCAGAAAATGTAGAGCTGGCATGCAAAGTCTGGAACAAATCGATTAAGCTTGTCAATTTGAGTGATAAGGAACTTTCTAGTATCATGGAGTAGAAGTGGATTAGTACTCCATCTGTATTTGTCAACTTTTTGATTATTTACACATAAAAAAATACATTAAAAAAATTATTCAGAATGTTTTGCAATATCAATCCCAAGATAACTAATTACTCGTTACATACAGTAAAAATATAATCTCCGATACTAAAAACCCACGTGAACAAACCGAGTGTATTGTGTAAGCACTTTATAGTATATTTTTTTCCTGGCTGTAATTATCGACTAAACACGCAGAGATCCAATTACTTGGAACAAAAGATTCAGTAAAGAAATTTTCCGTACCTTGATTAACACTAGTCATTTCTTCGACGTTGACAATGATGTTCATGATTCTTGAAGTCTGGCTCTTTGTCCTACTTATGTACGGGATGTACAGGAAGAAAAAAAATGCAATATGTAGATCGAAGAAAAGGCTTGAAGGAAAAACGTGCCTAGTGACAGGAGGTACCACTGGTCTAGGACTAGAAATCGCCGTCGATTTCGCTATGAGAGGTGCTCGAGTCATAGTGGCATGTCCATTTCAAGACGAAGGAATCAACGCCCAAAAGAGGATTATTCAAGAATCTGGTAACACTGATGTCGCTTTCAAACATCTAGATCTGGGGTCTTTAAAATCAGTAAGGAAATTCGCCGCTAATATTTTAAATACGGAGAAACGTTTGAAGATATTAATGAATAACGCAGGTGTTGGTATTCCGAAAAAAGAGACAGAAGATGGTTTGAATATCATCATGCAAGTGAATTATTTGGGGCACTTTCTTTTGACTATTTTATTGATGCCTCTTTTGGAAAAATGTGGAAGTCCATCAGCTCCGAGTAGAATAGTAAATACATCGTCAGTCTTGCACCAAACGGCGAAGTTGGACGTGAAGAAATTGACAGCAATGAAAGAGAACCTTATCGCGAAGATGATAGTGTACTCAAATAGCAAGCTGTGTTTAGTTCTGTTCTCTCGCGAGCTGATGAAGAAGTTGAGCTCGAATGTGGTGATAAATAATGCTGACCCGGGTGAAGTGGGGACGGGGATTTTTATGAGTGCCGGTGTCATCCTTGGGTGCATATCGTTCGCTTTGTGTTGGCTTCTTGCGAAGAGTTCTTTTGAAGGAGCTCAGACGCCGCTTCACGCAGCGTTGGACGAAACTGCTGGGAAGTCGAGTGGACTGTTCTATAGAGACTGCAGAGTCCAAGAGCCCTCTAAAGCGGCATTGAACGAGGAACTGGGAAAGCAGTTGTGGGACGAATCGGTCAAGCTAGTAGGGCTTGAAGAACAAAAACTACAAACACTATTGCACTGATCGAATCTTTTTAGGATTAAAATAACAATGAGAGTGTCAAAAATTTATAAAACCACCGATCGTTTCTGTGCGAATTTATGTTCTGTAGTAGGCACAGTTGATTAATTTAAGAGAGCGTATTTAAAATACCTCTTTTAAAAATAAACACATAAACATTATTATACCTACATACGAGTAAATGAAATTGAGAAATATTGTAGACGTGTTTTAATAATGATGTAACTAATAGGTAGATTTATGTTGAATGCCAGTGCCCACTTCATATTATCACAATAGATTTATTCATTATGTATTAAACAAAATATAAAGCCGACTTCAAAAATAAAATGTATTATAAAGTTTTATACAAACATAAGAAGTCTCTTGATTTTTAACCAAATTCAAAAAAGGAGGAGGTTATCAATTAGACTGTATGTTTTTTTGAGCCTGTGTTAATTGACATCACAGTAATTAGGGGTTCCGTAGCCGAATGGCAAATCGGAACCCTTATAGTTCCGTCAAGTCTGTTTGTCTGTCCGTCCGTATGGCACAGCCACTTTATTCTGTAACTATAAGCATCACACTGTTGAAAGTTGATAGGAAGATGTACCCTATTAACCGCTTTACGATTCTTATAAAAAAAGTGTGTGGTTCTAGGTCTTTTAACAACGAAAATTGGTTTGGACGGGATCGAACTATTAGTTTTGAAATATGACACATTTTCAATAACCGCAAACATAACTTAGTTCTTTATACAAGCACTATGAAAAACAAAGTTAAATTTGCGGTCAACAAAATATTGTTTCCTTTTGCTTAGTGGAACGAGGAATGGAGGAAGTAAGTGGATCCCTAATTCAGTTAAAGTTGGCTCGGAACCCTCAGTGGGCGAGTCCGACACGCACTTAGTCTGCTTTTTAGGTCGATTTGACATATTTTTTCGCTAAACTAGAGGTTATACCTTCTAGTTTGCCATTGTTGCCAAGACGGGATCCGATGCTGGGATCTTGGTGCAATCGAGGTAAACCCTCAAATTTTAAAAGCACGTAGATATAGTGTTGGTGTACTAGAATGTTAATGTTGAAGTGTTGTTGCGTCTGATAGTCAACATTGTGTGGAGCTGAGCTGAACGTGGAACTCCTTAAAGCTTAGGAGTTCAGTGATTATGATGACAGCACTTATGATAGGTAATTTGTAGGTTCGTAAAGAGAAAAGACATAAGGTGCCCCTACTGTAATCACAAAAAAATAAGAAATAAAATGCTCTAAAAAGTTATAAATAAACTTTTGGCCTTTTAATGAAAATAAATCCATTTTAGGCGAACAATTTCAAATTGAGATGGTAAAAGTGATTGTTCTCGACTCAAAAATAAATTGTTCGCCTAAAACGGAGTCCTTCCAGTTTGGTTTGGAAGTCGGTTTTTACTTTTTTTAAGTATTTTTTTTAGTGAAAATGAAATATTCAGCCGCGTCGCTAAGTTTGAATTACTTGTGCTGTGTACGTACTGGGTACCTACCCAATTTAGCGATGGCAATTAACTTTTTTATGCATTTTGTTTAAGGAACTGGTTTTACATTTTCTGTATCGGTCGATTTCCATTGTATAAAATGTTATTTTCCCCTTTTATCTGGAGTTATCACGGAACACTAACAGCCGTTCCCTATGTGCAAACTAAGATCAAAAGTTAGATAGCTATCAAAAGTTAGATAGGTATCGACCCTGAGAAACTGTTTCTATATTAGGTACGGATAGGTGTTGTTCAACTCCAGTTAGCAGAGTAGGTAAGTGCAGAGTGGCATATTGTGTCCTAAATTGAATAAACAATATTTGACTTTGACTTTGACGTTGACTTTAGAAGATAGGCCGCATTATCCAAGCCCTCCCTTACGTTTCGAATCACGCAGTTTTACAAAACACTGTCAATTACGTCGCGTCAAAGTTTTATTTATCATAAATACAATATTTGTCATCATTATGATACATTAAGGATAATATTTATATTATAAGTTTAAAATAATATTTATTTTTATTCCTATGTAGGTACCTAATTAAATTAATTTTCTTTTGTGGGTAAAAATATTATGTGAAGCATGCATAGAATCTACGTCAAATGGAACTTTTTTTGAGCTCTCTGACAGACAGTTGATAGATACTTTTTATCGTAATAAATATTTATAAATTAGAAAATTCAGAATTACCGATTGAAAAGAAATAGAATTAAAAAGTACTAATCATTTCAGTTTATTTTTGCAAACTTCAGAATGCCATCTGTCGGATTTCTTATAAAAAACAATGTGTCCAGCGTGTAAACGATATACCTAAGTATTCAAGGATTACATAATTTACTTTCATAAAGTAAGTGTGCAGTGAGTTTTTGCATTCTTTTACAAACAAATCGTATTACGGTTCTTAAATTTGCATAGATACCGGTTGTTTTCATGTCATACTGATTTGTTTTATTATCAACTTCTTTTAGAAAAAAGCTAACTTACTTGCACCGCCTGTATATATATATTTCTCCGTCCTGACCTATGGTTAACTGGTAGAGAATGCTTTTGGCATTAAGTCCGCCATATGTACCTACAATTTTATGTTGTGTGCATGAAGTTTTTAAATAAATAAAAAGCCTACCTTCCCTTGACAAAGGAATAGATGATGATGCTGGTGGAATTATTTCAGATTCATCGTATGCTATGCAAATCATCCGGTTCCCTCCCAGTCACTCACCTGTTACTAGAGAAAAAATTGAATGCTTGAACTTGGATTCGACACTGTCCGCCACGCCAAACTTATATGTTTCTCATAATTTGTACGAGGTAGCATCGTACATTCTACAACATCGACCACGTCAGTGACCTACATAGCAGAATCCAGCACCGTCGGAACTCACACCGGCGGCACACCTATCAATGTTTACATACTACGTTAATATTTAAAATACACAACTAATTTACTACCAATAAATCAGATAAGATATCATCCATCCGTGTTGTTCTTATTTCCCTCCACTGCATCCAAGACACCTTTATTCGTCCCTATGATCAGTCTGGTGAGTGTGCCAGACTGGTAGCGGGTCCCGCCACCTACCTACCATCTTAACGCTGCTGCCCTGGGCGACCTGAAAGCAGCTTCCTTACCACATCATCCTTATTATATCTAAGTAGGTATCTATTATTTGGCGGGTTTATATGGCTAGGGTCAGTGTCTTGGGGTAAAGGAACATCTCTCCCACTAGCTAGTTTCCATCAGAACTTTCTGAGCTGACAGGACTTATACATAAAAATAAAACATTTAAAACTAGTAATTTTTCGGGGTGTACAAGAGCATTATCCACCAAAATCCTCAGAATGAATTCTGAGGTTACTAGAGATAATCAAACTTACTGACATTCAGAGAAACGCGAGAAATATCAATTTCATTCAAATGCCTATCCCCAGTAAGCTATCCGTCCTCCCATTGACTAGAAGCATCCAGAGGTAAGATAAATCCTACTGCCAGAAGGTTTATAGAAACAAAAAATCTAAAGGCAGATTCAAACCATTTCTAACTCTAGTAGGGCAAAACCACAATAAGAATGGATATAGGGAACGGCCGTTAAGCATTAAGGAGTTCCACCATCACCGCAGCGGACAGGGGCAAAGTCTTGATAAGGTTCAGATACTAGTGCAAAAAGACTAAACGTGCATATACATCTATATTTTGAGGGTATTTTTCGATTAATTTTATTTATTTATTTAATTATTTATTGCAGACAACAATGCCCATAAAAAGAAATGAAACAAGATCCCGTCATTAGATTATGTCACTAGGACAAAGAAACCACCTCTTTATATTAAGTTTACCGATCAGTAAATAACTTGCATATTATCGGATATATATATATATATATATAGATATATATATATATATATATATATATATATATAGTGTTATTATTATTAATAATAATAAAACTACAGTCCACAGTACTATATAGGTTAAAAGTATATAACCAGGGATCAATATGAAAAAGAGAAATGAAACATTAGAAATTAAATAATACTGGCCTAACTGTGAGAGTGTAAGTGTATTAGATTGAATGTGTGTTTATGTGTGTGTGTTTGCATTCGTGGGTGGAGAAAACAACTAACGGATCAGATACTACATTAAGGTAAAAACTCGAACTGTCACAGAATTGATTACGTTGATTATTAGTGATGATAAAAGGATAGGTATTATTTGTATTCATGACATTTTAATTATTTGTTTACTGAGGAGCTGAAAGAAGCAGTTCGGTGGATTCATAGTCCAGACTCTTAAGGTAAGTAGTAACTGTCAACTTGCATTTATACTTGGTTAGTGGGTAAATGTCAAGGAGCTCGTTAAGTTTGTTATAGAGGTAGCTTCCCAGGTAGCAGTAGAAGTTCTGTGCAGTTGCAGTTTTTAGAGGTAACCTATTACATACAAGGCCATAACGTCGTTTTCCTTCCAGCAAACGAGGGTCATAGTTTAACTATGAGTGTTTAGTCAAGATTGTCCGAAGAATGAACGTCTGTCTCACTGAAAGTACGCTCCATTTTCTGAAAAGGTCTTCTGTAGGATATAGAATTGGAAGACTAGCTGTAACTTTTAAGATTGCTCTCTGAGCCCGTTCCACTTCCAGCAGAATAGTCTTGTGAGTGCCACCCCAGGAGGAAATACAATACTCCAGAAGCGGTTGGCACAAGGCGTAGTACACCATGTTGATGACATGGCTATCAGCCGCGTGTCGCAGGGTTTTTAAAATAAAAATAAGTTTAAGGATCCTGGGGATGAGAGATTGAACATGAGGCTTAAGTGTCATGTATTGGTCCACAGTCACACCGAGGTATTTAATACTAGAAGTTCGTTCTAGTGGGCTACAATGGCAAAGGGGGGACTGTGCCGTCAATCGAACATAGAACATAGAACCTCCTCCCTTTTGAAGACCTTAAAAACTTTCTACTTAACTACTACAAACAAAAACATGCTTTCAAACAATATCGTCGTAATAAGTTAAAACCATTTCTAACCTGTTAATCAATCTTATGAGATTTCAGCGCTTGAATTAAATACAATCGTTTTCGTTGTATACTTTGTATCTAATCATGACCTAACAAATCAAGATCGTATCTTTATAAAAACCTTTGTCCTTATTTTCCTTAAATGAATTGAAAGTATTTGTTTTCAAACAAATCACCGAAACGGAAAAGATATCGCTGCATGAGGAAAACTAAACACCACTCAATAGGTAACTAATCATTAATCAGATACAATTCAGCATACAAAAACGTTTATTTACAGTTCATATTTTATGAATTTTCTTTCAAACATTCGTCAAGCTCTTCTTTGCTCAATTTTACTATATCCACCGAGCGCTCCCATAGTGTTTTAGCCAATTCGATATCAGCTGATGCACTCGAAGGTGTTTGCCTTGTGCAATTTCTGAAGAATTTCGCGGAACACTTGCTAGTTTTCTCATCTACAGCCACATGGATCGCCGTCTGCGCCCCTTCGAAAGGGGTCTTCGAGAAAAAAAACAGCAGGACAGACAAAATAAAACCCAATACAACTCCGGCGCTGTAATGAATACTTGTTCCCACTTCCCCTGGATCCACACTGTTTATTACAATATTTGCCCCTCTCAGTCTCTTTGTCAGTTCTCGGGAAAAAAGCATCAACCCCAGCTTGCTGTTCCCGTAGCATATCATTTTCTTAAACATATTATGGCCCACATCCGGGCTTAAGTCATTGACATCCAACATCGCAATCCTATGCAAAATTGATGACGTATTCACTACTCTACTCGGAGTCGAAGATGTTCCGGTCTTCTTTAGAAGCGGTAGCAGGAGAATTGTCAAAAGGAAGGGTCCGAAATAGTTGACTTGCATTATGATATGCAAGCCGTCGCCTGTCAAACTGTCCGGCAGACCCACACCGGCGTTGTTCACTAGAATATCTAATCTATCTTCTCCTTTCATGATATATGCAGCAAAACTTCGCACCGACTCGAAAGAGCCCAAGTCGAGGAATTGGTATTCAACATTTTCGTTTCCTGATTCCTGTATGATCTTCTGTCTCGCTTTGTGCCCTTCGTATACAAAGGGACAGGCGACGATCACCCGAGCTCCTCTCATTGCGAAGTCCAGGGCTATTTCGAGCCCTATTCCGCTCGTTCCTCCGGTGACCAAACATGTCTTCCCATCTAATCGTCTTTTGGATTTGCATATTCGATTTGTAGATTTAAAATACAACCCACTTATGCACAAGCACAGTGCCACGAGAAGAAAAATCAGTATTATATCCATATTTGCTTTCTAATAAATAAAAAATAACGATTCTCTGCTCTTTGATGGATTGACATCGGTGGTTTATAAATTTTATTATGCACACATTGCTTGTTGGTGTAATGATTTATAATCGCACGTCCTCTAAAATGTTATCAGTTCACAAAAAGACTAATTTCACAAAAAAGGCATATCACAAAAAATAAGAGTGGTATTTTAATAATTTTATCCGTCCATTTTTGTAACTGTTTTCTCAGGTCTGTTTATTGTTCTATAGCTTTACTTCTACTACTTGCAATATTTTATGTATCGGAATATAAATCTGAGGGCATAACTGAATACATATTATTCACATAGTCTGTATTATGCAAACAACGTTTTTCCTTCTTTTATCTCATGATAACAAAAGCATGGGATAGGTTTAAGGCGCTACCTGGATTTTTACCGCGCACACTAGCGCCACTTTACTAGAAAAATCATAACTCGGTAAATAAAAGACCAATCAAAAATCTGGTAGATACGATTGTAGCTCTGATTATGTGGTTTAGACACGATGTTTAAGTTCAATTAAACAGAGTTATCTGCAGTTACAGTTAGCAAAAATGCTAAAAGTGGCCATATTTAGCAGTTTTTCTAACTCTAACTACAGTAAACTACTTTAGAAACAATTTAAACGTACTAAATAAACTATAGAACCTGTACTAATCGTATCTACCAGATTTTTGATTGGACTTTAATTTAACGAGTTATGATTTTTCTACTAAAGTGGCGCTAGTGAGCGCGCTAAAAATCCGGGTAGCCCCTTAAGTACCTTATGTAATGTAACACTTTCATGATAGTATTTTTACTGTATTTCTTTATTTTAAGCTGGCTCACAAAAATTGATATATCGTATGATATGCCACTTTTTAATGAAATCTGTAATTTGTGGAATAAACATAACGTAACTTAGAGTAACAAGACACTGATGTAGCACTTTCAGTTGCGAAATCTGCATAAGTATATATAAAACTCTTTTTCTTTGTAATCTGGGAAACGAAAACAGATTGATTTTATGTACTTACGAGTATATTAACACCCACTTTTAGAGGACGTGCATTACGTAAAATTATTTTGAAACGACTACCTAATTATAACGCCGCAGTAACAGCAATTAAACTTCATTGCTTCTGCAGTAACTTTTTAAATAAGTATGATTATTAATGATTTATGAGGTCTGGCAGAGTTCAACAGGTGCTCAGTCAGTATTTGCATAATTTTGTTTTGACAATATTAATTATTCGAAATATTTACCGTCATTGCTGTAGGTAGTAACGAGTACCTAATAATTGCTGTAGGAGAGAGCGAGAATGTTGCTCGTTCTCTCCTATAATTCCAATCCTCATTTACTGAGTAGGTAAATACCATTCAGAGTTCTTGACAATATTAATTGTTCGAAAAATTTACCGTCATTGCTGTATTAACTAACATCCTCGCTCTCTCTTAAAATTCCAATCCTCATTTACTGGGTAGGAAAATTCCATTCTAGGATTCCGTAGTCCAACAAGGTACGTACCCGTTGAACCCGTACGATCGTTGCGCCATGTTTGTGTGTCTACCTGCAATGTAGCTCGAAGACCTTTGGTACTAGAAAACTATATTTGGTAGTATTTGGAATAAATATGTATATTTTTTAAATTCTTATTTTAGGAATGATAAATGTAGTGATGTTTCAATGTATAAGCTATACAGGGTGTTGTTTTGGTCAGTGACATCCAACTCAGGGATGATAATATAAGTTAAGCTTATTCTAAAAAAAATGTTTTCTTAAAATTCTGAGCAAGTTTTATACAAGAAAACCTCTTCACAACATTTAAAAAAATACAAAACGAATGGGAAAACTCGCACCCTAGCCCGTAGCTAGCGCTTATCTACAAAGTACTACGCCGTAGCTAGTAAGCTACGAGGAGGCTACCTGGTGTTGGTAGTTTTGTCTCCATTGCTGTACCGCATAAAATCATTTTTTTGGGATTTTTCTATTTATATATATTTGGCATCATATCGTTTGTATAGCCACCCCTGAGTCGCTCGTCGCTCACCAAACAACACCCTGTAAGTACCATCAAAATCCATTCAGTAGCGTTTGCGTAAAGGGGTAACAAATATGTAGTGTCTGTTATTATTTAGTGTATTTTTATCAACCTTGTAAACACCTTACCGGTTGATGTCATAAATTTGTTTGTCTTTGGTGTATGACTAATTCATGATTGTGTCAGCAGCCGATCATTCAATAATTGTACATATACCTAGTATCATAATTTCCATAATGCCTCATTGGGGTTCCACGTGCTATATTTTTCGTGATCGGGGGAGTGAGTAAAAAGAGGGACTTTTTGAAATCGTTTTTTGAATGGAATAGAATAGAATTAATTATTATTTAACACACATAAAAATAAACTACATTACCATAATACAATTAAATCAAATTTAAAACAACAAAAAGCAAATTTATATAAAACAAAAACAAAACGCCCAAGTGTGCCATAAACATGGACTTATTACTCAAACTTAGTTAGAGTAATAAATCCATGGCCATAAAGGTCCCCAGTTTTAATCTGTAACTATAGGTATCACACTGTTGAAATTTGGTAGGAAGATGTATCCTGTTAACCGCTTTACGATTCTCATATAAAATGAAATAAAAAAGACATTTAAGGGGAGGCTCCCATACATGAAACTAAAACCAAAAAAAAAAAAAACCTTAGCGTGTCTATGGATAGGTATTTTAAAATGACATAGAGTTTTCTAAAACCATTTTTTTTAAGTCTAACGTTTCATAGCTAGACGCTTTCAAATTGGTAAAATAGGCGTCCCCCCATCTAACATCTAAACTAAACGAGTGTAAATTTTGAAAAAATGTATTTAATGTAGAGTTTCACAAATACTTTCAAGGAAAATTGGTTGAGACGGGATCGAACGAGAAGTTTTTGAGATATAACACATTTTCAACAACCGCAAACATAACTTTGTACTTCATACAAACACTATGAAAAACAAGGTTATATTTGCAGTCAACAAAATATTGTGGTATTTTATTAATTGGAAGGAAGTGGATTCCCTAATTCAGTTAAAGTTGGCACGGAACCCTCAGTGCGCGATTTCGACTCGCACTTGACCGGTTTTTTTGTTAATTACTCGCGTGTGGAATCATACTAACTTTCTTTGGAAAATCTGACACTTATCAATTTATTTCACACGCCATCTTGATGATTCAAAAAAAGAGGCCCTGAGCATTGGATATAAATTCCAGTTTGATACCTCTCCGCGTTCCTGAGAAAAAGCGTAGGGACATACAGACGGATAACGAAGTGATACTTTAAGGGTTCCATTTTTTTAATCTGTTTATCTACGGAACCCTAAAAAAATTTTCAAGTGTTAAAATATTGCTAAATGTTGCCGAAGTAAAATATTAATTTTACCGGTAATGGAATTCAAATAAAAGGACGGAGGTGTTTATCTTAAATCTTTTAGATACGCGTGCGCTTATAATTGCGGTTTTAGAATTTAGAACTAATTTGACTTAAGCCTAATGATTGCCACATAGTGTTATTTATAGAAAAAAGTATCTAATAATTTTCAGTTTTGTATTTTTACTATCACGGTATTCTACCGTTTGGAAGAGCATGCCTTTTTATAAATTAGAAGAAGAATTGAATAGAAGCAAGTTATGTGTGCCGTTGCTAATTATAGAGCAATCCTATTTGTGCAAGGGGGGCAGATGGAGCTAATAAATCTGTTGATTTTAAAATAAACATTGATTCTTTTCTAGGGTTTCGTAGCCGAATGGCTACGAACCCTATAGGGGTTCCGTTACTTTGTTGTTCCGTCGTTTCGTTTCTTAAAGTCTGTTTGTCTGTCTGTCCGTATGTCACAACCACTTTTCTTCGATTGATTGATTGATTCTTAAACAAAAAATAAAAATAATTGTATTTAAGGAGGCATACATGAAACTAAAACCGAATTTTTTTTTTGTCAAACCTATGCGTGCGTGAGGTGTCTATGGATAGGTTTTTTATAATGACATAGAGGTTCCTAAAACCATTTTCTGTTTAAGTGTACTTGATAGATAGACGATTCCTAAGTGGTAAAATGGGCGTCCCCCCCCCCTCTATCTTCTAAACTAAGCGAGGGTAAATTTTGAAAAATATATGAATTGGAGATCTTTACAAACACTTTTAACGAAAATTGTTTGGACCGAATCGAAGTAGTAGTTTTTGAGATATAGCACATATTCAACAACCGCAAACATAACTTCATACAAACACTATGATAAACAAAGAAATATTCGCAGTCAACAAAATATTGTCGTATTTTAGCTAAGTGGATGTAAGTGGATTCTCTAATCTATACTAATATTATAAAGCTGAAGAGTTTGTTTGTTTGTTGGTTTGTTTGAACGCGCTAATCTCAGAAACTACTGGCCCGATTTGAAAAAATATTTTTATGTTGGATAGTCCATTTATCGAGGAAGGCTTTAAGCTATACATATAACACAACTAGCGGTCCCCCGCGACTTCGTCCGCGCGTTTTGAGTTTGCTCCCACCCCTCCAGTCGCAGCGTCATGTTTTATATCCTAAAGCCTTTCTCGATAAATAAGCTATCCAACACTGAAATATTTTTTCAAATCGGTCCAGCAGTTCCTGAGATAAGCGCGTTCAAACAAACAAACTCTTCAGCTTTATAATATACTAGCGGTCCCCCGCGACTTCGTCCGCGCGTTTTGAGTTTGCTCTCTCCCCTCCCGTCGCAGCGTCATTTTTTATATCCTAAAGCCTTTCTCGATAAATAAGCTATCCTACACAGAATTTTTTTTTCAAATCGGTCCAGCAGTTCCTGAGATAAGTGCGTTCAAACAAACAAACTCTTCAGCTTTATAATATATTAGCGCAAACGCACGTTTTACTTAAGCTGCGAACATTATTTTGGTGCGGAGTTATGTTAAAACTGTGATAGCTCCTAAGATATTTATTGAAATGAAATGATATAAAGGGCAACTTGGTTCTAAATGAAATGCTCGTGATGATGAATGTATTTATTTTGATAAGAATAAATACCTGTGTGTATAATACACCTCTAAAAATAATGCATTATTTTTTTACAAATTTATTAACATAAAAAAGGTTGTAGTAAGTCAACCATAAAAGATAGACAAATGCTGTCGCGGACTTTAGTATAGAAATTTTAATGCTGAACAATCCTGTCATACATGATTTTTGTGTAACTTAAGCGGTTTCCGCAGCGCATGCAGCGGAAGCTCTCAAAAAGAATATCTTTCTCCCGTTTTCGCAACATTTTTCATTTCTGCTGTGGTCTTATGAGTCGTATCTTTATGTTATATAGCCTAAAGCCTTCCTCGATAAATGGACTATCCAACGCAAAAATAATTTTTCAAATCGGGCCAGTAGTTTTTGAGATTAGCGCGTTCAAACAAACAAACTCTTCAGCTTTATAATATTAGTATAGATTAGCGCAAGCGCACGTTGTACTTAAGCTGCGACCATTATTTTGGTGCGGAGTTATGTTAAAACTGTGATAGCTCCTAAGATATTTATTGAAATCAAATGATATAAAGAGCAACTTGGTTCTAAATGCAATGCTCGTGATGATGAATGTATTTATTTTGATAAGAATAAATACCTGTGTGTATAATACACCTCTAAAAATAATGCATTATTTTTTTACAAATTTATTAACATAAAAAAGGTTGTAGTAAGTCAACCATAAAAGATAGACATATGCTGTCGCCGACTTTATTATAGAACTCTTAATGCTGAACAATCCTGTCATACATGATTTTTGTGTAACTTAAGCGGTTTCCGCAGCGTATGCAGCGGAAGCTCTCAAAAGGAATATCTTTCTCCCGTTTTCGCAACATTTTTCAATTCTGCTGTGGTCTTATGAGTCGTATCTTTATGTTATATAGCCTAAAGCCTTCCTCGATAAATGGACTATCCAACGCAAAAAAAAATTTTCAAATCGGGCCAGTAGTTTTTGAGATTAGCGCGTTCAAACAAACAAACAAACAAACAAACTCTTCAGCTTTATAATATTAGTATAGATGATACGACTCACAAGACCACAGCAGCAATGAAAAATGTTGCGAAAACGGGAGAAAGATATTCCTTTTGAGAGCTTCCGCTGCGTACGCTGCGGAAACCGCTAAAGTTACACAAAAATCATGTATGACAAGATTGTTCAGCATTAAAAGTTCTAAAATAAGTCCGCGACAGCATACGAGGGTCAAACTGAAAGTTCTTAGAAAATCAAAAACTGATTACATTAGCCAGTTATTAGTTTTATTATATCTTTTCAAAATATTGTCCATTGACGTCAACCACTGGGAAAAGCACTTTGCCCACTCGTCCTTAGGGGTCTCTTCAATGGCATCGCGATACGCAGCCACCGCTTCTTCGGCATTCATAAACCGCTTTCCTTTAAGTTTTTCTTTAATTTTTGGAAATAAATAAAAATCACAAGGCGCGAGGTCGGAGCTATACGGTGGGTGACCCAGTAATTCAACGTTTGATGTCGCCAAATAGTCGATCGTTCGCTTAGCGGTGTGCGACGAGACGTTGTCGTGGTGAAGGAGGATCCTACTGCGAGGTCGTTTCTCTCGAACTTTTTCCAAGACAAGTGGCAAACAATTGGTAGTGTACCATTCTGCAGAAACTGTTTTTTGATCCTCTAACACAATTGTTGCGAAATGACCTATCCTTCCAAAGAACGAGGCCACCATTTTTTTTCCCGCACTTCGATCTCTCTTCACTTTAGTTGGCAACTCCTCGAAAGGAAACACCCACTGAGCAGATTGTCTTTTGGTTTCAGGATCATAACAGTAAATCCAGCTTTCGTCACCTGTTAGTATGTCGAACACAGCATTTGAGTCACCTCCGTTAAATCTTTCAATCATTTTACGGCACCAATCCACACGATGGAGTTTTTGAGCCTTAGTCAAATTATGAGGTATCCACCGGGCGCAAAGCTTCCTGACCGCTAAATGTTCGTGGAGGATTTTGTGCACTTGACTCATACCGATGCCTAAGCTTGTCCGAATCTGCTGATAGGTCACTCTTTTGTCAGTCTCTATCATTCGCCGCACAACACAGATGTTATTTTCAGTCGTCGCCGTAGAAGGCCGTCCCTCACGTAAGTACATCATCAGTGAGATTAGTGCGACCACGTTTAAACTCATTAAACCAGTTGTAAACAGTCGCACGAGATGGGGCTTCATCGTGAAAGGCCAATCGTAGTCTATCATAACTTTCTTGTTGACTTAAATGACATCGAAAGTCATAAAAAATCATTGCACGAAAATTTTCTCGTGTTAAATTCATGTTGACGTGACACAGACAATTTTCAATTTGCCGCCAAATCGTAAAACATATGACAAATGAATGAAATATATACTCAGTAATATTGGCAAAGAGTTCTATTTTCAAATTTTAGAATATTTTTTTTATTATATTGTTTATAAGTGGCCAGTTCTAAGAACTTTCAGTTTGACCCTCGTAAGTCTATCTTTTATGGTTGACTTACTACAACCTTTTTTATGTTAATAAATTTGTAAAAAAATAATGCATGATTTTTAGAGGTGTATGATACACACAGGTATTTATTCTTATCAAAATAAATACATTCATCATCACGAGCATTTCATTTAGAACAAAGTTGCCTTTTATATCATTTGATTTCAATAAATATCTTAGGAGCTATCACAGTTTTAACATAACTCAGCACTAAAATAATGTTCGCAGCTTAAGTACAACGTGCGCTTGCGCTAATTATATTATAAAGCTGAAAAGTTTGTTGGTTTGAACGCGCTTATCTCAGGAACTGCTGAACCGATTTGAAAAAATATTTCTGTGTTAGATAGCTTATTTATTGAGAAAGGCTTTAGGATATAAAACATCACGCTGCGACGGGAGGGGAGGGAGCAAACTCAAAACGCGCGGACAAAGTCGCGGGGGACCGCTAGTTCAGTAATAAATGGCATGGAACCCTCAGTGCGCGAGTCCCACTCTCACTTGTCTGGTTTTTATCTGTTTCAACTGTACCCATTATGTGAGACTTTTAGGATTTTTATGATTGCGATTTCTTCTAAGCCTTAAATTTTTGTTTAGGATTCTTTGAACGCTTTACAGAAAATAGCCCGAAAAACTACAGAAAATGGTGGGGTAATAGCTTTATTAAACTGTATGTGATGTTTAACAATCTTTCGACAGTTTACAGTCTTGCGATATACATTATTATCCCACAGTGTTTTCAATTTAACATAAATAAAGATAAATTTTACGTAAATAAAGAAAATGAAATAATTTCTAATATTTAATGTTAAATTTTTCAGTAGACATTTGGCGGCAATTCAGGCGCGTGATGTCATTTTTTTTTTTTAATTACTTTACATCAATCCACAGCTCTTAAGACTAAGAAAGTAAACAACATTTATATATATTACCTACAGCCAATAAAGGATTGTCATTTTACTAATTGCTCCTATAAATTAATTACAGCGAATAGTTGTGAAAGATAAATTTACAATAATAAGACTTATATAAATCTTATGAACAACAGATTATATAACAAATAAAAAAAGAAATAAATTAAGCAAGAGTCATTTTTAGAATAATAAGTAAGTAAGTAAATACCGAAACGCCAAAAGTTAAAAGCATACGGTTAACACTTTATTTCTTTAACCTTTTACGCATAAAGATCATGCTATCCACACAGCGTAATACATGCACTCACAACAAAGCAAATCAAAAATAAATAAATATGAAACATAAAAATCGGTGTCATCGGTGTTCACCACCGGTAACCTGTACCGTTACCATGAGTTTACGACGGTTTAACTCGATAGCGATGACGTAAAAAAGTCTATGAGAAATTGTACACCGCCTCTAGCGGTCACTGTTAGAACTAAAATTTTCCATATAAAAACTTACGTTGTCGCCAGCGAGTAAAACCATCGTTGCTATCGAGTAAACTCATGGTTACGGTACTGAAGCAGTACGGTACTGCCCGGTCGCGACTAGCGCGGCACCGGGCAGTTGTGGCCTTTTGTAACTGCCTACACTCGACGCTGTGTGCGGTGAGTGTTAAAGGCATAATATTAAAAAAAAACCGGCCAAGTGCGAGTCGGACTCGCGCACTGAGGGTTCCGTGCCAACGTGTACTGAATTAGAGAATCCACTTACTTCCACTTAGGGCTGTTTTTCAATAGTCGGATAAGAAATATTCGTCGAACAAAATACAATATGGCTAATTTGAAAACGTCACCTAATTGTCACTAATCATACGTAACTGACATTTTTTTTAAATCTGTCGCTTTATAATTTATCAGTCTGATAAGTTTTATCTGACCATTGAACATATCACAATATTTTGTTGACAGCAATTTTATCTTTGTTTTTCAAAGTGTTTGTATGAAAAACAAAATTATGTTTGCAGTTGTCTCAAAAACTTCTCGTTCGATTCCGTCCAAACCAATTTTCGTTGAAAGTATTTGTTATGATCTACATTATATATTTTCTTTAAAATTAACACTCGCTTAGTTTAGAAGTTAGATGGGGGGACGCACATTTTTCTACTTTGGAAGCGTCTAGCTCAGAAACGTTAGACTTTAAAAAATTTAATGGTTTAAAGACCCTCCATGTCATTTTAAAAGACCTATCCATAGACACCCACACGCATAGGTTTGACTAAAAAAATAATTTCGATTTTAGTTTCATGTATGGGAGCCCCCCTTAAATATCATTATTTTTTGTATAAGAATCGTAAAATGGTTAATAGGATACATCTTCCTACCAAATTTAAACAGTGTGATGCTTATAGTTAAAGAATAAATTGCCTGTGACATACGAACGGACAGACAGACAGACAGACAGATAGACAGACAGTCTTGACGAAACTAAAAGGGTTCCGTTTTTTGCCATTCGGCTACGGAACAATAAAAAGGCCTTCAAAAAACTGTCATCGTATCGTGCATGATGAACAAGCATACCTACACCAACAGTCTACACAATCATCCACCGACTCGAAAAGAATTTGTTTCTCCTAAAAAGAAGACGAATGCGCTATATTTAGCTCTTTAGTGAGTTTTTGAAGGCGGTTTTTACTTATTAAATGTTTTTAGTTATTACTCATATTTCTTTGACGACCTCCGTGGTGTAGCAGCTAAGCTTGCTGGGTTTCAAGGCGTCGCCGTTCCAAGGTCCCGGGCTTAATTCCCAGACTATGTAGAAATAATAATTTTCTATATTTTCTCGGCTCTGGGTGTTGTAATACCACCGTTGTGTCTGATTTCCGTAACACAAGTGCATTACCTTCTTACTTTGGGATCAGAGCAATGTATGTGATGGTGTCCAATATTTATTTATTTATTATTCATCCGTTTGAAGGCGGTTTGCAATTTTTCATGCAAAATATTGCTTGGTATTGTCTTTCCAGGGGGGCAATTCAATTGTGAAAAAAGATTGGTGTCCAATATTTATTTGTCATCAAAATAATGCTTAGTATTTCCTTTCCTGTGTCGGAAGTCTCGACATAGTTCCGTGTAAAACCACCAGATGGCGCTCGAAAAATGCTGAGACAAAATTGGTGTTTTCGTGTATTTATTGATTGAGAAGAACTTTTGAATCATGCTTAAAAAACAACAAATATTTTTTAAGATTTATTAAAGATGTAG
Source organism: Pyrausta purpuralis (assembly GCA_963924145.1). Taxonomy (NCBI): domain Eukaryota; kingdom Metazoa; phylum Arthropoda; class Insecta; order Lepidoptera; family Crambidae; genus Pyrausta; species Pyrausta purpuralis. The sequence goes on along the minus strand of OZ001648.1, from coordinate 1,546,444 downwards.
CTACGTAATTTTAAATGATATTTGATGAATTAGAAAATCATAAAATTGAAATTGTCGACGCGAAATGTCAAAAATGATACATCAGACTACGCCCGCTGGTTGTCAAAGAAAAGAAATCAGAATTATTGGAACAATAGAGGCCATGAGAGCCAGAGCGGCCTAACTGTCATTTTTTCAATACTAATAATTAGTATTGAAAAAATGACAGTTAGGCCGCTCTGGCTCTCATGGCCTCTATAAAAGCCAAGTAAATAGACGAAGGAATAGAACGTGATGATAGTGAGTAAAGGTTTAATACGAAATAGTAGATTATTATACAAGGGGATAAACTTACACTGTACCCTAAGGTGATATATAAATTGGACTAAACAAGAATAATCTTGCTATGACTTCTTGTTTCCTAGAAATCCGTGGACGAATGTATAAATACATACGTTTTAAAATTTAGCACACGCGTGCTAATAGATCAGCATACTCGTACCTACTCAAATATTATAAAGTTCCAACGATATCACATACCAACATACACATTGAATTGATTACCTTTATTTTGAAGTTGGTAAAACTATAATAAAACTATTAATTTAGACTCTGACTCTTTATTTGATACTTTTAAACTTTTACCTGATTAATGACGATTTTTAAACGTAAATAAACGTTCGATGTGAGTTTATGTGCAGCACATATTACGTGTCTTGCAAGTTTTAATATGTGAGCCAAATACATGTGTACTTGAATTAATAGTAACAACGAGTTCGTTTATAAAATTCTACTTACGGTGCAGCCCGTAAAATCTGTTTTTCTTTGTTACTTCAATAATGTAAATGAACCTTTCATAACTTTTAAAATAAAATCAGTGAATGAAATTATTTTACTATGTGATTGAATAAAAAAAGTTAGCGATGATGTACCTATGTTATTTGTGCGTTTTATGATTATCTCATTTAAAAATTAATCATTTTGTTAAAAATTATGTAAATGTTGTTTACAATATTCGACCAGCAAAAATAAACGGATTGATTGATCTTGACTTGATACGCTGCCGCGTTTGTATAAAATGTAAAAGCAGTGTGTCCTTTTGCAATCCCTAAAGAAGGTGAATTAAGGCCTTAAATTATCCAGAAAATATGTATAATAATAAAATAAGCTTCTATTAAGTCAAAGTTTGATTAAGAACCGTAGTCACAACAATTATCTTTTCAAAATCATTCAAGGTCTTCTTTTACCTTTTTTGCTTGTTTAACTTTTTTACGGACATACCGTATAACAATAATGAATAAGAAACATTTTGCATACAATACAGGTTTATGTTTACGGTCACAATTTTAATTTTCTTTCAAACACTCGTCAAGCTCTTCTTTGCTCAATTTCACTATATCAACTGAGCGCACCCATAGTTTTTCAGCCAATTCACTATCAACTGATTTACTCGAAGTTTTTCGTATTGTAGAATTTCTGAAGTATTTTGCGGAGCACTTGCTAGTTTTCTCATCTACGGCCACATGAATTGCCGTCTGCGCCCCTTCGAAAGGGGTCTTCGAGATAAATAATAGTAGGGCAGACAACATGAAACCATATATCACTCCAGAGCTATAATAAATATCTGTCCCGACTTCTCCAGGATCCACATTGTTTATCACGACGTTAGCAACGCTCAGTCTCTTAGTCAGCTCTCGAGAAAATAGAATCAAGCACAGCTTGCTGTTCCCGTAGTATATGATTTTCTTAAACATATTGTGGCCCACATCCGGGATTAAGTTATTGACGTCCAACATCGCAATCCTATGCAAAATCGATGTCGTATTCACTACTCTACTTGGAGTCGAAGATGTCCCGGTCTTCTTTAGAAGCGGTAGCAGGAGAATCGTCAAAAGGAAGGGTCCGAAATAGTTGGCGATGACTTGCACATTATAATGCAAGCATTATAATGTGCAAGTCATCGCCTGTTAAACTGTCCGGTATACCCACACCGGCGTTGTTCATTAGAATATCTAATCTATCTTCTGTTTTCATTATTTCTGATGCAAAATTTCTCACTGACTTGAAAGAGCCCAAGTCGAGGAATTTGTATTCAACATTTTCGTTTCCTGATTCCTGTATGATCCTCTGTCTCGCTTCGTGCCCTTCGTCTACGAAAGGACAGGCGACGATCACCCGAGCTCCTCTCATTGCGAAGTCCAGGGCTATTTCGAGCCCTATTCCTCTCGTTCCTCCGGTGACCAAACATGTTCTCCCATCTAACCGGTTTTTGGATTTGCATATTCGATTTGTAGATTTAAAATACAACCCAGCGGCACACAAGCACAACATTACAATTAAAGAAATCAATAATATATCCATGTTATTTTTTGGAAAAAATTAAGCAACATAAACTCCGTGATGAACTAACGTCGGAGGCTTCACTAATACGATTGGTGTAGTGATTTTCCTATATATGTCATGGCCTCTAAAATATATAACAAAAAACGCGTTTTGTTAAAGGTTATTCATTTTTAGAGTGTTAACTTTTATGTTTTTTAATGGCAAAAAACGGAACTCTTATAGTTTCGTCTGTCTGTCTCTCCGTTTGTATGTCACAGCCAATTTATTCTGTACCTATAAGCATCACACTGTTGAAATTTAGTAGGAAGATGTATCCTGTTAACCGCTTTACGATTCTTGTACGAAAATAAAATACCTAGTCTAGCCATAAATAGTGTCACAAATAAATTATTTTTTTAATGCAAATAACATTTATTACTTTTACAGTGTGTTAGTTTTTTACATAAATATAAAACAATTTAAAATATAAAAAGCTTATTCGCAGTGGTCTCCATTGTCTGCAATACAGTCCTTTAAACGTTGAGGCCAGTTATCAATAGAAAAATCGTCACCGTTCCACGTATCGTGGAAAATTCTTCACTGCCAATCGTATGGATTGTTTTAGGGATTCAAAAATTATCATGGCGTTTAGAGCAAGCCGTACTTTCTAAAACTGACCATAAATCATAACCAGCGGATTAAGATCGGGACTAGACGACGGCCAGTCTTCAGCTCTGATGAAGTCCGAAACGTTCGCTTCTAACCAAGACTGCGTGGACCGAGCTTTATGACCCGGCGCCGAGTCTTGTTGGAAAGACCAGGCTCGGTTATTGAACATGGTGTTGTTAAGGGACTTAACTACCTTCTCAACAATGGTATCTTGATACACTTGTGCCGATGTAATGATACCTTTTTCACAAAAATATGGCTCAGTCACTCCTTCATAGGTAACACCCCACCAAACCATCACTGAAGTCGGGTAATGCCCACTTTGCACTCTCCTGACTAATTGGGAAGCTTCCTTAGAGGTTCGAGCATAAATACGGTCATTTTGTTTGTTAAAATGTTCCTCAATTTTAAAGATTTTTTCATCTGTAAACAAAATTTTCCTGTGACCTCCCTTTGCGTACCGCTTCAGTAGTTTTTTTCGATTTTATAACCCTATTCTTTTTTAAATTATCAGTTAAAAAATGACCAGTGCGTCTCACGCGACATGGTTCTGGGTGCTATCTTCATCTCCCGAGATAAAAACTTTTGCTTTCGGACAGGATTTCTGCAAATTCTTTCCCTTACTGCTTTAACCACCTTTTTCGTACGAACACTACGTGGACCGCCAGATCTTTTTCTGTCACAAACAGAGGAGGTCTCATTGTACCTATTGATAGTCCGGTACACAAACATTTGACTAATACCAAGCGTATGGAGAGTTTAAAAAATTGCATTTGGCTCCATACATCCTTTGTGTAATGTAATAACAGCGATTCGGTTCTCTTTATCACCCCACTCCATTTTAATACCTCAAAATATTTTAAAATATATTGGCGCCAAAATTAGAAAACACAATGAGCAATCGTATAAAAATGACAGTTTCCAAATTCAAATGTAATATCTTTCGTATTTTTAATTGTAACAGTATTTATGGCCAGACTGTGTATAAATATATTAAAGGGGGCTCCTATACATGTAACTATAAACTAAAAAAAAAAAAAACAAACCTATGCGTGTGGGGTATAGATAGGTCTATAGATAGGTCTTTTAAAATGACATAGAGGTTTCTAAAACCATTTTCTTTTAAAGTCTAACGTTTCATAGCTAACGCTTCCAAATTGGAAAAATGGGCGTCCCCCCATCTAACTTCTAACTAAGCGAGTGTAGGTAAAGTTTGAAAAATATATATACTGTAGATCTCAACAAATACTTTCAACGAAAATTTGTTGAGACGGGATCGATCAAGTGGTTTTTGAGATATAGCACATTTTCAACAACTGCAAACATAACTTTGTTCTTCATATAAACACTATGAAAAACAAAGTTATATTTGCTGTCAACAAAATATTGTTGTATTTTACTATATGGAAGTAAGTGAATTCCCTAATTCAGTAAAAGTTGGAACGGAACCCTCAGTGCGCGAGTCCAACTCGCACTTGGCCGGTTTTTTATTGCACATACATAGTAGAGTATCAATTTTCATAATCAATATCATACGTATGCACACCTTGTACGGTACAGCAAATAATGGTACATTAGGTAATGCTTTAGAATGTTTTTAACACTTACAGTGTCATATTTTATATTCATAAAGATGAAATAAGAAACCAAAAATTTGCGCACGGGCGGGACTTGAACCAGCAACCTTTTGGCAGACCGGGCCAAACGTTTCATAAACATAACATTCATAAACAGACGGCTAGATGGCGCTAAGCGTCACGCAATTGACGTTTTCATAAGAAACCACAAATTTCGCCGGGTCGGACTGACAGCACGGTAGCTCAATTGGTAAGAGCGTTTGGCCCGGTCTGCCAAAAGGTTGCTGGTTCAAGTCCCGCCCGTGCGCAAATTTTTGGTTTCTTATTTCATCTTTATGGTACATTAGGTAAATAATATCTTTAGATATATTTAACAACTAGTATTAAATTCAATGGATAAATCTCAATTTAAGAAGCTTGCAACTATAAGGAACAGTCATTATAGTTAAAAATATATAAAATCAAATCGCACTGTTTAGGCCGTTGCCGAATGGCAAAAACGGAACCCTTATAGTTCGTCAAATCTGTCTGTCTGTCTGTCCGTCCGTATGTCACAGCTACTTTATTCTGTAACTATAGGCATCACACTGATGAAATTTGATAGAAAGATGTATCATGTTAACCGCTTTATGATTCTTATACAGAAAATATAAAATAATGATATTTAAGGGGGGTTCCCATACATGAAACTAAAACCTGTTTTTTTTTCGTCAAACCTACTATATAGGTCTTTTAAAATGACATAGAGGTTTGATAGATAGACGCTTCCAAAGTGGTAAAATGCACCCCCCCCCCTGGCTGGTTTTTAAGGTGTAGTATAATAAGTAAATCTGCTTGGCTGCGGTAGATCTTATTTTAAATGGTTTATTAAAATACTATACTACAATCACCTCTTGTGAGCCTGCGCTGGTAGTCTGATGTTGCAATAATTTGACATTTGATTATCACAAAAAATAGCTTGCAGTATCACGAAATCTGATAAAATTAACCGTATTCATATCGCAATCTTCAAAAGTACACATTTGCCACGAATCGTACCCGATACACATCCTCCCATTATTTGGGGTAACCGTTATAACGGAAGATATTTTTATATTAGAGAGCTTATAGTCCTTACTGTTGAACTGATGGTTATTACTGTAAATAAATATGCAACAATTTATCAAATTTAATTAAAGCTGTCTGACTGATTGTAAATAGAGACAAAAAATGGCATGAAATCATAATAAAGGTTCAGAAATATGCTCTATCTGAAAAACTGATATTTCGTTCTCGTTCAAACCAACATCTACATCATGTATTTTTTGCAAAATTTACACTCGCTTAGTTTAAAAGTTAGATGGGGGAGGACACCCATTTTACCTAGACTTTTAGAGAAAATGGTTTGAGGAACCTCATTGTCATTTTAATAGACCATAGACACGCTACACGCATAGGTTTTTTTATTTAGTTTCGTGTATGGGAGCCCCTCCTTAAATATCATTATTTTGTATTGTTTGTATGAGAATCGTAAAGCGGTTAACAGGATACATCTTCCTGCCAAATTTCAATAGTGTGATGCTTATAGTTTCAGAATAAAGTGGCTGTGACATACGGACGGACATACAGACAGACAGATTTGACGAAACTCCGGTTCCGAAAGGGTTCCGTTATTTGCCATTCGGCTACGGAACCCTAAAAATAAGCTTTGTGATACGGCTATGACGATACACGAGCCTTATTTTTAAGGTTAAGGAGGTTTAAGGTTCGCGGTGAATATTAATTTAAGGAGAAATAAAAATAATTCCTGCAACACCGGTAATAAGTAAATCAATACTTTATGTCAGTTTGACGTTAAATAAACAACGTTTTGCAAATAATTTATTATTTCAACTATTAAATTAAATTCCACAAGAATTCCCAGCCAATATAGTAAAATACAAAATCGGAAAATATAAAAACACATTATCTTGACTTTCGGTACATCGTTTAATGTAGAGATCAGATAAATAAATAAATTCCATGCATGTAAGTTATACAATTTTGAAACGTTTTTCTATTTGCATAAGAAGCTAGATATTCAGTGTCTGTTTATGGTTTCATGATTTAAATATAATTTCCAACTAGTGATTATTAAATGGTCAAAATCCCCGCAAGGTAGCGGTTTCAAACTGAGTTTATTATCGGTTTCTCACTTAATAAGATTCGAGCCTCTCATGTATTGCAGAACTATTTAAAAATAAGTTATCAGCAGATTACAGTTAGAAAGACTTAAAAAACAGAGCAAGAACTTACAAAACCCGAAATACGAAACCAAAGTGAGCGCATAAAAATGCAGGACACATGTGAAGTGCATTAAGAATGATTTATAATAGCTTTTTCGATTATTTTCAGGACTTTTTCACGAATTGCTGCAGTTGAAAGTTTGAAGGAGTGACAAAGCAATAATTGCAGTACAATAAAAAATGACAGTGTAATAATTTAATTAAAAACCACACCATACCTTCTAATAAACGATTCTACCTCTCTTATAAACGTTATTCCCTCTATGGTTGTCTGTAAGAAATCGCTCCCACCGACAAGACTGCCAATATTGTACTTCTTATGATTTGATTGAAATGTTTTTGTTTCTTGTGTCCTTATTTGTAAAATATTCTTTAATATTATTATTATTATCATTAAATGCGAATCATTCCATAATATTTTATTAATATTTTCTCATACGTTATGTATAGTAACAGAAAGTCGCGTTTGTTACAGTACTAATAACTCCAGACGGGGGTGCCCCCGTTTTCTTTTAATTTTCATTATTTAGAGTTAGTTGAATTCATCGTCGCGCCGGATAGGACATACGACAGCTATCATCATAAAATGCTTTTGTACTTAATGTTAGTTTGATAACTAATTATCACTAATTCATCGGTGCAACCTAGAACTTTTCTGTCCCAATGACTGCCCTTTGCGATATGTACTCTGCCCGTTGCTACTTGAACTTATGAACCCTTACACACTGCGACTTTTTTTAACATTGATGCACTCGCGCATGTTGAAAATGCGCTTTAGCATCGGGACTCACGAAATGAACAGATTTAATTTAGCATCGATGCAGTTGGCGTTTGTATGGATGCATATGCCAAAATTCAGTACATAATTTGACAATTTTCAGCGTCTTTATCGCGACTGCATCGATGCTGCATCGTGACTGCATCGCTGCTGAAAATAAGTATATGAGTGTAAAGGGTCTATAGTTTCACTGGTCTAAGTCCGTTGCGATCGCAGGATCACACGATGCATTCCGCAAACAGTTACTGTAGAAAACTGTGGTGGAGGCCTATTCTAGCTTATAGAATGATGATGGTGACGTAGAAGTATATTCGCTTACATAAAAACCACTCAATTCAAAAGGACGGAAATGTCATTTTAGTTAGAATGATCACCCATCTAAATGCGACCAAACCGTAAATAACTTTGGTTTCATAAAAAAATAAAGATGAACACAAGAGCTTTAGAAGCTGTTATTTATCTAGTAGTCTACCTTTTAGCTGTATTAATGCAAATAGTGATCGAGTGTTCTAGTGGTTATCAACTTTCTTTTAAAAATTGTTGCCCTCATCGTGCATAATTGGTTTAAATATACTTTAAAAATATAATTTCAAGTACAGGTGCAATATTATACTTACATTGTTTTATCAGCGATATTTTCTGTCTCTATAACTATCACATTACTAATTATTTCGTAAGTGCCTTAAAATTTGAGGTAACGTAGGTAAGAAGGTACGTAAATTAAGTAGTAAATACTTTATCTGATTAAAAATATCAATTATGGAGTTAAATTAGAGAATTCCGACGGGATTTCCTATTATCTTATTATTCAACCCTCAACACAATTTGTTGTAAACATCATTGGAATTGTTATCAGGCTTTTGAAAATGATAATATAAAATACTGCGTTTATTTTAGCCTTATTACCGCACTAATGCGACAACTGGGCCACGAGTATTAAATAAAATAATTTCTAGTTACTTATCTTTTTTCGACGATACTGAAAATGACATTAGAAAATTGTACTTGCGAGATTGACATTTGTAAAAATTGCAAGTCCCGACGAATGGAGTTATCGTCGAAATTAGCCGTATTCAAATACAAATCCTTAGTAAAGGAAATGTATGAAAATTATTTAAAAGCATCATAATCTATTAAAAGCATGTCTCTAGAAGTTAGTTCCTAGAATTATCCGCAAGAGGCTCTTTACATTCGAAAACAATAGTAACACCGTATATAGGAATTTACCACTCGAGTAAAGGTAAAAAATACCTAGAAAAATCTTTTGATTTTTTTCTAACATAATTCTAGCATAATTTTCGATTTTTCTGCTAAGATGAGCTTTTACAGATTTTCATTACCCTCGATAGCGTTATCGTCAACATCTGTCAAATTAGTGTGTCGAGTCCTGCAATTTTGCGATGTCGGCGTATCGACTGTCAAAACACCGTGTCGAGTCTAGCAATTCACAAGTTACTCGAGTTAGCATGCGTCACTTCGCGTCGAAACTACCACGCCTGATTGATATATCTACATCTAAATCTAAAGTTTGTCCTCCATAAAGTCTTTATTCCTTATATTACGAAGGTAGAGATTGTGATATTTAAAAAAATCCTTAATATTGGCACAGTTCAGTGGAAGCTGTAGGTACGCCAAAAATACATCGATTTGCGATTTTCCTTAAAATAAGACCTAATTTTTTTCCTTAAAGTAGAACGTACGACTTTTACAGCAGTTAGAGCATTTTAAACTAATGGAAACCTACTTACCAAAACCCACTGTTTCTGTGATTTGACTAACAATATTTTTTAAGACTTGCGATACGTGAAATCCTTTTTGAACGATAGATAGATAGCAGATAGCATGGTTGCCACTGGCCTTGGCCATTGATAGTGACATAATAAATAAGTCTAGCGGTCTTATGCAGTCCCATAGCGCAAATATCGGATTCCCCAAAAATCTTCCACCCCTCTTTTTACGCCTTTTAATAAAATCTATCCTATTTCCTTTCTCAAGATCCAATTAAACTACATAGCTGAGCGAGTCGCAGAGCAGATAATGAAGTGCCAGTAAAACTATAACACCGTATAAAACCTTAAAATATTTATTATATTTTGTTTTCTTTGAGAATTAGGTCGATTGATTTAAATCATTTGAGATGTCTGAGGTTTTGCGAATTTAACATTGCACGTTGTATATTTATAGTTGTATGGTTCAGGAACGTAATTAGTAACGTTATAGGTTCCGTGAACGATTGTTTTGACTTTAATGTATAATTAATTCATAAAATCGACATTATTCATGCAAGAATTTTCTGACATGTGTAAACTTCGACGCTTGTGTCACTAGCCGATCACTCAATCATCGAATATTGTGGACGTGTGTACATATTTTCTATTTATACCTCTACCTACTAGGGTTAAAAAGTTCAAATTCATTAATGATTCAAAGCTTTCAATTCGGCAAGGCGAGACGAAGGATGAATAAATACTTAGTTTATAACAAAACTAGCGGTCCCCCGCGACTTCGTCCGCGCGTTTTGAGTTTGCTTCCTCCCCTCCCGTCGCAGCGTCATATTTTATATCCTAAAGCCTTTCTCGATAAATAAGCTATCCAACACAGAAATATTTTTTCAAATCGGTCCTGCAGTTCCTGAGATAAGCGCGTTCAAACAAACAAACTCTTCAGCTTTATAATAAACTAGCGGTCCCCCGCGACTTCGTCCGCGCGTTTTGAGTTTGCTCCCTCCCCTCCCGTCGCAGCGTGATGTTTTATATCCTAAAGCCTTTCTCAATAAATAAGCTATCTAACACAGAAATATTTTTTCAAATCGGTTCAGCAGTTCCTGAGATAAGCGCGTTCAAACCAACTAACTCTTCAGCTTTATAATATAATTAGCGCAAGCGCACTTTATACTTAAGCTGCGAACATTATTTTGGTGCGGAGTTATGTTAAAACTGTGATAGCTCCTAAGATATTTATCGGAATCAAATGATATAAAGGGCAATTTTGTTCTAAATGAAATGCTCGTGATGATGAATGTATTTATTTTGATAAGAATAAATACCTGTGTGTATAAAACACCTCTAAAAATAATGCATAAAATTTTTACAAATTTATTAACATAAAAATGGTTGTAGTAAGTCAACCATAAAAGATAGACTTATGCTGTCGCGGACTTTATTATAGAACTCTTAATGCTGAACAATCCTATCATACATGATTTTTGTGTAACTTTAGCGGTTTCCGCAGCGTACGCAGCGGAAGCTCTCAAAAGGGATATCTTTCTCCCGTTTTCGCAACATTTTTCATTGCTGCTGTGGTCTTATGAGTCGCATCTTTATGTTATATAGCCTAAAGCCTTCCTCAATAAATGGTCTATCCAACGTAAAAATAATTTTTCAAATCGGGCCAGTAGTTTCTGAGATTAGCGCGTTCAAACAAACAAACAAACAAACAAACAAACAAACAAACAAACAAACTCTTCAGCTTTATAATATTAGTATAGATAAGCGCAAGCGCACGTTATACTTAAGCTGCGAACATTATTTTGGTGCGGAGTTATGTTAAAACTGTGATAGCTCCTAAGATATTTATTGAAATCAAATGATATAAAGGGCAACTTGGTTCTAAATGAAATGCTCGTGATGATGAATGTATTTATTTTGTTAAGAATAAATACCTGTGTGTATAATACACCTCTAAAAATAACGCATTATTTTTTTACAAATTTATTAACATAAAAAAGGTTGTAGTAAGTCAACCATAAAAGATAGACATATGCTGTCGCGGACTTTAATATAGAACTCTTAATGCTGAACAATCCTGTCATACATGATTTTTGTGTAACATAAGCGGTTTCCGCAGCGTATGCAGCGAGAGCTCTCAAAAGGAATATCTTTCTCCCGTTTTCGCAACATTTTTCATGTCTGCTGTGGTCTTATGAGTCGTATCTTTATGTTATATAGCCTAAAGCCTTCCTCGATAAATGGACTATACACCATAAAAATATTTTTTCAAATCGGGCCAGTAGTTTCTGAGATTAGCGCGTTCAAACAAACAAACAAACAAACAAACTCTTCAGCTTTATAATATTAGTATAGATATTACTCCTACCAAAAAATTCACAATCGTGAACGCCCGCGTCAGAGAGATCCAGTAGTAGTAAATTTATTTTTATTAACAATGTCCCTAGCAGTTTTCGGTTTTGTTTTTATGTTATCGTGGTATCTGATCAACCGTTGGAACAACAAGGCTTTTCATAAATTGGCGATGCATTTAAAAAGCGATCGGTTTGGGAAATCATTACCTTTTAAAGGACAATCTTATTTATTTCTCGGAAATTCGGAAGGTACGTCTTTTGACTTGTTTTATAGCACGGTAAAACGATGTTAAAAAATGCCACCACGTCTGCAGTTTCTCACTGACGTTTTTGAATCTTATTGTGATTGAATATTAATAGGCAATTTAAATTAGGAAATAAAATACTTTTATTTAATCTATTGGTAGTGGGCAGGGCACATAGCGCGAAGAACTGCTGGCTGTTGGGGCAGAAAAGTTCTAGATTTTTTTTTTCGAACGAAATTGGTCGAAATTTCTCGCCTTTCGACCAGTGGCGCAGCGTTAGATGTCCACCGATATAAGATGGACAGACGATTTCGTAAAGGTCGCAGGATAACACTGGATGCAGACCGCTGAGCCGGTCGCTGTGGAAAACCGTGGGGGAGGCCTATGTTTAGCAGTGGACGTCCTTTGGCTGATAATGATGATGATGATGATGATTACAAGGCCGCCCGAGCTGTCGTTTCTAGTTTCAGTTTTTATTTCAAATCTTTTGATTGGCGACATAAAAATACAGGATGATTATTATTATGTAATGATAAATTAGGTTCAATTCCCGGCTCTGTTTAGGGACTTTTCAAGTCTTTGAATGTGGATCAAATTAATTGACAGTTTAAAATAATCATCATGCGCATTACGGGGTCCACGCGGCTATTTGATTTAAAAAATAATCTTAATTGTTTTTGGGTATAAACGTTTCAGAAACTTGTTTATTAGTTATTGACCTTGGTACTCTTGCATGCAGTAAATATTCCAGTATATAAATATCAATAGATTTTTTTATTCTGAGGTACAGAGGTATTGGACAGTAATAATATGAATATAGGGTGTACAGGTTGGTGGAACGATGTAGATACTTCTGGGGCCAATAGAGGGTGAATTTTAAAATTATCTTCAAATTTCAAGTTTCATTCATTTGAAGATTACATAAACCCAAAGATGTCCTCCTTTGTTCCCAGAAATACTACATTGTTCCGCACCGAGCACTGTTTAGCACCGAGTCCGTGCCCCTGAACTTAATTATCCACCTTATCACCATAACATACATGACTAAAATGATTGCATAGGTGACCTCTATCGACCCCAAAAATATCTACATCGTTCCGTCCGCCAAACACCCATTATTTTTGCATTAGAAATCAAAATAAATGTATGTACTATAAAAGAGATTGTAGATGGCACTTTTGCTAGACAATTTTATATGTAAGTATGCGAATTATGAATAAATACCAGGTGACGGTGCTTCCTCATCTTTACCTTATCCATTCAAAATGCTACCGAACGTGAGAAGAAAACAACTTTCAGACCTTTGGGGGAATGAAAGCTATTTGATAGTATCGGACTTCACTGAAAGTTTCTTTATGTTATAAATCCGAATACTGATTACCTGTTTACCGTACAATTAATTAAAGAAAATCATTTTGCAAAAGCATAAGGTTTACATATTTAATTTTAATGTATCATGCACAAGGTGTTGGCATATTCCCCATACAAATAAAACCATGTCCTCTCTAAGGAAGCAGCTTCATGAGTTTTAGTACTCGTACTTACAGTATATTATTGTAGTCTTGTAATTTCTTTCAGATCGTATGAACACTATCCGGAGATTAGGCAGAAAAGCTACCGACAATGGCGGGGTAATGGCTTTATGGCATGCCCATAGCCTCTTAATCTGTAAGTTTGAATTAATAATAATAATCACTAGCCACTTTCAACTACGCCAGTCACAACGACTAATCGACTGCGCAGGATATATTATGGCAAGTGTGAGGCCCTCCAAGCTTTTCCGTTTTTTTTTGTATGACACCACCACCAACGTTATTTGACTGGCTGACAGATACTCTGACGTTACATTGCAAAACTTTAGGTCTAAAGACTTACAAAGGTTAATTTTCTATAATAACAATTTGTAGTATCTGGCTGTACCCGTATGATGATGTGCTAAAAATTATTATATTTTATTTTAGTGTCAATTTATTTTTTACAGTGGTCACTGATGCTGAAATTGCAGATTTTGCTTTAAAAACTTTTCTGGAAAAAGATGACATGCAAAAATACTTTACCTTCGTTATTGGAAACGGATCTATAACTGCGCCAAGTAAGTAAGGTTTTTAAAACAGTGTTTTGGTTTAGATATGTCGCAGCTATCTGGTTAAATCAGCCAGTTAATTGAATACCCATGCGCTCCATAACGCCGGCATCCAATTAAATGGCTACTAGCTACTAAGCCTACGGCTGCTAGGCCTAATTTGATTAGAAACACTCACCGTTTAACGACTTGGCTTGAGTTAGCCATCATCACTGACATTGATTCCATTCAAATGACTTAAATTTAGTTCAGTATTTTCCCAAGGTCAATACGAAATATGGCGAGAATGCCGCAAATTGTGTAATACACAAATTTTTCGTTCTTGATGGCATTTTTTGGAAAATTAAGTCTCTGCCAAAAACGGAACACCTATATAAAATGTCGGAAACAAATAGCTTAATTTGCCGTTTAAATAACAAACTTCACTTATGAATAAAATTAAACATGTTTTTATTAAACAAATTTATAAACGTTTTGACAGCTAGCCTAAAACATTACTTAGTTCCTTACCTGTATACAAATTTCACAATTTATTTCATTGCTTATATTAACTTTATAATTTTCCAGTTGACATTTGGCGTAAACGCAGACGCGTGACGTCTGCGGTGTTTGTCGCAAGTAACCTAAAGCAGTTTACGCCCGGGTTCGTTCGGCAAAGCGAGGCGCTGGCGTCGCGACTAGCGCGCCACGCCGACGCGGGGCCCGTGCCGCTGTGGCGGTTTGCGTCTGCCTACACGCTGGACGCTGTGTGCGATGAGCGTTCAATGTCATCTTTTCAGTATTATGCACATTACATTCGATGAAATTGAGTAACTCTACACGAAAACATTTATTTTAAAACCCGAAATGCCAAATCGAACAACGTTGTTCGAAAACATATTTAAAGTGTAACATGAAATGCGCAAAACCTGAAAATAGGTTGATTGGAATAACGAGCAGAATCAATTGAACCACTCATTCAATTGGGTCACATTAATAAAATAATGAAATAAAGAAGGCAAGCCATCACGGGTGCAAACCCGCCAAAATACGTAAACAAGCGATGTTTAGTTCTTAAGGAGCGTATATAGTAATAAAAATAATGTCAGCGCAAACGGCCCGATGAATACCTACCGAATCCTCTCGGCAGAGCAAGAAATGATCAGAAGTGCCAGTATAACTAAAATACCACATAAATCCTTTAAAAAATAAAATAAAACATTTGGGGTGTCTGAGGTTTTGCTCATTTATCATTACACGTTCTATAAACATTGTTCATAAACAAATAAAATAATGGCGATTACTGCACCGTTAAGAGCGCAGCTCTAAGGTTAAAGAAAAGATAGACATTATTGTTTTAAACGTCTCTCTTTTTCATCTTCAAGAAACAACGTTCGGTTTGACCGTCAACGCCCAGTCCGATGAGTACCATCCGGTTCCGAAATCGTTCTTCAGCCTCAGCAAAACCGTAGCGGACTTCATGATGCGACCCTACTTACATTTTAATATTATATTCCTATTGTTAGTTTACCTTAAGGGTGGATTTGGACAAATAAGCGTGATTAAAGAGTTTGTTGATAAGGTGAGATATTTGAAATTCCATTTTTCTTTGTTTGTAGGATATAGTTAACCATGTTGTAATTCGTTTTTAATAAAATTATACATTTTAAAATAAAACAAACACAAAACTTACAAACTTACTAGCTTAAACACTGAGATCATTTAAATCAAATCAATAATATGATTATTTTTAATCATTCATATTATTTTAAAAGTTTAATAAAAACTGTTTAAATTATTCGACTTGGGAAAAAAAACGGACTTTGAGTTACCAAAGATTTAATTATTTAACCGCTCAGCAGTCCAATGGCACTACAGTGCCATTTTCTTTTTTACGGTAAACTGTCCGTGGTACTACAGTGCCCACCACTTGAAAACCATAAAACTGAACACATATTATGTATTGATTGAAACAAAGCAGAGAATAATATTAAGCGTTTATATGTAGGTACGAGTACTAACACCTTTGCTTCTTAATTATGACAAATCTTATTTCTACGCAAATATTATTAACAATGATAATATTTGAGTGTTGTTTTTTTGTAATGAACTAAGTCGAAAACTACGGGATTTTAAAGATTCTTTAAATGGATATAATGCTTGGTCTATTCTCAGGTTGTAAATGAAAAGAAAGCCGAATTAGAACAAGTTAAAGATAAGAAAATGAACGAAGAAATAAAGCCTGTTCAAAAGAAAATCAAGACGTTCCTAGAACTGTTCATGCAGTATTCGGAGAGAGGTACAGTGTTCACCGATGTGGAGGTCCGAGAGGAGTCCATGGTGATGATCGTAGCGGCGGCGGACACATCAGCCGTGGCCATCGCGTTCACCTTCATGATGCTGGCGAGGCACCCTGACGTACAGGAGAAGGTTTATCAAGAGTAAGTCTTAGACCCCTTACACACTGCGGCTTTTTGCATCGATGCAGTCGCGTGGGATACGACTTAATACTTAGTTCTCAATCAATAAAATACATATATTATTTTAATGTATTGCGTGAAATGGATGACGTATTGTTGAAACACTGGGAAATCTTATTTTTGTGTTTGAAAGC
This sequence comes from Pyrausta purpuralis, assembly GCA_963924145.1. Classification (NCBI taxonomy): domain Eukaryota; kingdom Metazoa; phylum Arthropoda; class Insecta; order Lepidoptera; family Crambidae; genus Pyrausta; species Pyrausta purpuralis. The sequence continues at coordinate 1,529,853 of OZ001648.1, read as the reverse complement.
GTTTTCGTCGTTGTGTTAAAATGTAGGTACTGAGATTGGGTTCATTTCGTGAAATACTTTCATAATTTTCTACATTATCTCTTGGTCTATACGAGTACAACGTTTAACGTTAAATGAGCAAAACCTGAAAACAGGTTCATTGGAATAGCGAGCAGAATTTATTGCGATTTATTGATCCACTTTTAAATATGGCTCACATTTATCAAAAAAACTTAAATATTGCCCAGTCTATTTTTTAATAAGGTAAACAAGTCATCACGTACCTACGCGAACCCGCCAAAATACGTAAACAAGCAATGGTTACTTATTTGTATTTGGTATTTGTGGTGATAGTAATAATACAGCACGGCGCAATGGCCCGGCAAACTAAAATACCGCATAAAACCATATTTTTTTCTTATTTTTTTCTCTCTCTTAGCTTTTGATCAATTGCATTAATAATCATTTGGGGTGTCTGAGATTTAGCGCATTTAACATTACACGTTGTTTTTTATTTACATCATATCATCATTCTTTGCAAGAATACTATTTATATTTAACTACAATTCACGCAAATGAAATATAGCTCTTAAGACTTATTAGATTTTGCTAAAATCTAATGTAGGTACCAGGTATGCATGGTAAGAAATTAAATTAATTTTTTATATTAGTAGTATTTGTACCTAACTGCCTCGGTGGCGCAGCGGTAAGAAAGCGACGGCTGCGCCATAGGTCTCGGGTTCGATCCCCGGGTCGGGCCAAAAATGTACCTGAGTTTTTCTGTTCATAAATTCTTAGAGTAGCCCGGAGTTTGCAAGTTGGTGGTGTTTTACTCCTGTGTCTCGGAAAAACACGTAAAGCCTACTTGGTCCTACGCCTGTACTCTCTCCGATCGTGTCAGATGGCTGTCCCATCGGGCTATGAGAGTGAAAGTAATAGAGAGAGCACAAGTGTGTGCGCAAACACAGGTGCACTCTCTTTTCCTTTCACTCTCACAGCCCGATGGGACAGCAATCTGACACGACCAGAGTGATCAGACGCAGGACCAACGACTATACGTGCTTTTCCGAGGGACGTGGGTGAAACCAACGCCAACTTCCAAACTCCGGGCTACCCTAAGAATTTCTGAACAGAAAAACTCAGGTTTATATTTTTGGCCCGACTCGGGGTTCAAACCCAGGACCTCTGGCGCAGCCGTCGCATTAAAGTGCGACCCTCTTACCGCTGCCCCACCGAGGCAGTTAATCGGTCATATACCGTATGGCGTTAAGTCAACCCTTTTGTAAAATTGTCGGTTGTGTAAAATTTATACACATACGCAGCTTGGAATCCCAACAGAGTATGTCTCGCTCCAGGATTTGAACCCAGAACCTCTTGAATAAAGCCCAGTGAACGGAGCCAATGAAACTTCATCTTTGCTTATATTATAAAGCTGAAGAGTTTGTTTAAACTCACTAATCTTCTGAACTACTGGACCGATTTGAAATACGAATTCTCGGGGAACCGCTAGTACTATTAATGTGTTCACATGTGTCTCAGGATATTACAGGTGCTGGGTAAAACAGGATCCCCCACCACAGTAGCCTTGAAGCGGCTCACATACATGGAGGCAGTGATCAATGAGACGATGCGAATATATCCTCCAGTGCCCGTTATTGTGAGGAAGGTCCACAAAGATGTAACCTTACGTAAGTTTTTCACAAAACTATCTGCATTCAATTCAATATAGGTATGTCTCACGAAAATAAAATTACTATCAACGTATTCACTATCTGCGGTCAGGATGTACGTTAGGTTTTTGCAATCGCTATCAGTTGTGGTTATTTGTTTAAAAATAACGCAAAACCGTATCAATTTACTTATCATGGAACTTGCGTTCCGCCCCTGCTTCGCACGGGTGCAATGTTTCATCCATCTCTTAGGATTGTAATATTAGCGCATAAAAAATTGTTAATACGAAATTTTATGAAAACTCTAAAATTATCAGTGTTTCACTACTATTATAGGCATGTATTTTACACATTTATAATACTTTCTCTTCAATCACTCTTTCTATTAAAAACAACTGCATCAAAATCCGTTGCGTAATTTTGAAGATTAAAGTATACATACATACAGACAGCGGAAAGCGACTTTGTTTTATACTATGCATTGATTCCCAACCGCAAAGACGGGTGCAAAGTGCACTATAAAAACGACCTGAGTCTACTACAACTCATCACCTACAGTTTGTGCAGTACGTTAGTGCATCGAACCAGCTTTAACTCATCGCTCATCATGTCATCCGCGTGGCAATTACAACTAAAAGACCCGAGCAGTAGGTTGAAACATATGTTCGAGACCAAAGTACTATCCGATTGCAACTTTCTGGTCGGAAAAGGGACCTCTCAAGAGACCGTGACGGGCCACAAGAGCATTATTTCCGCAGCGTCTCCCGTCCTCGAAGTAAAACTTAAAGGTGCAACTGGCGACCAACCTAAGATCACGCTAACTGACGTCGAGCCAGAAATATTCCAACTGATGCTGAAGTATATTTACCTGAATTCCGTCGAGTTAGACTCAAACACTGTATATGATCTGGCTGCGGCAGCGAAGACTTATCAAATGCCGCCATTGCTTAAATGCTGTCTCGATTATATCGCCTCCAACTTGACTACGAAGAACGTACTCCAAGCGTATAGTCTTGCTCTACACTCGAGCGAATGTGACGAGTTGAAGAAAAAGTGTGAAGAAGTTATAAAGACTAACACTAAAGACGTTCTTTCTGACAAAAACTTTGAAGAGGCATGTCCCGATGTAGTTTTGGCGGTGTTTTCTCTGGAGGCTTTGGATATCGACAGCGAGTTGGTCATTCTAAATGCCGTAGATCGCTACGCCAAGCAGGCCTCTAAGTGTGACGTGACTGAAGACAATGAAGTTATGGTCCGTAAAATCTTGGGAAAGATACGCTTTCTATCTCTAACATCCGAAGAATTTGCTAAAGCTCGGGCTTCTACTACAGTACTGTCTTCATCGGAGGCCTGCGCCATACTCGCCAATATAGCATCCGATCAGTCGGGAGTGCCGATGCCTGAAGGATTTTCACTGAGGAAAGATCCACGCAAAAAATCTCATGTGTTACTTACGGACGTCTCAGAAATTAAATTCACCGTTCAGATATCTGATATTGCCAGCTGGGTAGACAAAAAGAGTGACGACTGGGAATGGTCTACAAAAGTGCTGTTACGCGACATAAAATGGGCCATCTGCGCTCAAACTGATAGTAAAGATTCAAAGAATACCCTATCACTTTACACCTATTGTAATTGGGAAAGCCAATCAGACACTTGGTCCTGCAAAGCTGAAGTTGAGTTATCACTTCAGCGAGCTGATGGTGGGGAACCTCACATCTTAAAATACACTCATGAATTTAATAAGAAAAGCTCAAATTGGGGTTATTATCCTTTCATTGAGTTCACTAAGTTGTTAGATCCTAATATGCATTATATCCAAGACGGAGGCATTATTATAACAGTTCACATTAAAGCAGACAAACCAACCGGACTGTAAGTGTCGCTCTAATGAAAATATATGTAAGCAAAACAGCAGTGTGTGTGTTTTATCTGAGTATATTTAAATACGAAATTACCTTGTTTATTTAATAATCAAACGAATTTGTTGAGTTTTCACAGTTATTAAATTGCAGTCAGTAATTCAATTTGATTATAAATGAGTTTATAAAACGTTAAGCACTTGCTTTTAGAGTTACATATATATATGTAGAGGTATTTCTAAGATTTGTACTATTTTATTTCAAATTGTTGTAAATTTAGTTAGATTTCATTATAATTTAGTCCCGTCAAAAATATACAATGAAACTGTCATAATAACAGAATTAAAAATCTCGGCTTGAACCAGTGTTTTTTTTCCTTCATTCCCGTGTTTCGCCCTTTGCTTCTCTTTATTAGAACTCTGTCACTTTACAAGGCTCTATTCCACAATATTTTTAAAACGCCTAATAACTGTCCATCTTTGTGCAAACGACATGACTTGAGGAAATACTCGTAGTTCATGCAACTGAACATACTCAATGGGGTGTGTAATAATTTCATTTTGTCTTTTTAGTGTTTTGTCACTATACATACTTAATACTATAAATTGCACGTGTAAAAAGCAACTTTGGTTATGACAGACGAGTAATCGAACCCCGTGCCTTACGCTATCCGGGCGTATGCCTACACCACTCGGCCCCCGTCACATTAGCAAGCCTGTTGAATTTTGCAAGCGCTTACTTTAACGCGTAGACAGCGTGGCATCAATGTTTCGAGATTGCTCTCACAATATCGTTTTATATAATATAAATATATAAGAATCGGTTAAGATGAAGGAAGCCAATTTATTATTAAATTTTTGTCTCTCTAGTGTTTTGTCACTATGCAAACTTATAATAACATAAAAAAATATTTGAAACTCTGATTAATTAATCGACAGCAAACGGCGTTACTCTGCTGAAAGGATGCAGCTTAGCTGTAGGTATAGAGGCTATACACCACAACCCTAAGTACTGGGGCTCAGATGCCGACGACTTCAAGCCAGAACGACTTGTCGGCACCACCCTGTCCCACCCTGCCGCTTTAATGCCATTCAGCTATGGGCCGAGAGGATGCATTGGTAAGAGTTGATTTCTTCGTTTGTGTGAACGTCACATGCTGATGCAAGGGCTAAAAAAGTACAATTTTAGAAAGGAACCACATATTGCATATAAGATTAAGACACTGTGTTTACATAAAAACTACTAAAAACAATATAAAAAGCAACTAAACGTGACGAAGTTTAATCAAGCCAAAATTCAAGGAAAAATTCGCCAATTTGTATATTTTTTCCCATTTTTTACTAACTTCCCAAAAAGGAGGAGGTTATCAATGAGACAGTTTTTATTGTTTTGTTGATATGTTACCACATATCACAGTTATTTGTGGACCGATTTAGTAAAATATTTTCGCCTACCTAGAGGTAATATCTTCTAGTTGAGCGGGATCTGATGATGGGATCTTGATGCAATCGATGTAAACGCAACAACAAATTTTAAAGGAACGATGCAGCCTTGATGCAGACCCAGAATGTCAACTTTTACACACTCGCGCTACTTTTAACATCGATGCTAACGCGCGTTAGCATCGATGAAGAAGCTGACTCTTGACAAATTTAAGTCAGTTCTTTTTAACTTGTCGAATGTTGTTAATAATCTTTTCATTATTTTGTAACAAAAAAAATCATTTTAAAATAAGATATACACTATAATCACAACCCTCATAGGTTATTCGTAATCGAACACTAAAAGCTTTTTAAATCAAATTGCTAATAATTTGTATTCACTGATATTATTATAAAGGTTATGAAAACACGATTTACGTTATTCGACTATCAAAGGAAAAAAAATTATGTTCTGTATTTTGGCGACTGAATCGGTACTAATGGGCGTGAGCATCGATTCATTCGCGCTTCTGCATCGATACTATCGCGTAAGCCGCGACTTCATCGATGCTAAAAATCGCAGCGTGTAAAAGGTGCAGTGCAAATGTTGGGCTAATGCCATTTCCACTATCACACGTACGAATATGAATCTAAATATTTTTATAGGACCCAGATACGCCATGATGTCGATGAAGACAGCCCTAGCTAAGGTGCTTCAGCAGTTCCGCGTGCTGCCAGCCGACTTCGACGCCAAACGAGGTCCGGCACCAACTTGTGACGAGGCTTCGGACCCCTTGAGAGTGAACTATCACATCATGGCTAAAGAAGTGAACAATTTTAGCGTACAGCTTGAGACTAGACTGTAGATTGTACCTATGACATTGGGCTCAATTCTAATTATGCAATGGACTAAAACTAAAGCTAAATTCATAATTCATTGAGTTGTCTAGAAGATCCTGATATTTAACATCACACATTAGGGCCTTTTTTTTCAAATCAAATGAAATCAATTTTATTTGTGAAACACAGGTAAATATGGTGTTATTACAGATAAGGTGAAAAAAGGTACATTCTGTGATCAGCCATACTGGCATACAAATAGGTAAAATAAAAAAAAATAAAAAAATACACAATGTCAAAGAACGTTAAGGCTAGTCAAATACACAAGGTTCAAGTTATGTCAAATTAGATACATATTACAATTGGTAAAGAAAATGTCAAACCACAGTATTTTGGACAATCAGGCAGAAATCAGTACCTAACTATCAAAATTAATATTTCAATTGTAGAAATTCTTCAACTGAATAAAAGGAATGATCAATTAGAAATGTCGTTAGCCTCTTTTTAAATATGTCATAAACATTGCATTCTTTAATGTAGTCAGGGATACTGTTATAGATTATGGTGCCATTGCAAAGAAACTTTTATTTCAAAGTGCAGTTTCACTAAGAATACGATCCACAAAATTGCAATTTAGTGCGGTTACGGAGTCCACAAAACGTTTCAAAAATGTTTGGATTTTGTCTGATAAAGACGGCTACCTCTAAAATGAACAGGCAAGGCATAGTCAATACTTTTAAATTTTGAAAATAGGTTTTGCAACTATCACTTCTTTTCAAGTCACACATAGCACGAATGCACTTTTTTTGAACTCAGAAACCTTTTTTTTTTAATTTGTGGCGTTACCCCAAAATATAATTCCATATCTTAGCCTTGATGCAACAGAGCCATGGTAGGATGTGAGCAAAGCAGGCAGACCTACTTTTTTTGAAAGATGGAACAGGCTGTATGACGCCTGAGAGACTACTTTAGTAATAAAGTCTATGTGATTTTCCCACTTTAGATTACTGTCAATGTGCATACCTAGAAATTTTGTAGTCATGATAGAATTTATATCTTTACCGCTGAGCTGAACGGGTGTGGTTATTGTTTGGTTGGTTCTTTATCAAAATTCTATTATTTTAGTTTTGTCAATGTTTAATACTAGATTATTATTCTGTAGCCATTTGTTAACAGAGGTCAAACTATTGTTCATAACATTTTTATTGGTGAATACAATAGTACAGTCGTCAGCAAACAATATCATTTGATCATCTATACTGACGTTGTGATATCATTTATATACACCAAGAAGAGGAATGGGCCCAGTACACTTCTCTGAGGTACACCGAACGTAACTGTTCTGGGAGTTGAGTGAAAATGTGTTTCTTGTTTTGATTTGGTACATATCCTGCTTATTGATGTAATCTGTGTTCTATCACTTAAGTAAGACCTGAGTAAGTCCAAAGTATTGCCTCTAATACCATACGCCTCTAATTTCCTTAATAGAATCATGTGGTCTACGCAATCAAAAGCTTTAGACGGGTATCTATCATAATACAGAATTTTTAGATATTTCATTTCACAGAAAACTATTCAATGAATGTTAATATCTTTTTTCTTGATTAATCGAATAGTTAATAATCGTCGTTTCATAACATCGAATAACAGTTCACCAAAAAAATGTTTCGCAACTGTTTTGTTAAGCAGAATAACGATATATCAAACTAATGTTTCATAGAATTATTAAGTTATCGATATAACCTTTCATAAAAACTTGTTTCAATGTGTAACGGTTCCCATATATTTTTTTCCTCAAATAACTTTTAATGCAAGTAAGCACATGCATGCATACGTATGCAAGTAAGAAGGCATGCGCATGCATACGCATGCGAGTAAGAAGTCATATATGCATGCATTAATGCATGCAAGTAAGCAAGCAGGCATGCAGGCAAGCATACAGGCATGCATAAAACAAGTAAGCAGGCATGCATTAATGCATGCATGCAAGCATACAGGCATGTATGCAGCAAGTAAGCAGGCATGCAAACAAGCAGCATGCATTAGGATTTCCTCGTCTCCGGCGCTGCGGGAATAGCAGCCTCGTCGCCCTTGCGTAACAAGGCACAGTCACCCACGCTCGCCTACGCAGCTTCGGCTTGGCGACCAGCCTCAGCCGCTCTGGCTCGCGCGGGTGCCTACACCTTGTAACAGCGGGCGGAGGCTGCTCTCCCTCCGCGCCTCCGGCTTTTGAATTACAATCTAGTATCGGGCAGACTAGTACCACGGCGAGGAGACCACGGCAAGTCGGGATTAACGCAGTTAATTATAAGATCAATATTTATTACATATTTATATCAGTTATGCTTTAAATTGTCTATTAATAAAGTATGCAATATAATATTAGTAACGAATTCGTTTGGAAATACGAACTTTAGTGAAGTAAAATTCGATGTTTCAAGAATTCTGCATATTGAAACAAAGGTGGAAATAAAATTATGGGTAACAAAATAGAAAGCTAACGTTACTTCGATAAAATACGTTATTTATGAAAAGAAGTAACGATGAAATAAGTTTGTAGATAATTAGCATTCGACCAAATGAAATTGTGATGTAACAAGATTCTAGAATTTGTTGAATATTATTTTGAAACATCTGCGAATCGTTTTATGGGGAATGAAAATCGATGAAGAAAATTGCGATTAAGTGATGGGTTCCCGCTTTAGACATATCCATGAAAAGGGCATAAACGGGTTGTCTTTTGTCTACTCTGGGGTATATTAAACGTAAAAAATCGTAAATTGCTAAGTTAATAGACATGTTTTTACGGAACCCTTTTTGTTCTCTTGAGAATAACCCATTGTTTTCAAAATAGTTATATAGATTATTACATAATACCTTTTCAAAATTTTAGAGATAACAGGAATTAAAGCTATCGGCCTGTAGTTCTTCATGTTGCATTTGTCGTCCTTTTTATATAGAGGTTTAATAATTGTAGTCTTAAGGGGTGTAGAAAATGGTCCTTGTTCAAAGCATAGGTTTATAATATGACATAGTATGGGTGCTAAAACGTCACAAACATATTTTAAAGCTAATACGCAGATGTCATCGTACCCTGTGCTCTTGGTATTTTTTAACTGTTTGATAATATGACATATATCAGATGGATCAGTTGGGGCCAAGAAAAATGAATTTGGATAGTGTTTCTGGAATAATTGGGGCATTTTAAAATTTTGGGGCTTATTTACATCTATGTAGTAGTAGTTATTAAAAGATTCTGCTATCTGTTTGGGATCTCCGATTTCTTTGTCATTTATTATGAGTTTAGTAATGTTTTCCTTTGGGAAATTTTGTTTATTGCTGTTAATTATATTCCAAGTAGCTTTACACCCGTATGTTCAGACGTTTCCTCAAAACCGCCTCGACTCAGACTCGACTGAGGAACACTCAATATTGCATCTCGGCCTGTGTTCTAGGGTTAGGAAGTGGAGTAAACATAAATGATGTTTGGGCATACCCACCGTCTCCAATCAATATTCCATTAAGTTCACCATTCTCGAACCTCGTACAACACCGGCTATTTGAAAAAATCTTAAATCATGCACAGACACTGGCCAACGTGCTACAATGTCATATATTTCCATATCTGGCCCATACACTATCTGTACATTTATCGAGAACCATCCCTTTCGGTTCCGAAATACTTCTCCACTTTCTCTGCTGGGATTTTTTATTGGGATATGAGTGCAATCTATGCAACCTAACGCACCGGGGAAGCCAGCCTTAAGGAAAAAAAATCTTTTTACTTCAGGCAACTGGTTTCTTTGTGGAAACTTTATTAATTGACCTATTTTTCGACAAAGTTCTTCTGAAGTCCTGCTAACAATTCGTGATGTAGCCGTTTGACTTATTTTGTGTAAGTCGCCGCACACAATCTGAAATAATAATAAATAAATAAGATTTCGATTAAAAAATTATATGTGTAACATTCTAGTTATTAAAGAAAAGATAAATAAGATAACTTACTTGAAAGTTTCCAGTTGCATAAAATCGCAATGATAATAACACTTGGATAAGGGGTGGAACTGGAAGACCCCTATTATTTTGATTTGCATTAGTACCACAAATCAGAGGCACCAATACATTCACAACAGTGTCTTTTCGGAACCGATACCGTCTTTGAAATTCCATATCATCGTAAAATTCAACGGGATTTTCTGCGTCACGCAAGTACCGGCGCTCTGGATAAGGCGAGTCGTAGATATATTCGATAAAATTTTCGAAATCCATCTTGAATTGTTTCAAACAAATTATATCACACTTCACTTTGACGTGGTTTATAGCATTTGACAATAGATGAGTATTCCTTAAGGTAGGTCGCTAGGTATCTTGAGTTTGACAGTCGTTTACTCAAACCTTCCTCACCTCGACTGAGCAAAACTTTGAGTCGAGGATTTTTTTGGCGTTTAAGCATACCAATTAGATGAGTTAAGGTTGAGGTGAGTATGAGTGGAGTCGAGGAAACGACTGAACATACGGGTGTTAGTTGTTAGGTGTTAACTGTAGAAACAAATATCGAAGGTAAGTTGTCTATTTCTAGTTGATTATGTGGATTGAAAAAGTTGATTTAACAAGTCCCAGAAGAGTCAGAATTACGTAATGTTTTGTATGTAATTTAAATACACAAGTAAAACTAGAAACTTATAAACAATATAGTATTCATAATGAAAACTTAATACAAACAATGTCATATTTTGACACTATTTTTTTGTCACCAATTCCATAAAGTCGTAGATGGTCCGGTCAGCACAACCATGATGATCGGATTTTTGAGTAAACATATTTATTATAGTTATATCTGATCAAAGCCATCATCGTTGCAAATCATCTGTTGAGGTAAGTCGACAACAAGAGCAGTTCCATCACTCAGCAGAGAGTGAAGATGAAGACTCTCAGCCAGCAATTATATAGTCAAGACACATTCACTGCAAAATGGTAGATAGGAACGCCTTTTGATTAATTAATTAATTAATTGATTTATAATTAATTAATTATTTATTTATTTTTTGAATGATTTTTAACGCCTTTTAATTAATAGTGATTAAAAAGTGTTTTAAAGTTCTCATTTAACATATTTTCTTTCATTTAATAGCATATTTCTGATTTTTTTAAATGGTGAATAAAATATGAGCCTGTACATGGTCTGATAAACTATGATCTTGGTAAGTACATCTTTAAAAAAAAAAAGCCTTCTTTTAAACGTTGAGAAAGTTTAAGAATTACTGAGGACGAGCTGCAGAATGTAAATATATCTTTGTTTTTCTGCATTTCGTCCCAAATATTTTATAGGGACGGTGGGACGAGTTGATGAATTACTAAATTTTCCATCCAAACAAAAAAGGAAACTACTTGCAGAATAAAGTTAGTATTTATATTGTTTTTTTGCATCTTGTCCCAAATGGGCCGTAATCACATGTGAAAAGTCGAGTAATATGTAAGTAGTATGTACCCTACCAAAATTCTCTAATATTGTAGTACCTTACTGAAACAAGCGGTTGTTTTTAAATAAATAGTAAGCTAACGTTTTTTTTTTTGAAATACCTGAGACCATAAATAATTAACATATTGACTACGTAATTACATAATATTTGAATAGCAGGAGAAAGCATCCGCCTTGATATGAGGGGCTTTAGCTTACATTTTCTACTAAATTGTCTTTCCGTTTCCATAAAGAGAGCGAAGTGTGGCCACCCAAATGCATCAATGTATGGGAAACATTTGAAATGCTTATAACTTTTGATTGGCGGCATATAGAGCCGTCACTTACGATTTTTTATACTTAGAGGCCGCGTCACATCAGATTAGATGAGTTTTTATCTTCGTACAACACCTGGAAGTGGTAGAACTGGGTCTCAATTTCTCCAAAACGCGTGCGTCACGAAGGTTCAAATCTGGTCGAGAGCTGTCACTAACGTCGTCACATCAGTAAATCCTAAAAACATTTGTTCGAAACATAACATTTCGTGAAATATAGAGAAAAACAAGTTGGCTCAGACGACCGGATATCAGGCTGTCTGAGCCACACGTTTATCACGATTTCTCAAAAAGTACTACATTAAAATGGATGAAACTACTTCGGATGACCGTCACTTACGCGTCACATCACATTTTATAAGAAACAGCGCCCTGAAACCCTCTGATAGTTGAGATCTGGAAAGTAAGAAAATGCGAAATTCTGGCTGTCTGAGCCTAGTTTTTTGATTTTCCAAGAAAACTATTGCGTCACAAACGATGAAACCTGGATATATCAGCGTCACTTACGATTCGTTATCAGCCTAGATATTCTAGATCTCTCTAGAAGCCTGGCTCAGACGGCCAGATGTACACGACTGAATCGATGTTCACGCTGTATCGATTCAGTCGCCAAAATACAGTACATAAAGTTCTATTTTCTTTGATAGTGAAATAAAGTAAATACCTTATGTTTTCATAACTTCTAAAATAACATCAGTGAATAAAATTTATTGGCTATTTGATTTAAAAAGATTTTAGTGTTCGACTATGAATAACCTATGAGGGTTGTGATTATAGTGTATATCTTATTTTAAAATAAATATTTTCTTCAAAAAGAATGTCAAGTTTAATTATCAACATTCGACAAGTTAAGAAGATCTGACTTAAATTTGTCAAGGGCTAGCTTCTGCATCGATGCTAACGCGCGTTAGCATCGATGTTAAAAAAGTAGCGCGAATGTGTAAAAGTTGACATTCTGGGTCTGCATCAATGCTGCATCGTGCCTTTAATAGTACATTATGATACAAGTGTGCTAAGTTGACCATTATATGCAAGGCGATATTGTGTGCGCACGAGCGAAAGCGAGTGCGCCATAAGAAAGCCGCGTATATAATGGTCACAGGCACACGTGTTTCATACGACGTTTTTCAACACACTTGCGAGGAAAAAACAAGACTCTTCATTTACTAATTTTTTAATTATTAAAACAGTAAAAATACATTTCACTCGATTTTGATGGCAAAGACTTTCGCACGCGTTTTTCGCATTGTTACGTATGTCCGGCGGAGTTAATAATAGGTTTTCTTCATTTTCTTCACTTGAAGTAGACATTTTCATTAATATTAAACTTCATAATTATTCCAAACTTCGTCACAGCCGACAATTATTATTTACGAAAAATGGCGCGTTGTTTTTTTTTTCTTGCCGCGATACCGATGCGAGCGCAAGGTTTAGGCGCGAACTAGATCGGCCAAAAGCCAAGATTAAAAATGTAATAATTCGTGTTTATAACACAAATCACAGAAAATGTTGAATGAATTTGAGCTATTTTTTAGTAATAAATCTGGATTTATCATTTATTGAAATAAATATGTAGATACTGTTATTTTTCGCATAAATACTGTTTGTTGCTAAAATAAAAGTATTGTATAACCCGACTAAATTAAATCGCTTCTTCTTCTTACTTACGACTTGGTACTAGGGTACAAATGTAAATTGGTCGGGTTTATAAACTAAAAGCACTAGTGCAATAATATAATGAAAAAGCACGCGTGTTTAATATCTATGATTATGAGCCAAAAATTGGTGGAATAAAAACGTCGTTTTGAGCAAGTGTGTTGAAAAATTTGTTGTTGCGTTTACATCGATTGCATCAAGACCCCATCATCAGATCCCGCTTCGCAACAATGGGACCAACTAGAATTTATTACCTGTGAAAAGGGCGAAAATATTTTATTAAATCGGTCCACAAATAACTGAGATATGTGGTAGCATATCAACAAAACAAAACAAAACTGTCTCATTGATAACCTGCTTCTTTTTGGGAAGTTAGTAAAAAACCGGCCAAGAGCGAGTCGGACTCGCGCACTGAGGGTTCCTTGCCAACTTTAACTGAATTTGGGAATCCACTTATTTCCACGTAGTAAAATCCACAATATTATGTGGACAGCAAATATAACTTTGTTTTTCATAGTGTCTGTATGAAGCACAAAGTTATGTTTGCGGTTGTTACAAAATGTGTTATATCTCAAACTTTTCTTGTTCGGTCTCATCCAAACCAATTTTCGTTGAAAGTATGTGTTAAGATCTACATTATATATTTTTTTCAAAATTTACACTCGCTTAGTTTAGAAGTTAGATGGGGGGACGCCCATTTTACCACTTTGGAAGCGTCTAGCTATGAAACGTTAGACTTTAAAAGAAAATGGTTTTAGGAACCTTGGTGTCATTTTAAAATACCTATCTATATACACCCCACGTTTCATGTATTGGGAGCCCCTTAAATGTCATATTTTTTTATTTTTTGTATGAGAATCGTAAAGCGGTTAACAGGATACATCTTCCTACTTAATTTAAACAGTGTGGTACTTACAGTTACAGAATAAAATGGCTGTGATATACGGACGGACAGACAGACAGACAGAAAAACAGACAGACTTGACGAAACTATAAGGGTTCCGTTTTTTGCCATTCGGCTACGGAACCCTAAAAATGGGAAAAATATACAAACTGGCAAATTTTCCTTGAATTTTGGCTCGATTAAACTTCGTCATGTTTAATTGCTTTTTATGTTGTTTTTAGTGGTTTTTATGTAAACATTATAGCTCTTAGTTAAATTAAGTGACTTAGCCTTATATGCAATATGTGTTTTCTTTCTAAAATTGGACTTTTTTAGCCCTTGCACCAGTGTGTGACGTACACACAAACGAGGAAATCAACTCTTACCAATCTGAGCCCCAGTACTTAGGGTTGTGGTGAATAGCCTCTATAAGCACAGCTAAGCTGCATCCTTTCAGCAGAGTTACGCCATTAGCTGTTGATTATTTTTTAAACGATTAAAAACGGTTTTATGACATTTGATGCTCAAACACAATATCATGTTGCGTGAGAACAACATAAGAAACTAATAGAAATGCCGGCCAAGGGCGAGTCGAACTCGCGCACGAAGGGTCCCGTACCATCATTGGCGTTTTAGGGTTCCGTAGCCGAATGGCAAAAAGGAACCCTTATAGTTTCGTCAAGTCTGTCTGTCCGTCTGTTCATATTATGTCATAGCCAATTTATTCTTAAATTATTAGTATTACACAGTTGAAACTTAGTAGGTAGATAGTATTATGTTAACCGCTTTACGATTCTCATAAAAAAAAAGATATATGAGGGCTCTTAAACATAAAATAAAACAAAAACTAACTTTTAATTTAAGCGAGTGTAAATTTAGAAAAAAAAAGCGGTTGTCTGTAAAGTCGGTTGCTTGACGATAGTTGAACGTGACATCGCCATAAGAAAATACTGATGGAATGGTTGCATCAGAGAGAGGTAACGGCACATGAGTTATGTTTTTACGTGCGCGCAGCTGGCTTCATCGAATCACAAGACGTTGTAACGTAAAATAATACATGACGTAGATCTTAACAAAGACTTTCAACGAAAATTGGTTTGGACGAGATCAAACAAGTTATCTAGTTTTAATGATAGGGCACATTTTAAATAACCGCAACGTAACTTTGTTATTCATACAAATACTGTGAAAAACAATGTTATCTTTGCTGTCAACAAATTATTGTGGTATTTTGGCGAGGTGGAAGTAAGTGGATCTCTAATTCAGTTAAAGATAGCACGGAACACTTAGTCGACTCGCACTTGGCCGGTTTTTTTTATATAAGAGCCCACCAATTTATTTGTTATTAAAGTAAAAATACAACTAAGTTTTTTTGAGAATATTCCAAGTGCTGTTGCCATTATTGAAAAAAATGCGTTTGATGTATGGAAGCCCCCTAAATATTTATTTGAAATGTTTTTATATTTTTTTGTTTTAAGAGACATCAGACTGTCTAGCTATCGGGGCTTTTGAGATACATCCTGCTGACAGACGGACGGACAGACAGCGGAGTCTTAGTAATAGGGTCCCATTTTCATTTTTGAGTTCAAAATCCTAAAAATAATTTCTCTAGACAAAGGACTTTGCTCTGGTCCCATACATTGTGGGTCTTAGAACCAACGGTGATTAAAGGACCATTCTGGGTTTAAAATGATTTGCATTTTTATGTGAAAACAATCATTTATTGACGGACATTTCTGAGAAATAAATTATTTAGAAGTTATAAAAGTGACTTTCAGATTATGTCTTATTGACATGAAATATAGGGTGGAAAAGTTATCTCTTCCCAAACACGGGACATTTCATATCATCTATAGTTCTTGTGATTAATAATGCGGGTTGCCAGCGGGCCACCAAGATACACGTTTCTTTTTTGAGTGTTCTAGAAGTTACTAGTCTGCGAAATAGCCTGACATTATCTGGAAGAACACAAATAAGCTCTGTCTATTCTATTAACGGTTTCCTTAAATACTCCAATTTATGTGCAAAATAAATCGGTCAGTAATAAGGATTTTGACATTGGCCAAATCACCGAACCCTATACGAAATAATTAGTTTAAAAGTTGGTATATGTTGTACAAGATGTTGTCCATTTTATTTCATTTAACAATTCAGCAGTGTCCGTCGCATTATAAATAATGTATAGTGATGCAAAAATTAAGACGAGGATTTTAGTAGCCGTCGAATCTTTGTTAGTTTTTCGGCCATTTTTATCAATGTCCAAAGAACGGCTGCACCTGCGTGGAGAGAGAGAAGAGAGGACAGAGATTATTTTGTATTTTAACACATACATTGAGTACGGTGCGTCATGTTTCATATAATATCAAAAGAACTAATGATTACTTCAACTAATCTCTCTTAGTATAATTTTCGCAAAATAAGGTAATCAATTAATATAAGGTATTATTGTCCTAATTTTTTGCTCTTTTTACCTCTTTATATAATGATCATATGAAATAATATTTATTTATATACATTTGTAATGCTTATTTATTTTAATAATTAAAATTGCACCTAATCAGTTCTATTTATTATAATTGTTAGTGTAATATAGTTTAGGATAGGTTAGAACAGTCACCCAACGATGCCACCGCCACTGGGTCATCTAGGTTAGATCTAGATCATCTCGGTAGACCCGACAACCCGCGAAGCGAGCGTCAGAACTCCTTGATTTATTGGTGAATGATTATCCCCTGATTTTGCATTAATTACAGAGATTTTAAATCAAAAAATAAGGATAAATGAACATTGTGTGAAAAAAAATTTTAAACGATTTGTAAATTTATACTAAATGAATGTTATATTAAATGATATTAGAGCAAAAAATATTATGCGAAATAAAACATTAGCTAAAATAAAATTAGGTTATTTGTTATTATGGTTCAATAAAATTATGTCATTCGAACGTTATTTAAAGTGATATTATATTATTTGTTATAATTTAAATAATAAATAAAATTTTAATAAATGTATGATTAATTAATAAACAAAAGGTATTTATGGTAACAAAATATCATATGAAATATTACACGCCCCTACTTATGTAAATTGCACTTGTAAATACCAACTTTAGCTGTGACAGACGAGGAATCGAACCCCGTGTCTTACGCTATCAATTTATATGATTAAGTTTGTATAGTGTTTGTACAAAACTAAATTATATTATATATAAATATATATAAAAACAAAATTAAATTATTACACACCACATTGAGTATGCTCGGTTGCATGAACTACGAGTATTTCCGCAAGTCATGTCTTTTCGCACGAAGATGGACGATTTGGCGGTACGTTATAAATATTGTGCAATCGAGCCTTACTTTGCTTCTCTTTATTCGAACTCTGTCACTGTGACAGAGTTCGAATAAAGAGAAGCAAAGGGCGAAACACGGGAATGAAGGAAAAGAAACCACTGATTAAAGCCGAGATTTTTAATTATGTTCTTATGACAGTTTCATTGTACAATTGATTCACGGAACTGAATTATGATGTAATCTAACTAAATTTACGACAAGTGTTTGAAATAAAATAGTACAAATCTTAGAAATATCTTAGAATTCTATTGTTTAAAGTTTTATAAACTCATTTATTATCAAAATGAATAACTGATTGCAAATTAATAACTGTTAAAAATCAACATATTCGTTCGATTTTAAATAAACAAGGTAATTTTGTATTAAAATATACTCTGATAAAATACACATACTGCTGTTTTGCTTATATAAATTTTCATTAGAGCAAAATCATTATAATCCGGTTGGTTTGTCTGCTTTTATGTGAACTGTGATAATAATGCCTCCATCTTGGATATAATGCATATTGGGATCCAACAACTTAGCGAACTCAATAAAAGAAGGATAACCAAAATTTGAGCTTTTCTTATTAAATTCTTGAGTGTATTTGTAAGTGTGAGGTTCCCCACCATCAGCTCGCTGAAGTGAAAACTCAACTTCAGCTTTGCAGGACCAAGTGTCTGATTGGCTTTCCCAATTACAATAGGCATAAAGTGCAAGGGTATTCTTTAAATCTTCTTTTCCAGTATGAGCGCAGATGGCCCATTTTAAGTCGCGTAACAGCACTTTTGGAGACCATTCCCAGTCACCAATTTTTCTGTTCACCCAGCTGGCAATATCAGATATCTGAACGGTGAATTTTATTTCTGAGACGTCCGTAAGTAACACATGAGTTTTTTTGCGTGGATCTTTCCTCAGTGAAAATCCTTCAGGCATCGGCACTCCCGACTGATCGGATGCTATGTTGGCGAGTATGGCGCAGGCCTCCGATGGTGAAAGAACAGTAGAAGAGGCCCGAGCTTTAGCAAATTCTTCGGATGTTAGAGAGAGAAAGCGTATCTTTCTCAAGATTTTACGGACCATAACTTCATTGTCATCAGTCGCGTCACACTTGGAGACATGCTTGGCGTAGCGATCTGCGGCATTTAGAAGGACCAACTCGCTGTCGATATCTAAAGACTCCAGAGAAAACACCGCCAAAACTACATCGGGACATGCCTCTTCAAAGCTTTTGTCAGAAAGAACGTCTTTGGTGTTAGTCTTTATAACTTCTTCACACTTTTTCTTCAACTCGTCACTTTCGCTCGAGTTTAGAGCAAGACTATACGCTTCGAGTACGTTCTTCGCAGTCAAGTTGGAGGCGATGTAATCGAGACAGCATTTAAGCAATGGCGGCATTTGATAGGTCTTTGCTGCCGCAGCCAGATTATATACAGTGTTTGAGTCTAACTCGACGGAATTCAGGTAAATATACTTCAGCATCAGTTGGAATATTTCTGGCTCGACGTCAGTAAGCGTGATCTTAGGTTGGTTAGTGGTGTCTTTAATTTTTTCTTCGAGAACGGGAGACGCAGCGGAAATAATGATCTTGTGGCCCGCCACGGTCTCTTGAAAGGACCCTTTTCCGACCAGAAAGTTGCAATCGGATAGTACTTTGGTCTCGAACATGTGTTTCAACCTACTGCTCGGGTCTTTTAGTTGTAATTGCCACGCAGATGACATGATGAGTGATGAGTAAGAGCTGGTTCGATGCACTAATGTACTGCACACAATGTAATAAGTTGTAATAGACTCACACTGTTTTTATAGTGCTCTTTGCACCTGCCTATGCGGTGGGGAGTTACCAATAAATTGATAAGGTTGAGCGATAGTTTTATACAAATAACCACTATATATTATAGCAATTGCGAAAACCTAAAGCACTTCCTGACCGCAGATAGTGAACACGTTGGTAGTAGTTTTATTTTTTAGGACATGATACCTATATTAAAATAATGCAGATAGATTTTTTAAACACTTACGTAATGTAACATCTTGGTGGACATTCCTTACAATAACGGGCCTGGAGGATATATTGACATCGTCTCATTGATCACTACCTCCATGTATATGAGCCGCTTTAAGGTTTCTGTAGTGGGGGATCCTGCATTACCCAGCACTTGTGACATCTTGAGACAGGCCACACATGTGAACAGATATACTCAGATATTTTTAGTAGGTACTGGCGGTCCCCCGCAACTGAATTTTTCAAATCGGTCTAGTAGCTAAGAAGATTAGTGCGTTTAAACAAACAAAATTTTCAACTTTATAATATTAGTATAGATGAAGGCCTGGTTTGCTCAGTCCACTGGGCCTTATTCAAGAGATCCAGAGTTCGAATCCTGGAGCGAGACATACCCTATTGGGATTCCAATCTGCGTATGTGCGCAGATTTGTTCATATATTTTTTCAAAACCGACATTTGTACAAAATGTGGACTTAACGTCATATGGTATAAGGCCATAGATATGCACTTGTACACTGCCTGGTGCGCCCTTGTCTGACGAATGTTTTGTACATAGAAAAAATGAATAAGGTTAGAATGGTTTTGACCGATCGTTTGTATGGGAACCTTTGTCGCCGGTGGGAGTTACCGCGCTGTTGCTGCAGTGATAAAAGTACCAATCAATGAATTAACGCACCAATATCACAAACCAATCACAATTTCCGCGAGGAGCTCTGTGATTGGTGTAATTAGTACTTGAAACCAACTACCAATCACAGAGCTTCTAGCAGTGAAACCACCAATCATCATTCAGATACGTTCGTTCTTTCATGTCAAAATACTAGTGATGTGGTAAAGGTCGATTATTATAAATTCAATTACCGATGTAATGTTGTTTTTCTTTGTAAATAAACATGTAGGATTTGGATAATTTAACAGCTCATTTGATCGCAACAAAGGGTACTACTATTGCCTTTCGATGAAAACAAAGAAAAAATTGAGTTGCGAAACGTTACTTGAAATAGAGTAACTTATACCTTTTAACATTAAAGTAGTTTCTAAAAATAGTTCTATTAGTAGAATTGAATCGTTCTTCGTATAAATAATAAGTAATATTACTTATATAAGACAAATAGATTCCAATGTAAAGAAAAATGTTAATAATACAACAGATAACCTTGCAGTGCTTTTGTTCGCATTTAAATCACATCACCAAAGGGGCTTTGCAGAAGTTTATTAAATTACAAAATTATACACAAACTCACAATAAGTGTATAGCTGACTACAAATAACTCTTACAAAAATATTTGTATGCAGGGTTATTGATAATATGACCGGATCCTTTTAAGAGTTGATGGGGGAGCTCATTTGGGACAATCTTGATCCCAGAATATACTTTCAAAAAGTCAACCTTTTGAAGGAAATTTTCTTTTTGAGTTTTTGTAGGAAAACGAGATTTCGAAATTATGATAAAATTATTACCGAATGCTTTTAGATGCTGTAAGAAAATATCAACCGATACTAGCTTAACGTGCTTCATGAAGCACGGAGATGCTCGTTGTTTAGGTCACTTAAATATGGTCGGTATGGTCACTCATTAAAACACGATCGCGCCGTAAGTTGTTTAACTTCGGTATCACTGCCGAAGGGAGTAGATTGTTGACAGTAAACCAATGTAGAACTTGTGAAAGAGTATTGGACACATATCGATTTTAAACTGTGAATTGTCGTACCCTATTTTACAAATAAATAGACCAACCGATAAATTAAAATCGAAGATAATAACAGCGAAAGTAGAAAAGTTGAGGATTAAGCAGTGCGTTTTTGCTGAGTTATATTTTTATTGCAGGAATACGTTATTTTGGTAGCACGAATTAGAATATAGTACTTTTTTTTTTTCAAATAGCTCTAGTTGTTCCTGAGATAAGCGCCTTACAACATATAAACTCTTCAACTTTTTTGTATTTATTTAATCATTACTATGTTTCAAATAATTAATAAACAAAACTTATTTTTGTCTTTTAATACATCAGTAGAGAAATTACCATTTATCGATAATTTTACTGTGCTGTGAGCTACATCCCTAGTGATGCGTATACAAGCAAACAAAGCAAATTGGACGCGATACATTGCGTGTTAAGATAGCAGATTTGTTAGAAATATGCGTGGACAGTCATCAATGAATATTTTTTTTGAACTTAGTGCAAAAAAACCGCTATCATTTGAAATAGCATAATTAAAAAGTGTTTTTTAGCAAATAATGTCGAAATAACTACGTATTATTACTCACCGGTGAAAAAATACACTTTCTCTCTCATTTTCTATGACCTGGCTTCACGCTCTTCAAGTAATTATAGCAAAAGACAGCATTTTTGACAAAAAATAATGCAACGCTTATGTCACGCGACTGAAGTAGCTACGGCTCAATGCAGGCATATGCCTACAATTAAGCTCGCTGCCGCACTGACCGGGGCCATTCTAACCTTATTCATTTTTTCTATGGTTTTGTATGATTGATCATCTTTTATGCTGATAGTTTTGTGATATCTTATTGTTTCCTATAAGGTGTTTTAAACTATTCCCATACATCATGTTTGGAAGATATCTCGATAGCTACCAATAATTGCTAAACATACATCCCCATGTATTATGAGTTCATTTTTAGGTAAGGTAGTCACCAGAAAACACTTTTTTATAAAGGATATTCAATAAAAATATCGTTAAACCTTATTGAGGGAATTTCATGTCTTGGCTTTTTCGCTCCTTAATTTTTAATATCTTTTTTTTGGAGGCATTTACCAGTGTCTGGCATGTCAGCCCCATCGAATCTCTGTGTGAGATTCGATAATAAGAATAACAATCACCAAGAGAGAAGCGAGTTAATGGCGGGATACCATGTTTACGAGGAGCGTTGCTGCCTCACTTGTTGGTTGTGATAAAATATTGATGAAGACTATTAAGTTGTGCGCATTGATATTGTATTTTTGCATAATTAACTCCCTTCCCTCTCGGAATTTATCACTTTCTACAATAATGTGTTGGATATCCTCTATTTTTTCACATAAATTTCAGTTTGGAGAATCGACCTTCTTCATCATAAAAGCAAAATAATTACCAGGATAGTGACCAGGACCGCAATCTATGTAACATGGCAATGTGGTGTCTGTTTAATTAATAGTTATCATTCCTCGCTCCTGTGACACCCTTGCGTCAGGAGGGACTACTAATTTTAGTTATATAGGTTTAATTAAAATATCCCTAGACCATGTTGTGCGTAAGTTCCTACATAACATGCTTACAAATATTAAAATTACATAATAATATACTAATATAAATATTACAATCATTATAACATGAGTATACCTTATCTTATGTTTTAAAATGTTTTTAACACTCACAGTACAATACACACATATTTTATATTCATATAGATGAAATTGGAAACCGAAAACGGGATATGTCATTACGCGTGACGTTTGTGAGTGTTAAAAACATTTTAAAACATTAGATAGCGAAGCGTCATCAATTTCCAAGTTGAATTTATTCCGTAATGAATAACTACTTGGCCCACTTTTGCATAAACAGACGGGTAGATGGCGCTTAACGTCACGCGTAATGACGTATTTATAAGAGACCACAAATTTCGCAAGGTCGGACTGACAGTACGGTAGCTCAATTGGTAGAGCGTTTGGCCCGGTTAGCCAAGAGGTTGCTGGTTCGAGTCCCGCCCGTGCTTAAATTTTTGGTTTCTTATTTCATCTATATGAATAAAAAATAAGTAAACCTTGTTTCTTTCAATCACATAAATACTTCTATAATTTACGGAGACCATAACAGCGTCTGTATAAATCAAAAAACAATCAATTTCGAATTTCATTAAAAGTGTCAGCAAGAAAAAGTTTGGCATTCCACTAAACTTATAGGTAAGTGTTAATTAAAAAGCAGTACGGGGTATTATGTTGGTCATTGACATCAAACTTAGAAATGAGGGTATGAGTTGTGCTGATTCTAAAAAAAACTTAAAATTATATGCAAGTTTTATGAAAGAAAACTTCTTCACAACATTCTAAAAAATTCAAAACGAATGAGGGAGCTTGGTTGTACCCAGGCGTCTGAGCCAGGCTTCTAGAGAGATTTGTATATCTAGGCTGATAACGAATAGTTGACGCAATAGTTTTCTTGGAAAATCAAAAAAAAACTAGGCTCAGACAGCCAGAATTTCACATTTTCTCAGTTTCCAGATCTCACCTATCAGAGCGTTTCGAGGCTTATAAAATGTGATTGGACGCGTAGGTGACGGTCATGAGAAGAAGTTTCACTTATTTTAATCCAATACTTTGAGACATCATGATAAACATTAATAATGATAAAACTTGCACCCTAGCGCGTATCTACGAAATACTACGCCGTAGCTAGTAAGCTGCGGAGAGGCGATGCGTTGGTAGTTTTGACTCGTTCGCTAGTATCGCGACAATAATGATTTTGAGGGTTCTTGTTTCCTTTTTTTTTATCGATGCCTTACAGTCAAAAAGGGATTTTAAGCGACATTTTTTACGAAAGTGTGTTAATGGTTGGAATCGCCTTATTTTTTCCGTATTTCTATCTAGGTTTCGTTCCTCTAGCACGCATTTTTTTTCGGTTAAGCGGTTGACAGACTAAACTTTACATCATAAGCGCCCGATATTTTGATATAGCTATTTTTAATTCTGGAGATTGGCTTTTTTATTTCGAAATACTCAATTAGGCCGTTTTGGCTGAAAATTATTAATAGCAAAGTGGCTTAAGACGAATCGTCTAAGTGGATATCACTTTTCATAGTGGGGCTATCCTTATTTTCCCTGTTGATACTTTAAAAAAAGTACGGCGGATAGTATTCACTCACACCAATTTCATGTTTTGTCATAATATGTCGGTTACTGTATGTAATACAAACTAAAATGGCTGATACCGCAGCATCTTATCAATGTATTATTCGTAGTTAGGGAAGCGAATAGGGGAATTTTCGGTAATACTCGAGCGTGGCAGTTTAAGATATGAGAAATACCTTGGACCTAATAGAACAACCTCGTAAAGTATTTAGCTCTATATGTAGTATCGCGCGCCTAGGATAGACGATCAGATTAGTAAAAAAAAAAACGATAGTCTGAAATACTCGAGCGCGTCAGATTAAGATATTGGGGGTTGATTTTAGTGTTTTAAGACTAAATTTAACTAATCTGACGATAAGTCCTTGACGCCGCCGAGTTATAGGGTCGCGAACTTGTAAAAAAAACGTTAATCCGGCATTCTCGAGCGCGATTATTTTTTATTTTATTTTGAAAAATATTTTAATCTAAAACGTACTAAAAATACAAAATCTGCCGGTTTCCGCATGACCGGGAGTGTGGAGGAGCCATTTCGTCTTCCGAAAAACGCGTTGCGGTATATAAGTCGCGAACGATACATTTTACAAAAAAAAAGTTTAAATAAACAAAAAGGTAATTTTATTTTACACAAAAAAGGTCTCTTTACATTTTTGTCCAAAGTTAAAACTTTTTGACTTGAAGCATCATAAAAACTCAAACTCCCGGTTTTTTGAGTATATCTTAAAAACTGAGGGTGTTAAAAAAATATGATATGAAATAACGATGATTAAATTATGTTACTTTTATTATATCTCTTTTTTTTTTCTAAAGCTTCTCGACAATTTTCGTGGACTCGGATAAAGTTACGCGTATTTGTATACAAAAATTAACATGTACAGTTTCATGTATGTATATTATTCAATAGCCTGTTGATCCTCAAATTCTATTTTGGACGTACCGTAAGCAAAACGAAGTGAAGAATTATTAAAAAGAAAGAAGAAAGGAAAAAAAAAGAAACCAAAAAACCTTTCCGGTCAGATTAAGAGAACCCACCAACATTTTTGTCAGATTAAGAAAATATGCTTTCAGGGTACCGAGGTAAACCTCCCCTATGCAAATCTGACGCGCTCGAGTATTTCAAAAAAACTTTTTTTTTTTGCATTTTCAAAAATTCATCGTTACTTATGGTCACGCCGAAATCGTCAGTTTTTTTAAAGGGAGCTTCCTTGGGGCCTACTTAACACCCCTTCCGAAAATCTGACGCGCTCGAGTAAATTATTTTTTTTTTGCATTTTCGACTACTTTGTATGCCTACCCCCACCACGCAAACCGGCAGATTAGTATACCGTGGTTATCAGAGGCACTTGGGACATACGTAGTATTAATATCTGACGCGCTCGAGAATGCCCAAGTAACTGTTTTTATTTACATTTTTGAAAAACCGTACACGCCAAACCCACCGCTAACATGGTTTTTACCATACGAGCTTTTCTTTACGAAATTATATTATCTTTCGATTTTCATAGGTCTTGACGGCCCCGTTGAATTACGCCATTTAGCTACCTCGCCTCCCTAACTATCGTTTCTGTTAATGACGGTTGCCCAAGCGGCACGCGCGCTTGCTATCTATTTCGGCGCGCAGTTTCCTCGCGTATGGACTCTTTATCAATGAAGATGTTTAGAGTAAACGCTTGTTTTTAATATGTGAGATTAATCTTCTAAATTATTAGTTAAGAAAAATCTAGTTAACATAATTATCTGAATATCATAGATGTCTTTTGACAAATGAACTGGCTCCAATATTAATTAACTAGCGGTCCCCCGCGACTTCGTCCGCGCGTTTTGAGTTTGCTCCCTCCTCTCCGGTCGCAGCGTGATGTTTTAAATCCTAAAGCCTTTCTCAATAAATAAGCTATCTAACACAGAAATATTTTTTCAAATCGATTCAGCAGTTCCTGAGATAAGCGCGTTCAAACCAACAAACTCTTCAGCTTTATAATATAATTAGCGCAAGCGCACGTTGTACTTAAGCTGCGAACATTATTTTGGTGCGGAGTTATGTTAAAACTGTGATAGCTCCTAAGATATTTATTGGAATCAAATGATATAAAGGGCAACTTTGTTCTTAATGAAATGCTCGTGATGATGAATGTATTTATTTTGATAAGAATAAATACCTGTGTGTATAATACACCTCTAAAAATGATGCATTATTTTTTTACAAATTTATTAACATAAAAAAGGTTGTAGTAAGTCAACCATAAAAGATAGACTTATGCTGTCGCGGACTTTATTATAGAACTCTTAATGCTGAACAATCTTGTCATACATGATTTTTGTGTAACTTTAGCGGTTTCCGCAGCGTACTCTCTCAAAAGGAATATCTTTCTCCCGTTTTCGCAACATTTTTCATTTCTGCTGTGGTTTTATGAGTCGTATCTTTATGTTATATAGCTTAAAGCCTTCCTTGATAAATGGACTATCTAACATAAAAATATTTTTTCAAATCGGGCCAGTAGTTTCTGAGATTAGCGCGTTCAAACAAACAAACAAACAAACAAACAAACAAACAAACCAACAAACAAACTCTTCAGCTTTATAATATTAGTATAGATTTAACCTATAAGCATGTATAACCTCTAGCTTGCGTACATCAACAGTTTTCGCACATCATCATGCACAGCAGACTCTAAATGAATTTGTTTCTGCTAAATAGAAGTCAGTTGTACGTAGAACAACGCCGTCCGGTTTAGCTTCACAATTAAGATCAAAGAATGAGGGTTTTATCTGTTGCCACGATATATACAGCTACCAGAAATGTGGAAATTGTACATTTATTTGGATTATTACATTTATTGTATTATACATTTGGAGTCGTTAATGATGATCGATTTCTTGCTATGAGAATATTCTAAGTGCTAAAGTTACTTTCATTTATTTATCCCATTATCTGATAAAACTACAACTATGTAGTAATGTCTAAGTATTTTCGTTTTCAGCCAAGAAAAGAGCTCGCTCTAATGCTTTAGAATGTTTTTAACACTCACAGTGTCATATTTTATATTCATAAAGATGAAATAAGAAACCAAAAATTTGCGCACGGGCGGGACTTGAACCAGCAACCTTTTGGCAAACCGGGCCAAACGCTCTTACCAATTGAGCTACCGTTTAATTAGCATTTATGTATTTAAATAGGTACATACTTCCGTCAAATATTACTACGGACATTTCTTTATTGATAGTATAGTAGTAAATAATAAGAACAAAATAATTGTTAATATACCTACGATATGAATAGATTCGAATATCAGATATTTGTAACAACATTATTGTTTCCAAGGTTTGTTTGTTAATACCTATTCAGCTATATATAAGCTGTGGTGTGATATTAAAATTACATTATGTATAAGTCACAAAGCGAGTATTTATTATGAGCAAGGAAATAATTCTGATGTAAAGTGTTATTTTACAAAACTTTAATGATTAATTGAATCAAAAAATATTATAACATGACTTCAACTGTGTTTAATATTGCTTTAAGCGTCTGTTATCCTATCAATTTGAGTCAGGGTCCTACATTCAGATGAGAGACTTATGTAGGTAAATAATAAAGAATTTATGTCATCAGTCATCATCAGTACACTTTCAGAATGAATGTGAAGTGGTAAGAGATATTGTGATAGTAAATCTAGATCAGTGACACATATCCTTGGCTTCCACTGAACTTTATACTCATTTCACTTCAGTCAACGATGCCTCCTATGTTTCATCGCGACAGCATCGCAACTGCTTCGCTGCTAAAAGTCGCCGTGTGTCAGGGGTCTTAGAGTTTATTATTGCTCTTGCTATTGATAAAAACTTAACTTATTATTATTTAATCATTTAAAATTTACAATATTCGTTACAAACAATTATATTTCTTCGCTTCATTCTTCAGATATAATATAGATACAAGGTAGATTGCACGCCTTCAGAGATTTTAAAAATCGAGTCTAGGTTAAACGTGTTTCCAACACTACTCATCTTGCTCCCACCACTAGCCGTAGCCGGCTCGACTCGTCATTCTTTTTTCGTGCGAGGTAGAAGACGCACGCGCCTTTACCATCTTACAAAATAAGTTCGCGAAGTTTAACAAGCAATTATGCCAAAGCGGAAAAGTGCCGACGAGTAGTTTTTTATTCTGACTCAGACAGTCAATCTAATGAGGGTAAGTGATAATACTATTTATTGAATTTATTCATCTGTTAGTGTCGAGATTTACATAGCAAAATAAAAAGCCTGGTGGTTAACCGAGCGTTAACACGAAGGCAATAATCCGTAATGTGGGTAGATAGCTACCTATTTGCTATACTTTCATTACTAAGTAAAATCACATGCTACGTAACAATATTTGCACTCGCCTGGCGGTTGACCGAGCGTCATCACGATGGCAATGTACCTACGTACCTGTAACATTAAAAGACCTAAACCTAAAACTTTCTTATATGCAATCAATATTACCAATTAAATTTTGCCTGGCGGTTAACCGAGAGTTAACACGAGGGTCAATAATAATATAGTATGCTATAGAGTATCATCTCGTCTCTTCCAGACGAAATGACGCCAATGGCTTCGATCGAATTGGATGTACTCCCATCGACGAGCACCGCTCCGTCGCCCGAGGAGAATGACGTCACAAACCTGCAAGCATCCCCGCCGAGCGTCGATGTCTTACCGACTGCAGAGGTGTCGAACCAGATAGAGCCAGACCCCGAATTAGATCCTGAGCTCTTACTTGCGCTGGGTGACGAAACGGGAAATACTTCAAAATTTGGCGATAAAATTTATCATAGTTTAAGTCAACGCTGGGACCCGATATTAAAAAAGGGGCTAACAAAGGAGGTAAAAGAAAAACTATTGAAAGAATATTTAGTACCTGAAAATTACACTCTTTTACAAGCACCTAAGCTTAATGATGAAGTAGCGGCTGCTATATCGGAAACATCGCGCCATCGTGATAAGAGAAAGGAGACTAAACAGCAGCAATTAGGAGTAGGTACATCGGCCATTAACAAAGCCTTGACTCTTATGCTAACTAGTGACGACAAGATCGAAGCTATCAAAATATTGAGCGATGGGTGTCGTATACTTACTGATCTCCACTACCAACAAACACAGTCGCGTATTAGTGTCATCAGCTACACACTGGCTAAACCTTTCCATAACGTCGTACAAGATAGTGAAAGAGACGATACACTTTACGGCACTAAGCTAGGTGATAAAATAAAAGCATCAAAGGCAATAGAAAAACAAGGCCTTTCTATAAAGAAGTTTACGAAAACATCAAGAAGTGTTTTGACTTCCGACCAATCCGACGCAAATACTCGTCATCAGTACTCGCCGGGACAGCCCTCGACGTATCAGGGAAACTGGTCGGGGCCTCCACGCTTCCAACAGTTCCAACAGAACAGGGGCGGACAGAGGGGGCCCAGGGGAGCGAGCGCCCCGGTGAACCGTCGATTCCAACTTCCGACACCGAGTGCGGCGGGCCCGAGCAAACCTCGAATACCTGCGACGCTCCCGTAGCTGAAGTAAATCATGCTGGTAGAATAATTTACTTTTATGATCAATGGCTTAAGATAACGTCTAATCCTGTCATATTAGAGTGGGTATTATTAGGTTTTCCCATACCTTTCGAATCAATCGTTTACCAAAATCAAATACCAATCCCTTGCTTGTCTTTATCGGAGGAAGCGGACATGGCAGCAGCCATTAAAAAAAAACGCTTAGGCGCAATCAGACCTTGTGTACCTTTCGACGATCAATTTATTTCTAAAACATTTATTTACATCGTCGTATTACCGGCCGTACTAAACCATGTGTTTAATTGGTATCCTAATAGGGAACTGAGTAGGGAAAAAATTACCAAAAAGTTAGTAATTTTATTAGCCTTATGCACTGCCCAACGCGTACAAACCCTTTCGTTAGTAAAACTTGAAAACATATAAGTCAGTCCAGACGGCATAAACATTGCAATCAAAGATATTTTGAAGACATCGGCGGCAGGCCGAGAACAACAGAGCCTATTCTTACCATATTTTCGGGACAATATGCGTATCTGCCCTGCGAAGACACTCGAAGACTATACTCGTATTCACATCACCCGTGAAGATCGGCCCGCTAGTGTATCCAACCTCCTAATAACTGTGAAGCGCCCCTATAGGAGCGCGAGAGCACAGTCAATAAGCACACAGAAAAAATGAATAAGGTTAGAATGGCTTTGATCGTTCGTTTGTATGGGAACCTCCGTCGCCGGTGGGAGTTACCGCGCTGTTGCTGCAGTGATAAAAGTACCAATCGATGAATTAACGCACCAATATCACAAACCAATCACAATTTCCGCTAGGAACTCTGTGATTGGTGTAATTAGTCCTTGAAACCAACTACCAATCACAGAGCTTCTAGCGGTGAAACCTCCAATCATCATTCAGATACGTTCGTTCTTTTATGTCAAAATACTAGTGATGTGGTAAAGGTCGATTATTATAAATTCAATTACCGATGTAATGTTGTTTCTCTTTGTGAATAAACATGTAGGATTTAAGTTTGAATTAATTTGGATAATTTAACAGCTCATTTGATCGCAACAAAGGGGACTACTATTGCCTTTCGGTAAAAACAATAGAAGAAAGAAGAAATAGAGTAACTTATATCTTTAAACATTAGTTTCTAAAAATAGTTCTATTAGTAGAATTGAATCATTATTTGTATAAAGAATAAGTAATATTACTTATATACGACAAATAGATTCCAATGTAAAGAAAAATGTTTAAATGTATAAAAGCATAAAGACCATGGTTTACATTATTCAGGTATCTTACCATGCTATTTATTCATTTGTATTCTTAGCTAATACCATAAAGCCGAAGAGTTTGTATGTGTTTAATCGCGCTAATCTCAGGAACTACTGGACCAATTAAAAAAAAAAATTGTGTTGGATGTCTAATTTATCGAGAAAGACTTTAGGCTTGAACTTTACGCAGGGACGAAAGGGGAGAGAACAAACTCAAATTGAAAATAGTTAAGATTACAATTAAAAAAATACAATATACATATAGACGTATGGTTGACCGGTATAGAATGATTTTGGCATTGAGTCCGCCACATGTACAATTTTATGTTTCGTGCATGTGCAAGTTTTCAATAAATAAATATGACCCAAGTTAGTATGGTGGTTAAGTTAAAGAAATGTACAGCTGCATGATACAACAGTTAACCTTGCAGTGCTTTTGTTCGCATTTAAATCACATCACCAAAGGGGCTTTGCAGAGGTTTGTTAAATTACAAAATTATACACAAACTCACAATAAGTGTATAGCTGACTACAAATAACTCTTACAAAAATATTTGTATGCAGGGTTATTGATAATATGACCGGATCCTTCCACGAGTTGATGGGGAAGCTCATTTGGGACAATCTTGATCCCAGAATATACTTTCCAAAATTCAACCATTTTTAAGGAAATTTTCTTTTTAAGTTTTTGTAGGAAAACGAGATTTCGAAATTATGGTAAAATTAATACCGAATGCTTTTAGATGCTGTAAGAAAATATCAACCGATACTAGCTTACTAGCTTAACGTGCTTCATGAAGCACGGAGATGCTCGTTGTTTAGGTCACTTTAATATGGTCGGTATGGTCACTCATTAAAACACGATCGCGCCGTAAGTTGTTTAACTTCGGTATCACTGCCGAAGGGAGTAGATTTTTGACAGTAAACCAATGTAGAACTTGTGAAAGAGTATTGAACACATATCGATTTTAAACTGTGAATTGTCGTACCCTATTTTACAAATAAATAGACCAAACGATAAATTAAAATCGCAGATAATAACAGTGAAAGTAGAAAAGTTGAGGATTAAGCAGTGCGTTTTTGCTGAGTTATATTTTTATTGCAGGAATACGTTATTTTGGCATCACGAATTAGAATAATATAATACATTTTTTTTTCAAATAGCTCTAGTAGTTCCTGAGATAAGCGCGTTCCAACATATGAACTCTTCAACTTTATTGTATTTATTTTATCATTATTATGTTTCAAATAATTAATAAACAAAACTTATTTTTATCTTTTAATACATCAGTAGGGAAATTACCATTTATCGATAATATTACTGTGCTGTGAGCTACATCCCTAGTGAGGCGTATACAAGCAAACAAAGCAAATTGGACGCGATACATTGCGTGTTAAGATAGCAGATTTGTTAAAAATATGTGTGGACAGTCATCAATGAATATTTTTTTTTGAACTTAGTGCAAGAAAACCGCTATCATTTGAAATATCATAATAAAAAGTGTTTTTTTGCAAATAATGTCGAAATAACTACGTATTATTACTTACCGGTGAAAAAATACACTTTCTCTCTCATTTTTTATGACCTGGCTTCACGCTCTTCAAGTAATTATAGCAAAAGACGGCATTTTTGACAAAAAATAATGCAACGCTCTTGTCACGCGACTGAAGTAGCTACGGCTCAATGCAGGCATATGCCTACAATTAAGCTCGCTGCCGCACTGACCGGGGCCATTCTAACCTTATTCATTTTTTCTATGAATAAGCAGGTGGATTAAGCAGACGTTGTCAGAGAGCGGCGTGGACGTGACGGCGTTTAGCGCGCACAGCACGCGACATGCCGCCACGTCCGCGGCCGCCGCCGCAGAAGTGTCTGTCGAAACGATAAGAAAGGCTGCGGGATGGACTAATACCTCCCAAGTATTTGCCAAATTCTATCACAGACAAATACTCGAAAACAATAACTTTGCCTCCTCCGTATTCCACGGAACTTGATAGGAATGATTCCATAAATATAAGTACCTACATAGGTAATTTATTGAAAAACAAAGAATTTTATTATTTCGTTCTATTTATAAGATACTTTTACGTTAAACTTATTAGACCTGTTCATTGTTATTATCTGGTGATTAAAATAAGAATAATACAATAATTACATTGTTTTAATAGCAAAACTTTTGCTCTAAACATCTACCTGGTTATATTATATCTGAAGAATGAAGCGAAGAAATATAATATATGATCAAACGAACTTCACTTGTGAAGTTCGTTATATATTATATGAGTCGCTTCATTCGAAGATAAAATAACCCTCCCAACCCAATCCCGGTTAAAGTTTTGCCCATTCTAAATCTCTTAAAAGAATGACGAGTCGAGCCGGCTAGTGGTGGGAGCAAGATGAGTAGTGTTGGAAACACGTTTAAACTAGACTCGATTTTTAAAATCTCTGAAGCCGTGCGATCTACCTTGTAGGCTAAAAGGACTACCTGGTTATATTATATCTTCGAATGAAGCGACTCATATAATATTGATCGAACTTCACTTGTGAAGTTCGTTTGATCGCGCGAAACCTGAAAATAGTTTCAGTGGGATAAGGAGATTAATAAATTAAACCACTTTTCAATATGGGTCACATTTTTCATACTTATCTTCACACAAATGTTGCCCTGTCTATTTATTAATGAGACAAGCCATCATTTGCGAATACCTGCAAAAATGCATTAAACAACGGTTAGTTCTTTATGAGCATAAATAGTATTAATAATTATGTCAGCACGGCGCAACGGCCCGATGATATAACTACCTACCGACTCCTCTTCTCGACAAAGCGTCATCCGCAGAGCAAGAAATGATCAGAAGTTGGTTATAGGTTTTGTTGAAGATGACTTAGAACTTTGATTTTTTACAGCTTAAAAAGACAATTAATTATAAATTAAATTAATACCAATATTTAAGGGGCTACCCGGATTTTTAGCGCGCTCACTAGCGCCACTTTAGTAGAAAAATCATAACTCGTTAAATTAAAGTCCAATCAAAAATCTGGTAGATACGATTGTAGTACAGGTTCTATAGTTTATTTAGTACGTTGAAATTGTTTCTAAAGTAGTTTACTGTAGTTAGAGTTAGAAAAACTGCTAAATATGGCCACTTTTAGCATTTTTGCTAACTGTAACTGCAGATAACTCTGTTTAATTGAACTTAAACATTGTGTCTAAACCACATAATCAGAGCTACAATCGTATCTACCAGATTTTTGATTGGTCTTTTATTTACCGAGTTATGATTTTTCTAGTAAAGTGGCGCTAGTGTGCGCGGTAAAAATCCAGGTAGCGCCTTAACTACAGTTTCAATTTCGTATCTTAACGCATTTTGGAAGAAAAACAATATGAAACAATAGTCTATGTACGACCTACAACTCTGTCATTTGTTTACTTATCATAGCCGTGATAGTTTTCCTACTTAATTCATCGTATATATGCTAGTGCTGTGAAATTATTCACGTATTTATCTACAAAACTGAATTTTACGTAAACAGGCGACTTTATCAAAAAATAATTTTAGCAGCCTCACTATAATTTTAAAAGACCTATTCAACGACACCCCACCCGATGGGTTTGGCAAAAGAAAAAAAGGCATCCTCACGTTACTTGTATGCGCGATACCCCAAAAAAATATTTTTCAATTTTTTATTAAAACAGTTATATCTATGCCAAGTTACAGTTTTCTAGCACTTCAGGTCTCTGCGCTGGACTGCGGACGGACATACAGATAATGGCGAAACTCATAAGGGTTCCTTGTTGGACTACGGAACCCTTAAAACGATCGATTACAACGACCGATGAAATTAGGTGTATTGTATTTTGTTCGAATAATATTTGTTTTCTGGCTTTTGAAAAGTCAAGTCTAAATAGATAACTCCATATTACACATTACACAGGTTAATCACAAATTCGTCTAGAGTTCCCAACTTCGGCAATCTTAGAGACAACTAAAGGAATTATGAATTTAGCTTTTGTTTTGGTCCGTTGCATAACTAGAATAAGGCCAGTGTCATACAATCTACAGTCTAGTCTCAAGCTGTACGCTAAAATTGTTCACTTCTTTAGCCATGATGTGATAGTTCACTCTCAAGGGGTCCGAAGCCTCGTCACAAGTTGGCGCCGGACCTCGTTTGGCGTCGAAGTCGGCTGGCAGCACGCGGAACTGCTGAAGCACCTTAGCTAGGGCTGTCTTCATCGACATCATGGCGTATCTGGGTCCTATAAAAATATTTAGATTCATATTCGTACAGGTGATAGTAGAAATGGCATGAACTCAACATTTACACTGCACCTTTTACACGCTGCGATTTTTAGCATCGATGAAGTCGCGACTTGCGATAGTATCGATGCAGAAGCGCGACTGAATTGATGCTTACGCCCGTTAGTAACGATTCTAATCGATTCAGCCGCCAAAATATAGCACTAAAGTTCGTTTTTCATTGATAGTCGAATAAAGTAAATCGTGTTTTCATAACTTTTAAAATAATATCAGTGAATACAATTAATAATTAGCTATTTGATTTAAAAAGATTTTAGTGTTCGACTATGAATAAATTATGAGGTTTGTGATTATAGTGTATATCTTATTTTAAAACGTAATTTTTTGGTTAAAAAATAATGTCAAGATTAAACAATATTCGATAAGTTTAGAAGAACTGACTTAAATTTGCCAAGGGCCAGCTTCTGCATCGATGCTAACGCGCGTTAGCATCGATGTTAAAAGTAGCGCGAGTGTGTAAAGGTTGACATTCTGGGTCTGCATCAATGCTGCATCGTGCCTTTAAAATTTGTTGTTGCGTTAACATCGATTGCATCAAGATCCCATCATCAGATCCCGCTCAACTGGAAGATATTACCTCTAGGTAGGCGAAATATTTTTTTTAATCGGTCGTATCAAAAAAATACAGTCTAATTGATGACCTCCTCCTTTTTGGGAAGTAAGTCAAAAATAGGAAAAATATATACAAATTAGCGCATTTTTTCCTTGAATTTTGGCTTGATTAAACTCCGCCACGTTTAATTGCTTTTTATGTTGTTTTTAGTGGTTTTTAAGTAAACACAGTGTCTTATTCATATATGCAATATGTGGTTCCTTTCTAAAATTGTACTTTTTTAGCCCTTGCAACAGCAGCATGTGACGTTCTCACAAACGAGGAAATCAACTCTTACCAATGCATCCTCTCGGTCCGTAGCTGAATGGCATAAAAGCGGCAGGGTGGGACAGGGTGGTGCCGACAAACCGTTCTGGCTTGAAGTCGTCGGCATCTGAGCCCCAGTACTTAGGGTTGTGGTGTAAAGCCTCTATACCCACAGCTAAGCTGCATCCTTTCAGCAGAGTAACGCCATTTGCTGTCGATTAATTAATCAGGATTTCATTATTTTTTTTATGTTATAAGTTTGCATAGTGACAAAACAATAATTATGAATTGGTTTCCTTCATCTTAACAGATTGTTAGATATTTATAAAAATATTTCCTTCGTATATTGTGAGAGCAATTTCGCAACATTGATGATGTCACGCGGCCTACGCGTTAAAGTAAGCGCTTAAAAATTCAACAGGTTTTGCACGAAGATGGACAATTATTTGGCGTTTTAAAAATATTGTGGAATAGAGCCTTATAAAGTGACAGCGTTCAAATAGAGAAGAAAAGGGCGAAACACAAGAATGAAGGAAAAGAAACCACTGGTTAAAGCCGAGATTTTTAATTATGTTTTCAACACACTTGTTCAAAATGACGTTTTTATTCCACCGATTTTTGGCACTTAATCATAGATATTAAACACGCGTGCTTTTTCTGTACATTATTGCACTAGTGCCTTTTGTTTATTAACCCAACCAATTTACATTTGTACCCTAGTACCAAGTAGTAAGTACGAAGATGAAGCGATATAATTTAGTCGGCTTATAACTTTTATTTTAGGAACAAAATGTATATATATTCGAAAAATTACAGTATGTATATATTTATTTCAATAAATGGTAAATACAGCTTTATTACTAAGAATAACTCAAATTCATTTAAAAATTTCTGTAATTTGTGTTTTAAACACGAATTGTTACATTTTTAATCTTGGCTGTTGGCCGATGTAGTTCGCGCCTTAGCCTTGCGCGCGCATCTGTTTCGCGGCAAGAAAAAAAGCAACGCGCCATTTTTCCACAGATTAGTAAGTCATTTTTCGTAAATAATTGTCGGCTGTGGTGTGATGAAGTTTTGATTAATGGCAAGTGTGTTGAAAAACGTCGTATGAAACACGTGTGCCGTGACCTATTATATACGCGGCTTTCTTATGGAGCACTCGCTTTCGCTCGTGCGCACACAATATCGCCTTGTATATAATGGTCAACTTAGCACACTTGTATCATAATGTACTATTAATTGACAGTTTCATTGTACAATTTATTAACGGAACTGAATTATGATGTAATCTAACTAAATTTACGACAAGTGTTTAAAATAAAATAGTACAAATCTTGAAAATACCTCAATAATGTAATGTCTTAAAACACTGAATTCTTTTGTTTAAAGTTTTATAAACTCATTTATAATCAAAATGAATTACTGATTGCAAATTAATAACTGTTAAAAAGCAACATATTCGTTCGATTTTAAATAAACAAGGTCATTTTGTATTAAAATATACTCTGATAAAACACACACACTGCTGTTTGCTTACATACATTTTCATTAGAGCAACATCATTATAATCCGGTTGGTTTGTCTGCTTTTATGTGAACTGTGATAATAATGCCTCCATCTATATTGGGATTCAACAACTTAGCGAACTCAATGAAAGAAGCATAACCCAAATTTGAGCTTTTTTATTAAATTCATGAGTGTATTTGAAGGTGTGAGGTTCCCCACCATCAGCTCGCTGAAGTGATAACTCAACTTCAGCTTTGCAGGACCAATTGTCAGATTGGCTTTCCCAATCACAATAGGTGTCAAGTGATAGGGAATTCTTTAAATCTTTACTTTCAGTATGGGAATCAATGCACAGTATAAAACAAAGTACGTATGTATGCTTTAATCTTCAAAATTACGCAGGAAATTAAGAGGAAAGTTTATAAATGTATAAAATACATGTGTTATAGTAGTGAAAGACTGATTATTATAGAGTTTCTAAGTGAAGTCGTAAGAAAACTTTTTTTTATGCGCTACCATTGCAAACGCTGTCTGAATCCTAAGAGGTGGATCAAACATTGCACCCGTGCGAAGCCGGATCGGATCGCAAGTTCCTAGTAAATTGATAAGGTTTTGCGTTATTTTTAAACAATTAACCACAACTGATAGCAATTGCAAAAACCTAACTTACATCCTGACCGCAGATAGTCAATACGTTGATAGTAATTTTATTTTCGTGAGACATACCTATATTGAATAATGCAGATAGTTTTCTTAAACACTTACGTAAGGTTACATCTTTGTGGACCTTCCTCACAATAAGGGGCACTGGAGGATATATTCGCATCGTCTCATTGATCACTGCCTCCATGTATGTGAGCCGCTTCAAGGCTTCTGTGGTGGGGGATCCTGTTTTACCCAGCACCTGTAATATCCTGAGACAGATAACACATGTGAACAGATATACTTGGTACTGGCGGCCCCCCACGACAGATTTTTTCAAATAGGTCCAATAGTTCAGAAGATAAGTGCGTTTAAGTAAACAAACTCAATATCAATATCAATCAATACCAAAACTCTTTAGCTTTATAATATTAGTATAGATGAAGTTTTGTTTGCTCCGTTCACTGGGCTTTATTCAAGAGGTTCTGGGTTCAAATCCTGGAGCAAGACATACTCTGTTGGGATTCCAAGCTGCGTATGTGCGCAGATTTGTTTTAAATTTTATACAACCGACAATTTTACAAAAGGGTTGACTTAACGCCATACGGTATATGACCGATTAACTGCCTCGGTGGGGCAGCGGTAAGAGGGTCGCACTTTAATGCGACGGCTGCGCCAGAGGTCCTGGGTTTGAACCCCGAGTCGGGCCAAAAATATAAACCTGAGTTTTTCTGTTCAGAAATTCTTAGGGTAGCTCGGAATTTGGAAGTTGGCGTTAGTTTCACCCACGTGCCTCGGAAAAGCACGTTAAGTCGTTGGTCTTGCGTCTGATCTCTCTGGTCGTGTCAGATTGCTGTCCCATCGGGCTGTGAGAGTGAAAGGAAAAGAGAGTGCACCTGTGTTTGCGCACACACTTGTGCTCTCTCTATTACTTTCACTCTCATAGCCCGATGGGACAGCCATCTGACACGATCGGAGAGAGTTCAGGCGTAGGACCAAGTACGCTTTACGTGCTTTTCCGAGGCACAGGAGTAAAACACCACCAACTTGCAAACTCCGGGCTACTCTAAGAATTTATGAACAGAAAAACTCAGGTACATTTTTGGCCCGACCCGGGGATCGAACCCGAGACCTATGGCGCAGCCGTCGCTTTCTTACCGCTGCGCCACCGAGGCAGTTAGGTACAAATACTACTAACATAAATAATTAATTTAATTTCTTATCATGCATACCTGGTACCTACATTAGATTTTAGCAAAATCTAATAAGTCTTAAGAGCTATATTTCATTTGCGTGAATTGTAGTTAAATATAAATAGTATTCTTGCAAAGAATGATGATATGATGTAAATAAAAAACAACGTGTAATGTTAAATGCGCTAAATCTCAGACACCACAAATGATTATTAATTCAATTGATCAAAAGCTAAGAGAAAGAAAAAAAAAAGGTTTTATGCGGTATTTCAGTTTGCCGGCCACTGCGCCGTGCATTATTACTATCACCACAAATACCAAATACAAATAAGTAACCATTGCTTGTTTACTTATTTTGGCGGGTTGGCGCGTACGTGATGGCTTGTTTGCCTTATTAAAAAATAGACTGGGCAACATTTAAGTTTTTTTGATAAATGTGAGCCATATTTAAAAGTGGATCAATAAATCGCAATAAGTGCATGAACATGTCTGTTTGTATTGGTCTGGGTGTTTTCTATGTATATCATGTATGTATTTACAAACAAAAAGTATTTAAGTATTATATCCGTTGTCTGGCACCCATAACACAAGCTTTGAGTAGCTTACTTTGGGACTAGATGGCGATGTGTGGGAATGTCCAAAGGATATTTATTTATATTATTATTATTATTTAAATTCTGCTCGCTATTCCAATGAACCTGTTTTCAGGTTTTGCTCATTTAACGTTAAACGTTGTACTCGTATAGACCAAGAGATAATGTAGAAAATTATGAAAGTATTTCACGAAAAGAACCCAATCTCAGTACCTACATTTTAACACAACGACGAAAACGCTTTCAAACACAAAAATAAGATTTCCCAGTGTTTCAACAATACGTCATCCATTTTACGCAATACATTAAAATAATATATGTATTTTATTGATTGA
The DNA here is from genome assembly GCA_963924145.1 of Pyrausta purpuralis. Classification (NCBI taxonomy): domain Eukaryota; kingdom Metazoa; phylum Arthropoda; class Insecta; order Lepidoptera; family Crambidae; genus Pyrausta; species Pyrausta purpuralis. Next base: position 1,489,309 of record OZ001648.1, on the reverse strand, counting down.
GAACTAAGTATTGAGTCGTATCCCACGCGACTGCATCGATGCAAAAAGCCGCAGTGTGTAAGGGGTCTAAGACTTACTCTTGATAAACCTTCTCCTGTACGTCAGGGTGCCTCGCCAGCATCATGAAGGTGAACGCGGTGGCCACGGCTGATGTGTCCGCCGCCGCTACGATCATCACCATGGACTCCTCCCGGACCTCCACATCGGTGAACTCTGCACCTCTCTCCGAATACTGCATGAACAGTTCTAGGAACGTCTTGATTTTCTTTTGAGCAGGCTTTATTTCTTCGTTATTTTTTTTATCTTTAACTTGTTCTAACTCGGCCTTCTTTTCATCTACAACCTGAGAATAGACCAAGCATTGTAGTTATTTACATGATAATAACGATTCACGCACGTTTCTAATTGTTTAAAGAATCTTCAAAATCGATCCCGTAGTGTTCGACTTAGTTCATTACAATAAAACAAGACTCAAATATTATAGATAGAGAGATAAATTAAGAATCGAAGGTGGTAGTTTATAAACGCTTAATATTATTCTGTTTTGTTTGGATAAAAACATAATCTGTGTGAAGTTTCGTGGTGTGGCTATCATGTAATATAATTAAACCTCAGGTAACTCTAAAGTCCGTTTCTTTTTGAAAGTTGAATAATTGTAACAATTTTTATTAAAGTTTTAAAAAAATATCAAAAATATAAAATATTTATCTAATTGATTTGATTAAAAAGATCTCAGCGTTAAACCTAGTTTGGTTGTTAGTTATGAATAATTTCATTAAAAACGAATTTCAACATTGTTAACAATATCCTACAAGCAAAGAAAAAGGGAATTTCAAATATCTCACCTTATCAACAAACTCTTTCATCACACCTATTTGTCCAAATCCACCCTTAAGGTAAACTAACAATAGGAATATAATATTAAAATGTAAGTAGGGTCGCATCATGAAGTCCGCTACGGTTTTGCTGAGGCTGAAGAACGATTTCGGAACCGGATGGTACTCATCGGACTGGGCGTTGACGGTCAAACCGAACGTTGTTTCTTGAAGGAGAAAAAGAGAGACGTTTAAAACAATAATATCTATCTTTTCTTCAACTTAAGAGCTGCGCTCTTAACGGTGCAGAAATCACCATTATTTTATTTTTCTATGAACAATTTTTATGGAACGTGTAATGATAAATGGGCAAAACCTCAGACACCCCTAATGATTTTAAATTCACTTTAGGTACCTACTTAATTCTGAAATCTAATAAAAACTTTTTTTTTTAAAGGTTTAATGTGGTGTTTTAGTTAAACTGGCACTTCTGATTATTTCTTGCTCTGCCGAGAGAGGAGAGTAGGTATTCACCGGGCCGCTTATTGCTTGTTTACGTATTTTGGCCGGTTTGCGCACGTGATGGCTTGCCTTATTTATTTCATTATTTTATTAATGTGACCCAATTTAATGAGTGGTTCAATTGATTCTGCTCGTTATTCCAATCAACCTATTTTTAGGTTTTGCGCATTTAACGTTACACTTTGAATATGTTTTTGAACAACGTTATTCGATTTGGCAGTTCGGGCTTTAAAACAAATGTGTTGGTGTACAGTTAGAAAGCAGATGTATCTGAATCTCAATTTCATCGAATGTAATGTGTTTAAAACATTAAAACATTTTATTTTCAATAAAAAACTTAAGATAAGTTACATGGTTAGTTGGGGTCTCCATTTAAGCAAGTAATGCCTGTGTTTGGCTACCCCGCTCTTCCTTATCTACGCATACATTTTTGGTTTGGTTTTACAAGCAAATCAAAATAAGAACAATTTGTGTGTGTGTGTGTGTGTGTGTATAATACTGAAAGGATGTCATAGAACACTCACCGCACACAGCGTCTAGCGTGTAGGCAGACGCAAACCGCCACAGCGGCACGGGCCCCGCGTCGGCGTGGCGCGCTAGTCGCGACGCCAGCGCCTCGCTTTGCCGAACGAACCCGGGCGTAAACTGCTTTAGGTTACTTGCGGCAAACACCGCAGACGTCACGCGTCTGCGTTTACGCCAAATGTCAACTGGAAAATTATAAAGTTAATATAAGCAATGAAATAAATTGTGAAATTTGTATACAGGTAAGGAACTAAGTAATGTTTTAGGCTAGCTGTCAAAACGTTTATAAATTTGTTTAATAAAAACATGTTTAATTTTATTCATAAGTGAAGTTTGTTATTTAAACGGCAAATTAAGCTATTAGTTTCCGAAATTTTATATAGGTGTTCCGTTTTTGGCAGACAACATCACTTAATTTTACAAAAAATGCAAACAAGAACGAAAAATTTGTGTATTACACAATTTGCGGCATTCTCGCCATATTTTGTATTGACCTTGGGAAAATACTGAACTAAATTTAAGTCATTTGAATGGAATCAATGTCAGTGATGATGGCTAACTCAAGCCAAGTCGTTAAACGGTGAGTGTTTCTAATCAAATTAATCATCGGCCTAGCAGCCGTAGGCTTAGTAGCTAGTAGCCATTTAATTGGATGCCGGCGTTATGGAGTGCATGGGTATTCAATTAACTGGCTGATTTAACCAGATGGCTGCGACATATCTTAACCAAAACACTGTTTTAAAAACGTTACTTACTTGGCGCAGTTATAGATCCGTTTCCAATAACGAAGGTAAAGTATTTTTGCATGTCATCTTTTTCCAGAAATGTTTTTAAAGCAAAATCTGCAATTTCAGCATCAGTGACCACTGTAAAAAATAAATTGAAACTAAAATAAAATATAATAATTTTTAGCACATCATCATACGGGTACAGCCAGATACTAGAAATTTTTAGTATAGAAAATTAACCTTTGTAAATCTTTAGACCTAAAGTTTTGCAATGTAACGTCACACTGTCTGTCAGCCAGTCAAATAACGTTGGTGGTGGTGTTATACAAAAACAAAACGAAAAAGCTTGGAGTGTCCCACACTTCCTATTTTTTCTTTGTTTTGGACACTGCAGTAATTCAAACTTCAAACTGCTTCGGTGGCCCAGCGGTTAGAGGGTCACACTTTAAAGCGATGGCTGACTATAAAGCGAGAGTCCCGGGTCGGACCAAAAATATGTACCTGTGTTTTTCTGTTCAGAAATTCTCAGGGTAGCCCGGAGTTTGGAAGTTGGCGGTCTCCGGTCGTGACAGATTGCTGTCCCATTGGGCTATAAGAGTGAAAGGAATAGAGAGTGCACCTGTGTTTGCAGACACACTAGTGCACTATAATATATCCCGCGCAGACGGTTAGTCGTTGTGACTGTGGTCGTTGAAAGTGGCTAGTGATTATTATTATTAATTCAAACTTACAGATTAAAAGCCTATGGGCATGCCATAAAACCATTACCCCGCCATTTTCGGTAGCTTTTCTGCCTAATCTCCGGATTGTGTTCATACGATCTGAAAGAAATTACAAGACTACAGTAATATACTGCAAGTACGAGTACTAAGACATGGTTTTATGGGCTAAATGCCAACACCTTGTGCATGATATATTAAAATTAAATATGTGAATCTTATGCTTTTGCAAAATGTTTTTCTTTAATTAATTGTACGGTAAACAGGTAACCAGTAATCGGAATTATAACATAAAGCAACTTTCAGTGAAGTCCGATACTATCAAATAGCTTTCATTCCCCCAAAGGTCTGAAAGTTGTTTTCTTCTCACGTTCGGTCTTCTTCTTCTTCTTCTTCTTAAAGATGAGGAAGAACCGTCATTCACCTGGTATTAATTCATAATTTGCATACTAACATATAAAATTGTCTAGCAAAAGTGCCATCTACAATCTCTTTTATAGTACATACATTTATTTTGATTTCTAATGCAAAAATAATGGGTGTTTGGCGGACGGAACGACGTAGATATTTTTGGGGTCGATAGAGGTCACCTATGCAATCATTTGAGGTCATGTATGTTATGGTGATAAGTGGGATAATTAAGTTTAGGGGCACGGACTCGGTGCTAAACAGTGCTCGGTGCGGAACAATGTAGTATTTCTGGGAACAATAGAGGACACCTTTAGGTTTATGTTATCTTCAAATGAATGAAACTTGAAATTTGAAGATAATTTTAAAATTCACCCTCTATTGGCCCCAGAAGTATCTACATCGTTCCACCAACCTGAACACCCTATATTCATATTATTACTGTACAATACCTCTGTACCTCAGAATAAAAAATCTATTGATATTTATATACTGGAATATTTACTGCATGCAAGGTTATCAAGGTCAATAACTAATAAACAAGTTTCTTAAACGTTTATACCCAAAACAATTAAGATTAATTTTTAAAACAAATAGCCGCGTGGAACCCGTAATGCGCATGATGATTATTTTAAACTGTCAATTAATTTGATCCACATTCAAAGACTTGAAAAGTCCCTAAACAGAGCCGGGAATTGAACCTAACTTATTATTACATAATAATTATCAAAAATACAGGTTTTTCTGTCGCCAATCAAAAGATTTGAAATAAAAACTGAAACTAGAAACGACAGCTCGGGCTGCCTAGTTATTATCATCATCATTATTATCAGCCAAAGGACGTCCACTGCTAAACATAGACCTCCCCCACGGTTTTCCACAGCGACAGGATCAGCGGTCTGCATCCAGTGTTATCCTGCGATCTTTACGAAATCGTCTGTCCATCTTTTAACGGTGGACATCCAACGCTGCGCCATCGGTCGAAAGGCGAGACCTTTCAACCAATTTCGTCCGAATGTAGTACTTTTCTGCCCCAACGGCCATCAGTTCTTCGTGCTATGTGCCCTGCCCACTACGAATTGATTAAATAAAAGTATTTACTTCCTAATTTAAATTACCTATTAATATTAAATCACAATAAGATTTAATAACCTCCGTGAGAAACTGGACACGGTCGTGGCATTTTTTAACATCGTTTTACCGTGATATAAAACAAATCAAAAGATGTACCTTCCGAATTGCCGAGAAATAAATAAGATTGCCCTATAAAAGGCAAAGATTTCCCAAACCGATCGCTTTTTAATTGCTTCGCCAATTCATGAAAAGCCCTGTTGTTCCAACGGTTGATCAGATACCACGATAACATAAAAACAAAACCGAAAACTGCTAAGGACATTGTTAATAAAAATAACTTTCTTATTACGGGACCGCTCCGGTGTGGGCGTTCATGACTGTGTTTTTTTTTTGTTTAAGTATTATTTTGTTATAAACTTAGTATTTATTCATCCTTCGTCTCGCCTTCCCGAATGGAAAGCTTGGAATCATTAATGAATTTGAACTTTTTAACCCTGGTAGGCAGAGGTATGAATAGAAAATATGTAAACACGTCCACAATATTCGATGATTGAGTGATCGTCTAGTGACACAAGCGTCGAAGTTTACACATGTCAGAAAATTCTTCAAGAATAATGTCGATTTTATGAATTAATTATACATATAATTAAAGTCAAAACAATTGTTAACGCAACCTATTAGGTTATTACGTACCTGAACCATACATCTATACATAAACAACGTGTAGTGTTAAATGCGCAAAACCTCAGATACCTCAAATGATTTAATTCAATCGACCCTAATTCTCAAAGAAAACAAAATATAATAAATAATTTAAGGTTTTATACGGTGTTTTAGTTTTACTGGCACTTCTGATCATTATTTGCTCGGCGACTCGCTCGACTCGTAGTTTAATTGAATCTTGAGAAAGGAAATAGGATAGATTTTATTAAAGAGCGTAAAAAGAGGGGTGGAAGATTTTTGGTGAATCCGATATTTGTGCGGATTGGACTGCGGAAGACCGCTAGACCTATTTAACATGTCACTATCAATGGCCAAGGCCAGTGGCCACCATACTATCTGCTATCTATCTATGAACTAATTCAAAACAGAACTAATGACGTATCTTTAGTCGTTTAAAAAAGATTTCACGTATCGCAAGTCATAAAAATTGTTGTTAGTCAAATCACAGAAACAGTGGGTTTTGGTAAGTAGGTTTCCATTAGTTTAAAATGCTCTAACTGCTCTAAAAGTGGACGGCGTACATGTAAAGGAAAAAAGGAAGGTCTTATTTAAAGGAAAACCGCAAATCGACGTATTTTTGGCGTACCTACAGCTTCCACTGAACTGTGCCAAAGTTTTATTTTAATAATAAAAACATACCAGGATATCACAGTCTGTACCTTCGTAATATAAGGACTATAGACTTTATGGAGGATAAACTTTAGATTTAGTTGTAGATATATTGATTGAGATTGTAGTATAGTATTTTAATAAGCCATTTTAAATAAGGTCTACCGCAGCCAAGTAGATTTACTTATTATACTATACCTTAAAAACCAACCAAGTGCGAGTCGGACTCGCGCACTGAGGGTTCCGTGCCAACTTTAACTGAATTAGGGAATCCACTTACTTCCACTTAGGGCTGATTTTCAACAGTCAAGCCAATAGCCAATGGCCAATAGTCATTCGATGATGTATGGAAACGCACAGGCTTTTATTTCCATGTAGTTGATTTAAATTATTTAATTTGACACTTAGTGTTTTTAATAATATTGGTACCGCTCAAACGAAAATTTTTATTTTCTATTGTTCACCAATCCCCATACGCTATTTATCTAAAGAGGTTATGATTTTAATTTGTCGGTTTCGAATGAGGAAATGTAATTTCTTTGTCAAATCAAGTTTCGAAATAAGAAATATAATTCTTATATCGAAACTACTTTCGAAAGAAGAAACATAATTCTTATTTAGAAACTAGTTTTGAACCTTGGTTTCGAATGCGGCCGAAGGGATCCTGTTAACCGCTTTACGATTCTTATACAAAAAATAAAAAAATATGACATTTAAGGGGGGCTTCCCATACATGAAACTAAAACAAAAAAAAAAAACATTTTTTAGTCAAACCTATACGTGTGGGGTGTCTATAGATAGGTCTTTTAAAATGACACCTCATAGCTAGACGCTTCCAAAGTGGTAAATTGGGCGTCCCCCCATCTAACTTCTAAACTAAGAGATTGTAAATTTTGAAAAAATATATAATGTAAGATCTACATTATATATTTTTTCAAAATTTACACTCTCATCAAATACTTTCAACGAAAATTGGTTCGGACGGAATCGAACGAGACGTTTTTGAGATATAGCACATTTTCAACAACCACAAACATAACTTTGTACTGCATACAAACACTATGAAAAACAAAGTTATATTTGCTGTCAACAAAATATTGTGGATTTTACTAAGTGGAAGTAAGTGGATTCCCAAATTCAGTTAAAGTTGGCACGGAACCCTCAGTGCGCGAGTCTGACCCGCACTTGGCCGGTTTTATTCCACTTTGGAAGTGTCTAGCTATGAAACGTTAGACTTTAAAAGACAATGGTTTTAGAAACCTCTATGTAATTTTAAAATACCTATCCATATAGACACCCCACACGCATAGGTTTGACAAAAAAAAATCGGTTTTAGTTACATGTATGAGAGCCCCCATTAAATATCATTATTTTTTATTTATTGTACAAGAATCATAAAGCGGTTAACAGGATACCTCTTCCTACTAAATTTCAACAGTGTAGTGCTTATAGGTGCAGAATAAATTGGCTGTGACATACGGACGGACAGACAGACAGACGAAACTATAAGGGTTCCGTTTTTGCCATTCGGCTACTAATAAATGAATAAATAACATAAAAGTCAACACTCTAAAAATAAATAACCTTCAACAAAACGCGTTTTTTGCGATATATTTTAGAGGCCATGACATTTATAGGAAAATCACTACACCAATCGTATCTGTGAAGCCTCCGACGTTAGTTCATCACGGAGTTTATGTTCTTTTTTAAAAAAAAATAACATGGACATATTATTGATTTCTTTAATTGTATTGTTATGCTTGTGTGTCGCTGGGTTGTATTTTAAATCTACAAATCGAATATGCAAATCCAAAAACCGGTTAGATGGAAGAACATGTTTGGTCACCGGAGGAACGAGAGGAATAGGGCTCGAAATAGCCCTGGACTTCGCAATGAGAGGAGCTCGGGTGATCGTCGCCTGTCCCTTTGTACACGAAGGGCAGAAAGCGAGACAGAAGATCATACAGGAATCAGGGAACGAAAATGTTGAATACAAATTCCTCGACTTGGGCTCTTTCAAGTCAGTGAGAAAATTTGCATCAGAAATAATGAAAACAGAAGATAGATTAGATATTCTAATGAACAACGCCGGTGTGGGTATACCGGACAGTTTAACAGGCGATAACTTGCACATCATAATGCAAGTCAACTATTTCGGACCCTTCCTTTTGACGATTCTCCTGCTGCCGCTTCTAAAGAAGACCGGCACATCTTCGACTCCAAGTAGAGTAGTGAATACGACATCGATTTTGCATAGGATTGCGATGTTGGACGTCAATGACTTAATCCCGGATGTCGGCCACAATATGTTTAAGAAAATCATATACTACGGGAACAGCAAGCTGTGCTTGATTCTATTTTCTCGAGAGCTGACTAAGAGACTGAGAGTGGCTAACGTCGTGATAAACAATGTGGATCCTGGAGAAGTCGGGACAGATATTTATTATAGCTCTGGAGTGATATATGGTTTCATGCTGTCTGCTCTACTATTATTTATCTCGAAGACCCCTTTCGAAGGGGCGCAGACGGCAATCCATGTGGCCGTAGATGAGAAAACTAGCAAGTGCTCCGCAAAATACTTCAGAAATTGTACAATGCGAACATCTTCGAGTAAATCAGTTGATAGTGAATTGGCTGAAAAACTATGGGAGCGCTCGGTGGATATAGTGAAATTGAGCAAAGAAGAGCTTGACGTGTGTTTGAAAGAAAATTAAAATTGTGACCGTAAACATAAACCTGTAATGTATGCAAAATGTTCCTAATCCATTATTATTATACGGTATGTCCGTAAAAAAGTAAAACATCCAAAAAAGGTAAAATAAGACCTTAAATGATTATGAAAAGATCATTGTTATGACAACGGTTCCTAATCGAAATTTGATTTAATATAAGCTTATATTATTACTATACATATTTTCTGGGTAATTTAAGGCCTTATTTCACCTTTTTTGGGATTGCAAAAGGACACACTGCTTTTACATTTTATACAAACGCGGCAGCGTATCAAGTCAAGATCAAGCTATAATCCGTTTATTTTTGCTGGTCGAATATTGTAAACAACATTGACATCATTTTTAACAAAATGATAAATTTTAAAATGAGATAATCATAAAACGCACAAATAACATAGGTACATCATCGCTAACTTTTTTTATTAAATCAAATAGTAAAAAAAAATCATTCACTGATTTTATTTTAAAAGTTATAAAAGGTTTATTTACATCATTGAACTAGCAAAGAAAAACAGATTTTACGGGCTGCACCGTGTGTAGTATTTTATTATACGAACTCGTTGTTACTATTAATTCACGTACACATGTATTTGGCTCACATATTAAAACTTGCAAGATATGTAATATGTGCTCCACATTAACTCACATCGAACGTTTATTTACGTTTAAAATCGTCATTAATCAGGTGAAAGTTAATAAGTATCAAATAAAGAGTCAGAGTCTAGATTTATCATTTTATTATAGTTTTACCAACTTTAAAAAATTGGTAATTATTAATTCAATGTGTATGTAGGTATGTGATATCGTTGGAACTTTATAATATATGAATAGGTACGAGTATGCTGATTTATTAGCACGCGTGTGCTTATTTTCGTGGCGTATGTATTGACACATTCGTCCACCGATTTCTCAAAAACAAAATTATTCTAGTCATAGCAAGATTATTCTTGTTTATTCCAATATATTCCACCTTAAGGTACAGTGTAAGTTTCTCCCCTTATATAATAATCTACTACATATTTCGTATCAAACCTTTACTCACTATCATCACGATCTATTTTTTCGTCTATTGGCTCAGCTTTTATTGTTCCAATAATTCTGATTTCTTTTCTTTGACAAATTCTGACGTCTTCAAACGGATAAATAATAAATAAATAAATATTGGACACCATCACATACATTGCTCTGATCCCAAAGTAAGAAGGTAATGCACTTGTGATACGGAAATCAGACACAACGGTGGTATTACAACACCCAGAGCCGAGAAAATATAGAAAATTATTATATCTACTGTATCTATCTATTATATCGACTGGGACTTGAACCCGGGACCTTGGAACGGCGACGCCTTGAAACCCAGCAAGCTTAGCTGCTACACCACGGAGGTCGTCAAAGAGATATGAGTAATAACTAAAAAATATTTAATAAATAAAAACCGCCTTCAAAAACTCACTAAAGAGCTAAATATAGCGCATTCTTCTTCTTTTTAACCGACTTAAAAATAGGGGGAGGATGTCAATTCGAGTGTATGTTTTTTTTTTGTATGTATGTTACCTCATATCTCAGTCGTTAGTCGACCGATTCGAAATTTTTTTTCGCCTACTTAGAGGGTGTTGTACCTTCTAGTTGGTCCCATTGTTGCCGATTTTCGATCTGAAGAGGATCTTGGTGTAATCGAGGGAAACCCTCAAATTTTAAAGGCACGTATAGTGTTGTTTTACTAAAATCTTATTGCTGACGTATTGTTACGTCTGATAGTCCACATCTTGTTGGGCTGAGCTGATGGTGGAACTCCTGAACGCTTAGATGTTCAGTAATTATAATGACAGAACATAATGATAGGTAGTTTGTAGCTTCTTAAAGGACAGAGTCAGAAGGTGCAATTCCCCCCCCCCCCTCTTGTAAACTCTAAAAATGTAGAAATAAAATTAACTTTCAAAAAGTAAAAACCTACTTCAAAACCAAAATGCACTAAAAAGTCTTAAATAAACTCTTAAACATTGGAACGACCTACTCCAAAAAGAAATACATTTCAATACATGAAACTATAACCATTTTTTTTTAAAAAAAAGTGGTAACATGTACGTCCCTACCCCCCCCCATCTAACTTCTAAACTAAGCGAGTGTTAATTTTGAAAAAAATACATAATGTAGATCATAACAAATACTTTCAACAACTGCAAACATAATTTTGTTCTTCATACAAACACTATGAAAAACAAAGTTATAATTGCTGACAACAAAATATTGGGGAGGATTAGGAAGTAAGTGCATTCCCTAATTCAGTTAACGTTGGCACGGAACCCTCTGTGCGCGAGTCTGACTCGCACTTAGCCGTTTTTTTTTTTAATATTATGCCTTTAACACTCACCGCACACAGTGTCGAGTGTAGGCAGTTACAAAAGGCCACAACTGCCCGGTGCCGCGCTAGTCGCGACGCTAGCGCCGCGCTCTGCCGCACGAACGCAGGCGTAAACTGCTTCAGTACCGTAACCATGAGTTTACTCGATAGCGACGAAGATTTTACTCGCTGGCGACGACGTAACTTTTTGTATGCAAAATTTTAGTTCTAACAGTGACCGCTAGAGGCGCTGTACAATTTTCCATAGACTTTTGTACGTCGACGCTATCGAGTAAAACCGTCGTAAACTCATGGTAACGGTACAGGCTACCGGTGGTGAACACCGATGACGTCACGCGCCTGCGTTGGCGCCAAATGTCTACCGAAAAATCTAACATTAAATATTAGAAATTATTTCATTTTCTTTATTTACGTCAAATTTATCTTTCTTTATGTAAAATTGAAAACACTGTGGGATTGTAATCTATATCGCAAGATTGTAAACTGTCGAAAGATTATTAAACGTCACATACAGTTAAAAAATTAATACAGCTATTACCCTACCATTTTCTGTAGTTTTTCGGCCTATTTTCTGTAAATCGTTCAAAGAATCCTAAACAAAAATTTAAGACTTAGAAGAAATCGCAATCATAAAAATCCTAAAATTCACATATAATAAGTACAGTTGAAACGAATAAAAACCAGACAAGTGCGAGTGGGACTCGCGCACTGAGGGTTTTATGCCATTTTTTACTGAATTAGAGAATCCAATTACTTCCACTTAGCTAAAATACCACAATATTTTGTTGACTGCAAATACAACTTTGTTTATCATAGTGTTTGTATGAAGTTATGTTTGCGGTTGTTGAATATGTGCTATATCTCAAAAACTACTACTTCGATCCGGTCCAAAAAATTTTCGTTAAAAGTGTTTGTAAATATCTAACCTCTATGTCATTATAAAAGACCTATCCATAGACACCCCATGCACGCATAGGTTTGTCAAAAAATATGTTTATCGGTTTTAGTTTACATTTTTTTTTTTTGAAGAATCAATCAAAGAATAGTGGTTGTGACAAACGGACAGACAGACAGACAGACTTGAAGAAATGGAACTCTTATAGGGTTCCGTTTTTAGCCATTCGGCTACGGAACCCTGCAAAAGAATCAATGTTTATATTAAAATCAACAAATTTATTAGCACCTTCTGCCCCCTTTGCACAAATAGGATTGCTCTATAATTAGCAAAGACACACCCAACTTGCTTCTATTCAATTCTTCTTCTAATTTATAAAAAGGCATGCTCCTCCAAATGGTAGAATACCGTGATAGTAAAAATACAAAACTGAAAATATTTAGATACTTTTTTCTATAAATAACACTATGTGGCAATCATTAGGCTTAAGTCAAATTAGTTCTAAATTCTAAAACCGCAATTATAAGCGCACGCGTATCTAAAAGATTTAAGATAAACACCTCCGTCCTTTTATTTGAATTCCATTACCGGTAAAATTAATATTTTACTTCGGCTACGCAATGCAACTCTTGCAAATATTTTTTTAGGGTTCCGTAGCTAAACAGATAAAAAAATGGAACCCTTAAAGTATCACTTCGTTATCGGTCTGTCTGTCCCTACGCTTTTTCTCAGGAACGCGGGGAGGTACCACGGCAGCACGTCAGACTACTACACTTTGACCTTGAGCGCTGCGAAAGAGACAAATAGCCTATTTCAGTCCTACTTCAAATGAGTTGTGCAGTCGTGCTGCAATACGCCGTGGGCTCGCGTCTCGTGTGATTTTGGCGGGAAGGATGGTGTGATTTATTGAAATGCAAACAAGCGGTTGCGTATTTCTTTACTTTTCATTTTAAAAAAAATGATATATGAGCAGTTTTGCGAATGACATATTTAATGTTTTAGGGACTGTATAACCGGTTCCTGATAAAAGTCCCAGATAGCTATCTGGAACTTTATCTAGAACCCGTGAAAAAACCCCATTCTATGCTTTATGACTTTTATCTCCTTTAAACTCATGATTCATTATGTTAGAAAACGGATGGCAAAAAACGGAACCCTTATAGTTTCGTCAAGTCTGTCTGTTTGTCCGTCCGTAAGTCACAGCCACTTTATTCTGTAACTATTAGCATCACACTGTTGAAATTTGGTAGGAAGATGTATCCTGTTAACCGCTTTACGATTCTTTTTACAAAAAATAAAAATAATGATATTTAAGGAGGGCTCCCAAATTTATTAATTTAAAAAAAAAAATCAAACCTATGCGTTTGGGGTGTCTATGGATAGGTATTTTAAAATGACAGAGTCCTACAACCATTTTCTCTAAAAGTCTAACGTTTGAAAGAAGACGCTTCCAAAGTGGTAAGATGGGCGTCCCCCATCGAACTTCTAAATTAAGCGAGTGTAAATTTTGAAACAGTAATAATAATGCAGATCTTAACAAACACTTTCAATGAAAGTTGGTTTGGATGGGATCGAACGAGAAGTTTTTGAGATATAGCACATCTTCAACAACCTCAAACATAACTTTGTTTTTCATACAAATACTATGGAAAACAAAGTTATATTTGCTGTCAACAGAATATTGTGGTATTTTACTAAGTAGAAGTAAGTGGATTCCCTAATTCAGTGAAATTTGGCACGGAACCCTCAGTGCGCGAGTCCGACTCGCACTTGGCCGGTTTTTAATTTATTAGTGGAAGTAATAATTGTGAAAATGTCGTGAGAAGTGATAATAGCGCTTATACACTCAAAATGCATATTGGATATATTGTTTGAACCGTATAGCCTTAGATAAATCATTTCAAACATAATGTAGAGAATACTCGCTTGGTATGCTAAGTGTGGATTCAGTCCAGCTTTGGACAAATACATTTCATTCTAAGTGATTGCAATAAGTGCATTAAACTAATGAATGACTGACTTATTATTACGCTGTAACATTACTTTTTGTGCTGCATCAGCGGCAGGTTCTCCAGAGACGATTACAAAATAGTCAAGCTGAAGGGCAAATTACACCTGTAAAGTTCGCACTCAGCTTAGCAGTTCGCGGTCATGCAACCATGAGGTTAGACTTAGCTTAGGCTAAGCAACGCGATGCGGCGAGGAGAACGAAAAGATAACAATTGAAACTATACCCTAACTTAATTATATACAGTTGAAATAGCAAACGGCTCGTTCGCAAGGACATCCAGCTGCCACAAGCTTCAACCGTATAGCATTCCATTAGGGTTTAATTTACTTTACTTTAAATTGTTATCTTCTCGATCTCTTCGCTGCGCCTCGCCAGCTGCGCGCAAGGCTAAGTTAACTTGTTTGCGACCGCTTCACGTTCGCACGACTGCTGCCGAAAACTAGTAAACCAAAGGGTGAATCCAACAAGTGATGCAGTATTATAATCTCAGTTTGAGAATTAAGTCCAATTGAGCTCACGGGCTCCAATTTGGTGAGTCCAATCGCAAGAGGTAATATTGATTTTTTCGAAACACGGGACGATTAAAAAAAATAGTACTGGAGGCCACAGAACGAACGATCGATGGGGTTAAGATTTGACGAGTTTTGAAACGGAGTGGGAGAATCAGAGGCTAGATAGGGTTCGGTGAAGAAACTTGGCAAGGCAATTGCCCAGAAGTAGGATTATGGCTTATAAAATGTTACTTTTAATTTTTGGTATAAATAAGAAAGTATAAGTATAATAAGGGAAAAATATTTATTTATTAATTAATAAATGATATCACCTAATTTAATTATTTATGATGTAATTTAAAAAAAGTCTTAAATAAACTCTTGAACATTGAAAGGAAAGGAATCCATTTTAGGGAAACAATTTCTTTTTGGAGTCGGTGCTGCGACAGGTGAGGCTGAATTTTCAAAGTGATGGCACCGACTCCAAAAAGAAATTATTTCGCTAAAATGGCTTCCTTTCCTTTCAATGTTCAAGAGTTTATTTAAGACTTTTTAGTGCATTTTGGTTTTGAAGTCGGTTTTTACTTTTTTAAAGTTAATTTCATTTCTCCATTTTTAGAGTTTACAAGAGGGGGGGGGGGGGGAATTGCACCTTATGACTCTGTTCTTTAAGAAGCTACAAACTACCTATCATATGTTCTGTCATTATAATTACTGAACATCTAAGCGTTAAGGAGTTCCACCATCAGCTCAGCCCAACAAGATGTGAACTATCAAACGTAACAATACGTCAACATTAAGATTTTAGTAAAACAACACTATACGTGCCTTTAAAATTTGAGGGTTTCCCTCGATTACACCAAGATCCCATCTTCAGATCCCAAATCGGCAACAATAGGACCAACTAGAAGGTACAACACCCTCTAAGTAGGCGAAAAAAATTTTTGAATCGCTCGACTAGCGACTGAGATATGAGGTAACAAACATACAAAAAAAAAAACAGTCGAATTGATAACCTCCTCCTTTTTTGAAGTCGGTTAAAAACTGCTGTTTAAAAATGAAAGAAACAGTCTCCATCATAAACTTTGCAAAACTTTTGCTTAGATTTTTCAAAAGAACGAATACCTATAGAAACAGAATTACAAGCTTACCTAAGTAATTACAATATTTACTACATAATAAAAAAAATCCATCATATTATTACTAACACTAAAATTTGCAAAAACAATAATATCTTTAACTTTTAAAATTCGTTTTAACGATTTACTAATAAGTTAAACTTAGAAGTAATTTTAATAACAACATTACATTTTATGAAAAAATAAAAACTCTTCTTGATAACATTATTTACAATAATATTTGTAAGAATAAAAACTTCTCTACGCCTCATTGTAGTTAATGCCATCATGAAAAAAGTCTGCGTCATAATATCTTTCGTCCGTCTTTGTCTGATCTAAAACTTTTTTCGTCGACAAATATGACGATGTTATTCTCCCAATCAAAATTATAAATTTCTAAACAAAAACTAACTCTTGCCTCTTTGTGATGAGCATTTAATTCAATTTTCTTAGCTGGCCGGCAGCACTTCTTCCCCGCTTCCTTCAGTCTCCTCCTGACTGTATCTCATCATCATCCAATTTAAGAGCTAGGCTCTTGTCGGTGGAGTTTTTTCCATTCCTCTCTGCTTTCCGCCTTTCTCTTCACCTCCTGATACGACCCGACATTTATCTTTTCCTTTATTTGCTGCATGTAGCTTATTCTTGGTCTTCCTCGCTTCCTTTTTCCTTCTATTCTTCCTTCAATTATCGTTTTAATAAAATTGTCGTGTCGAATCAGGTGGCCCAACATTCGTCCCCTCCTACACTCGATTGTTTCCATCAATCTCCGTTTTTCCCTAACCATAGACAAAATTTCTTCATTTGTTTTCTTCTCCGTCCAACTGATACGCTTCATTCTCCTCCAGCACCACATCTCGAAGGCTTCCAGTCTCTCTCTGTCCCTCTTTGTCAATGTCCACGCTTCACATCCATAAAGTGCTATACTCCAAATGTACACTTTAACAAGTTTTTTGCGAATTTTGATTGATATTCTGGCCTTGAGCAGGTGTTTTTTTGCATTATAAGCTTGTCTCGCCATCGCTATCCTTGCTTTTATATCTGGTGTACATCTGGAGTCACTAGTTATCAAGCTACCTAGATATTTGAAGGTTTTAACCTGTTCTATTTTTGTGTTATTTATTGAGATAGGGCTATATTTTTCCTTTTTAGAAGCAATTAGTGTTTTTGTTTTATGTATGTTAATTTTGAGACCAAATTCTTTAAAAATAGTGTCCATTTCTGTAACCAGTTCTTCCAACTCCAATCTGTTTTCTGCAATGGCTGCAATATCGTCGGCAAAACGAATGAATTTAAATACGTCCCCATTAATTTTGACGCCCCCCTTTTTTGATTCCTTTATTCTGCGTATCGCACATTCTATGAATAAATTAAAAATTAGCGGTGAAAGTGGACATCCCTGCCTAACTCCCTGTCTTATTTTTGCCTTTCCGTTTTCCTCTCCTACTTCTATTACCGTTTCTTGGTTTTTATATAATTCAAAAATAATCCTTCTGTCTCTATAATCCAATCCAGCTTCTTTGAGTACTTCCATCATTATTTTCCAATTGACCTTATCGAACGCCTGACTGTATCTAAGGAAATCTAAAACAAAAAAACCGGCCAAGTGCGAGTCGGACTCGCGCACTGAGGGTTCCGTGCAAACTTTAACTAAATAAGGGAATCCACTTACTTCTACTTAGTAAAATACCAAAATATTTTGTTGACTGCAAATTTAACTTTGTTTTTCATAGTGTTTGTATGAAGTTATGTTTGCGGTTGTTGAAAATGTGCTATATCTCTGAAACTACTGGTTCGATCCCGTCCGAACCAATTTTCGTTGAAAGTATCTGTTAAGATCTACGTTACATTTCTTTGTCAAAATTTACACTTGCTTGGTTTAGAAATTAGATGGGGGGGGGGGGGGGACGCCCATTTTACCACTTTGGAAGCGTCTAGCTATGAAACGTTAGACTTTAAATGAAAATGGTTTTAGAAACCTCTATGTCATTTTAAAAGTCCTATCCATAGACACCCAACACGCATAGGTTTGACTAAAAATTTTTTTTTGGTTTTATTTTCATGTATGGGAGCCCCCCTTAACTGTCAAAAACTTTTTTTAAATGGCTGTGACATACGGACGGACAGACAGACAGACAGACAGACAGACAGACTTGACAAAACTATAAGGGTTCCGTTTATTGCCATTCGGCTACGGAACCCTAAAAACAGGTATAGGTTCCTTTTACATAGAACATGATGATAGTGTGAACAAACGCTATACCGCTGCAACTGTAAAAGATTGTATAGCCGCAGCTGTACAGGGCTTGATCACACTATACCTTAGCAAATAAAAAGAACACTACGATTTTTTGGATATTTATGCTACTTATTTTTATTTTTATTGTTATGAGAATGAATTATATTATAAATTTAACCATAGCAACCACTGAGATATCAGGTATGGAAAATAAATAAAATTTTATTACTATAAATTGCACTTGTAAAAAGCAACTTTGGCTGTGACAGACGAGGAATTGAACCCCGTGTCTTACGCTATCCGGGCGTTTGCCTATACCACTCGGCCACCGTCACATAATCAATCCTGTTTAATTTTGCAAGCGCTTACTTTAACGCGTAGCTGCGTAGGCTGCGTGACATCATCAGCGTTGCGAAATTGCCCTTACTATATCCGAGGGAAATATTTTTACAAAATTTAACAATCGGTTAAGATGAAGGAAGCCATTTTAAACTTAATAATATAAATTGCACTTTATTAAGTTCGTATAGTGACAAAACAATATAAAAACAAAAATGTTATTATAATGGTTTAGAGTATTTATAACACTCAGTGTCACATTTTATATTCATAAAACGTCACGCATAATGACGTATCCATAGGAGATCACAAATTTCGCAAGGTCGGTCGACTGACAGCACGGTAGCTCAATTGGTAGAGCATTTGGCCCGGTTAACCAGAAAGTTGCTGGTTCAAGTCACGCCCGTGCGCTAATTTTTGGTTTCTTATTTCATCTTTATGAATATAAATATGACATTGTGAGTGTTAAAAATACTCTAAACCATTAGGTAGCGAAGCGTCATCAATTTCCAAGTTGATTTTATTCTGTAAAGAATAACTACTTGGCCCACTGTTGCATAAACAGACGGGTAGATGACGCTTAACGTCACGCATAATGACGTATCTATAGGAAACCAGATATTTCGCAAAGTCGCACAGACAGCACGGTAGCTCAATTGGTAGAGCGTTTGGCCCGGTTAGCCAGAAAGTTGCTGGTTCGAGTCCCGCCCGTGCGCAAATTTTTGGTTTCTTATTTCATCTTTTTTTTTTCGAGGTGTAGTGGAGGCGTGGCCAACCCCCAGTATTTTTCTCTATTGGTCGTTAGCTTTGATGCGATTAGGCACATTGGCAAATTTTGATAAAATAGATAACTTCACCAATAATATCAAGGACACTTTCTTTCTAATACTCCATACTGCGTCGTAGTTATAGATATGTATAATGGAAAGCATGGGCTGCGTTCCGTATTGCGCTGACAGCGAAAATATCACTGATATCGCGCTTACAAACCGTTCCGATTTGGCGTTAGCGCGTCAACGATAGCTGTAGTGACGTCACTATAACCGCCATCTTGCGTTCACAGTGCAATCGTTTTGCTGCGTTAGCACCGTGAGCGTCTAAGAGCGGGCTGTCACATTGACGCATTTGACGTCTTTTTGCTTCAAAGAACAGCAAATGTGATCTAAAGCCGTTCCGAAATGAAATCGCGTCAACAGCGCTGTCAGCACGCTAATCAAATCGGAACGGCTTTTGACGCTCACAGTGCCAACAGTGATATTGGCGCAATACGGAACGCACCCATGACGTGTCGTGTGTACCTATCAAACTGGAATTTATATCAAATGCTCAGGGCCTCTTTTTTTGAATCATCAAGATGGCGTGTGATGGCTCCTATTATACCACTTTGGAAGCGTCTAGCTTTGAAACGTTAGACTTTAAAAGAAAATAGTTTTAGAAACCTCTATGTCATTTTAAAATACCTATCCAAAGACACACGCATAGGTATGACTAATATTATTATTTTTTGGTTTAAGTTTCATGTATGGGAGCCTCCCCTTAAATGTCTTTTTTTGTTTTTTTTATATGAGAATCGTAAAGCGGTTAACAGGATACATCTTCCTACCAAAATTTCAACAGTGTGATGCCTATAGTTACAGAATAAAATGGCTATGACATACGGACGGACAGACAGACAGACTTGAAGAAACTATAAGGGGAGAGAGCGAGGATGTTAGTTAATACAGCAATGACGGTAAATTTTTCGAACAATTAATATTGTCAAAACAAAATTATGCAAATACTGACTGAGCACCTGCTGAACTCTGCCAGGCCTCAGTCATAAATCATTAATATTATACTTATTTAAAGAGTTACTGCAGAAGCAATGACGTTAATTGCGGTAACTGCGGCATTATAAGTAGGTAGTCGATTCAAAATAATTTTCCGTAACGCACGTCCTCTAAAAGTGGGTGTTGATATACTCGTAAGTGCATAATATCAATCGGTTATCGTTTCCCCTTTTTAAAAAGAAAAAAAGAGTTTTAACGGAGCACAAACATGCTCGCCCGCCAACATTGGTATGGCTACTTATGCAGTTTTAGTGAATGAAAGTGCTACATCAGTGTCTTATTACTTTAATTTATGTTATGTTTAATTCAAAACATAGTAAATTACAGATTTAATTAAAAAGTGGCATATCATACGATATATAAAGTTTTGTAAGCCAGCTTAAAATAAAGAAATACGTTAAATTACTTCATAAAAAGTGTAACATTACAGGATAAGGTACTTAAACCTAACCCATATTTTTGTTATCATTCGATAAAAGAAGGAAAAACGTTGTTTGCATAATACAAACTATATGAATAATATGTATTCAGTTATGCTCTCAGATTTATGTTCCGATTAATAAAATATTGCAAGTAGGTAATAAAAATAAAGCTATAGAATAATAAACAGACCTGAGAAAACAGTAACAAAAATAGACGGATAAAAATATGAAAATGACACTTTTTGAAAACTCTTCTTTTTCGTGATATGCTTCTTTCGTGAAATTAGTTTTTTCGTGAAGTGATAATATTTTAGAGGACGTGCGATTATAAATCATTACACTAACAAGCAATGTGTGCATAATAAAATTAATAAACCTCCGATGTCAGTCCATCAAGGAGCAGAGAATCGTTATTTTTATTAGAAAGAAAATATGGATATAATACTTATTTTTCTTCTCGTGGTACTGTGCTTGTGCGTAACTGGGTTGTATTTTAAATCTACAAATCGAATATGCAAATCCAAAAGACGATTAGATGGGAAGACATGTGTGGTCACCGGAGGAACGAGCGGAATAGGACTCGAAATAGCCCTGGACTTCGCAATGAGAGGAGCTCGGGTGATAGTCGCCTGTCCCTTTGTATACGAAGGACAGAAAGCGAGACAGAAGATCATACAAGAATCGGGAAACGAAAATGTCGAATACCAATTTCTCGACTTGGGCTCTTTCGAGTCGGTGCGAAGTTTTGCTGCATATATCATGAAAGGAGAAGATAGATTAGATATTCTAGTGAACAACGCCGGTGTGGGTCTGCCGGACAGTTTGACAGGCGACGGCTTGCATATCATAATGCAAGTCAACTATTTCGGACCCTTTCTTTTGACAATTCTCCTGCTACCGCTTCTAAAGAAGACCGGGACATCTTCGACTCCGAGTAGAGTAGTGAATACGTCATCGATTTTGCATAGGATTGCGATGTTGGACGTCAATGACTTAAGCCCGGATGTGGGCCATAATATGTTTAAGAAAATGATATGCTACGGGAACAGCAAGCTTGGGTTGATGCTTTTTTCCCGAGAACTGACAAAGAGGCTGAGAGGGTCAAATATTGTAATAAACAGTGTGGATCCAGGGGAAGTAGGAACAAATATTCATTACAGCGCCGGAGTAGTATTGGGTTTTATTTTGTCTGTCCTGCTGTTTTTTTTATCGAAGACCCCTTTCGAAGGGGCGCAGACGGCGATCCATGTGGCTGTAGATGAAAAAACTAGCAAGTGTTCCGCGAAATTCTTCAGAAATTGTACAAGGCAAGCACCTTCGAGTGCATCAGCTGATATCGAATTGGCTAAAAGACTATGGGAGCGCTCGGTGGATATAGTAAAGTTGAGCAAAGAAGAGCTTGACGAATGTTTAAAAGAAAATTAATAAAATATGAACTGTCAATACACGTTTTTGAATGCTAAATTGTGTCTGATTAATAATTAGTGACCTATTGAGTAGTGTTTGTTTTTCCTCATGCAATGATATCTGTTCCGATTCTGTGTTTTGTTTGAAAACAAGTACTTTAATTCATTTAAGGAAAATAAGGACGAAGGTTTTATAAAGATACGATCTTGATTAGATACAAAGTAACCAACGAAGAAGATTCTATTGACTTAAAACGCTTAAATCTCATGAGATTGTTAAAGTAACAGATTAGAAATGGTTTTAACTTATTAAGACAATATTTATTTAATATCATGTTTTTGTATGTAGTAGTTAAGTAGAATGTTTTTTTTACCGACTTTAAAAGAGAGGAGGTTCTTTTTTCGATTCGATGAGTTAATATGCAAATTATTTTGTGATCGGATAAATTAATTTTAGAGGTAGGTGGTTCCATTGTCACTAGGTCATAATCTCATGTCGGAATATGGCTTTAATCGGGAGAAACCCTCAAAATGTAGATGTTGCATATACATCTATTAATATTTAGTCTTTTTTCACTAGTATCTAAACCTTATCAAGACTTTGCCTCTGTCCGCTGCGGTGATGGTGGAATTCCTCAATGCTTAAGAGTTCCGTGATAACTCCACATAAAAGGGAAAAATATCGTGTTTTATAATGGAATCGACCAAAACAGAAAATGTAATTAAACAGTACCGAAAACAAAATGCATAAAAAATGTTTTGCCATCCGTAAAATTTAGTACCTAGTACCTACACGATACAAGTAACTCAATCTTAGCGATGCGGTCAAATACTCCGTTTTCACTGAAAAAATACTTTAAAACGGTAAAAACCAACTTCTAAACCAAAATGCACTAAGAAGTTGTAAATAAACTCTTGGCCTTTTAAAGCAAAGGACTCCGATTTAGGCGAACAATTTTTTTATGATTCGGTGCCATCACTTCCACCATCTCTATTTGAAACTGTTCGTCTAAAATGGATTCATTTCCTTTAAAAGGCAAAAAGTTTTTTTTTTCTTACTGCATTTTGGTTTAGAAGTCGGTTTTACTTTTTTTAAGTTATTTTTATTTCTACATTTTTAGTGAGTACACAAAGGGGCACCTTACCTATGTCTTTATTTTACGAACCTACAAATTACCTATTATAAGTGTTGTCATTATTATCACTGCTCACCATACCTACCATTAGCTCAGCTCCACACAATGTTGACTATCAAACACTATACGTGGCCTTTAAAATTTGAGGGTTTACCTCGATTGCACCTAGATCCCAGCATCAGATCTCGTCTTGGCAGCAATGGGTCAAACTAGAAGGTAGGTATAACCTCTAGGTAAGCGAAAAAAAAACAAATCTATACTAATATTATAAAGCTGAAGAGTTTGTTTGTTTGTTTGTTTGAACGCGCTAATCTCAAAAACTACTGGCCCGATTTGAAAAAATATTTTTACATTGGATAGTCCATTTATCGAGGAAGGCTTTAGGCTATATAACATAAAGATACGACTCATAAGACCACAGCAGAAATGAAAAATGTTGCGAAAACGGGAGAAAGATATTCCTTTTGAGAGCTGCATACGCTGCGGAAACCGCTTAAGTTACACAAAAATCATGTATGACAGGATTGTTCAGCATTAAGAGTTCTATAATAAAGTCCGCGACAGCATATGTCTATCTTTTATGGTTGACTTACTACAACCTTTTTTATGTTAATAAATTTGTAAAAAAATAATGCATAATTTTAAGAGGTGTATTATACACACAGGTATTTATTCTTATCAAAATAAATACATTCATCATCACGAGCATTTCATTTAGAACCAAGTTGCCCTGTATATCATTTGATTTCAATAAATATCTTAGGAGCTATCACAGTTTTAACATGACTCCGCACCAAAATAATGTTCGCAGCTTAAGTACAACGTGCGCTTGCGCTAATCTATACTAATATTATATTATATTATTATATATTATATATTTATATATATATATATATATATATAATATTATAAAGCTGAAGAGTTTGTTTGTTTGTTTGTTTGTTTGAACGCGCTAATCTCAAAAACTACTGGCCCGATTTGAAAAAATATTTTTACGTTGGATAGTCCATTAATCGAGGAAGGCTTTAGGCTATATAACATAAAGATACGACTCATAAGACCACAGCAGAAATGAAAAATGTTGCGAAAACGGGAGAAAGATATTCCTTTTGAGAGCTTCCGCTGCATACGCTGCGGAAACCGCTTAAGTTACACAAAAATCATGTATGACAGGATTATTCAGCATTAAGAGTTCTATAATAAAGTCCGCGACAGCATATGTCTATCTTTTATGGTTGACTTACTACAACCTTTTTTATGTTAATAAATTTGTAAAAAAATAATGCATTATTTTTAGAGGTGTATTATACACACAGGTATTTATTCTTATCAAAATAAATACATTGATCATCACGAGCATTTCATTTAGAACCAAGTTGCCCTTTAAATCATTTGATTTTTTTAATGTGAAATAAATAAAAGACGGTATTAATTTGGAAGAAGCCGACTCGCAACTGTCTTTATTTTATAACGGATATACATATGTGACATAGACAAAACATAGACTAGAGTTTGTTCCGTTTCACAGATGAATATTACTAACACCCCCACTTCATCACATGAAACATTAATTAAACATTAACAAGTCCTAAACTCTGAATACAATGGTAATGCTTTGGTGCACTAAGAGCCTTAGTTAGTACATCTGCTGGCATTTCATTAGTAGACATGTACTTCAAAACAATTACTTTATCATTAACAGCTTGCCTTATAAAATGATAACGAATGTCAATGTGTTTACTTCGCCTATGTAGAGCATGGTTATTTACTAATCTTTGAGCACTTTGGCTATCATTGTATAAGACAATAGGGTATTCAATCTCAGTATTAGTAACTTCAGATAACAAAACTCTAAGATACATTAATTCTTTACATGCTTCAGCCATTGACATATATTCGGCTTCCATACTAGAAAGCGCTACAGTTCTTTGTTTTCTACTTTCCCAGGACACAGCCCCCCCAGACAAAGTAAAACAATAGCCAGTAAATGATTTTCTATCAGTACCATTTCCCCAGTCAGCATCAGCAAATCCTACTAGTTCAGAAGACCCTTTCACATATTTTAAACAATAACTTTTAGTTTTCTTTAAATATCTTAAAATGCGCTTTACATGGCGCCAATGAGTAATGTTATGACAAGCATTAAATTGACTTAAAAAACTTACACTAAACGCTATGTCTGGCCTTGTTAGTACAGCCAAGTACATGAGACTGCCAATCAATTGTTGATATGGTATTTGAGGATCACAAACATTACTATTATTATCTATACATAATTTACTTTCCATAGGTGTATTTACATCTTTGCAATTTAACATATTAAATTTTTCTAACAACTGATCTATGTACTGTTCCTGATCTAAAGTAATAACATTGTTATGTTTATCAATTTTTACTCGCATACCTAAACATTGTTGAACTTGACCTAGATTTTTAATATTAAACTTGGAACTTAAAATGGATATAAAATTATCTGTCTCGGATGGACAATTCGAGTAAACAAAAAAATCATCAACATACAGGGCAATGATAATCTTTACATTTTCATTAAATTTTGTATACACACAAGGTTCAATATGGCTTTTATTAAAACCTAACTCAGTTAAACATTGATCAATTTTTTTATACCAAGATCTTGATGATTGTTTCAAACCATATATTGCTTTGTTAAGTTTTAGAGCTTTACAATTATTTACATCTTTTAAATAAGTTTCAGGTAGAGCCATATAAATTTCTTCCTTTAGATTACCATTTAAAAATGCAGTTTTTACATCGAGGTGAGTAACATTTAAATTTAATTGAACTGCAAGTGAAAATAACATTCTTAGAGTACAGTGACGCACTACAGGTGAGAAAGTTTCATCATAGTCCACACCTGGTTTTTGGGTGAAGCCCTTAGCTACCAGACGAGCACGATAACGCACACTGTTGTCACTGTCTAGCTTTCTTTTGAAAACCCATTTACACTGCACTAATGTTTTATTTGGAGGCACTTCACTCACCGGCACCCACGCATGGTTTTCTTCAAAAGCTTTCAGTTCTTCTTCCATCGCAGCGATCCACTTATCTTTATCAGGGCTTTGCAGAGCCTGATCAGCACTGACTGGATCATCGCTACTTCTGAGATTCAATGGATTACAAACGCTAGTGAAACCGTAACGTTCTGGTGGTTGCCTTCTCCTCTTAGGCAATTCTGGGGTTGTGGACTCCGACTCCTCTACATTCTGCAACACAGAGTTAAAATCAGCTAGAGCATCTTGTGTTGACTCCGAGCAAGTGGGTATATTGACATAATCAAGTTCTTCACTCTCATCTTGTTGCGAGTCGGCTTCCTCCAAACCAACACCGTCCCCCATCCATTTCACATTAAAAGGTTGCGTTTTGGAGACTTCCCCCACTGAAACTGCTATTTCATTATTATTATTCTTAGAATATTGTTTTAAGTTCTCTTGTATTATGACATCCCTACTGATGGTCACACATCTTTTAACTGGGTCATAGATTCGATATCCTTTTACATTCTCAGCAAAACCAACTAGAATATGTTGTGTGGACTTTCTGTCCCATTTAAGCCGTTTCTCCTTTGGAATATGCATCATAACCTGACTCCCAAATACTCGGATATGACTTAAATCTGGCTTTTTACCAGTCCAAAGCTCAAACGGTGTCATGTTGTTTAATCCTGATGCTAGCGACCTGTTCCTAAGATATACTGCTGTATTTATAGACTCAGTCCAAAACTTCTTATCAAGTCCTGCATCAAACAACATGCATCGAGCTCTTTCTACAACAGTTCTGTTCATTCGTTCACTAATGGCATTCTGTTCTGGGGTATAAGTGTTAGTTTTTTGATGGATTATACCCGCCTCAGACAAATAGTTTTTAAACTCATTACTACAGAATTCTAAGCCATTATCTGTACGCAATGTTTTTATCTTTCTACTCTGTTGGTTTTCTACCAATGCCTTAAATTCTTTGAAAAACTTGAACACTTGATTCTTTGCTTTGAGAAAGTAAACAAAAGCCATACGAGTGTAATCATCAACTAAAATCAAAAAATACCTGCATCCACTGATTGAAGCTGTCTCCATGGGTCCACATACATCTGCATGGATCACGTTGAGTACCTCATCGCTTCTTGTACCCACATGTTTAAAGGGTAACCGTGATTGCTTCCCTTGACAGCATACCACACACGTAGTTTTATCAATAACAGCCTTTTCCTTGAAGTCTATACCTGTGACAGCACCTTCCTTCATCTTGTTGAGATCGCTACTGTTCAGGTGGCCCATTCTACGGTGCCACAATTCACTGTCAACTTCATTTGATGATGGCACAAACAAGCACTGGTTTTTCTGTTCGACATTCAACTTGTATACTCCGTCGACTAGGTTAGCTACCCCAACTAATTCTTGTTGTTGGTTAAATATGTGGCAACACTTTTCTTGAAAATCAACTCTGTTTCCATTTTCTATAAGTTTGCTCACAGATATGAGATTCGTAGCTAAGTCAGGAACACAAACAACATCTTTTATTGTTATGAAGTATTTACTCTTTGCAGTAATGGTTATGATTTCTACATCACCGGAGCACAATACCTTCATTGCATTCTTGTCAGCTGCTATTATCTCCTTAATATGTGGTGTACTGGATGTATTTCTTAAGTAATTTTCATTGGCGGTCATATGCACGCTGGCTCCCGAGTCCAGATACCAATCGTTTTTAGTGAAGTTTCCACTCAAGAACACTGCGGAAAACGCGTTCGAGCTCTTTATCTTGGTATCTGCTTGGGTACACTTATTTTTATAGTGTCCGATCTGCTTACAACGATAACATTTAATAATTTTCTTCTTGTTAGTGCTGCCCTCTATGACTGTACAAAGCGCTGCCAACCGAAGATTCATCATTTCCGGCTAAATCCAGTAACTTTGATTTGACTATGTCCGCCGTGATGGCGATTCCTGAATGCTCAATTGCCATTATCATAGGGTAATATTTATCAGGCAATCCGGCCAGCATGAGGCATCCAATCCACTCATCGTTGACCTTAAAACCCGTTCCTGATAATTTCTGCCCGGTTTCAATGATTTGCGTCACGTAACTCGTCATCGACTCTGATGTTTCTAGGCGTATAGATATTAAATGTCGTAACAAAGTTATTCGTCTTGAAAAACCGGAATCGTCAAACATCTGTTTCAGCTGTTGCCATAAATCTCTGGTGGTTTCTGCACTTTTGATGTGTACGAATAACGAAGGGTCAATTGTGAGTATCAATTTGGCTTTCGTTATGGCATCATCTGCATCAATTTTGGTTTCATCACTTGTTTTGGAGATGGAATTTTGTTTTCCTTCCAGGACAAGGAGATTTTCGGCAGCAAAGGCCCACTCGCTGTAGTTCTCACGTCCCTTCAGCTTTGGCACATTTGCGATGAACGAGTTCGTAGCCATTTCTGAAGACACGTGTCGAGTCCCGCGGAATACACGCCAAATGTTCGTAATTAACAGTCACTGCACGCACAATAGTCTTTTTGCACTTTTATTTCACAATAGAAATAAAGTCCAGGTATCAGGGCTGGGCCCATAACCTTTTAATGTGAAATAAATAAAAGACGGTATTAATTTGGAAGAAGCCGACTCGCAACTGTCTTTATTTTATAACGGATATACATATGTGACATAGACAAAACATAGACTAGAGTTTGTTCCGTTTCACAGATGAATATTACTAACAGATTTCAATAAATATCTTAGGAGCTATCACAGTTTTAACATAACTCCGCACCAAAATAATGTTCGCAGCTTAAGTACAACGTGCGCTTGCGCTAATCTATACTAATATTATAAAGCTGAAGAGTTTGTTTGTTCGTTTGTTTGTTTGTTTGTTTGTTTGTTTGTTTGAACGCGCTAATCTCAAAAACTACTGGCCCGATTTGAAAAATTTTTTTTACGTTGGATAGTCCATTTATCGAGGTAGGCTTTAGGCTATATAACATAAAGATACGACTCATAAGACCACAGCAAAAATGAAAAATGTTGCGAAAACGGGAGAAAGATATTCCTTTTGAGAGCTTCCGCTGCGTACGCTGCCGAAACCGCTTAAGTTACACAAAAATCATGTATGACAGGATTGTTTAACATTAAGAGCTCTATAATAAAGTCCACGACAGCATATGTCTATCTTTTATGGTTGACTTACTACAACCTTTTTTATGTTAATAAATTTGTAAAAAAATAATGCATTATTTTTAGAGGTGTATTATACACACAGGTATTTATTCTTTTCAAAAAAAATACATTCGTCATCACGAGCATTTCATTTAGAACCAAGATGCCCTTTATATCATTTGATTTCAATAAATATCTTAGGAGCTATCACAGTTTTAACATAACTCCGCACCAAAATAATGTTCGCAGCTTAAGTACAACGTGCGCTTGCGGTAATATATTAAGCCGAAGAGTTTGTTTGTTTGAATGCGCTTATCTCAAGATTTGCTGGACCGATTTGAAAAAATATTTCTGTGTTGGATAGCTTATTTATCGAGAAAGGCTTTAGGATATTAAACATGACGCTGCGACGGGAGGGGAGGGAGCAAACTCAAAACGCGCGGACGAAGTCGCGGGGGACCGCTAGTATATTATAAAGCTGAAGAGTTTGTTTGTTTGAACACGCTTATCTCAGGAACTGCTGGACCGATTTGAAAAATATTTCTGTGTTGGATAGCTTATTTATCGAGAAAGGCTTTTTTTACGACGGGAGGGGAGGGAGCAAACTCAAAACGCGCGGACGAAGTCGCGGGGGACCGCTAGTCAGTCTAAAAAAAGGCTAAGTGCGAGTCGGACTCACTCACTGAGGATTCCGTGCCAACTTTAACTAAATTAGGGATTCACTTACTTCCACTAAAAATACCACAATATTTTGTTGACAGCAAACATAACATTGATTTTCATAGTGTTTGTATGAAGAACAAAGTAATGTTTGCGGTTATTGAAATTGTCCTATATCTAAAAAAAAACTAGTTCGATCCCGTCCAAACTAATTTTCGTTGAAAGTATTCGTTAAGATCTACATTATATTTTTTTAAAAAATTACACTCGCTTAGTTTAGAAGTTAGGGGGGACGCCCATTTTACCACTTTGGAAGCGTCTATCTAACAAACGTTAGACCTTAAAAGAAAATGGTTTTAGGAACATCTATGTCATTTTAACTCATCCATAGGCATACAGAGAGAATTGACGAAACTATAAGGGTTTCATTTTTTGCCATTCGGCTACGGAACTCTAATTACTGTGTGATGTGAGGTAACACAGCCGCCCAAAAAAATAAAAAACCGGCCAAGTGCGAGTCGGACTCGCGTACTGAGATTTAAGGAATTCACTTAGCTAAAATACCACAAAATTTTATTCACGGCAAGTATAACTTTGTTTTTCATAGGGCTTGTATGAACAACAAAGTTATATTTGCGGTTGTTGAAAATGAGCTATATCTCAAAAACTTCTAGTTCGATCTCGCTCAAACCAATTTTCGTTGAAAGTGTTTGTTAAGATCTACATTACATATTTTTTTCAAAATTTACACTCGCTTAGTTTAGAAGTTAGATGGAGGGGACGCCTATTTTATCACTTTGGAAGCGTGTATCTCTCAAACCTTGACTTTAAAAGCAAATGGTTTTTGTAACCTTAATATCATTTTAAAAGACCTATCTATAGATACCCCATACGCATAGGTTTGAGTGAAAAAAATCGGTTTTAGTTTCATGTATGGGAGCCCACCCTTAAATATCATTATTCTTATTTTTTTGTATAAAAATCTTAAAGCGGTTAACAGGATACACCTTCTTACCAAATTTTAACAGCGTGATGCTTATAGGTACAGAATAAAGAAGATGTGACATACGGACGGACAGACAGACAGACAGACGAAACTATAAGGGTTCCGTTTTTTGCCATTCGGTTACGGAGCCCTAAAAACACAGTCAAATTGATAACCTCCTCCTTTTTTGAATTTGATTAAAAATCAAGACACTTTTTTGTCTTTGTATAAACCTTATAATTCATTTTATTTTTGAAGTCGGCTTTACATTTATTTAATACCTAATAACAAAATCCATTGTGATAATAAGAAGTGGGCACTGGCATTCAACATAAAACAATAGGTAGTTACATCATTATTAAAACACGTGTAGGTACAATACTCAATTTCATTTATGTAGGTATCATCATGTTATTGTTGTGTTTATTTTTAATAGAAAATTCTCTCTCTTAAACTGTGCCTACTACAGAACATAAACTCGCACAGAAACGATCAGTGGTTTTATAAATATTTGTCACTTTTATTGTTATTTCTATCCTAAAAAGATTCGATCAATTTAATAGTGTTTGTAGTTCTTGTTCTTCAAGCCCTACTAGCTTAACCGATTCGTCCCACAACTGCTTTCCCAGTTTCTCGTTCAATGCTGCTTTAGAGGGCTGTCGGACTCTGCAGTCTCTATAGACCAGTCCACTCGACTTCCCAGCCGTTTCGTCCAACGCTGCGTGAAGCGGCGTCTGAGCTCCTTCAAAAGAACTCTTCGCCAGAAGCCAACACAAAGCGAACAATATGTACCCAAGGATGACACCGGCACTTGTAAAAATCTCCGTCCCCACTTCACCCGGGTCAGCATTAATTATCACCACATTCGATCTCAACTTCTTCATCAGCTCGCGAGAGAACAGAACAAACACAGCTTGCTATTTGAGTACACTTTTATCTTCGCGATAAGGTTCTCTTTCATTGCTGTCAATTTCTTCACGTCCAACTTCGATGTTCGGTGCAAGACTGACGATGTATTCACTATTCTGCTCGGGGCTGATGGACTTCCGCTTTTTTCCAAAAGGGGCATCAACAAAATAGTCAAAAGAAAGTGCCCCAAATAATTCACTTGCATGATGATATTCATACCATCTTCTGCCTCTTTTTTCGGAATACCAACTCCTGCGTTATTCATTAATATTTCCAAACGTTTCTCCGTATTTAAAATATTAGCGGCAAATTTCCTTAATGATTTTAAAGAGCCCAGATCTAGATGTTTGAAAGCGACATCAGTGTTACCAGATTCTTGAATAATCCTCTTTTGGGCGTTGATTCCTTCGTCTTGAAATGGACATGCCACTATGACTCGCGCCTCTCATAGCGAAATCGACGGCGATTTCTAGTCCTAGACCAGTGCTACCTCCTGTCACTAGGCACGTTTTTCCTTCAAGCCTTTTCTTTGATCTACGTACATAAGTAGGACAACTTCAAGAAACACGAACATCATTGTCATCATCGACAAAAGGAATAGTGTTAATCAAGATACGGATCATTTCTTTATTTAATTTTTTGTTCCAAGTAATTGGGTGTCTGCGTGATTAGTCGATAATTACAGGCAGGAAAAAATTACTATAAAGTGCTTACACAATACACTCGGTTTGTTCTCGTGGGTTTTTAGTATCGGAGAATACATTTTTTTTTAAAATAAATAATCAAAAAGTTGACAAATACAGACGGAGTACTAATCTACTTCTACTCCATGATAATGGAAAGTTCCTTATCACTCAAATTGACTAGCTCAATCGATTTGTTCCAGACTTTGCAAGCCAGCTCTATATTTTCTGCGGCTGACGATACTTTAAATGGTTTGCAGTCTCTATAGCACAGGCCACTATTTTCCCCAGCTTTTTTATCCAATGCTACATGGAGAGCCGTCTGCGATCCTTCATAAGGCGTCTTCGCAAAACATCGGCATATCACGAACAAAAGGTACATTAAAATGTTGCTACCGGCCCAAAAAATCCCCGTCCCGACTTCACCGGGGTCTGCATTATTAAACACCACATTCGGAGTAGGAAACCTCTTTTTCAGTTCGCGTGACATAAGTATCAAACATAACTTACTATTGGCATATATCAAAAACTTTCCGTAGAGACTCTCCCTCATAACGGCTAAATTTTCAACATCAATTCTGCCTATCCAGTACATTATCGACACCGTATTCACTATTCTGCTCGGCGATGTCGGTGTCCCACTTTTATTTAAAAGCGGAAGAAGTAAAATAGTCAAAAGAAAGTGGCCCAAATAGTTCACCAGTATAACATTCGCGCCATCTTTGGCTGTTTTCGGTAAAGCAACGCCCGCGTTGTTCATCAAAATGTCCAAGTGATCTTCCGTATTATTAATGTCTTTCGCGAACTGTCGCACTGCGCTGAAATCTGCCAAATCCAACAATTTGAAGACA
Source organism: Pyrausta purpuralis (assembly GCA_963924145.1). Lineage (NCBI taxonomy): Eukaryota > Metazoa > Arthropoda > Insecta > Lepidoptera > Crambidae > Pyrausta > Pyrausta purpuralis. The sequence goes on along the minus strand of OZ001648.1, from coordinate 1,455,956 downwards.
ACGTTGTCATTCTCAGATTCTTCGACGATTCTCTTCAAAGCGTTAGCCCCTTCTTCTTGAAACGGGCAGGCTACTATGACGCGTGCGCCTCTGCGAGCGAAATCTATTGATATCTCTAGTCCGATACCGCTTGTGCCTCCTGTCACCAAGCACGTCATACCGTCAAGCCTTTTTCTAGATTTACAGATTCCATTATTTACTTTTCTGTATAACAGATACACGAGATCCGTAAGCGATATAACGAGCAAGATCAGCAAGATCATGGTGTTCCGAGTAAGTTTTGACTAGAATAAGGATAGAAGGTACTTGTGGGATATTTAAATACTTAAATCTTCGGTATTTAAAAAATGTTTAGGATGTCGGATGTAAACATATTAACACGACATTTTATGTAAGCCTACCGGTATAGGAACACAAAAAAGTACCGTCCAAAGTACAACGACGGATTCATCAGCATCATCATTATCAGCCAATTGACGTCCGCTGCGGAACATAGGCCTCCCACCCGGTTACACACGCGACCGCTTACAAGCAGTCTGCATCCAGTTCGGTGTGAGTTCGGTCCTGCGATCTTTATAAGGTTGTCTGTCCTTCGCCGCGTCTTTGGTCAAAGGTTCTCAATTTATGACCATCATCATGATATTGTATTTTTTTTTTTGTAATTTTCCACCGTCGACTAATGGTGCAACCGAGCCGTAATTGGTCGAGATTAGTTTTTCAGTTTCAGAAATAATATGATTATACAGGTCAAAATGTCTGAAAGTAGTAGGTACAAACGTTTTGTAACGTGTCGTCCATTGTTTGGGTAGGAAAACACGTTTCCTTTACGTATTTGTACAACACAACGTATTAGTAGGCATTCTTTGACTTAGCTATATTAAGGTAATGGAATGCGATCGTTGGGGAAATGAATTATTTTTATATTAAACGATAAATAATTAAGTAATCACATAAAAACATTTATACATTTTGCAACAACTTTGATATTCTATACGAATATTATAAAGCTAAAAAGTTTGTGTGAACGCGCTAATCTCAGGAACTATTAGAGCGATAAAAAAAATGTGTTGGATAGCTAATTTATCGAGGATAGCTTTAGGCTATAACACATCACGCTCCAATGGGAGGGAGCAGACTCAAAACGCGCGGATGAAGTCGCCCGGATCGCTAGTTTACTGAAGTACAAAAAATGATATTACAACTACAACGATACAACTTAATATACTGCTTATTACAATAGATAAAGTTGTATTATTTATTTACTTATAATGGTGAGATACATCTCAAAATGATAAATACAAATACTATTCAATAGACGACATGCTACATGTATGTTAGTTAATTCTTCACGCAAAGACAACTGAATAGAGTTTGATGAAACTTGTCAATAATAGAGCTTATACGTTGGAATAGAACAAACAATGATAGTGAATAAAACACAATCTAAACGGGTCAGTCAACCCGGGACCGCGAATGCTGAAAAATGTTCAAAACGTATGGAATCCACATACCTACTTTATTTCATTCATGGTCCAGTCATAAGCATTTCCTCTTATGCCATACCTATACGGCTTATCTAGTAGTCTTTGATGTGGAACAAAGTCAAAAGCTTTGGACATATCTAAAAATAATGCAATAAGAGGTATCTTTTGATTAAGGCTTTCTGTTATATAATGCACTAGGTTGTAGCATGCCAATGTGGTTGAGCAACCTTTGCGGAAGTCGTACTGCTCTTCTCTTAGTAAGTTATTGGAGGAAATAAAGCTATCGATACGCTTATAGACATTTTTTTTCATAGATTTTAGATAGTATTGGGATAAGTGTTATTGGTCTATAATTATTCATGTCACGTTTATTCGCCCTTCTTGTATACAGGTTTAACAAAACATAATTTTAGGGCATCAGGGAATAATCCCTGTTCTATTGACAAATTAATGAGATGGGCAAGCGGTCGGCTTAAGTCACTTGCACATGCCTTAAGTACACGTGTGCCTATGCCATCATGACTAGTTGCATTGCTATTTTTGAGCAATAAGATAATCGATGCTATTCTAGAGGCATTATGTATAATTCTTTGATTTTGTAATTTTTGCGCTTTATAAATGCATTTTTTAAGTATTTTGTTGTAATTTTTATACGCATGTTTCATTTGTACCCTATGAATTTTGTTGCTTCTAGTATATTGTAAATATAGGTGCCTCTTATTTTTGCACGCAATCTTAATCCCTTTGCTAAGCCATTTTTGGTATTTGAATTTACTATTGATCTTGACAAGTTTTACTGGGAAACAGAGCTTATTAAATAGACCAATAATGTTGTGCAATTCGTTAAATGCTTCATTCGCATTTTTGTTATTTTATACTTCAATGAAAGATAAGGCTGATATAGAGTTTTTAAACTTTAATGATATAGTCTGAGCTTCATTTTAAATGATATAGTCTGAGCTGCTTCGTGGTCAGATAGACAAAGTTGATGTATGTTTGGCTTAACCTTTGGTATGTTACTAGCGATCTGGTCAAGACATGCCTTTCTACGGGTTGCGGCGTTTATGTGCATTTTCAAATTAAAGTTTTAAAAAATATCTTTTTAGTGGTTTGTTTCTTTTTCAATCTCCAGTCAGAACTAATGTAAGTTTAGGTATATTTTTGATTAATTTATGCAAAATCTTTATAAGTTTTATAAAAAAAAACTTTACGTTAGAGTCCGGTGTCCGATAAATCTTAATGACTACTAGTTTGTACATAGGTAATTCTAGACCACAGCACTTCTATTATATTATATATTATTTTGCCAAACCTGGGTGGGGTGTCGTTGAATAGGTCTTTTAAAATTATAGTGAGGCTGCTTACATTATTTTTTGATAAAGTCGCCTGTTTCCGTAAAATTCAGTTTTGAAGGTAAACACGTGAATAATTTCACAGCACTAGCATATACGATGAATTTAGAAGGAAAACTGTCACGGCTATGATAAGTAAACAAATGACAGACTTGTAGGTCGTACATAGACTTAAAGCAAAAAAAAATTCATGTAATTTTTCGTTTAATTTTTTTTTCTTCCAAAATGCGTTAAGATATGAATTTGAAACTGTAGTTAAATATTGGTATTGATTGTCTTTTTAAGGTGTATAAATCAAAGTTATAAGTCATCTTCAACAAAAGCTATAACCGGTTTTGTCTCAAAATTTCGTATAATTTGTTATTTAAAAGGAATCAAATTGTTTTTAAATGTAAAGCAATCATAATCATATTTTACAAGTCATTTTTACGGTAGTAAAAGTGCTCACATACATAGTGGATACGGAACCCTACGTGACCGAGTCCGACTTGGATGGTAATTTTACTTATTCAGTCTTATAAATTTTATCTAACGTTTGAAAAATCGGCCCTTTACTTAATGTGTTTCTCTTCTGCTCTCTGCCTCAGTGGCGCAGCTTAGAGAGTCGCACTTTAAGCGACGGCTGCGCTTGTGGTCCCGGGTTCAATCCTCGAGTCAAACCAAAAATATGTACCTAGGTTTTTCTATTCAGAAAATCTCAGCTTAGCCCGAAGTTTTGAAGTTGGCGTATCACACCTCCGTGCCTCGCCGTTGATCCTGCGGCTGATCTCTCTCCGATCGTTTCAGATTGTTGTCCCATCGGGCTATGAGAGTAAAATGAATGGAGAGTGCACCTGTGTTTGCGCAGACACTTGTGCATTTATAATATGTCTTGCCAGTCTTGTCTTGTCAGTCGGTTATTCGTTGTGACTGGCCACCATTGTCGAAATCAGCTAGGGGGACTATTATTATTATTGATCTTATAAACGAGTGTAAAAGGTACACTACAAATATTTAGAAACCTCAAACTAAATATGTACCGGTTGCTGAACTTGATTTTTTATGAGAATTGAGCCTATTGTAGATTGTATGTAGTGAAAGTAGATTTTAAAGTAGGTACTGAATTTGAGACTTGACGGTACACTCTAAGCTTTATGTAAGTTTCTGACTTTGAATCTGTCTCTTATCGGTTCTTTAGAAGAAAAAAAATACGAATGAACTTAGAAGTCATTTTTACCCAGTGCGATTTTAGATCAGGATAACGGTAAATTGTTATTAGTATGTTAAGTAGTTAATGTAGATTTTAACTTGAAACTAGTGATTACAGTTTGAGTATCATAATCAAGTGCACAAATCATGTGGCTCAAGCAAATTGATCGACTGTCAATAACTATTAAAATATTTGCAATACTTTGTGTAAACACAAAGTTAAAACTATTAACATAATATAACATAATATCTTTATTTTGTAATATTAGACCTACTACTTTACTTACATTGAGCTGCCCTCAAATTTGCCATACCTTCTGGGTAACTAGGTCATAAGTTCACAAATTGTATTATATATTTTATCCTTATAATGTATACACCTAGTACGCAAATGTGAATAAATAAATAAATAAATTTAGTGATAAAGCAACGTGTAGGTAATGTTAAATGCGCAAAACCACAGACAACCCAAATGATTTCAATTCAATTGACCTAATTAAAAAAAATAGGCTTTATGTGGTGTTTTAGTTTTACTGGAACTTCTGATCATTTCTTGCTCTGCGGATGACGGTTTGTCGAGAAGAGGAGTCGGTAGGTAAGTAGTTATATCATCGGGCCGCTGCGCCGTGCTGACATAAATATTAATACTATCTATGCTCATAAAGAACAAATCATTGCTGGTTGAATTTTAGCAGGTTTATGCACATGATGGCTTGTCTTATTAATAAATAGACAGGGCAACATTTGTGTGAAGATTTGTATGAAAAATGTGACCCATATTAAAAAGTGGTTTAATTGATTATTCTCCTTATTCCAGTCGAACTATTTTCAGGTTTTGCGAATTCAACGTTACACGTTATCTATAACATTATTGTTTGTAGCGAATGTTGTAAATTTCAAATGATGAAATAATAATAAGTTAAGTGTTTATCAATAGCAAGAGCAATAATAAACTCAGACCCTTGACACACTGCGAATTTTAGCAGCAAGTTGTGATGCTATCGCGATGAAACATAGGAAAAATCGTTGACTGAAATGAAATGAGTTATATAGTTCAGTGGCAGCCAAAGATATGTATCACTGATCTAATTCATTTAGTTCAGTAGATCTACTATCACAATATCTCTCACTACTTCTTATTCATTCAGCTCAATCGTTAATTTATCGGGTACAGATGTATTCTTATGACTAAAAAGTAAACACATTTATAAGATTTCGCAGTCTAGCATTACGATTATAAAACAAATATATGTAATAACAACAAAAATAAACAGACATTACTCTAAACCTCACCTCAAACATCAACTTATATAACTAAATGAAATTGTAAGTCTTATTACAGACATTACGGAACAGGACTTGACTTCTGAGCTGTATTGGACGATTGTGAACGAGTGAGTCTGGAACTACATTGCTGAAGTACTTCAATTGAAGCATTCAATTAGGAACTACCCAACTCTAATTGATATGCATTTCAGCTTCTTTTGGCATCTATATAGTCACGATGCGGACAGCATCAAGCTGTCGCGCGTAAGTATCGATTCAGTCTCGATGCCGAAGCTTGACATTGAATAATGTATCTGTATACACGAGTATATACAGATACGTACTGCTGCGATGCTTTCGCGCGTTGGCGCGTTGATGCAGTCGTGCTTCTGCATCTTACCATCTAACACGCAACATTATCGATGTCAAATCTTTTCAATGCCTAAGTCGTAGTACTAAATCTATGCTAAAAGTCGGAGTTTGTACGGGGTCTAACAAAATTAACATAATATTATCTAATACAGAAGAAGAAACGGCCATGCATATCCTCTGCTCATGCGGACCGCTTATGAGCAAAATTAGTATCCATCTTTGGCGGCACATCATGCACCCGGATGAGATAGCAGATATCACGCTTCAAAGAATCTGGCAATTTATAGACTTAATGGGACTAAGCAGTGAAATTTAAATACAAGGGCGCCACAATAGATCATACCTGGTCGAGCTGGCAACAATAGATCCCAACAACCAATAATAATAATAAATAACTTATCATACTTGTTTTAAGAATGGATTTCAATAAATTACACTGACTTTTAAAAGTGTACTGATGATGACTGATGGCGTAAATTTATTATTATTCACCTACATAAATCTCCTATCTGAATGTCAGACCCTAACTCAAATTGATAATAACAGGCGCGTAAAGCAATACTAAACACTGTTAAATTTATTGTATAATATTTTTTTATTCAAATAATCAATAAAGTGTTGTAATATAAAACTTTACATCAGAATTATTTTCTTGCTCATAATAAATACTCGCTTTGTGACTTAGAATATAACTATCTTTACATATAAATAATGTAATTTTAATATCACACCACACTTTTTACAAGTCATGTTGAGTATGACACAAATATTTGTACCTGAATAGGTATAAATAAACAAACCTTGGAAACAATAATGTAGTTACAAATATCTGATATTCGAATCTATTCATATCGTAAGTATATTTACAATTTATTTGCTCTTATCATTTACTACTATCAATAAAGAAATGTCCGTAGTAATATTTGACGGAAGTATGTACCTATTTAAATACATAAATGCTAATAAAACTATCCGCATTTCCAAGCGGTTGACTGACAGGGAATGCCACAAGCCATTAAGTCCGCAAATCGTATAACTCAAAGTGCAATAAAGTTTTAATAAACTGTTTTTTTTAAAAAAAGTTTATTATAATAATTGGCAAGGCAATGCACTCCGCTGTGTTTGTATTAAATTTTAACCATTTAAATATATTTATATACGTTTCTTTTACAATTAAAAAACAATGCTTTATAAGAAGATAGCTAGATCAGTATGTAGTGTCAGTTTATAATACTATTATTAATATTATAATATCTAAACCATTCATCTTTCACGAGTGGAAACGCGAATGGTCTTAACTGTAGTTTTTATAACGTTGACAGTGGTCTCTTTTAATCATGTGGTTTTATCATATTTTATGGCAAATGTCACTAATAAGTAAAGTTTTTTCACTTTTTCACGTAGTGTACAGCGGTTCTGTGTATAATCTTGTAGGCACGGATATGTTGCTCGGAGCGGCAGTTGGTGGCTCTCTTGATAGTAAAAGAGCAGAGCGCGCTCTTTTCTTGGCTGAAAACGAAAGTACTTAGACATTACTACATAGTTGTTGTTTTATAAGATAATGGGATAAATAAAATAAGGAAAAAAGAAAAAAAAACCGGCCAAGTGCGAGTCGGACTCGCGTACTGAGGGTTCCGTGCCAACTTTAACTGAATTAGGGAATCCACTTACTTCCACTTAATAAAATAGTACAATATTTTGTTGACAGCAAACATAATGTTGTTTTTCATTGTGTTTTTATGAAGAACAAAGTTATGTTTGCGGTTGTTGTAAAATGTGCTTTATCTCAAAAATTTTCTCATTCGATTCCGTCCAAACCAATTTTCGTTGAAAGTTTTTGTTAAGGGGCTACCCGGATTTTTAGCGCACTTACTAGCGCCACTTTAGTAAAAAAAACATAACTCGTTAAATAAAAGACCAATCAAAAATCTGGTAGATACGATTGTAGTACAGGTTCTATATACTTGTTTCTGAAGTTTACGCGAATATTACTCATTGAAATAAAACAACTTTTTTACGGATTAACTTTTCATGCCTTAGACAAACCCAACCACTTTATACGTTTTGACCAACCTAAAGTACTATCAAAAGAACGTCGGTTCATTCCACGTATGCTACGCGAAGCTGTAGAAATAAGAAAACATCCAAATTTCAACAGAGAAGATGGTTGAAAAATTCCACCTGCATGGGATCCAGTTCTAACTAGGACCCAAGCTAGACCACTCACTGCAAGATCACAAGACACAGTTAGCTCTTTCTGCGTGGATAGGAACGTTAATTAATAATATGAGTGACGGTAGTGTATATTTTTCAAAACTCTGTAAATGACAAAATAACATCTTAGTCTACCCGTGACCACGAACGCTGTAAAGTGTTCGAAACGTCGGGATAAAATTAATAAACTCGCGAAAAGTTAATCCGTAAAAAATTTGTTTTATTTCAACAGGTTCTATAGTTTATTTAGTACGTTTAAATTGTTTCTAAAGTAGTTAACTGTAGTTAGAGTTAGAAAAACTGCTAAATATGGCCACTTTTAGCATTTTTGCTAACTGTAACTGCAGATAACTGTGTTTAATTGAACTTAAACATTGTGTCTAAACCACATAATCAGAGCTACAATCGTATCTACCAGATTTTTGATTGGTCTTTTATTTAACGAGTTATGATTTTTCTAGTAAAGTGGCGCTAGTGTGCGCGGTAAAAATCCGGGTAGCGCCTTAAGATCTACCTTATCTATTTTTTTCAAAATATACACTTGCTTAGTTTAGAAGATAGATAGGGGGAGACGCCCATTTTACCACTTTGAACCGTCTAGCTATGAAACTTTTGACTTTAAGTGAAAGTGGTTTTAGGAACCTATATGTCATTTTAAGAGACCTATCTATAGACACCCCACAGCTATAGGTTTGACTTTATTTTTCAGTTTTAGTTTCACGTATGGGAGCCCCCCTTAAATATCATATTATTTATTTTTTGTATAAGAATTGTAATGCGGTTAACAGGATACATCTTCCTACCACATTTTAACAGTGTGATATTTATAGTTACAGAATAAAGTGGCTGTGACATACGGACGGACAGACAGACAGACAGACATGACGAAACTATAAGGGTTCCGTTTTATTCCATTCGGTCACGGAACCCTAAAAAGAAATTGATCATTCTTTACGACTCCAAATTAATCTATCTCATTTACAATTTCCACATTACTGGTAGCTGTAAATATCTTGGCCACAGATAAAACCTTCATTCTAGGATAAAAAACCAAAAGAAGTGGGTTGGATAACTTCGCTTACCAGTAGAATGCATGCAGCACAGCACAAGTGTGGCTATGAACGCTGCTATCGGTAGTATCCCAGCTAGGATCAGCAATGCATGCTGAGCTGGCGAGTGTTTCGGGCGTGACACACCGCAACTGGTTATGTTGTGTACGTTGTACGTCTCCAGGATCCCCTGAAACTCCGTGCCGAGGGAACGTATGGTCGCTTTCATAGCTTTAGGCGTGAGCGCTTCGCCTGTTTCGGTTTTGCGGAATTGGAAGCATGGGCTGTAACAAAAGTTCAGTTTTAGAATGTGTAATGACCGTGTTTCTGTGTTACATCTTCCAGTCTGTTACTACTGTTTTGACGACCCGTCTGGTGTAGTGGTCGAGAAATCGCCTACTACGCAGCGGGTTGCGGGTTCGATCCGCGCAACATTTGTGTGCATGAACATGTCTGTTTGTATTGGTCTGGGTGTTTTCTATGTATATCATGTATGTATTTACAAACAAAAAGTATTTAAGTATTAGATCCGTTGTCTGGCACCCATAACACAAGCTTTGAGTAGCTTACGTTGGGACTAGATGGCGATGTGTGGGAATGTCCAAAGGATATTTATTTATTTATTTATTCTACCCGAGAACACCACGAACGCGCAGTAAAAGTAGAACACCAGTTGTTTGAATTGAAATAAGTATAAAATATTTCTGCGTTCAAGACCGAACACCGTTCGCTAACAATACTAAAAACTGTTACTCGTCTGGGGTTGAAGTAGAATGCAGTACGCGTGCATAGCTCCATGTATTTGTTTCTTAATGGTTTCTTTCTATCCTAAGTTACGCAAGGTACTAAAACTAAAACTATGAGACAGCCCCAATCAGAAGGCAAAATATTGATGGCATTATTGGCTAGACTTAAGCCCATCAAACATTTTAAGAAAAAGCTTTAAAAAACTGACTAAAAAAGCTTAAAATAGCACATTTGCCTTCTATTTAGGAGAAACCACTTTATTTAAAGTCTGTGCATGATGATGTGCTCGGACTGTTGGTGGCTTTGATGTACGCAAGCTTGAGATAATGCAATGACTCCAAATTTATTTGTTACAAATGAATAGAATGGAAATGCGTTAATGTAAGCGTTTTAAGTCAATTTTATTATTACGGTACAGTTTTTTGTATTATTTCTAAAAAAAAACAAATCTATAAAATTACTGAACCGATTTGATGAAACTTACACTGTTCGTTTCTTAAATTGAAGTATACATGATTGAACATAAAAAACCAGCCAAGTGCGAGTCGGACTCGCACACTAAGGGTTCCGTGCCAATTTTAAGTAAATTAGAGATCGACTTACTTTCCTTAGCCCAAATACCACCATATTTTGTTGACAGCAAATCTAACTTGGTTTTTCATAGTATTTGTATGAAAAACAAAGTAATATTTGCGGTTAATGAAAATGTGCTTTATGTTAAAAACTACTAGTTCGATCTCGTTTAAACCAATTAAGTTGAAAGTTTTTGTCAAGATCTACATCATAAGTTTTTTTTAAAAAATGTACACTAGCTTAGTTTAGAAAGCTCATTTTACCACTATGGAAGTTCTATATATAAGGTTTCAAATGTTAGACTTTTAGAGAAAATGGTTTTAGGAACCTCGATGTCATTTTAAAAAACCCATCCATAGATAGCCTACACGATTTTTTTTAGGTTTGTTTCATGTATTTGAGGGGCCTTAAATATCATTATTTTTTAATTTTTGTATGAGAATCGTAAAGCGGTTACTAAATTTTAACTGTGTAATACTAATAGTTTCAGTATAAAGTGACTGCGACATACGGACGGACATACAGACAGACAGACTTCTCGAAACTATAAGGGTTCCGTTTTTTGCCAATCGACTACGGAATCCTAAGAAGAATCATTTCGCTATGACTTCTCGTTTTTGAGAAATTACATACAAATATCCAAAGATGCAGACATACATACATTTATGAAACCCAGCACACGTGTTTAGAAGCATTACTAGATCTACATACTCAAATATTATCAAATTCCAACGAATCACATACATAGACATTGATTGATTACTTAATTTTTTTGAGTAGGTAAAAAGACAATCACCCGGATTTAAGTAGAAGTCCGTATATGCGTCGTCATTAAGCTGCATCTTAAGACCTCGTGGTGTTAGGGCAACGGACATGCGACCGTAAAGCTGCGTTACTTTGGCTCTAGAGACAGTCACTCAGCAGGCGTAAGAGAGGCTATTTGGGCTTCTCGCTTCTTTATTTATTTTTTTCGTCAGGAAATGTGTTAGGCATACCATGCCAGCGGCGGGGGCCAACCAGTAGGTTATGTGGGACTCCCCCACCCAATAGGGTGGGTATATCCACTAAAACCTGACCGTGTCCTCCGGTGCCATTAGTAAGGAGAGAGCCACGAGTTAGCACCCTGGGCATTTGCCCTGGGCATTCTTCCGCAACCTCACCTCTGGCTAGGTTAACAGAGACACCTCACCCTGGGTTTGAGTAGAAGGCAGTATGTGCGGCGTCGTGAAGCTGCATCTTAAGACCCCGTGGTGCAAGAGCAGCGGACATGCGATCACGAAGTTGGGTCACTTTGGCCCGCGTGCCGCCCGGTAGGACTAGACGCAGGAGATCTCTTTCTCTTACTACTACCACCTGGAAATTCAAATTAAACATCATTCTATTAGGCTTGAACTTGGCATACATAAAAATACATAGTTACATAGACTGCTACAAAGTCCTTATTACGATGCGCTGGTCGTTAGCGCAGTATTCTCTATACTAGCGTAGCTCTTAACAAAAGAGTGATGAAATATTATTACCTCTATTGCAATGTCGCTATATCTTTCAGGGTCTTGTGAATTGTTCGCTCTCACCAATAACCTGTAAATGTTTACCAATAATGTTAGTTTAATTTTAGATATTATTATACATAGAGATTTTCTAGATTATTTTTATCTAGATTTGTAATATTAATTATTTTTGATCCAAACCTGAATATACCATCAGCATAATGTATTAAATTCTTCATTATCTTCATCTCTCCTGTAGAATTGTTCAATACAATAACATCAGTGATGTTGCTTAATGATTTTGACTTGATCGGAGATTCAAAGCTCATGTTAACAATCTTGTAGTGTATTGGTAACGCGTCGGGGTCTTTATCAATGGCTTTCACTGTAGCAATGATTGTGTCAATAGGAACGTTTAGTCGAACTCCAACAGTCATGTTAGCGCTTTCAAATTCTGGTAAGTGATCGTCTATGTCCAAAATTTTGATCAGAATCTGAATTTCTGAAGGATCCTGTGAATAGAAATGATAAGTAAGATTACGGTGTGAAACCACACCAATTTTATTGATCGAATGCACCTTATACACGACTTACCAATCGGTTATAAGATTTGCTCAGTCGCGGGCTAGTTCCTAACTTGAAACATTTCACAGTCAGTATGATTCTGGAAATTTCCTCTCTATCAAGTCTTGCTGCTGCAGTTATTAACGCTTTGCTCTCGTTTGTTCGTTCTAGTTTGACTAACGCAAATTCGTTACCAGCTGTAAATGCAGGATTATTGTAAGTATTATTTCTGTTATAAATAACCAAACTTAATAAAGTGTGAATAATATTACCTGTTATAGCGTAATCTATAGCAGCATTTTCGCCAATGTCTTCATCAATAGCTTCTATCACACCCACTACAGTTCCGATTGGAACCTCTTCTTTGACTGTCACCAAAAACGGTGGATCATCCTGCAGTATAGAGAAATCAATTGTTTAGTCAAGAAAAATAGCACAATCCAGCATATTTGGTTCATCATAGTACCCTATCTCACTAGGTAGCAATTTATAATGTAAATACGATTAAATAATATAACCTAAAACGTGATTTCTTACCAAGTTTCTAGCAAAATGAGGCTTATGATCATCAACATCAGTGATTGATACTGTTACAATCCGAGTGCTTTGTTGTGGAGGTTGACCTCTGTCTGTGACGAGTAGAACTAATGTATACGAGTCTTTACGCTCTCTATCCAACGATTTTCTTGTAGTTATCAGTCCCGTGTGAGCATCTGTAACAAAGTTTAAGATTAGTCAGTTGTTCCAATTTTACATAACCTGAATTTTACTCGCATCGTATCCGATCATATACTTACCAATAGCGAATGTCTTAGCGTCAACGTTGCTTTGTTGTATAGAATAGTAAAGCTGACCAGAAGGTTGAGTTGGGTCATCTGGATCACTTGCCACTACTTGGAAAACAGGAGAACCGATGGTCGCATTCTGGAAGTACAAATTAAAAATGAGTTGCTTGACGTTATTACTTTATCAAATATAGGAATCATCCTTTGTTCACTATGGAATACTCGTATTTACCTCACTAACTCTCAACATCTCTCCAACTGCAGGTCTTATAAACCTTGGCACGCCATCATTGGCACTGACATCTCCTATGTATAAAGATAGTGATGTGTCCCCTGTGTGACCACCTCCGTCGGTAGCGCCAATAAGAAGTCGGTATGGATCAGTTCTGCCACGACCGGTTAGGTCTTTTCGAGTCTTCACTTCGCCTGTTATCGAATCTATCGAAAATAGACCTGTGGGATTTAAGAAAAGACGTTAATACAAGGGACTTCTGTCAACTACTTTTTTACTTCATATGTGTAGTAAGGTGTACTACCATTGGCTTCTCCTTCGTCTAAAAAGTCATATTTGATTTCGCCACCCAAACCCTCATCTGGGTCCGTGGCTGTTACATTTATTACGCTGATACCTATTGGAACGTTTTCAGGCACCACGGCTGCAAAAAAAATATTTGTTTTATGTTTGTGGCAGAATAAGGACAAAAATAGTGTACGGTAAATATAATTTATATTTGTGTGACTAAGTTTCTAATTACCAGTGTAAACATGCTTCTCAAACAAAGGCGTATTATCATCAACGTCGAGTACATCAACTAGGATAGTTGAAGTAGTTTTGAGTCTATCGGCGCCACCTTTAGGAGTGTCGTATGCTTCTACTTCAAGGCGTAAAACAGACTGACGCTCACGGTCTAAGGTTTTGTTTGGTGCTACCTGTAAAAATGAAAATTTCTCAAAGCTTCTAAAAAGCAAATATTACTTCTGCTCGTTTGCGTAGTCAAAACATTTTTTTGTATTCGTACCTGTATAACACCAGTGACATTATTGATGGTAAAAAGATCTGAGTTTTCTCCCCTGAGTAGGTACTGCACATCGGAATATCCTTTGATTTTATCTTCTTCTGTCAATACTGCATCAGCATCGTTTGCTTTTACAGTTACTAAAAGCTCTGGATATTGAATTGATTCTAAAACGCTGACTTTGTATAGCTGAAAACCAAACGCATAATCAATACACATTAATGCCATTAGGTCATAAATATAAAGTAAATGTCGTTAGAAAAGTTATTGTTTATTTACCTCTTTCTCAAAAATCGGGGCATTGTCATTCAAGTTCATGACCTCAATGATTATTTTTGCTTTGCTATGCTTACTACCGTCGTTACTAGTTGCTTTTACAGTTAAAGTTAAGTTAGGAGTAGTAAGACGTTCATAATCAAGATTGTTTGTTAAGACAACTTGTCCACTTGAGGGATCAACTTGCAACAAACCTGTTTCTGCATTTATCACTTTGAAACTTGAAACCAAGTGCCCTGATATAGGATCTTCGGCCATTAAAACTAAGACTGTACTTCCTATGGGTTGTTCTTCCTTTATTTTATGGTATATTACAGGACTAGAACTTGTCCATCCTGGGTTAGTAAACTGAGGGTTTTTATCTGCATATGGCTGAATGTATATTGTATGTTCGACTATCGCAAACTGTTTATCTTTATTTAGCTCTGCATGAACATCAACAACCTTTACTGGTAATATCATTATAGAGGCCTGACTGTAATCTAAAGTACCATTTACTAATATTTCCCCAGAGTCTTCGTCAATTTTGAATACTCTTTTATAGTCATATGGAGAGTTAGGCTTAAGTTGAACACCGGCTTTAGAAAAAGCTCTTATTGGATCCATCAAGCTAAATTTTAGCTTCGAGTTGACATCGGTATCATATGCCACCATTCGTGCTACAAACTGGCCAACTTTGGCTTTTTCAGAAATGTACGTGGTGGCATCAGTCATATTGAATTTTGGTGCTTTGTCGTTAACATCTTGAATAGTTACAAATACTGTAGTGGTTGCTGTTTCAGGGATAGGCATGCCGCTATCAACCGCAGATACGATGATTTCGTACTTGTCAGCATTTATATCTCGATCTAAATTTGCATCACTAGATACTGTGATAACTCCTGTTCTGAAATTGTAATAATGATAAAATATATTGCCAATCGTCCCATTTTGATTTTATCTGATAAAATGGTAAGAAGTCTTGACTTACTTTTCATTGATAGCAAAATTATCCTTTGATCCTGAAATAATGTGGTACGTTAACAGGTCATCCAATCCATCTGGGTCATTTGCTATAACTTGGGTTACGTTTTCGCCTGGCTTAGCGTCTTCCTTTATGCTTGCTTTGTAATTCATTGGGTTAAGATCGAACGTGAAACCTTCATTACTATCAGGGTTTCGTTGATTAACAGTATACTTATAGTGGTGATAATTTCCCTTAAAAGTTGGTCTTTGGTTTCCAGGTACTCCAACTCTGATATACGCTCGGGTTTCATTGTGAAGAGGAGGACTTCCTGATAATAGATACAGTGCTATTTAGCAATCGCAGATATAACATAAAATAAAAAAGGCAGAAAGAATACATACCGTAGTCAGTGGCTCTTACGATTAACTCATATTGACCTCTCGGAGTATCCATAGTCTCAACTTTGTCCACGATAGATATTTCCCCTGTTTCTTCATCTATGGAAAATACATTTCCTTTGTGAGTGATGCTGTTGTCTGATACCAGCGTGTAACGTACTCGGCCTCCACCTTGTGTCGGCCCATCGGCGTCAGTAGCCTGTAACATTAACATTATTTTTATACTTATTCGTTTTAGTTTTGACTCAATTGATGTGGAAACTAATTCTTACCCTGACCACAAGTTGTGGTTCAAAACTAGTAGCTCCGTCTCTGATAGTTCTACTGTACTCTGAATATTCAAAAATCGGTGCATTATCATTTACATCTATCACATCAATAAATATGCTAGCTGTAGAACCTTTGCCCCCGCCGTCTTTGGCAAATATTGTTAGACTATAACTTTTCTGCTTTTCATAATCCAACAATTGACCTACGTAAACTCCACCCTTATTTTTATCAGTCTTAAACATGTTAGAACCAAAACCAGTCAAAGTATATTCTATTTCTCCGAAAATTCCATAATCTTTGTCTGATGCTTGTACTTCTCCTATTTTGGTTTCTATTGTAGCATTTTCTTGGACATAGAACTTGTATGTTGGTTCATCAAATACAGGAGCGTTATCATTCATATCTAATAACTTAATATTAACCCTAGCCGATGACAATTCTTTACCATCCACCGATGTGACTATATCAAAGCTGAACAATCTCATGTCCTCGTCATCAATATCGTAATCGAGTTTGGACGAATCTTTCACTTTAATGCTTATCGGCGTCCTACCTTCACCGTGATCGTTGCTTATGGTAAACACTCCTTTCGAATTAAATACATCACGTAGACTTAAATCATATTTACTGTTCATGCCTATATCATGATCTTCTACATAAATTGATAGACCTGGAAGTGGACTACCGTTCTCGATATTTTCTGGCACAGATATGTCGAATACTTTTTTATTAAATTGTGGAACGTGATCATCGACATCAGTAACAATTACTGTTATTTGAGTAACAGTATAGTCGGATGGTACTTCTCCGTTTATCATTTCTGTGGCTTTAACAAAAAAAGTATATACTCCTCCATTTTGCATAACAGCATCACTTTCTCTATCAATGGGATTTTCTGAAGCTACAAGAACAGCTTTTCCGAACGGCCGTTCTGGCGTGAGCTGGAAGTATTGTTCAGAATCTCCCTCTATAGTTAACAAAACTGGTCGAGGATTTGCAGTATCTCCATCCTTAGCAATGATTTCCATAATACTCGTACCCTAAAAACAAATGAAAAATGATTCATGTTCACATCTCGTCTCTTAAAAAATACCGGTATCCGTAATGAAAAAGTTAAATCTTTACCGGTGGTGTATTCTCAGGTACAGTGGCAGAGTAAGGTGCGTTGACAAAAGCCGGCGGTTGATCTTGCACGTCTTGAACAGCCACTGAAACACTTGCCCAAGCTCGCAAAGGCTTATCCGATTTGTCGCTAGCTTCCAAACTGATCACGAACGCTGATCTGCTTTCGAAGTCCAGTGGTTTATTAAGGTACAAGCGGACTTGATACTCATTTTGTGAAACCTGGATAAAAAAAATGCTGTACTAATGTGTGTAATGTGTAATGATTTCAGTCCACTAAATAATCACATGCAACGCTGTATGTACTTGAAAGCTAGTGGTTGAATTAAAGGTGTATGTAATAATGTTTTAACTAGCTAATACATTATTTAGTAAATAATCCAATTACCACATCAGTAACCACTCT
This sequence comes from Pyrausta purpuralis, assembly GCA_963924145.1. Classification (NCBI taxonomy): domain Eukaryota; kingdom Metazoa; phylum Arthropoda; class Insecta; order Lepidoptera; family Crambidae; genus Pyrausta; species Pyrausta purpuralis. The sequence goes on along the minus strand of OZ001648.1, from coordinate 1,438,438 downwards.
AAATGTGTTGCAGGCTTCGAAATCACTCCCTTTTTCTTTTGTTGAACACACTACTCGTATTCTTGCGTTATCGCCTTCGTCACGATCTGTTACCAATATCTTTGGCGTGACCTGAAAAAATACATGTTTTTTTTAATTAACAAATTGTCATTTAACACATATTATGCCGTTTGAGGATCGTGTAACGTATTTCAATAAGCCGTTAAAGTGGCGTTAACTGTTGATGTGTCATCGTTTTAACGTATCGCTCGACGGTCAAACACTTAAGTTTCTTTCTTCTCTACATCTTTTCTTTAATAATTTTATTAACTTGAATTAGAATTGATTTTGAGTTCACCTCTATTTCGGAGTCAACTGGAATAGCCTCGCTTATGTTGACGATGTAGGGTCGGTTGTGGAAAATAGGTGGATTGTCGTTGACATCTTTGACGGGTATAACTCGGCGCAGGGATATCGTATTCGGTTCTGTATTTGCTATCCCTTCATCTGCAATTAAAAAAAATGTTTAAATTTACTTTTTATTGGATTATTTGCCACTATCATTATGTTGCTACGATAGTAAATAGATAGTTATTCGATTTCAGCTCACCTGTGATACTGATGATGACTTCTAAAGTTTCCTGTTCTTCTCTGTCTAAAGACTTCGCAAGAGTCACTACCCCAGTGAATGGGTCTACAGTGAAGTATTGGCCGGATATTGAATATCTTAACTGGCCATTTTCGGGATCCACACCTGGAATTTCATTTCGATATGTATTAGCTATGCGTCATCATAGAATCATAAAAACAAAAACCGGCCAAGTGCGAGTCGGACTCGCGGCCTGAGGGTTCCGTCCCAATTTTAACTGAATTAAGAAATCCACTTACTTCCACTTAAAAACCACTATATTTTGTTGACAGCAAATATAACTTTGTTTTTCATAGTCTTTGCTCTTCATATTTGTATGAAGAACAAGGTTAAAGTCCGTTCCTTTTTGCTTGTCGAATATTGGTAACAATCTTGATATTCCTTTTTACCGAAATTATAAATTGTAAAATAACATAAACTATAAACTCAAAACTGACCAAGTACAAAGGTAATTCATCGTTTAGCACGGAGATATTTATTAAATCAAATAGTAAATTAATTTTATTCACTGATATGATTTTAAAAGATTGTTTACATTATTGGACTAGAAAAGGGAAACTGACTTTATGTTTGCGTTGTTGAAAATGTGCTATATCTCAAAACTACTAGTTCGATCCAGTCCAAACCAATTTTCGTTGAAAGTGTTTGTTAAGATCTCGCTTAGTTTAGAAGTTAGAGGGGGGGAGGGTTCATTTTACCAGTTTGGACGCGTGAATTTATCAAACTTTAGCCTACTTGTTTCTGAAGTTTACGCGAATATTACTCATTGAAATAAAACAACTTTTTTACGGATTAACTTTTCGCGAGTTTATTAATTTTATCCCGACGTTTCGAACACTTTACAGCGTTCGTGGTCACGGGTAGACTAAGATGTTATTTGTCATTTACAGAGTTTTGAAAAATATACACTACCGTCACATATTATTAATTAACGTTCCTATCCACGCAGAAAGAGCTAACTGTGTCTTGTGATCTTGCAGTGAGTGGTCTAGCTTGGGTCCTAGTTAGAACTGGATCCCATGCAGGTGGAATTTTCCAACCATCTTCTCTGTTAAAATTTGGATGTTTTCTTATTTCTATAGCTTCGCGTAGCATACGTGGAATGAACCGACGTTCTTTTGATAGTACTTTAGGTTGGTCAAAACGTATGAAGTGGTTGGGTTTGTCTAAGGCATGTTCACACACTGCAGATTTTATGTTTCGTCTATGTTTAACGTCAGCTATATGTTCTTTTATCCGCACGCCTATACTTCGTTTGGTTTGCCCGATGTAGGAGAGGCCACAGTCACATTCCAGTCTATACACCCCTGCATCTTGAAGAGGTATGGTGCACTTGACAGGTGGTAAAAATTGGTTAATCTTCTTTGGCGGCTTGAAATAAGTCTTGATGGAAGCTCGCTTCAAGATATTCCCAATCTTGTCAGTGACCCCCTTGATGTAAGGTAGTACGGCAGGTGGGCGTTCAACTGTCATGGGCTTGGCACTGGCACGGGGTCTGCAACGACGTGGTACTGGAAGCTGGTTGTCCCGTAGTACCTTCCTTACATGCTGAAGTTCAGCAACCAGGTGTCGGTCGTCACAGATGCCCAACGCTCTCTGAAACAAAGTTTTGCCCACGGTAGCTAACTGTGAAGGATGATGGTGAGATGCACCATTGAGATATTTGTCTGTATGGGTGGCCTTTCTAAAATTATTTAATTATTTTCAGTACCACGTCGTTGCAGACCCCGTGCCAGTGCCAAGCCCATGACAGTTGAACGCCCACCTGCCGTACTACCTTACATCAAGGGGGTCACTGACAAGATTGGGAATATCTTGAAGCGAGCTTCCATCAAGACTTATTTCAAGCCGCCAAAGAAGATTAACCAATTTTTACCACCTGTCAAGTGCACCATACCTCTTCAAGATGCAGGGGTGTATAGACTGGAATGTGACTGTGGCCTCTCCTACATCGGGCAAACCAAACGAAGTATAGGCGTGCGGATAAAAGAACATATAGCTGACGTTAAACATAGACGAAACATAAAATCTGCAGTGTGTGAACATGCCTTAGACAAACCCAACCACTTCATACGTTTTGACCAACCTAAAGTACTATCAAAAGAACGTCGGTTCATTCCACGTATGCTACGCGAAGCTATAGAAATAAGAAAACATCCAAATTTTAACAGAGAAGATGGTTGGAAAATTCCACCTGCATGGGATCCAGTTCTAACTAGGACCCAAGCTAGACCACTCACTGCAAGATCACAAGACACAGTTAGCTCTTTCTGCGTGGATAGGAACGTTAATTAATAATATGTGACGGTAGTGTATATTTTTCAAAACTCTGTAAATGACAAATAACATCTTAGTCTACCCGTGACCACGAACGCTGTAAAGTGTTCGAAACGTCGGGATAAAATTAATAAACTCGCGAAAAGTTAATCCGTAAAAAAGTTGTTTTATTTCAATAAACTTTAGCCTTTAAAATAAAATGGTTTTAGGAACCTTTAAGTCATTTTTAAGACTTATACATAGACACCTCACACGTATAGGTTTGACAAAAAAAAATCTTTTCGGTTTTCGTTTCATGAATTGAAGCCCCCCCTTAAATATCATAATTTTTCATTTTTTGTATAAGAATCGTAAAGCGGTTAACTGGATATACCTTACAACTAATTTTCAACAGTGTGATGCTTATAGTTACAGAATAATGTTGCTGTGGCATACGGACGGACAGACGAAAGACTTGACAAAACTATAAAAGGATTTTTGAATTTTATAGCTATTGTTGCGAGCTTTAAAATATGTATGCTTTTGTTAGGCTTTGGACGATTGTTATGATGGTTTAACCATAATTTCTTATCTATCTCTTCTCGTGTTCGCGAGTTGCCCTTAATTAAATTTTATTTGTATTTTTGGACAAGTTATATAAAAAAAGTTGATCGATATTTTGAACATAAAAAGTTAGTCTAGAGTTACATTAATTGATAAATAAAAATACCTTTCAAATGATACACAGGCGTTCCAACAGGCGTGTCTTCTGGTAGGCTAAACTGTGACATATCCCCGATCTGGGGCACAAAGTGTGGGGCCCTGTTAATCACTTGGGCTCGACATGAACCCAATAGGGTGACGAGCAGTAATATTAGCAGAGGGTTCGGCACGCTGAAGACCGTAGCCGCTTTGCGCTTTTGGAATATTACTTCTGCCATCTAAAATTAAATTTTAAATTTTATTAATGTATATAAAGTCTGCTCTTAGCTTGTCGGATATTGTAAACAATCTTGACACTCCTTTTTTATAAAATAATTAATTTTAAAATAAGATAAATATAAAAATCACAACCTACATAGGTAATTTATCGTTGAACACTGTAATCTTCTTAAATCAAATATATCATTAATTTTATTCACTTATAATATTTTAAAAGTTATGAAAAGATTGTTTACATGATCCAAATAGCAATAGCAAAGAAAAACGGACTTTATCGTTGAATTTGCAGGTATGTTTCGAAATAAAGTTGTCGTAAAAAGGCGTTCATGTTTTTTGTGGCAAGCTAAGAGTATTTGTTTCATTGAATCCAATAAAAATGTGGAACTTCCCTAATATGGCTCGCATCATTGCATTTTTGATTCCGATAGTGTAATTGATTCAAATAACACCTACAACACACTTACTCGTATTTAGTATCTTGTTAGATCATTTAAGGCGCTACCGGGATTTTCAACGCGCACACTAGCGCCACTTTAGTAGAAAAATCATAACTGGTTAAATAAAAGACCAATCAAAAATCTGGTAAACACGATTGTAGTACAGGTTTTTTAGTTTATTTAGTACGTTTAAATTGTTTCTAAAGTAGTTTACTGTAGTTAGAGTTTGAAAAACAGCTAAATTTGGCCACTTTTGACCAGATTTTTGATTGGTCTTTTATTTAACGAGTCATGATTTTTCTACTAAAGTGGCGCTAGTGTGCGCGTTAAAAATCCGGGTAGCGCCTTAATTTGTACCCGCACACTTACCGTGCGTACATAATATCACCTTCCATTCCAATACGAGTTGACAGTTCACCCATTCATGTTCATAGCTTAACGTTAAACTCTTCCGCTGAACTGTCTTAAGATAAAACCAACTAACCACTAGGCGACCTGATACATTACAACACCGGCCTACGAGACCGAGACGTTTGCGCAAGTTATTGTTCTGACTGGACCACCACTGGCACTTGTTCCACCGGTCTGAGGTAATGTATACTATTTGCAAGCTAATTAGAAGTTTGTGGGTATATAAACCAGATCGTATACTTAATGGATTGGTAATTACGATTTGGTTACAATAAGATTTCGGGATTTTTGTCTAGTTGAGTTTACATGGTTTTAGCATTAGCACAAGAACAATAAATAAATGTCTTTGATTTAAAGATGGCAAATAGTCCCCCTAGCCAATTTTTGGACTACGGTGGCCAGTCACAACGACTAACCGACTGCGCGGGACATATTATAGTGCACAAGTGTGTGCGCAAACATAGGTGCACTCTCTATTCCTTTCACTCTCATAGCCCGATGGTGTCCCATCGGGCAATCTGACACAACCGGAGAGAGATCAGGCGCAGGACCAACGGCTTTAGGTGCTTTTCCGAGGTACGGGGGTGAAACAACTCCGGGTTACCCTAAGAATTTCTGAAAAGAAAAACTCTGGTTTATATTTTTGGCCCGACCTGGGGATCGAACCCGGGACCTCTGGCGCAGCCGTCGCTTTAAAGTGCGACCCTCCTACCGCTGCGCCACCGAGGCAGTTAAGCAAAGATGGTTAAGTTAAAGATGGCAAATATTTTAAAGCGACTATGTATTTCTTTTTAATTATAGCAGGGCATTTAAGAAAGCACAAATAACAGTACGTAACCTAGACGACACACAGTGTGCCACGTAACCCAATCTCAAGGCAAGGGTTATGGTATAATGTATCCTCCGCGAGAAACATTTTTCTTTGCCTTTTAGCATTTGGGTGAGGTGTTCCTCCATGACCTCTCTTGTGTTGTATCTTATTACACTGTACCGGAGGGAAGGCATTGCACGCAAGATGCTAGTTCCTCACGAAACAAAAACGTTACGGTGGCCAATTATCACCGTTTCCCATAACCATTGTGCTCAGTTCAGTGACATGCTTAGGGCTGTCATGCATGATATAGTTTTCTTAACATAATTATCTTAAGGTATTTTACTGCCTACATTATTTTATCATTTGAATCAATTAAAAGAACATCTTGGTTGATGCTATGACTAGTGGAGAATGCCAGCTAGCGTTGAATTTAGGCAATTAATGGTTTAAGAAATAGTAAATAAATACTTTCAAGATTAATAAATATCTGACCGCGATACTATTGAGACCCCAGACTCTACTGGAAATTACTTTATAAAAATCTGACAGTTACCCTGCATAATAGTTTTGTACCATAAATGATATTGATTTATTGTAGTATCTATTATTTTATATAGGTTAAGCAACATCTACCTAACTATTAAAATTTCAATCAGGCCAAACAGGGAATAGATAGTAGTAGATTATGTATTATGGAACATTTTATTTAAGATTATTTTACTAAAAGATATGTATGTGTTTTTCATCAGCCACCCCTAACCGTAGCTAATAGTGACTAACCATTGTTGTGCGTTGCTAAACACTCGGTAATACATTCACAGGTTTTCATCGTAAATCTTTTAAGAGGCATCACCTTCGTTGTCTTGTATTTTCTGATTTTGACATTATACAGATTACAAAATCCTATGTGACTCAGGTAAAACAATCTTTGTTGGTGCAGCATTTTACGTTGACTAACATTGTTGGTAAGCGATGTCAGAATGTATGACCTAATGTCAAATTTTGAAGCATTTAGTGCCATATTAAATGTGATCATAATGATAATACTACTTCGGACTGAGTTTTAGACATGAAATTGATACATAAATTCGTCATTGTACCTATAATGAGGAAAACTTAAGATATTTAAACGCATAAAGCTCTACATTGTTTTTAACAGTAAAAAAGAATACTAGTCTGGTAGCGCAGATACAAATTAAGCGTTCTTGTTGATAGTTAAAATATGTCTTTTCCAGGTAATTATTCACCCATGTCGGTACTCATGTTGAGACTTAATAAAGTAAGATCTGATAAGAAAGTAAACAAGGATGAAGAAAGTAGCTCTTGTTCCGATACCGCGACCCCATTTTCCTAACAGACATTCCAAAACATTCCGAATACAACCAAAAAGGTGATTAAACTTCTCGCTAAAAGTGTTACGAGGAAATCAGAAGTCGCGTGACGAAAAATGCACGTTCTGTCAAACAAAAACGCTTTGTGGAGGAACTAGAAGCCTGCAATTTGCCGCACGCTGCACCGATGACAGTCACTTAGGCCAATTATACACTATTTTCCTAAAATCTTAAAAGACATTGATATATTGACTCCATTACTTATTAACTTGAATTGCCCAATATACTTAAAAAAAAGGTTAGGCAAAAATCCCAGTCCGTTTGACTGGGATTTTTTCGCTGCATCTTTATAGAAACACTAGAATATAAATAGCTCCAAAAGAGTTCTAGGTTGGGACGTTAAAATGCCTCTTGTCACCCTGTAAGTCTTTATAACTTTTAGATCTTCATGATTTCGTCGATAGAAATTAGAACAGGCATTTTGTACCGACTAGGTCACAAAATGGGCAAGATAAAAAATACTTACGTCCGAAATTTAAGCCTCCCATTCGCTCCGTCGATATTTACAAATTAATTTAAAATTGTTCAACGTAACATTTAATACCTACACCGTCTTTGCCTCCTATGACAGGGGGGCAGCCAGGATACGATTATAACTGCCGATTTCCCATCTTTAATCCCTGAACAGCGACGACAACGTGTTTGGTGTATTGGTTAGAGCTCCTGACTATTACGCCGGCCGTCGCGGGTTCGAATCCCGCAAGGGGCAAACGTTTGTGAGATGAGCACGAATATTTGTACCTGAGTCATGAGTGTTTCATATATATTTAAGTATTTATGGGAGACGCCCCCGGCATAATCGTTGTCTGGTATTCGTAACACAAGGAAAAAAATCCTTACTATGAAACCACGGCAGTAAGTGTGTTGTCTGGCGCATATTTTTATTATATTAACAGCTAAACTCTGAGCTGTTTGCTCCGGAATCTTATGGACTCAAGTTCTAAGCCTCAGATATTATAAGTCTTTTGAAAAGAAAGCATTCATACCGTCCAACAACAAGAATGAACGAACATCCATTCAAAATATCTACCATCCAAACAAACAAACTATTTAGACACAATAAAAGCTTCGCCCTTCTTTTGTTTGGTATCTGTGTCATTGCACAGGATCGGAAGTCACTTGACTGTCAATTTATTGTGCAGGCTCAGTGTGTAGGTATCGATATCTTGTTGTGAAATTTAGTTTGCGACTGCCCTAATTGAGTTATGATTTGATAAATTCTAATTCAACAGCCGTTTAATTAGTCTTCTAATTTGATTCTAAGTGTCATTTATTGTGCGTAGCCGCCTAATTGAATTCTTAAATATGCTATTAGAACATTACGTCGTTGCATTGTAGAAATAGGTAATTGAAAAATCTTACTATTAATAATTTAATATATTATAATTTGTGTCTTGATATCTTTACGCGATCCTGTAAATTATACTTGTCATCTTTAGTAGAGTAATGCAAGTTAACATGAAGCTGGTTTTATATTGTGACATTTAAAACTATGTTGTTTCAACATAGTATGTGTGACACACCCTCATACCTAGGCAGCACTCACGCACGATTTTAAGGCTTTTTTATAGCATGTCAATGCGCTCAAAGTTATTTTTCCTAATTTTTTTCCACCTATCAAATCAACCATTTGGTCAACTAGGTTTTGCGATCGTATGATCGTTATCGGTTTTTCGAAATTCTAATACAGGAACTTAAACAAGGTTGCACTACCCTTATCTAATTGACTAGCCACGCCACACGTTCGCCTTTTTACATTTAAAATACAACAAATAACACGTTCTTGGTGACTAACATGGATAATATGCAAAGAAAGTTGGTGTAAACATGCCTTTACTAACTGTCAAATAACAGTTAAGAACGTACTCAAATACTTACCGTTGTGAAATATGTAACTACACTAAAACTATATTACACTGCACTAAAACGCACCATAATTACTTATATTCCACACAAAACACTAAATATAATTTAAATAAACACGAAACATTTTTATTCTCAACAAGTTGCCTCAGCGAAGTTCCGTAAGTACTGTCAAAAACTTGCACCACCGGTCTTTCTGTTCTGCATCTGAGAGTATAGGCATCTCGCTCGCTTACTTGTCAAACGGTATATTAGAAAAAGCAGGAAATACACCCTTCGGCGCCGCCTTCTCAGCCTCGCAGATAAAGCCTTTTTGCACTGGTAAAAGTAACGGGGGTTTTCTTGAGATGCGTGCGTCGAGACATACTATTCGAACCGCTAGATGTTAGATAGAGACGCACGATGCACTAGGTCATGTTTGTAAAGGGCATACGTCATATGGCTTCCATTAAGGTCACTGGAGTGAAAAGTCAAATTGGAGTTAGAAAATGTTTCGTAATAGTTATTATATATAGGTACCGTATTGTTCTATGACATACTTGATATTTGAAAACCCAAAAAGTAAAAATATTGCGTTCTTCCTCATTGATCATGATCGAGCTTTTAAATAGCAATAGGTATCATTTGAATTTTCTCTGTTTTAATGAAATATAACGCCTTAAATTATTTATACTGGCTATCTTATCAACTATTTACCTAAAATACGTTTTAAGTCCTATTTTATTAAATAATGGTCGGCGCCTTGCAACGCCATCTAGTAGCTTGTGAATGATGTAAAAAGTAAACGGGGAGTGATCCACATGCGCAAACGCAAGTATTTAATGCTTGTGCTATCAAAAGCACTGCTTAAGATATTTTAGTTCAGAATTTTTCCGCTACGGGGCACTAAAAATCAATGACTGTAGAAGTATATTTGTGATTTATTTACAAAACGATGTGCCCACACATTAATACTGTACACTGATACGAAAACTAAGATATAAAACAAGTCGGTGGGACACTGGAATAAGTAGTAGAAATAACTTAAATTAGTCAAGAATTTCTGAACTACTTGTGTTGTTCCTTTGTATTTCAACGTAATCACGAGAAAAACTTGCCCTTCTAAAGCCTTTGGCGTACAAATTTAGCCTTCTTTTTCGGTTCATTTCTGAATTTGGATCCAAAAGTGTGCTTAAAATTTTTGGCTTTTGGTTAACACTTCTGTAATGCCCGTTAATTTGAGTTGTGGTAGTCGTCACTTGAGTCGATTCTTCTGGAGGTAATGGTGTCGTGGTACTTTCAAACTCATTTTTAAGTTTTGTTACAAGGGTTCTCGATTCCAAATCGCCCATCTCAAAGCTACCTCTAAAATTTCGTCTATTGATGTCAGAAAAAATGTTTTCAGATACATCTGATTCTCTATATTTTCTATACTCTTCAGGTATTTTGGCATCTTCGTGGCTAAATCTTAAAATGTCTGGAGGTTTAGTAAACCATGCTGCTTCTGTACTTGATAATGTAACGTCGAAAAAGGGTAGTAATGTTGTAGCTTGGGGCGATACTGGTGGTGGGGTGTTGGGCGGATAGGTTCTTGCTTCTAGAGGTACTACGCCTGAACTACCAACGTGATAGTCTTCCACTTGGGTTGTTGACAACATAAACGGGATGTCTGTCGTTCGAGATGGTATAAAATTCATGATATTAGACTCTGTTGTGGGGCTTCTAGGCTCTTTTAAATTATAATTTAATTCAGTCGTTGTTGACGTTATCTCTGTCTTTTTGTCGGGTGTGTAAAGATTTATTTGTACAATCATATTCGATGCAGCAGCGGATTCATTTATTTTCTCTCGAGAATTCATATTGTTTCCAATATCGTGCAACAGCAGCTTATGTTCATTCAGTAAACGAGGTCTTTTTGGGGCTATTGTTCTTCTTCTAGATAAGTTAGAAGATTTTCTTTTGAAGAGTACCAGAGGTTTCGATGTTGTCAAATAAATTTGGTCAAGTGGTGTTTTGTTTGTATCCATTTTTTTCGTCTCTTGCCCTGAATGCGGTTTTAGCGGGAACAAGTTCAACATTACGCTGAATGTTTTAGCTTGGCTCAGGTTTGATGCCTCGTCGTAATGGATTTCGTTTGAACTCGGGGTGGGCATTGAATCGAATATCTTGTTATTATCGCACCCATGCCCATGACATGATCTTTTGTGACTTGGTATTGGTCTGAACATTGGTATGTTAGTAATTTCTCTTCTTCCACTAATGCCTGAATTTGGAGAGAATCTTACAAATCCATCAGCTAGAAGGTTCACTTCTCCTGGATTATCTGGCTTGTATCTGAATAGTGGGTCTGATTGATGGTTCGATTTCACGAATCCTACTTTATCAGAGCTATCTACTGATAAATCCGACTGAGATTTGTCTTGTAGAACGCTCGGTTCTAGGTACACCCCACTGAATGCAATCTGTTTACTAGAAGGTAACGTATACATGTCTCCAATTTTGGCATTAATGGTTTTTTCCAAGTATTTGATTACTTGTTGAATATTTTTCAGCCTCTGAGCATTTCGGTAACTTTCTATCCAACTTTTGGATCTGTATGTTTTACTAAATGGTACAGGAGTTGGGGACTTATATTCGAAAATAAACGGCCGAGGACTAGTTCTCCTAACGTGAGCAGTTTTATGAAATGATTTTGAAGTAGTAACAGGTTTCGGTGGCTTAAGGTAGTTCTCTTTCTGCTCATGTGCAATATCTATAGTTGGATCTACATAACTATTCTCTTGCATAGCATTAACTAAAAGTGGCATTCGTTCGTAATAGTCTTGATCAAATCCGAAATAGCTCCGGTCGAGTCTGTCGGCAAATGGAGTATCGTTTGTAGTGTTCGTGATGTTAAATTTCCTATTCACTCGCCTTACGCTTTGTACTAAGCTTGATTCTACCGCAATCGCATATTCGTAGATTAGTAGAATTACCTGAAACAAAGCAAACACAATTTCATAACTTTATGTAATATAATAAGTAATTAAGTATACAAAATAAAAAGGCTCAAATATTTTAAAATGATTTATTTTAACATAATACATTAAGCCCGTTTTTAACTTATAAAATTGGCCTTACAATTGATCAGTATTATAATAAATCAAAAATATTGTATTTCAAATCCGTGTCGTAATCTTTATTTTCTTCAGGTTTCCAGGTGTTACGATGGATTTCCAAGTATGTTGGTCTATTGTGCGGTATCATTGACTTTGGTGTAAAAATCCTTTCGTTGCTATAATAGCCCTGCGAGAAATCTTTAGACTTATCTGTATTGGTGTTTGAAGTGGGTGATATACTATCAGTCCTTTTTAAGTTCAACTGTTCATTGCCATCTTCCACAATAATGTTTTCTAATCCCAAATAAAAGGGCCTGTTATGGTTATTTTGGTACAATGCATTTTCTTCGGATCTATTCTTCATTGAAGTTTTATTCATACTTAAAGAAGGTACTTTGTGCTTGATATTGAATTTCCGGGTTTTACTAGTTCTAGTTTCTTCATAAGTACGTTTATTTAATTGATGACCGTCAAAAGGTTTCGATATGAATATTATTGGTTTTTCAGTAGAATCATATATTATATCGTCAATACTTCTCTTTGTAGTGCTAAATGTTATGTTATGGTCATTAAAACTAGTATTTAAAATACTATTAATCGTATTAGTGCTTTTCGTTGTACTTTCTGTAGTTGCATAGTCTTGTTCGATAATAGAACCAACTGAGTGTTTAACAGATGAGTTTGAACGTTTAATTGGAGGTAAAAATCTAGACTTTAGTAATTCTAAGCTATAAGAATTCATTTGATTCATTACTTGTATCACACTCTCAGTTGTGAACGTTGTTATATTGTCACTGTTGTTTTTTTCAGTATGTGTTTTATTTTTGAGGCTAGACCTTGAAATGTTATTGTACGTAAAGACGTTTTCTAAATTATAATACTGATTTATGTAATTTGTTTGCAATGTATTTAATTCTTTGCTTATTGGCGCCATCTTATTTTCCGTGCTTAAAGCCTTATATTGTTCGTCTCTTTCTATTTCTTGTTCTAAAATATCAAAATTTGATGGCACAGGTTGAGTCGTTGTTGTCGAGTTATTAACTCGTTCTGTAGGCTCAATTTGGTCGTACGCTATTGTCGTTTGAACATGATAGTCGAAATCGTACAGATGACTGGTCGTGCTGTCTAATTTGTTTGTATTTAAAGATGGGAAAGTATTGAAATATTGAGATTGAATGGAATGTGTTGATTCTGTCTCCCTAAATGGCAAAGTAGTTTCTTCTTTCTTAAATATGTTATCAAACTTTAGAGTTTGGGATGGGATCAGTCCCATCACTACGGTTTTCGACGGATGCTTTTTATTCGTTATTAATATTGCATTGCTTGGTGTAATCGTGGGGGTTGTCGTAGTTCGCAGGATTAACTTCGGTTTTAACAACGATTTGTCACCAGAGTCAGGTTTTGGTGCAATATTTTTTTTATAACCACCACAACGTTCAGTATTTTGTGTTGTATCATCTGGTAATAATTGTTGGATGCCACTTATGATTTTATCTAAGATAATGCTCAAATTTTTGGGACATCTGCAACTGACAGTCTCATCCTTTTTTTGTTTTAAAACATCCGGAGTCTTTTTTGTAGTCTTATATTTTTTACTATGTATTACCACTGACTTAGGTTTGGATGCGTTTCTTGATTTCACCATGTTTTCAGGCTGAGCTTCAGGTTTTGTCATTGGCACATTGGAACCAATACCAACTTTGTCGTTTATCATTTTTTCAACATACGTCATGATTCTTTTGTATTCTCTTATTTTTCTGTTTTTCGTAAAATATCCAGGTTCTCGTGAAGGTTGCTTTAGAAAAACTATAGGTGATGTCTTATACTCAATAGTGTATAGTCTTGAAAATGGTTTTTTCATCCGATTTTTTGTGTTGAGAAAGAGGTCCTTTTTGAAAGAGAATTCTGTTGTAATTTTTCCGTCATATGCGGGGCTTGGACTTGAATAGTCGTCTAGGATTTTTTCAAGATATCTGTTTTGTTTCAGGGCTTTTATGAGTATTGGTAGTAGTTTTATTGTGCTTCGATCAAAATTGATTTCCGATTTTCTGAATTTTTCTTCAAATGAAGATGCGAGGCTCTTGTTCAAGAGGCCGATCCAGCCGGCTTTGCCTATCGATTGTTGGTTTGCTTCTGTTTTCATTCCGTACTCCATATACACGAAGAAGATAGTCTGAAAAAGAAAACAAAGGAAATTCAGAAATCTTTCTAAAAAAAAGTTTAATGCATATTTCTGTTTTATATATTTTGTAGTAAAAGCTTATTTCCTTTTTTTATTTAGAATAACTTCCAATATCAATCTATAAAAGAATTTGTTAGTATCTGCTGTAGTTAGACACAAATATCAGACTTATTCGTATACAAAACAATAACAACTTACCTTCCAAATGTTAGTAAAAAATACTTAGACCGTAGTTTAATTAAACACAAGTAACACAACACAACATACAAGAATTCATTAATTATGTAATTGATTCAGACATTTTCAAGAAGCTTTAGCATTTATCAACTATCGTAAAAGAATAATCACTGTTATGAAAATTAAGGTGATGGCAAAAGACGTAAAGCGCAGTATTTAATATTTTACTGCCAATAAAATCGTTGACGACTATACAATTACTTGTAAATGTGCATTTTAGCGGTTTTTACGATTTGATATAGATCGCATATGTAAAATATAATTTATGACGTAATCGCGTGTACCTGTTTGCTATTAAAATAAAATGGCTTTGATTTACAAGTATCTTCTGAATGTAGCTTATTTACTTATATGCAATTTATACTAATACTCGTATTTTTGTTTTGAATGACTGACTTATGTATGAGAATGATAATAAAAAAGCTTTACTTATTGCACACCATAAACAGTTATTTATACATGAAAGCATCTTATATATTCGGTAGTGGTACAATTCGGGCGGTCTTAATGCCTAAAGCAATTTCTTGTCTACAACTTTCAGTTAAGGAAAAGCATGAAGAATGAAAAAAGAGTCATGGCGATAAAATATTTTAAACTAATATGTTATCTTTATATAATGGCATTGCACAAAGTCAACTGCTTAAAAATTGCTCAGCAAAATGTTTGTAACCCTCACTTTAGTTTGCACATAAGTAGGTAGTTTATTCTGGTAAGATTGTAAACACAATGAAATGTGTTGTTTACTATAATTATAATCGGATACATCCCGGTTCCGCTCTTCGTCACGGTTTGCGTACGCGCAGATCGCGTAAAAGAAAGCTACAAGTAAGCATAATTTTTGATCGACGAAAAGTCAAAAACGTCTCGAAAAGTTTGTTTACGTATTGATAAGTGTTAAGTAAATGGTGACAGGCGTTCAGCGATTATGAGTTTTTGAACTCCTTGAAAGTACTTTAGTTGGGTATAATATCAAATTATTGCTAGAGTTTACTCTTGTTTTTTTCAAATATAATATGGATGAAATGACGCTGTATTTGCCAGAACAAAAGCGGCGGTAGAGTCCACCCCCCATTGATCACGGTTTAGAAAATAAAGACATCCCAAGGGATAAAATACCAGAACTGACAACACAAACTATAGTTATGTTAGCCAGGAGCATTGAACAACTATAAATAGTAGAGCAATCTCGCAACATTGATGATGTCACGCAGCCTACACGTTAAAGTAAGCGCTCGCAATATTCCACAGTCTTGCTAATGTGACGGTGGTCAAGTGGTATAGCCATACGCCCGGAAAGCGTACGACACGGGGTTCAATTTATCATCTGTCACAGCCAAAGTTCTTTTTAACAAGTGCAATTTATACTATTACTATCGTATGGAACTGTACCACGAACAAATGTCGCGCTTCATGAAATGACGACACAGCCATCAACTCATAGTACGGATTCATAATTTGAAATTTAAATTTCAAGGAAAACGTCACAATTTTGTTGCTGAATTTTCTTTCATAGTTTCTCTATGTATAAGTAACGACTCACTAACCAGGAGACCCTTTCCCAACTGCTAAGAGGAGAAAATAGACAGAAAATGCGATAAAATACAGATGCTCAGAGTATTAGCATTACTCGTTCATTGAAACAAATAGATGGTGTTAGTTCTTTTCATATTTATTTATGATACAACTAGAAAAATATTTTTTTGATTATAGATATAAGTCGTGTGATTCCGAGTCTATAAAAATAAAGAATAAATTGCTTAATTATTTGAACAATTCATTCAAAATTTAAACGGTAAACTATAAGTGCTTTTTGATGCATAAATAAAAGCCCCATTTATTTCCATCACGTTCTTATGGCAACCACAACTTTAAGTATATTTGAAAGTTTACATGGCCTTGTAACACCACATTATCTTCAAGAGATTTAAAAGATTACAGTGGTGACATCAAACTAAGAAATGTCATAATCTATAACAAGAACTGTTAATAAGTATATGAAAGTATTTCATAACTATCGCTATTTAATCGTCATTAAAGATGAGGATCAACAAAGAAATTTTATTGATTCAAATTGAAGGAAATAACACTCTTAAAACATCCTCTAAAAGTTTGCACAAACCATAAGAAAGGAATGTCCAACTAAAGAATGTGTAAAATCTAAACATCTGTACGAAAGTTCATCCAAACGAAGTGGATACATATGTTTACGAAAGCAAATAGAGGAAACAACAATCAGCGTAGTGTACACAAAGTAAACGACACATTCTTGTTAAACAATGCGATGACAGCGCGTGCGCAACATCGCGGCAATACCCTGTTATTGTAACGAACGTTTTTTTTTTTTGCGAAGTTTTTTCAGGGTTAGGTAAATAGGATTACTTTGTTGACTATCAGTTCGTTTGCCACCCTTCTTTTTCCCAAGTAATCGTTGAAGTATTAAACAAAAATGATTATAAAATGATCCGTCATGATTGCCGTCTCTTTTTGAAGTGAAAACTTCTTTAGCGGCGTTGAGCACTTTTGTGGGATGGGGGAAAAATGTGAAACTCGCGTCAGGACACGTGGGCTGATCAAAAAACCGTTAGACGGTTGGCGAAATTATGGATGTAAGTTGATTTTTCTGAGAGATAAACTTTTTAATGTAATTTAATATAATATAAATTGTAATGTTTGTGTACGATAGCGCAATAAATAAATATTGTATTCTATAAAATTATTATTATTATTATTATTATTATTATTGTATTATTATTATTATTAATATTATTGTATTCTATCACAAAAATGAAAGTACTTTTATATTGATAATAAGAGCAATTCATTCAAAATTATTCCCCAACTATTCCAAAAAATCAAAAATGCACAACGTTGATATTCAAGTTTTCACTTCTGCCGGCACTCCCGGAGTGCAATTTTTTTTATTATTTAAACTTTATTGCACTGTAAGTTGTACAATTGGCGGACTTAATTCCTAATAACATTCTCTACCAGTCGACTACCTGGTGATGCAGAGAATTTAATCAGTTGCGGAATATTTATAAAAGGTGAGACGAGTGGTACAAAAAACCAGACGTTATGTCTTATTAAATCACATACAAATCGAAATTGTGTAAATAATATATTATTAACTTTGGGTTCGTTTGTCCGTAACTCTTTACTTTACTACGTTAAAGATAGGTATGCTATTTGTTAAACGATCTTACTTGGATATGGTTTCTGTAAAATTATCTGTCTGTTTTATTTTGTGACACATATCCGCAAGACATTTTACGGCATTAACTGACATACATAATCATAGATAGCAAGTTGTAATTTCTCTTTGTGACTGTCGGTTAAATACGTTAATAATACGCATTTAATTAAACAGAAAATTGCTTCGTATTTTGTTCACAAAAATTAAATGCTGTAATTAATAATTATATTTATTGTATACAACGTTTGACATTTATGTGTATGTAAAAATAATAAATACAAAATGAGCTTTACTTAATGAAAATTGTATATCATTTTACAAACTTACAAATTGTTTTTGTTGGATGGTTCATTCAAACAGCTGTCGGCCTTCATGAAAGCAGAATTTTTGCCGAAGGGTGTTTTGTATCGTCGGTTTCGCGGACGGTTACCGGCCAAAATAGTGCTTCATTTGTTTTGATATTTTAATATGATTGTATATATTTAGTCTTTAAAGTATCTATTGTATGGACATTTGTTACCTGCAATAACTGATTAAAATAAATAAAAAAAACTGGCCAAGTGCGAGTCGGACTCGCCCACTAAGGGTTCCGTGCCAACTTTAACTGAATAAGGGATCTACTTACTTCTACTGAGCTTAAATACCATAATATTTTGTTGACAGCAAATATAACTTTGTTTTTCATAGTGTTTGTATGAAAAACAAAGTTATGTTTGCGGTTGTTGAAAATGTGGAAAATGTGCTATATCTCAAAAACTACTGGTTCGATCCCGTTCAAACCAATTTTCGTTGAAAGTATTTGTTATGTTCTACATTACCTATTTTTTTCAAAAATTTCACTTGCTTAGTTTAGAAATTAGATGGAGGGGACGCCCATTTTACCACTTTGGAAGCGTCTAGCTGTGAAACTTTAGACTTTAAAAGAAAATGGTTTTAAAAACCTCTATGTCATTTTGAAAGACCTATCTGCAGACACCCCACACGTATAGGTTTGACTAAAAAATTTTTTTCAGTTTTAGTTTCATGTATGAGAGTCCCCCCTTAAATATCATTATTTTTTATTTTTTGTATAAGAATCGTAAAGCGGTAAACAGGATTCATCTTTATACTAAATTTCAACAGTGTGATGCTTATAGTTACAGAATAAAATGGCTGTGACATACGGACGGACAGACAGAAAGACTTGACGAAACTATAAGGGTTCCGTTTTTTGCCTTTCGGCTACGGAACCCTAAAAACATTTATCTATTTAAAACGGATATTTTACTCGTAACACCGGTCTGTTCGCGCGTTGATGTCTTTTGTATGGGGGTAGGGTAAAAATCTCAATTAACTTCATTTGGCTTAAAAGCAGTTTTATAAATCATTTATAAAATTAAAATGTACTATTACTATATACCATGTATCTAATTTCCATAACAAGTGCAGTAGCTACTCTGGAATCAAAGCAATGTATGTGATTTGTGTATTTATTATTTATTAATGCTTACAACAGCTTATTATTAATTTCTTAATTTGCGATAGAAAGGGTTTTACACGAAGCTATGTTTCATCTCACGTAAATTCCATACAAGGTACAAGTTACACAATTAAAAATGCATAAGTAGGTAAATCATCGTACGTGCCTCGCGATATTAGCATGTGATAGAACATTAACATACATACAAACACATAATGTCACGATTATAAGAATACGGTACGCGCTTTCTAGCTTGAAAATGCTTTGGGTAATGGTGGAGGAAGGAAAGAAATATGTACAAAGTTTTGTGATATTTTCTGTGGTGTAATTTATAAGAGTATTCTATTTGCAACCGTCGCAATCCTGTAAGAACCATTGGGTGCCCACGACACAGGAATTTCCTAGTGTGGGGCCGACAGTTAATTGCTCCATGTATTGTTGTTGGTATAACATGATTTGCATTGTGTTATGTCCACTTCTTAAACCTCCTACATAATATCTTCTGTAATATGTAATAACAATAATCTTGTTGTCAATAAATATTTATATTTGTATTTGTATTTCATCACTATCACCAAAAGTTATTCTAGAATCGCGCATGTTTACTCGTATGTACTGCGACTAGTTTTTGTATTTTCGAAACAGCCTTTTAATAAGTTAAGATACATAAGCAAGTGAAAATGGTACATACATATTGGTACACATAAAAACCAGTTATTTATGTTATTTAAAAACTTTGTGCACTCGCAGAGAATGCATTTGGCATTAAGTCCGCCAGAAAATTTTATGTTTTGTGCATGAAGCTTTAAATAAATGAATGTAAGCGTACAAAAGGCGGACTTATTTCCGAACGCATTATCTACCAGTATATTACGAAAAACATTTAATCCATACTAGTATAACAGGCTAGGTTAACAAAAGCTCCGTAGATTGAATGGAAATAACTAATACTACCACATAAAAATAGGTTAAAAATAAGTCTTTAGGTATCTCTTACTTAAATCCGTTTTATGCACACAACACAACAAATACACATAAAAATATAATTCTCATATTTTACTTACAATAACAACAGTAACAGTAATCGCAGTGGAGATAGCGGCGCACGCGCATCCCTGCTTCAGCTGGCGTTTCCTTGACAGCCTGAGGAACTCCTCAGTCCTCGCATCTATGGTTCTGTACAGCCCGAACTGACGCATACGAGAGATCGAGCTAGTACTCACTGAACCTTCACTAGACATTTTATATTTTATCACATCACTAAACAAAAGACAACCGAAATCTCCCGGCCTTAAAAAACTCGGTTCGATATTTGAATTTGTTATTTTTCTATTCGGCCAGCACCGACACGCGCTCTAGATGGGTCTGCGCATGAAAATGCGGCGAATTGTGCGCGAGCGGCGCGGTTGTGTTTTCCTTTGAGATGCGCTATTTGTGTTTAGGGGTGGGATGGGCACTTTCTTTACGATATCGATAGTGTATTGTATTTTTAACCGACTTCAAAAAAGGAGGAGGTTATCAATTCGACTGTATGTTTTTTTTTTGTATGTTTGTTACCTCATATCTCAATCGTTAGTCGACCGCTTCGAAATTTTTTTTCGCCTACCGAGGGTGTATCTTCTAGTTGGTCCCATTTTTTTCAATTTGGGATCTGATGATGGAATCTTGGTGTAATCGACGGAAACCCTCAAATTTTAAAGGCACGTACAGTGTTTCTTTACTTGTATCTTAATGTTGACGTGTTGTTACGTCTGATAGTCCACATATTGTGGGGCTGAGCTGATGGTGGAACTCCTTATCGCTTAGGAGTTCAGTAATTATAATGACAGAACATATGATAGGTAGTTTGTAGCTTTTTAAAGAACAGAGTCATAAGGTGCAACTTCCCCCCCCCCCCCCCCCCCCTCTTGTAAACTCTAAAAATGGGGAAATAAAATTAACTTTAAAAAAGTAAAAATCGACTTCAAAACCAAAATGCACTAAAAAGTCTTAAATAAATTCTTAAACATTGAAAGCAAAGGAATCCATTTTAGGGAAACAATTTCTTTTTGGAGTCGGTGCCATCACTTTGAAAATTCAGCCTCACCTGTCGCAGCACTGGTTCTGGCAGCAGCATTGGTCGTGGCAGCAGCAGAACTCATACCACGACGCTGATTTTCAGCGAGTGCCTTTGTGCGTACAAAAAAATGACATAAAATAGCACAAAAACAAAACATTAATCTATCATTCGAATAATCACAAATTGATTTTGACATATTGTATGAACAATTGCAAATTATAATATGAATAATAAAAACATAAATCAAATCAAATAGCATAACAATTAATTTAATTAATAATAATACACCATTATTTCGGGTCACCTTGGTGAGCCTATTGTGAGCTCTGCGATTTTTACTGCGTTCGTGGAACGGAACGTGGCCAAACTCAAGATTCGGAGAAGAAAAAGTAAAGAAAAAAAAAAAAGTCTCCGTTCTTCTTGGGCTCGGCTCGTCCGGCAGCCATTTTATTTACGAATCCGACAAAGTCCGAGGCTCACCGAGATAAAAATACCACGTAAAAGATAGTGCCACGGCTGCCACGTACGTAATTTACCAATACAAGATAAGGAAACACGTTGACATTGATGACTTCAGTCTACAAGGAAGGGGAGCCCTGGATAACCCCAAACAATCGCGCAAAATAACCGGACTGTACGAATGACGGCGACGGACACATGGGGTCCTGAAGGAGCTTACGCGGACAAATCATGTAATGATAAGTGTTTTTCGGCGTGAACGGTGACACGTTGCACGGGCTCAACTATGTTTGGATTTGCGACCCCCACGCTCGACGCGCATACCCCGTTGGTAAGTGAACGCGTGCTTTTCGTTTTCACGTTGGATTTGTAATAAGTGTTGCTTTAGTTTCATTTTAAACGTTGATTTCACCTTCAGGGCGCGCAACGGCGGGGGCAGCGAGTTCCAGCACCGTGTCGCAGCAAATTTGAAAGAGCCGCGGAAAGTTATTGTGCGGTGTCTTGGGGTCAGAAAGACGCCTACACATTCCCTTCTCCCACGCCCCCTCCCGCCCCGAGCCCATACCAAGTTCTCATGTAAGTAGCTTGGTTTCTGTGTCTTAATGATTTCAAACATCAGGCTTGCTAAGTGGAGTTTTCTGCGAGCCTCCATCCGAAGCATGCTTGCATCACTAATGTATGGGCTGACATGAGTCCGAGGTGGGATAGGATAGCAAAAACGCACGCAGGCATTCTGCACTCGCTGAATCATCTTCGCTGACCTCGCTAGCAGACACGGACCATACACTGTGTCGCAATAATTGAGCTTGGATAGCACGAGTGACTCGCAAAGGGTTTTCCTGATTGCCTCACTCAGATATGGTCTTATTTTGTATAGAAGCCTAAGTCTATAAAAACAGTTTCTCATACATTCTGCTATGTGGCTCTCAAATCTCAGGTTGCTATCAAATAGTAGGCCCAAGTTTCTTGCCCTGTCTACCCTTTCTACTGGTTCTCCATTTATTGTTATATTTATTGAATTGATGTCTAGTTTTGAAATGTTTTTGGGTGTTCCTATAATCAAGAGTTTGGACTTTTTGGGATTGAGTGTGAGACAGTTCTTCTGGCACCACTTGTTTATATTTTCCAGCTCATTATTCACTGTAGTCACTGCACTGCTGCAATGTTTAGGATCAAAAGAGAGGTACAGTTGCAGATCGTCTGCGTAAAGATGGTGGCTACATTGAGTTACACATGTGGTGATATCGGCACTGTACAGGATGTAGAGAATTGGTCCCAAGATTGAGCCCTGAGGGACGCCTCTGCTCACCATTTGTGGTGCAGATTGCTCTTTGACTCCGTCCAATCTACATATCTCCACATACTGCTGTCTCTGGCAAAGATAACTGTGAAACCACCTAACAGCTTTGGAATCTAGTCCGTAATAAGTTAGCTTCGAGAGTAGCAGGGGAATGCTGATGGAGTCAAATGCCCGTGAAAAATCTAGTAGAAGCAAGAATGTGACATTCCCCTGATCCCGTGCAGACAGCAGGTCATCCACCACTTTTGAGAGCGCAGTTCCTGTTCCATGGCCCTTACGGAATCCAGACTGATGGCGAGGTAGCATGTCATTGTCTTCTAGATATTTTGTCAGCTGATCGCAGACTATTCTCTCCAGTACCTTTGACAAACAGGGCAGTATGCTAATAGGGCGAAGGTCCTGCAATGTTTCCGGTGAAGTGATCTTCGGTAGTGGCCTCACAACTGCTACCTTCCAACTGTCAGGGAATGTGTGTTCCATCAAAGATTGGTTTATTATGGAGGTGATGGCATCCAGTGAGTGTGGCAGAGTTAGCAGAAGCATGTCCAATGAGATTTCATCATTCCCCTGAGCATTTGAGCGCAGTCGGCTTATAGTCTTCATGACTAGGTCCCTGCTTACAGTCTGAAAAGAGAATAGAGCCCGATCACTGAATCTATGTGTTACAAAATAAGTTAGCTGTGACATAGAAACTTTTCCACAGCCCGGTGCATCCAGAAAGTAAGCATTAATAAGGTTAGGATCATTGAAATGGGGAGGCAAGTCCACAGGTGTCTTTTTATCGGGCAGTATTGTACCCTTCAAATTTTTCCATAGTTTTTTTGGCTCCCTTAGGTTACTATTAATATGTTTGGTAAAGAAACAGGCTTTCTCTCTCTCTATTGCCCCTTGTACTATTTGTTTCATCATCTTATAACTGCCTTTAAGAGATGAGGTGCCATGTCTTTTAAGTTGTTTAAAGTATCTATCCCTGATGCGCATCATTTCCCTGACAGTATCCGTGACCCAAAGGTGTGGAGGATTTCTAAATTTTCTGGTTTTTGTGGGAGCATGCAGATCCATTAGTCCCCGAATGCAAAGTGTAAAGGCATCAACAAGCTTATTGACACCAGCACCGAGTGGTCTCTCAAAAAATTTCCAATCCACTAAAGACAGGTCTTTATTTAGCTGATCCAATAGTATGTTCTTAAGGGGTCTGTATGTTACCCATCTGGGACTAGGTTTGACCTTTTTGATTTTAAACTCTGCCAGGATCATACCATGCGCTCCCATGTCTGGGGAGTACCTCACTACTACCCGAGAAGCAGGTACATCAGTACACACCACATCAATTAGTGTGCTGCTGTGGTCAGTGAAGTGAGTAGGCTCCTCTACTAGCTGTACTAAATTTAGGGCTTGTAGGAACTGAGTGAAAGCTCTATATTGGGGGCAACCCTCCTTCAGCTGGTCAATGTTAAAGTCTCCGACCAATATAATACCATCAGCCCCACCAAAAGATATCACAGATTCAGTAACTGCATCAAGGAACACCCTCACACTCTGCCATGGGGGCTTGTATGCTGTGCCAACCACCAAGACCCTGTTATGCAGCCGTAGAGACAGCCACATTTGTTGCACTGTAGTGTCAGTGTTAGGGTGCTGGCATATTCGTGCATTAATGCCTCTGCGAATCCAGATCGTAGTGCATCTGGCATAGACTGCAAGTGAGGAACCGACGGTGGTCTATTTCCTGCCTGCAGCCACTGCAGCATCTGCGGTCGCAGACGTCATCCAAGCGCGGCATTTCAAAAGCGGAAAAAACACTGTCGCGTTGATATATTGTGGAAGTGATAATGTGTTATGTTTGCACTTTACTTGCACTTGTGTTTGTTGTGATTTTTAATTACGTATTATGCTGTTTTTAATAATAAATATGAGGAGCAAAAATAAGGTACGTCTTTACTCTACCCACTTTTTTTTTTTTTTTTTTAGTGAAGTCGGTTTTTATTAATATTGTTAATTATATAAGTGTCTATTTAAAACTGTAACACATGAACTAGTATTTTTCTTGCCCAATTAGACATTTAAGCCAAAATGGAGAACGTCCAAATCTTGATTATTTGTTTAACTTCTATTTTGATAGAATCTCTATAAAGTCCCTAGTTTCAAAGTCTGAACTGGTGCATAACACTAAATCAATTCCTGAATAGTGTCAAAAAAAAACATAAACCTTACCATGATTCATACTGAGTTGTGTTTTATATGTTTTTAAATCTATCGACAAATGATTCACATCTCTAACCTTATACAGTGCTTGCGCAGGGCACTGGACCGTACTGAGATACTTGCATATACATATTGACAGGAGAAACGTTTATTATGTGAGATTTATACAACACAACATAATTATTCGGATACTTACACATATTTGGAATTGCATAACTACACATAGGTACTGAACATGACGAGCATTTACTAACTTGTTGATTTAGAGCTATTTATATGCAGCAGTAAAAAAATATTGCCTTCATTTTATAATTGTAGCATTTCGTTCGTAAATCAAGTATTGTTTAAGTGCGCTATAAACTGTTACTACTTTGTTAGTATCATGTAATTGTTTCTTTTAACATTTTTCTTTGCCAATAAATCAGCGCAGGGTGGTAAATAGGTTTGGGTTTCTTTTTTCGTCAAGATAAAGTGACTAAATAAGTAAATACGTCGATGCAATCTATTAAAAAACTAGTACTTAGGTAGTAAAGGAAACATAACACTAACTACATAGTGTCCTAAAGATTTAAAAGTTCTTAATTATCAAAATTATGTTGGCAGTTCTATAATTTTAGATTATTTACCATTAGAGTAATGTAAACGAATCGAGAAAATGAAAATTTACATCTAGCTTTCGTGAATGAATGAGAAAAAGTTTTTTTACTTTTAAAAACAAGTTATGTCTTTCGTCAGCGGGTAGAACTATTTTAATATCTATTAAATGAGTAACTTACATAATCTTATTCTGTAACAGCAGGTAATCTAATATCCATTAGCTATGGATTCTTTATAACAGTTAATGAAATATTCCAATATTTTCTTTTGTTAATAGTATATTTGCTGAGTAACTGCATATAATTAAAAGGTGTACTCTTGCCCACAATTAAGCGCAAAGCACATAACTCACTTTCTCTATATCAATTAAATAGATTCATCAGCCAGATAGATTTATTGTGATGGTCGGTAATCTATTAGCTTTTTTGGTTATAATTAAAATTGTTAATGGAGCGTTACATCGCAATACAAATATACCGATTGTTGAAATAATATAGTGTTTCGTTTTTAAACTGTGTATTTAGAAAACGAACAAAATTAATAAATATTTTGGAATAATTTGATACTATTATAATAACAGTATTTTGTAATGAGAAAAATATTAAGCTGCTAATAAGGTACTAATTCATAAGATTCATATTTTTTTATAATAAAAAAAATATATCGAGTCATAGTTTTGTAGTTACTTAACTATACATTTTAACAGACTTTATTAATGCTCTATTTTATTAATTGAGTCATATTTTGAGTCTGCATTGGTCATAATAGACGTCTCTTACACATATTACTATGATGCAATAATGAAATACTGTGTTTAACTTATTGAGCTATCTGGTTTCAGAGGATAGCTTAAATTAAGAGCATTTATTGATGTTAACTCAGTATAGAAACCGCAGAAAATATCCCCACAAATGCAATCTTGTGTTGCGTACTGAGATTCGATGCATAGTTACGATACACAGAGTCGAGACGACACTACCAGTTCGGTACTCGCTCAAATTATGTGCAAATACACTTACGTACAAAATGATTGATTCCTTAGCTACCGGATTTAGCAAAAACCATGATTGTGTTGGCTCAAATGACAAACACACTCGTAAATTACACGCGAATACAATTTCTCACGTGTTTGACGATCAAATTGGTATAAAACATTGCTAATGATTGTTATCATTGTTCGATTTCAATTCGCTGAATGCGGGTTGGCATAGGCTAAAATACAGGATGTCAAGCAGTGTTTGCAAAAAAAAATTGTGAAAGTGTACATCTGGAGTATAGCCCTCTATGGGAGTGAAACGTGGACCTTGACTGAAAAAGATAGGGAGAGACTGGATGCGTTTGAAATGTGGTGCTGGAGGAGGATGGAGATAATCAGCTGGACGGATAAAAGAACGAATAAGGTAGTTTTAAACATAGTTAAGGAAAAGAGGAAACTTATAGAAACAATTGAAAGTAGAAGGAGGAGAATGTTAGGACACTTGACACGATACGACAGTTCCATCATAACGATAAAAGAGGGAAGAAAAGAAGGAAGAAGAAAGAGATGATGACCATGAATAAGCTATAACTACACTTTTGCTATAAAATGCATTAAATAAAGCAAAAGTAGAATGTTGCTTAGTTTCAAGAAGTCAATAGAATAGCAGAGGAGCGTAAAGAATGGAAAAAAACTTCACCGATAAGAGCTTAAATTAGATGATGATGATGATGAGGGTCGGCATCTGAATGGAAAATACAATTTTGAGAAAGTATACGTAATCCTTCAACCGAAATTTAATTAAATCTGTTGTGTGTCTAAAATCATATCTGTATACTTAAATTGTGAGTATATTCAAGACGTTTAATCGTTGAGAGTGGATAACATTTATTCTAAAAAGTATCAATTTGAAGAATTATTATTAAGAGTCTGTGGTGTCCCATTGGACAGTAGGTAAAAGGTCTCCCTCCCCTTTTTCACTCTACGTGGATTCGGGTAGCTGTTTTCTTCTTCTGTTCTGTTCGGTCTTTGGTTAGATTTTAGCAATGGACTATTTTTTTTTATGAAACAACACACAACACATACAATCAATATTGTACAAAGTATTTAATTGTATGTGATGTCAGATTTACCAAATCAAGTATCAAAATCATCAATCGCACTAATTAAATAAATAAATAAAACCATACGATACCAGTAATTTCACGCAGTCGGATCGACATATCGCACGGTAGCTTGATTGGTAAGAGCGTTGGTCTGGTTATCCAGAGGTTGCAGGTTCGAATCCCACCCGTGCGCACTTTTAGATTTCTTATTTCATCTTGTAAAAAACGATAGTAAGAGTAGCCTGCCAACCCTGTGTGACGGTCCAACCGTGACGATGGTCGTCTATTTATTATCGCTTTGATTAATAGCGCGGCAGGAATGCGCTCGCCTCTTCCTACTGCAAAGAAAGCGAGAATTATGATAAACGAAACGCGTGTGCTGCGGTTGTGAGAAAACATCGCCTTTACGTGAAACTGTGCAATTTCGACCTATCTCTATTTGTGGTCCATTGATTAGCTGATGGTTGAATAACGAATTTAGATGTGACAACCCTATTATTATGCTAAGCAGCTTAAACATAAACAATATTTTAGTGATTTATCTCTATTACTCGTTCAACTCATGTTATAATACTAATTGATGATCCTTCTTTCTATTCGTAGTCTTTGTTTTAACGGATAAGTCTATAGTGTTTCCTAATAATAATAATGCACTAAGGTTAAAATTACACGGCTTTGAATATTTTTAATTGAATATTGGGTAATATTCACATCTTTTTAATATATTACTGTTCAGTTCAGTATAGCACAGTATTATTCAGATGTTGTCGCCTCGGCGCCCGTCGTCTGTGCTCCCCCTCCTGAGGATGCCACGTGTAGTGGCGAAACATAGGTACTAACATATACATCTATGGGTACTAATAATTGCATTAGCTATGCCGCATTTGTATTGAGTGAGGGCGGGTGGAGCATCATGCATTTGCCTGAACTTATACTCAACGCTGTGATGGTTTGTGCTGTTGCCCGCGCCGGCGTCGCGAAATTTAAAGCAAAATATTTTAATATAAAATCTAATTTATAATTGATTTCAAAGTAACGCCTGATTCCATTAATGATACAAGTGTGTACAGTTGTGTTGTTGTTGTTGTTGTTTGTAAGTACTGCTTCATTTCCCCTTCTTATGATCATCCGCAAGCTAGTCCCTTATCTTTGCTTCTTTAGCTCGCATCACATCTTTTTTAGTGTACCAAAGGTAAATAAGCAATTAACCATTTACCTAAAAATCTAGTGGCAAACAGTTTTTCATTGTTACTAATCGTGTCATGCATATAAGTCATAAAAGTCATTTATTTATGCAAATAAGGCCTACTTCATCTTACACGTCGGGGCACTTTTACACGTCCTAATATAAACCCTACCACAGCTTCGGTACAATTGTGGGCTAGTGCTGAAAAGAAGCTACGCAACAAACTCAGTCTCTATTGCCAACGCCTTTTTTCAAAAGGTTTATGTTTGTAGTGATCATGCAAGTCCATACATTATTATCTTTTCAATAATCATTTTCTTTATAATACCCTTTCGTCATAAGGGTTTCTTTGTAAGTTTACAATGTATTCTGGTAGTTTATTGAAAAATTTCATCATATCAACAGGTTTCATCAGTTAAAAATTAAGAAGAATTCTGTGTCGGTGTTGTCGGCGATGTTGAGTCTATAAATGAAACATTATTTTGCATCTTTATCTCGTTTCCCTTCGTATCTTGAGTCTCGTGTTTTTGCCCGGCTTCACCAACCTTTGGGAATTGTGGAATAGCAAACTTATCCTAATTCCTAGTATTATATTTGTGTATTGTCACCTTTTTATCGTGAATGAATGTAAATTTTTCCATGCATAAATTAAATTTTCATAAATTTACTTGCACCTACAACATGATTATGAGTCTTCTAGAAATCTTTGTACCTACTTGCAACATTTTTGAGGCAACACTCTTACTACCTAACTTGCAGACAATATGCCTAAGTTGCAGACATTATTAAACATGTAGAAAGTAAGTCACTTTGTGAACCGACTTTTATTCCCTTCAAGCGTGAAACTGCCGGCTATAGAACGTAACTGTGCTACGTTTGTAATGTAACTCTTTATTTCCTTTGACAAATAAATCTAATGACCACTCTTGGCCGTTGGAATTGAAAGACCTTTTATGTACAGATTTATTATTTTTCTTTCAAATGGTCAGAGAAATGAATGCGATGGCTTTATTTAACGTAAGTAAAGGACGTGGTGAAATATTTGTTACGTGGTTGAAATAATTAGTGCTGCGTTTTGCAAAATACGAAATCGGTATAGTATGGGCACGTCGCATAATATAAATGCGGTTAAGTGCGAGTCGGACTCGTGTACTGAGGGTTCCGTGCCAACTTTAACTGAATTAGGGAATCCACTTACTGCCCTTCCACTGAGCTAAAATACCACAGTATTTTGTTGACAGCAAAAAAAATTTGTTTTTTCAAAGTGTTTGTATGAAGAACAATGTTATGTTTGCGGTTGTTAAAAAGGTGCTATATCTCAATAACTACTAGTTCGTTCCTTTCCAAACCAATTTTCGTTGAAAGTATTTGTTATGAACTACATTACATTTTTTTCTCAAAATTTACACTTGCTTGGTTTAGAAGTTAGAGGGGAGGGGGGGCGCCCATTCTACCATTTGGAATCGTCTATCTATCAAACGGTAGACTTTAATAGAAAATGGTTTTTGGAACCTCTATGTCATTTTATAATACCTATCCATAGATAATCCACACGCATAGGTTTGACAAAATTTTATTTTTAGTTTTATGTAGGTATGGGGAGTCCTCATAAATATCATCATTTTTTATTTTTTGTATAAGAATCGTAAAGCGGTTAACGGGATATATCTTCCTACCAAAGTGGCTCTGACATACGGACGGACAGACAGACTGACTTGACGAAACTATAAGGGTTCCGTTTTTTGCTCCTAAAAGTGTCAATAAATAGGTCAGGTGTCAAAAAATTCATCAGGCTGAATACTAATACCCCACTAATACTTTTTGATTTGTAGTTAAAAGAAATTCACTATAAATCTATTTCTGACTTAACTATTAACGTTCTTAAGTTGAATAGTAATTAATTTCTGCGCTAAGATATAGGGCAGATTTAAACGGTTTGGCTTTACGATATGTATCTCACATACAAAAGAGATTACCGTGCTATTGTGGGTCGGAGAATGAAACAATGTCCTTCATATTTTTACATTTTATTAAAAATATTCTTAAAACCTTAAAGCAAGATTAGTCGAAGGCAGTGTCGATTTTTAATTTTTTTGAGTATTTCGTATTAAGTTATTTATAAAAATATATACAGAAATCACTAGAACCATGGTAACTCAATACCTAATATTATGCATACATATATTACATACTCATGTAGTTGTTAAAACTTAATAACAAACAAATCTTGCGACTTACTCGTAGACCGCTCAGTTTGGTATCACAATTATGGCAACTTAATATTGTACATTAAACTAGGTTAGAAAACAAATGGTACGAGGGGTCGGTCGTAGTAATAGCCCTCGTTGTCGACGAAGGGGGGCCTGGTGGAGGGTGGGATGTATTTCACGGGGGGTTGTGTCGGGGGAGGGATGTAGACAGGAGGCCGCGTTGTAGAGGGGGGAATGTATACTGGAGGTCGGGTGGTCGGCGGTGCGGTGTAGACTGGTGGTCGAGTGGTTGAAGGAGGAATGTATACTGGGGGTCGTGTGGGGTAAGTGAACGGGTTGGAAGGCTCAGGGTAGTAGTAGCCAGTTGTACCCTTTGTGATTGGAGGGGGTGGTCTCGTTGGGGGTGGCGGGGGCCTGGTTGGGGGAGGGGTAGGCGGTGGAGGAGGTCTGGTTGGCGGAGGTGGAGGTCTTGTAGGTGGAGGCGTAGGGGGTGGAGTCCTTCTCGTAGTTGGTGGAAGGTAAGTCGGCGGGGGTGTGGGTGGAGGTCTTTTTGGCGTAGTAGGCTGTATGTAAACCGTTGAGATTGAACTAGGTGTGCCCGTTGGATAGGTGAAAGGAATTGACGGAGTAGGGTAAGAGTACCCAGTGGTTCTGTAGACGGGGAGGATTGTGGAGTAGGTGGGTGGTCTCGTTGGAGGCGGCGGCGGGCGTCTAGTCGTGGTTGGAGGAGGTGGTGGTGGTCTTCTAGTTGTTGTTGGAGGAGGGGGCGGCAAGTATGTTGGTGGTCTCGTAGGAGGAGGAGTTGGTGGTGGTGGTGGCCGCCTTGTGGTGGTTGGGGGAGGCGGAGGCCTTCTTGTGGTAGTTGGGGGAGGCGGAGGTAAGTATGTTGCCTTTGTGGGTGGAGGCGGTGGTCGCCTTGTGGTAGTTGGGGGAGGTGGAGGTAAGTATGTCGCTTTTGTGGGTGGAGGCGGTGGTCGCCTTGTAGTAGTTGGGGGAGGTGGAAGCAAGTAAGTTGCCTTTGTGGGTGGAGGAGTTGGTGGAGGCGGTGGTCGCCTTGTGGTAGTTGGGGGAGGCGGAGGCAAGTACGTTGCCTTTGTGGGTGGCGGGGGTGGTAGGTATGTTGGTGCTCTGGTTGTTGGGGGTGGTGGCCGCCTGGTTGTGGTTGTGGGTGGCCTTCTTGTCGTCGTTGTTGGTGGCCTAGTTGGTGGAGGAGGGGGCAGGTACGTTGCTGGTGTTTTCAGAGTAGGTGGTCTAGTTGGTGGTGGTGGAGGTGGAGGTGGACGTGGTGTGGTTCGCCTAGTCGTTGGGGGTAGGTAAGTTGGCGGCGGTCGCGTAGTAGGAGGCGGTGTTGGTCTTCTAGTGGTAGGAGGTAAGTAAGTTGGGGGCTGGGTAGGAGGTGGCCGGTAGTAAGTGGTCGGTCTTTGGGTGGTGTACGTGAATGGCACCTTAGGAGTGGGGTAATAGTACCCGGTGGTTCTGGTGAGGTCTAAGATTGTGGAGTAGGTTGGTGGAGGAGGAGGTCGTCGAGTGGTAGTCGGAGGAGGCGGTGGTCTTCTAGTGGTTGGTGGTGGCGGAGGTGGAGGCCTCCTGGTAGTTGGCGGTGGCGGTGGAGGTGTCCTTCTGGTGGTCGGTGGGGGAAGGTAAGTTGAAGGAGGAAAAGTCCTAGCTGTCGTTGGCGGTGGTGTAGGCCGAGGCGTGGTCGGGTAGGTAAATGGCACCTTAGGCGTTGGGTATGTGTACCCGGTTGTTCTGGTGAGATCTAGAATCGTCGAGTACGTTGGAGGAGGTGGAGGGGGTCGCCTAGTAGTTGGTGGGGGAGGCGGAGGTGGGGGTCTTGTGGTAGGAGGCGGTGGTGGTCTTCTCGTAGTAGGTGGGGGTGGGGGCGGAGTTCTCCTAGTTGTTGGCGGTAGGTACGTTGAAGGAGGGAAAGTTGGCCGAGGAGTAGTTGGGTAGGTAAACGGCACACTTGGCGTTGGGTAAGAGTACCCAGTAGTTCTGTAGACGGGGAGGATAGTGGAGTAGGTTGGTGGAGGTGGAGGTCTCGTTGGAGGAGGTGGCGGCGGCCTAGTTGGAGGCGGTGGTGGGGGCCTCGTTGTTGGTGGGGGCGGGGGAGGTGTTCTTCTCGTAGTAGGAGGAGGCAAATAAGTTGAAGGAGGGAAAGTTCTAGCTGTAGTTGGAGGTGGTGTTGGCCTAGGAGTCGTTGGGTACGTGAATGGGACTTTAGGGGTAGGGTACGAGTAGCCAGTGGTTCTGAAAACATCTAGGACTGTTGAGTAGGTTGGTGGTGGGGGCGGGGGCCTCCTAGTGGTTGTTGGGGGAGGAGGTGGAGGTCTGGTTGTTGGGGGCGGGAAGGGCACTCGTGGCGTGGTATACACGTAGCCAGGGGTCGAAGGCGGAGGCGGTGGCCGCCGTGTGGTAGTTGGCGGGGGTGGTGGTCTCCGCGTGGTCGTTGGTGGTGGCGGGGGCCTGAAATGTAAAATAAACGAGTTTACATTATATTAACATACAATTTCTATATTATAATTCAGTTGCACTCATTTAAACCTTGACTGCGCGTTTTGAGTTTGCTCCCTCTCCTCCAGTCGCAGCGTGAATCGTGATTGACTTTAGCTTAAAGCCTTCCTCGATAAATAAGCTATCCAATACAAAAATAATTTTGCTATCTGTCAAATATTTTTTTTTTGAGATAAGTACATTCGAAAAATTAAGCTCTTCAGATTTATAGTATTATAAAAAACTGTATAATATGTATATTTAAATGATATTATGTATATTTAAGTGATGTGTATGTTTATATAATAAATACATATTTATTCATTTTTATATAATCGTATTTAAGTAATAGGCAGTATGTATGTTTATCATCGTATTATAGTTATTTTTATCGCTATTCTCTTATCTTTTCTTGCCTCTATAACTTTACTTGCACCGCCTGTATATATATTTTTCTCTATTCTGACCTATGGTTGACTGGTAGACAATGCTTTTGGCATAAGTCCGCCATGTGTATAATTTTAAGTTTTTAAATAAATAACTGTACCTTGTAGTTGGCGGTGGTGGTGGCGGCCGTCTAGTTGTTGTTGGGAATTCAAACGGTATACGTGGCGTTTCATACACGTAGCCGTCTTTACCGGGGGTGACTAGGGGAGGCGGCGGCCTTGTTGGCGGCGGCGGGGGAGGTGGAGGCCTGGTAGGTGGTGGGGGGGGAGGTCTCGTTGGCGGAGGTGGAGGGGGTCGAGTAGGCTGCGGCGGTGTGTAGTAGTACTCCTTGTTTATCGTCTGCTGTGGCGGCGGGAATGGGATCGCGGGCTTCGGGTAGAAGTAGCCATCCTCATCGAGGTCGGCCCGGATGGGGTCGCCTAGTATCGCGTAGTTCTGGTTCGAGTAACTCGGGATGGCGCGCGCGGGGCGGTCGGCTTGGCAAGTGTGGTACACCGCCAGCAGGACCACGGCGAGGTGCAGTGACAGCCTCTGGAAATAGAAAACGCTTTCTTTTAATAAAGTTTATGAGGTAACTGGAGAAACTAAGAAGCCGGTTTCGGGTATCTATTTTACTATTTTTTTGTTCAAATTTGATAGCCAGACATTTGGCCAGGTTTTCACTTGACGTTTAGTGACAATTCAGAATTGCAGATAACTGCAGACTAAGAACACTTCAGCCGACCTTCTTCTTTTACAAATTACACTAAATCGCTCTATTCCCTCACATTTCAAACACACTTAATTTTAAACTCAACCTCTCTCACTCGTGTTTTTCTTCTTATAGTATACTTACCTTCCTTCCTTTCTTCTAGATCCCTCATTTGTTAAATTTCAATATAAAAAACTTGAGGGTCAACGTTTGTGACATCGTGTTACCATAGACCCCTTACACACTGCAACTTTTACCATCGATGCAGTCGCGTGTTTTAAAAACGCGCTTCAGTATCACGACCCACGCAATGTACAGATTTAATTTAGCATCGATGCAGTCGCACGTTAGAATCGACGCAGAAGCGCGACTTCATCGATATTAACGTGCGTTAGTAATCGATGCTAAATTCAGTACAAGTTTGTCAATTTCCAGCTTCTGCATCGCGACTGTAGCGATGCTAAAAGTAGCGCAGTTTGTAAAGGTTGACATTTTCTGACTGTATCGATGCTAACGCGTGTTAGCATCGCGTCTGCATCGCTGCTAAAAGTCGCAGTGTGTAAAGGGTTTTACATTGGTTTAATATTGGTTCGTTCGTCAGAAGCTACGGTATAACCTTCAAACAAACGACATACTCCAATTTGCTTATGCAGTAGTTACATAATAAAAAAAAGTAAAAACCGACTTCAAAACCAAAAAGGTTTAGAAGTTGGTTTTGAAGTCGTTTTTTTTTAAGTTTATTTTATTTCTTCATTTTTTGACTTTATGATTCTATTTTTAAGAAGCTTCAAATTACCTTTCATTAGTTCCGTCATTATAATTACTAAACTCCTAAGCGTTAAGGAGTTCCACCATCAGCTCAGCCCCACAAGATGTTGACTATCAGACGTAACAACACGTCAACATTAAGATTCTAGTAAAGATACACTATACGTTCCTTTAAAATTTGAGGGTTTCCCTCGATTACACCAAAATCCCATCATCAGATCCCAAAATGGAAAAAATGGGACCAACTAGAAGGTACATCCTCTAAGTAGACGAAAAAATTTTTCGATTCGGTCGACAAACGACTGAGATATGAGGTAACATACATACAAAAAAAACATACAGCCGAATTGATAACCTCCTCCTTTTTTGAAGTCGGTTAAAAAGAGCTCTATTTCCAAAGGTATAATAAGATAGAGGTGTGATGGAAGACACTGGGGTAATCTGTTTTGCTATGACATTAAAAACAAACCGAATAAACAGATAAACCAATTTTAATCGCTGCTCATCATACTGAAGTTATTATCTATGTCAAAGTTAATGAATACAAAGTGGAATTAACATTCTTAATAATTCTTGACCAAGGATGTGTTGCAAGATTGGCATTTGCTAGTAATATTATGACAAATTATTTCGTTTAACCTCATAGGTCAATAACAATACTTACAGCCAGTAGCTTAGATTTTTAAATGATCAAATAAGTAATACATTATCATTTTTCTCTTGAAATCCTGTTTGTGACAAGAGCGCAATTGCTAGTAGTAAGGTAAATGTATTTTTTATTTAAGAGCTTTTGAATTTAATATGTTATTTGTTGTGTGCTGTACATAAGTAAAGTCGCCACCACATCAGGCCACCTACTTTTGTTGCAAACTAGACCTTATTTTAATACTGCAGTGTTTATCTTGACTTGCTGTTGTCCATACTGGTAAAATCATCTTTATGAACTATCTCAATTACATTAAGATATGTCAGAAAATGAAGTTAATAAATACTAATTACCTTATTAATTATACGTTTTTTTGGAGTGTTGCAATAAATGCAACTTACTGATTTATATGCTGGAATTAATTTATGCTAGATATTTGTTTAATGTGTTGAATATCAAATATTTCTAGCAAGATATTGCGTGATACTTATGGTGGATGTGGTATTGTAAACCTTCAAAATATTTTAATGCATAAGAATTCTAGGTGGTAGTAAATGTAGTTCCAAAATGAAGTATATTAGCTATCATTCTAATTTAATTTCAATGATATAACCACATATTACTGGCTGCATGCATGACTCTATTTTTCATCATTATCAGAGAAAGGATGTCCACTGCTATACTTTGATTTTAATGTTGCAAGGAGTGTGCAATAGTGTTGTAACAATTCAATAATGGGCGATTTATTGAATAGGAGGTACGATATTTCAATAATGTGATTTTACTTATTTGGATTAAAATATATCCAAAACGTTGAATACTGCTATAAACAAACGTTATACATATATATTACGACCCGTCTGGTGTAGTGGTCGAAAAATTGCTTACTACGCAGCGGGTTGCGGGTTCGATCCCCGCACAATACAAACATTTATGTGCATACACATGTCTGTTTGTATTGGTCTGAGTGTTTTCTATGTAAGTATATCATGTATGTATTTACAAACAAAAAAGTATTTAAGTATTATATCCGTTGTCTGGCACCCATAACACAAGCTTTGAGTAGCTTACTTTGGGACTAGATGTAGATGGCGATGTGTGGGATTGTCCAAAGGATATTGCCAAAGGATATATTTCTTCTTCTAAAGAGTAAAAATATAATTCCTTTCACTTTTGCATTTGCACTAGCAACATACTTGTGAACCTATTTTGACTTTTCACTACTTTCTTTAAATATATTATTAGAAAAGATTATAATATTTGTAGGAAACATGATTTTAAAACAGATTATGAGTAAGTAGATTTTTGGTAATCATAATTTTCCGCTAATAAATTTCTGCTCAACACAAATTCTAACTATATATCTATTTGCTTATTTTAAAACATTTAAAAGCAACGATTAAAAAAACTAATTTAAATTAAAAAATAGTGCATTTCCTTCGAATGTTAATTTGGCCTATCTAATCAAAAATCAAAGTTATAGACATAGGTATTCCACAGTATTCCACAACGACCGGGCACAAGCGGTCTGCATCCAGTTTGGTCCTGCGATTTTTATCTACAAGCTACAAGGTTGTTAGTCCATCTACTTGTATTGTATCATGTATTTAGTAGTACTTACTGAATTACAGTAACATATAAATGGGTCAAGGTCATGCATGAAATTACTGACAAAAACTATAAATATGTTAATGTATTGATTACTTATCACACAAAATATAATTTGTATCTCACTTATCACAAAAGCCCTCAACTGTCGAATTAGATAAATTATGTTTGGAGAATCATACGCAAGGACGATGACTTGAGCTTGGAGTAATTTATCTAAAGCTTAAGACAATAAAGGAGAGGTCAAATTGAATAATGCCCAACTCCTGATTTGGTTGCCGAAACACTTTGCCATGACCAAATAAGAACATGCTGTTTCTGGTCAACTTGTCGACATCACAGAATACAAATACTAATGCCGGTATTGATTAGTTACATACAATGGACGTATCTCTTTTTTCATTTTTTTTGTTGCAGAAGTATTTTTAACACGCCTTCGTTAACATTTGCAGCAAAGATGCGAACATGCTTTCTTTGCCGCTACTAATAAGGTAGGCGCTCCGCGCTTATTTAAATTGGATGTCAATTGTTTCCAGTCTTGGACGAATATCAATAAAATAACTAAAATACGACTGATAAATTGTTGTTTAATTATTAAAAATGTATTTTATGGCAGCCCAATTAGTTGTGCGTCATAGCGAATGAGAATAAAGTCTGAAGAGGCTCAAGGTATTCCGGTCCACTTCATCGGAATGTAGCCTGTTTTAAGTTTAGTCCGAATGTAAAGAAAACAGCGATTGTAAATCACTGAATCAAATTGATTTTGTCCATAGTTTACTTTCAGTCAAGTAACGTAACACAACTGGTACCCCTTGAGCATATTAATCTGCTTACTTCTTATGATAGAACAAATGTTATTTACAGTAGTAAGTACGAGTATATTAAAGATCGAACGATATATAAGTCTTTTAAACTTTAAAATGAAGCCCACATTTGGCTCAACATGTTATGCGGCTTCAGATAAATATTGTGTTGTTCTAACTCGTAGATCCAGAGAAACAATTTATGAAAATATTACGTTACGTAGGTACCTTATGAGTTAATTGCACTTAGGTATAAGATGTTCCACCATTTTCGATTGATTAGCTGTTGTTTAACGAATATTTTAATTCAAAATATTTCTGCGATGCTTAAATTCTCCTGTTATACCTACTCACGGTTAAGTTAACTTATCTGATAAACTTCAAAGCTCATGCAATTAAGTTGACTCTATAATATAGATCGTACGTAATTAATTTAAGTATAATCATCTTAGTTTATCTACTCTTATCGTAAGTGGATGTTGCTGATAATGGAATTAAATGTATCTGTTGGCTAATGTAGACATTTATTAGATACAAATACTTATTTTTCTTTCCTAATTACTAATCGTATCTTATCAAGACAACATATGCAAGCATTTTCTCCTAATTAACAATCTTTCTCAACAACATGTACAGTATGTTCTTTAAAATCTACAACAACTTGCTTAACTACTTGATTGAATGTTACTTGAATAATAATCAATTTCGTATCGATAACTGATCATCTGAATGCCTTGACAACGTTAATGACTGTCGTATAACTTTTAATATGAACATTCAAACAGAATAGATACATTTTATTACTTTATGATTGATTTCATACAATTTGAATAGCTCAACCTATGTTCATCGTCTTATATCTTGGGACAGTGTTTACAAACACCTTATAAAACTTTGAAGATTAAAAGATTTCAAATTCTATAATATGTGTTTTGGAATCATTGTTTGCCTTGTGACAGGTTGTTTTAGCATCATTTCATCCCAGTAACAACACCTAAACACATGCAAGTAAGCTCACAAGTGCCAGTTTTGCGATGACTTGGTCATTTTTTTCTGCGGGAAGTTTACATGTTAGTCTCCTGGTTATGCGCCTAAATAAATTTGTTGTAACATTTTATCGATGACCGAAAAGATCCACTAAATAGTCAAAGTTCGTGCCTTTCAGGCTCTTTTAACAAGCAAATGCGATCGTAAATACATCGAGATAGGGCCCTGTGTAATTTATTGCAAACATACGCGGTTGACCCCTACGTCTGCGCACTGACACAACCTATGTAAGTACAGTCGAAAGCACATCATGATACCCACTTTTGTTTTAAAATAGCCCTTATTACAACGGCATAAGACACCGCAGTGTTTGCTTTGACGTGCTGTTGTCGGTACTAACAATGTTTGGGCAACTTCTGCTTGCAAGCTATTAGTATGAAAAATGACTGGCTTCTGTAAGTTTTCCTAGTAGTAGATAATATTATTTTGGTAACCATACTATATTTTACATAAGGTAGAAGTCGACCGAAGTTGAATCAAACTTTTAACCATTTAAAAACATTTTCAACACACTTGCTCAAAACGACGTTATTATTCCACCGATTTTTGCCTCATAATCATAGATATTAAACACGCGTCCTTTTTTATTATATTATTGCACTAGTGCTTTTAGTTTATTAACCCGACCAATCTACATTTGTAACCTAGTACCAAGTCGTAAGTAAGAAGAAGAAGCGATATAATTTAGTCGGGTTATACAATACTTTTATTTTAGCAACAAACAGTATTTATGCGAAAAATAACAGTATCTACATATTTATTTCAATAAATGGTAAATCTAGATTTATTACTAAAAAATAGCTCAAATTCATTTAACATATTCTGTGATTTGTGTTTTAAACACGAATTATTACATTTTTAATCTTGGCTTTTGGCCGATCTAGTTCGCGCCTAAGCCTTGCGTGCGCATCGGTATCGCGGCAAGAAAAAAAAAACAACGCGCCATTTTTCGTAAATAATGACTGTCGGCTGTGACGAAGTTTGGATTCATTATGAAATTTAATATTAATGAAACTGTCTACTTCATGTGAAGAAAATGAAGAAAACCTATTATTAACTCCGCCGGACGTACGTAACGAGGCGAAAAACGCGTGCGAAAGTCTTTGCCATCAAAATCGAGTGAAATGTATTTTTACTGTTTTAATAGTTAAAAACTTAGTAAATGAAGAGTCTCGTTTTTTCCTCGCAAGTGTGTTGAAAAACGTCGTATGTAACACGTGTGCCTGTGACCATTATATACGCGGCTTTCTTATGGCGCACTCGCTTTCGCTCGTGCGCACACAATATCGCCTTGTATGTAATGGTCAACTTAGCACACGTGTATCATAATGTACTATTTGCGTTTTTAATAATATACCAATACCTTAGTTGATTACAAGTACCTACTTGGATATTTACTTTGTCGGTAGCCCGAAAATAAATTACTTTTATGTTGTTTAATTATAAACTTGGATAATTCGTTTATTAAGCATTAAATTTACTCATACTCATTACTCAGAACAATAATGTATCATCAAGTACCATTGTATTTGGGCTATTATGAATTTTCAATTATTTATTTACTCGCAATATGTACTTATTTACTTGTCTTTGTATCTCAAGAGTTGCATAGTTTCGATCGCGTGGGTGCAAGTTGAATTCCGAGCCTGCGAATTACCTACAATAAAGCGGTATATTTTATGTTCGTAGGAAAATTGCAATTAAAGGGAGTCTTCGTTCATAATAAAATCGTTGTTTAAAAAATGTATTAAAAGAATTAAACAGCTGTTTAGTTAAGTTCTTATTTTTTTTTACTTCATGATTTTTAGTTCTACCCCAGATAGTAATAATACCCTTATCTCAAATACTACTGCACCGACTTTGAAGAAACTTACACTGTAACTTAAGTTGAACTATAGCTGATTGAACTAAAACTTAATCACTCGCTATGACTTCTCGTTTTCGTGAAATCCTGAGACAAACAGTATGTAACACTTACGAAAATTTTCAGATGTTTCATACTACAATTTTATCTAATTCGGACGATAGTTAGAGTGAACAGGCTTTTTCTGGGTGAGCTCGTTTCATTTTCGACTTCGTTTTGTCGCCCTTGGCTTGGTCTGGAGTCAAGAGCAAACCCATACTAAATAAATAATACAAAAAACACATACATACGGGTCACAAAAATACTTCAGTCACTACAAGTTGGTAAAAATACTTTAGTATAAAAATAAAAATACTTTACTATTAAAATTTGAGTGCAAAATAAATAATAAATTATTCCTCAAGGGCGTAAAGCAAACTTTGAAGCGCGAGCGAAGCGTAAGGTTTGTAAATTTAAGGCCTCAGTGAAGCGAGGGCATAATTGATTCTCCCGAGCATTAGCGAGGGTGGTAATAGAAAATCCTGAGTGAAGCAAGGGCTTTAATTTCGCCCAAGACAAATACACCTTTATGTCCGAGGTGAATACTGCTTTTCACGCTTTCTGTAAGGCAAATAAAAATAAGTTAACTAATAAGTTATATGTACGCACCGGCATTCTACTATGTAAGAAATCAGTATAACAAAATAAGACGCATCAACTTAATTCTTGTGACATAAGTGCCCATCTTTGCACTTACATGACCTATATTCCTATTATTTATTTTGTTCAAATATAGCTATTACTTATATCGAATCGCTGCTGCTGGAGCTGTCTTCAACGTGCTACTTTTTATCGACAAACCGAAGATTAGTAAGTACATGGCCTTATTTTCTAAAAAGTAACTACTGGGCAAAGGCCTTACCTCAACTATGAGGCAGATTGAGTTATACTTCACCTCACGGGCTCACATCTTATTTCCTAATGATTTTAAAACCAATATGAGCAGATGGTACTTTTTTTGTGCTAGCTGCTATCGTTTTTGTTAACATTTAAATTTCTTTTCCAATATTTCATCTGTCTGTTTCTAATTTTCATATATGAGGCGTTGCACTTGCCTTGACAATTACAAAAAAAAATGAGTTTTTTTTTTGTAACCGCCAATATAATCTGACCCATTTTTTAGACAAGACGAATCTAGTTAGCAAAACGTAATAGTTTAGTTTACAACCAAATAATACCCAAACAATCGTATGAAGTAGCGTTCACAATCGATTGGTCACAGCTGTAACTATTACTTAACATTCTGACAATGAGGATTTGTTTGTTTATATCTAGAAAGTTGCTCGCGGATCTTGAGAAATAGGAATAAATTATGAAAATACAATAGGTACATGCAGTGTTAGTTTACTTGACAATATATTTAACACTAGTTTTTTGAGGAATTGTGGGGTTTAGTGGCTTATTTTGATTGTAACTGCGTTATTGTATGCATGATTCCAAGGCCTCAATTTTTGAATCACTTGCATTAAGGTGGCGTGTGATATTCATTGACTAATGACCGATTTTAGTTAGCGTTTATGTAGTTTTATAAGACAAAAAATAGTATATTCCACACCAAGAGAATCGAAATAGTATAACTGAATTTAATGAGTACTAACGTCTATATTTCGCGTTATTTTCATTGATATTTAATTTGTTTTAAATAAAGTTCACACGCCATATTCAAGCAAGTAATTCATTTTTTTTTAAATACTGAAAATTAATTCCGTGCAAATCTAAGTTGTCATTTTAAACTATGATATTATGAAAGATGCAGTATAGTGCGACTTGTATCTTTTGGCCGACGGATTAAATCAGAACTAACCCTGTATGAGAGATCTAGAGTAGCCAAATCTCCTTAGTCTTACAGGCGATTCCGATTTTTTCCCTTATGTTTTATTTTTGTACATATTCTGTGTAAGCTATTAAAATGATTCTTTTTAAATACCGTAGAGCTAAAATCCTTACTTAAAGTTATATTTTTCAATGCTTTGTGTTGTTTATACAGTGTTTTGCGTTTAAAATCAGTAGAACATACATGATACAAACATAAACGCTTATACTGCTTTATGTTTGCAACCATGGCAAAGTCAAAGAGAAGGGTACTTATCCTTCTCTATG
Source organism: Pyrausta purpuralis (assembly GCA_963924145.1). Taxonomy (NCBI): domain Eukaryota; kingdom Metazoa; phylum Arthropoda; class Insecta; order Lepidoptera; family Crambidae; genus Pyrausta; species Pyrausta purpuralis. The sequence goes on along the minus strand of OZ001648.1, from coordinate 1,394,944 downwards.
ACTTTGAAGAGAAGGGTAAGTACCCTTCTCTTTGACTTTGCCATGGTTGGTTAAAATAATATTCCGTTAACAGTTTGCTAAACTCCTTATATCAAGGAAGATTTTAGCATTGGCTATCCTGATTGCATGCTATCGCCCCCCTGTAAGAAGTGTTAGAGCGCTTTCACATTAAGGCGACTTTAGCAGCTCGGCAGCAGCGCGATTTACGCGCGACAGTCGCGCTGCCTATGATTTCATACTATACACGGTAGCGCGGCAGCAGCGCCGAGAGGCGCGTTAGTCGCGTAGGTCCGTCGCAATATACCCATTACCCATTGCAGTGGTAATACTATCCCCGTATTAGCACTGAAATGGGTAATAGGTGTAGTGTAGTGGGACCGAACCAGTCGCGCGACCGTCGCGCTGCTAATGTAAAGGCATTGGCTGCTGCCGCGCTGGCTGTCGCGCTGTTGAGGCTCTAATGTGAAGGCGCACTTTTAAGCCTAGACTTGACATTAGACATTGGATTCAGTCAAGCGCTGCTGTAGATTAGCCAAGTGTTACGTGAATCAAGTTTTTACTAACTAATTATATTTATTTACGTTCGTACACAACCTAAGAAATATACAAATATATCGACCTTATTCACATGTAAATTATAAAGTCCTTAACACGAACATCACTTCTAATGAGTTAAAAATTAAACAAACAATGGGTTTTGATGGCTAATTTAGACTCGGTATGAATAATCGATCTGTCAAACGCATTATTGTGATGTCTCTTGACCAAAAAATTGCAGTCATAAGGCACAATAGGTGATTCTTCATCATCAAAAGTGATTTTGCGTAGGCGGCTGATCACCAATCTTTGTGACATAAGGGCTACTTGACACCAATTCTGTTTACTGATTGAGGCTGGTGCAAGTTACAAGCGTATAACTGTCAAGGGCGGTAAGGTGCGACCTTTATGATCATTCGTTTTGATGCTCATTAAGAATCCCTTACAAGCTCTTTCACAATACATACGTTTCTAAAATTCAAGACTAGGTATTTCATAACTTTTTAATGTATGAGGTAAGTTTATGTGAAAAGTTATGCATAGTTAGGCTGATTTTACATACAAAATGCTTATTCTATCTTTCGGATACCATACGGTTTTTGTCAGAAACTACTTCATACCTTCCGGTGACAGTAAGGTAAAACTAAGTAAAAATTTGTATACTGTTTAAAAACTGTACTGGTATTAACAACACAAACTACGGTATTTAACGCAACTTAAACTTAACTTTATAGGTAAATATGGTATTTACCTATAAAGTTAAGTTAAAATCGTATATGTACTGGTATTAATGGTTTAGAGTATTTTTAACACTCACAAAAATTATAAGAGACCACAAATTTTGCAAGGTCGGACTGACAGCACGGTAGCTCAATTGGTAGAGCTGGTTAGCCAGAAAGTTGCTGGTTCGAGTCCCGCCCGTGCGCAAATTTTTGGTTTCTTGTTTTATCTCTATGAATATAAAATATGACACTGTAAGTGTTAAAAATGCTTTTAACCATTAGATAACGAAGCGTCATCAATTTTCAAGTTTAATTTATTGTGTAAAGAATAACTACTTGGCCCACTGTTGCATAAACAGACGGGTAGATGGCGCTAAACGTTACGAATAATGACGTATAAGAGACCACAAATTCGCAAGGTCGGACTAACAGCAGGTAGCTCAATTGGTAGAGCGTTTGGCCCAGTTAGCCAGAAAGTTGCTGGTTCGAATCCCGCCCGTGTGCAAATTTTTGGTTTTGTATTTCATCTTTTTTACACTGGTTGAGATCTGCGGTCCAGTCCATACAAAATTTCCCGGATGCGGTCAATATTATACGAACCGGAGACCGCAACTAGTGTGCCAAATCCTTTACTGAATATTAGTGTAGGATATGGACGTGGAACTAAACGTGAGAAGTAAGAGATGACAGACGAGAGAGAGTGAGTAAGGAGAAGAGCGTTTCAATTTGAATATGGAACGCGGAAGTTGATGTTATGACTACATGTGATGAAAGTGTGAGTACTCAAGAGTATTCAAGAGGATCAATCAGAGGAAGACGTATGCTGCGTCTTTGGAGTGGAGGGAATTAGTCAGAGACTAGAGTCTGCTGTGTATTAAATAAAGATTTACATCTAAGATAAGGTTTATTTCGAAGTCATTAAGATGATTTATAATTACGACGAATGCCCATGTTACAGAAGGACATTGTCCAATTTTGTGCTATTAATAATTTATTATTCTAATGTTCGGTGTCCGGTTCCCTTCTCTGAGTCGAGTTGAATGCACGTTTTCGGAATCTCCTTTTAGCATAATGAGCTTAACTTTTGTGACATTTTAATTTAAAAACATGCTTTAATTTACAGAGATGTTAACGTTTTTTTTTACAACCGGACCTAAACTAATTATGCATTTTAGGCGGTTATGGCTCTTTTTAAAAAGCAGATGCGAGATCTGACAGTTCACCTCCGAATCATTTCAATATTTCAGACGCAAAGGTCAAGGATACGCAACAAGTTGGAGGCTCTCGCAAAATTTTAATCATCATCACGAAACAGTCTTCTGACTTGCTTGGTGTTGGTGAGACTAAGGACCGATTCGCACACAACAGTGCCGACACAGTGCCGACACGTGCCAATCAGTAACGTATCTATCAGTGTCAGGGAATTAATATTCTAGCATACATCCTGTTCGACGGTACCCAGACTTGTTAGTGACGTTCAGTGATCACTGTCACTAAGGATGATGACTGGAGATGTATGCTACAATATCATTTTTCACTGAAATCAGTGATCATCAGACATCAGGGATACGTTACTGGTCGTCACGTGTCGGCACTGTTGTGTGCGTAAAAGCCTTTATGTTATGGCACACTATTTTGACGAACTCCGTGGTGTAGTGCTAAGCACGCTGGTTTCAAGGTGTCGCCGCTTCGAGATCCCGGGTTCGATTCCCGGTCGGGTCAATATAGAAATCAAAATTACCTGTATTGTCTCGGGTCTCGGTGTTGTGGTAACACCGTTGTGTCTGATTTCCATAACACAAGTGCATTCGCTACTTACTTTGGGATCAGAGCAATGTATGTGATTGGTGTCCTATATTTTTATTTTGTAACTTATTTCAAGCCTCGTTGCAGTCAGGTAGTTTAACAATAGATAGAAAAAGTAATATTGATTTCAAAATGTTAGTGGCCGAACGGCCGAGAACCGAACGGTTTCTGTGAATGATTTATATTTAGACTGGTGTAAATATTATAAAAAGCCTTATGGTAAATGGATGTAGGTACCAAATATTGAGATTCTCCTATAAGTTAAAGATAAGAAAATGGAAACAAACGCTTTCACTTCGTTTGTTCTCACAAAGTTGAGTTCAACAAAGCCATAACGTAAACCTAGATAAGGCAGGTTTTCTGTGCTTCTATTACTGAATTTGAGTAGGTAACAGATTTAATGCTTCAACACCCGAGCGGTTGCAGGCAACCGCATAACAATAGAATTTGCATTGTGTCTCGTTCACATACGCTTGAGGGATTAAAATATATATCTGTAAATATCTAGAAAACTCACAGACTGAAGTGCTGTGTAACTAGAAAAAATGTAAAATGAATACCAGAATACCGTTTAATGTCATGTGTTTTGAGCGTAACTTCAAATGAACTGCTATCTAAACTACAGACGAACGACTCATTTCCACATTAGTAGAATTGAAGCCCTGTACAAAGTTGCGGAGTCGCAGCTCACTGAATTGTCTAGCAAAGGTTGTGTTGTAACTCTGTTTAAGTACACTTAATAAATAAATTAAAATAAATAAAAGTCTGGATTACTTTTAAGCACGGCAGTGTTTCTTATTAGATCGTCAGTACATAAAATAAAACTAAGTCACTGTCCGCTGTCTGTATGTATGCATGCTTAATCTATAAAACCACGCATCGGATTTTGATACATATTTTTTTAATAGATAGAGATTTTTTGAATAATACATACATTATATATGAGTGAAACACTGATAAATTTTGAGGTATCTAGGTGTAGTCGTAAAAGACACATTTATTACGATTACATTGCGCTGGCTGAACGCTACGAGATGGATCAAATTGTTCCCGTGCGAAGCTGGGTGGGTCATTAGGTTTAAATAAAAACGTTGGTGAGTAGTGTTAGACGGATAATCGATTATAGCATTAAAGTTCGTTTTTCTTTGCTAGTCCAATAATACAAACAATCTTTTCATAACTTTAAAAATAATATCTCTAAATAAAATTATTTAACTATTTGATTTCAAAATATCTCAGTATTCGACGTGAATTTTGTGTTTATCTTATTTTAAAATTAATCATTTCGTTAAAAAGGAATGTCAAGATGTATATTGTATATATATCTAAGGTTAAAGATAAAAATTAAAAACATGCAAAATAAAATAAAAAATCTACTAATTATGTCAAGATTGTTTACAATATTCGACTAGCTAAGAAAACGGACTTTACTATGGTAGACAACACAAGCACTCATGGTCAGCACTAGACCTGTCAGATTGATCGTGTTTGACATGATTGATTGTTGTTGTATTGTCCTGCACTTTTAATTTATACTGCATTGGTTATTGCCTAAATATTACCTATGTTATAATTACTAAATAAGAATATTCATCAACACACAGAGTTGTATTAATTAACATTCAAAGTAGGTATATTAATCCCAAAGTTGGTTATCAGATCGTATCACCCAAGTGTTGACCTAAGAAACTTTTTTAAGACAACCCTTTGCGTTTTCATTAATGCTGTCTTTATAGAATTAATTTTACATTAATTCGTAATGACACAGATAGCATCGGTACTCTTGGCCGGATCATAAAATCCGTAGCGTAGCATCTGAGTCAATTTTACCTACGCCGGGTGTCATCATGGGCACTATATTTGGTCCGCTCATATTGGTTTGCCTTGAAGTTTCACAACCCGAACGTCTTTTGTTATAGTAATGAGTTTGGTTGCATGTAATTTAATAAACGCTTTTCGTAAATTGATATCATTCGGTGGCTGTTTATTAATACGGTATTTTATGACTGGTAATGCATCAATGAATTCATTAAATTTACCTTCGTGTACTTGAATACACAGATATTTTCTTATTGGCAGAAAGGTACTTCAGAAAGTTATTTTGTTTGTTAAACAGTAAACAATTATTTATTGTAATTAACGACAACTTAAAATAACTTTGTTGTTCTATTTAAGTCACACAATCCCATGTAGGATAACTATGTTAGGAATTAATGCTTAACATGGTGTAACAGGCACTTATTAGTTCTAATTATTGAAAACATCTTAAAACTTACTATAAACGCAAGTATTGAAGTCAGTTAGGTCTTAAATGAGAATCTAGTTATTACCATTGTAGATCGCATTTCAATGTTATTGTTACCAACTGAAGTTGTTTTATAAACAATATTAAAAACAGCCAAATATCTACTCATTATGAGCTTGTAGACTATTTTAAACACAGTGATGAGCTTAACGTCAGAACCGGCTTTTCAACCAGGTCTATGTGACATAATGTTACTAAACAGGTGTTTCCACTTTTGTATAATATTCGGTTTCGTACATAATAAACTGAATTAAAAGTCAACAAAATCAGATCAATATAGACCAATAAACACTTGTTAATTTGTGTCTGCTATAAATAAAAATTGATATATCAAACTTGATTGGAATTCCTTGAAAAAAAAATTGTCTTTTTTATGTTAAACTATTCTTTATTAAAAATACATGTTATATTTCACTGTCTCAAGTTCAGTTTTTTTTTTGTTTTTTTCTTTAAACTTGACATATTCGATGTTGAATCCTGTAACCTTGCTCTAATATTATATTGGACAGATAACGACTAAATCCGGGTTTTACGTTTTCGTTTATACACGAACAATGAACTGATTTTATTGAATAGCTAAGCTTTTGAACGTTTGTGTAATAAAATGTTATGGTAATAATAACACAATTATTTTCAAGTGAATAGAAATGAATGTTAAAACTTAGGCTGTTATTAAAGTCTGGCATCAATACGAAGATTGAAATTGGTTTCTTTATTTGCAAGCTGTAACATTTCAGCACTGTTGATGAGTAAATTTTGGATTGTTCAACTTCATCTGGTGACTGACGTGTTTCAGTTAGTAAATTAGTAGCTGGAAACAATAGTTGTTTTGTGCAGATGTTGGTCAATTTGGCCTTTCGGGAGTTTGGCCTTTAGGATGACCTGCCTCTTGCAGTAGGAGGCGATGTCAACAAATTAAGCGTTTTATGTTTTGAAAGTCTCAGATATGATAGATTGAGGCCGTCGGGCAATCGAAGCGTGCAGAAGCTCTTGAATTAGACAATGAAGATTTGTTAGGAGAAGGCAGATATATAGCTGTAGCAGTGTACTTTGTCTGCATTGTAATATTCTGCTTTCAAACTCAAGGTTTACAATACAATCAGTATCTTATATCATTGTACAATACAAAATTTACGAGCCGTTTTCAGTTTAATAAAATGCTAGTTACCTGAATAAACGCTTTTAGTACAATCATTTCTGAATCAAAAGCTGAATAAAACCCCAGATAATATAATACACTTATAAAACTAAACATTTTGAGTTGACAACAATAACAATACAGGATTCATAGTTCGGGTATCAATCTTTCATAGTCTTTTGGTTTATATGTAATTGCATATCTTTAGTGTAAGTTTTGATCATGTATCTTGTTGTAACTAACGACTATGGTGAGAAGTAAAATAATGATTTATTTATTATTCATTGTTATGATTACCTCTTAATATGGTCTGAATGTAAAGCTTAAATTTAAATAAGAGGTCGAACCTGAGGAATATGACAAATAAATTTTGTATTGATCACTTTTCTCCACTTAGAATAGAATAGTATAATTATTTATTTAAATAAAACACGGTACATTTGTCAGATTCTTTAAATTAAAAGTGAAAATGCGTGTTTCATCGATTTATCGATGATATGCTAATATTTCGTCGTCATGCAAAACTATCTTCTCACATTCTTACATCATGATTATATCTTCTCACATTCTTGAAAATTATGAGATCAGCTAAGAATTCCAAATACACTAATAAGTAATGTTGCTTTAAGGAACCATGTTTTGTAAATAGAGGCATCCACAAAATACATAGTAAGCTTATATGTATTCCGTGACATTTGCATCGTTTCATGGAGATATGATAAAACTCTCGTTTGTCTACCGGATTTATTCAAATCATCAATTCAAATATCGTTATGTGTCTCACCTTCCAAATTATTTTGTAATTCATATTTTCGCCGCTGCTCATTTTGCTAGTGAATGAAAATATTTTGAATGCTGTGATTAATCTGATAAATGAAACCATGACAAACCAAGCGATGTGATATATTTTCTTAATCAAGACTATGTAACCCTCTCTTTCTACTAGAGATTTTAAATAAAATTGGCCCCTGAGTATTTTACTCAGGGGGAAATTCTATTAAAATTGTTAATAAATCATTATTGCGTTGCAAAATTTTGACAGAACTGTTGATTGTGTCAATTGACCACCTAATCTGAGCTTCTAGGCTTATTATGTATTAGTCCTATGCAAATTTATAAGAACGCTCTGATATTATATCTTTCATGCTGAGTTTAAAAAAAAACAACTTGTATATTAATAATTAAGCGATACAAAGTGGTATCAGAACTTTGCTGATTCAATTTATACACATCAATGGTCGTTAAGCTCCTAATGGCTCTTACGCCCACTTAGGTCTTCTGATCAAATTCTAATGATTTCTACTACTTTTTCAATGTCGACAGTTCCATATGAGTTGACATTGACACTTCCATAGCCGCGGCTCTCGGTTTATAATTATTTTGAAATAGTATTTCTGCTTTTGTTCAGCTGTCAAATTATATAGACATTTGACGATATTCATCTTACTTTTGGTAGCTTTGAAAATGTGATGTATGCAAGTCATAATAAAGAACGCGCAAGGCCTCTCTGCACACAACAGTGCCAGCACAGTGCCGACACGTGCCGATCAGTAACGTATCAATCAGTGTAAGCGATAAAATAGATTGTTGCATACATTTTGAATGATATCCGCTATCCGAACTCGTAAGTGACAGTGTCGTTCAGTGATGTTCAGTGATCACTGTCACTGCCGAGTGCGTGCGAACTTCATTCAAAAATAACTTTAAAAAAGTAAAAACCTATTTCAAAACCAAAATGCACTAAAAAAATTTAACTAACCTCTTGACCCTTTAAAGGGAAGGAATCCATTTCGATCGCGAACAATTTCTTTTTGGAGCCTAAAAGGTAGAACCTCTAGGCTGGCGAAAAACATTTTCAAATCGGTCTACAAATGACTGTGATACTCGTATGAGGTACAGCACACAGCCACAAAAAAAATACAGTCGAATTGATAACCTCCTCCTTTATTGAAGTCGGTTAAAAATGTGTGCTACAATCAATTTTATCGCTAACACTGGTGGATACGTTACTGATCGGCACTTGTCAGCACTGTGCTGGCACTGGTGGTAGGGGTAGTGGTGAGTTAGTTGTACCTTTTCATTTGTATGGTTTGTTATACTCATATTGTAGATCACTTAAGTTTGTTTGTTTAGCTTAATCGTTAATAAGTACGGCTTAGCAATAGATATCTTGCAGTTATTATATTTTGCGCTTTATTTATCTTATTTAATTGTGAACATCACAAAAACTTGTTCCCTGTTTATGAATATTTATTTGCACTTGAGGTGATATATTTTTTCTGCTTTTCTCTATTTAAGTGTAATTTTTGGACATATCCCACCCTTCATAAAGTATTTCGTTAATCTAAAGTGCTATCATTATATATAGGCACCTATACGTAGAATATAAATATCCGAGAATTATTCTTGCTAAAGGATCTGACGACATTTAACTTGCCGCTCACAATATCCACCCACTTGGTTGTCATCTCATGTTTATTCGATATAGAACAACGCTTCTGCCTACATCTTTATAGTTAAGTCAATATCAGTAGTCTCCTTAACATGGTATTTCATAAACATCATTATAACTTAACTCTGTTGTTAGTTTGTCGGGTATTAGATCAACATTCAGGCGGTGGCATAGGTATTTCAGTATACGAGTATGTCATTTATTCTCTTCTGCCGACTACTATTACATAACAAGTGGTTTTCTCCTATCTGTCATACAGGGACCCTATTTTTGAATCACTCGCTAGAGTGTGGCGTATTACTTTCGTTCAAAACTAATGAAATATCAATGAAAATAACGCGAAATATAGAAAACTCAGTGTTTTTTTTAATCATTGTCGTGTGGAAATAAACTAACTAAATATATTTATAAAGATGAAATAAGTAACCAAAAATTTGCGCACGGGCGGGACTTGAATTAGCGACCTTTTGGCTGACCGGGCCAAATATATTTATTGCAAAAACAGACAATAACGATGAATTTCAAACGCCATCTGGATGCAAATGATTAAAAAATAGGGCCTTATTATTTTAAGAGTCTATAACATTAGGACGGATAGTATTTTCAGGAGTTTAGTTTTACAGGACCTACTTTTTACACTTCTGATGGAACTCTACCTAAATAGCCACCAAGTCAAGTCAGCGAACATAGTTAATATTAATGTTGAATAACGTTATTAATTAACGACCAAGAAACTGAATAACTCTAGCTTAGTTTAGTTTTTTTAGGCAAAAAACTGGAAACGGCAAGTTATGGCACTTTTAAGAGCATGTCTTTTGGATGGTTAATAAATTATGATAAAAGTTTTAATGAGCTGATTTAATAGCGAAATTCTTCAATAAATTATTATATTGACGTCATACGACGCAAACAGTGTCGATAAGTAATTTGAAACTACAGAAATACTATACATTTTTAAGGCTTAGAAATGTAATTCGTTGCCAGTTGAAAAGTTTCCCAAATATTTTAAAATGTTTCATAAAATTGTTTATCTTTATTTCAAAATGTTTATTGTGAGTAGCAGTACTCTCTTTTTCTTTTTCTGGCGTCTACGGAAGACCAGCGCTTCAGAATATTTGATTCTGCGGCATACGCTGAGTAGATTTGCCTTTGCATCAATCTTTTAAACTGTTGTTTTATTTTTTGTAAGTGGACATGACTTGAATAAAGAGTTTTATATTTCTATTTCTTTCTATACAAAACTATGATTTCGTATTCTCAAGAACAGTGTGTCGTGAATCATCATTATCGACCGCGTCATAATCATATTGTGACCAATTCGAATGCAATATAATAAGTGCAATTTTTAATACAATATGAAGACGTTTTTTATTTTCTTTTCTGCAATCTATTATCTTGTATCACAGTGATTGACTTCATTATTTATATGTTATCGTCCTATCAGTTTGATGGATGGCAGACGTATTGCTGTAATTTTATGTTAGTGGCTTACTCAATATTTAAACAAAAAATACTTCAACCTTTGCAGGATTAACGGTTGTCGTTACATAAGAGACGGACAGATAACACGCTTGCCTCAGATGAACTCTTGACCAATATCCTTGGTCGAAAGTAAACTTGGCCTACCTATTGGAATTCTTCAGATTATTTTTGGATTTTACATCGTTCTACATAAATATTATGCTCAGTGCGGAGTGGAAGAATTTAAACATTAGCATATTGCTATTCTTATTGTTACTTGAAAGGAGGACCTCCTTGTCCTTTTCGCCACGAAACAGGGTACAGAGACATCTTTGTATTTTCCCATGTTACATTGTCTTTCTTAAACTGAATAAAGTTATCTTTTATTTTATAACGTCCGCGCGTTCAGTTTGTTTCTCCTTCCGTTGTAGCGTGATGTTCTATAGCTTAAACCCTTCCTCGATAAATAAGCTATCCAACACATTTTTGTTTTGAATCGGTCCTGTAGTTCCTATGCTTAGCGCGTTCAAACAAACAAGTAAACTCTTCAGCTTTATATTAGTACATATAGATTGATTTATATGTAAAGCGCAGCCGACTGACAAACTATTTTATTTGTGAATAGCCCGATGCGACATCACGTAATGTTAGTTTTATAACTTTTAGTCACGAACTTGACCTTACAATAGTGCCGTCAACAAGTATACTGTAACTTTTGATTATGACTTCAGAATTTTTGAATGACTTGCTAAATTTATTTTTCTAAGTAGAGATTTTAAAAAAATTAAGAAATAATTATGGCGTCTGTATTTTGTTCTATCTTCATCATTAACTGAACAAGAAGTCGAAATTTTTCATGAATTTAAAATTATTCGTAGTCAGTATTAGATAAACAGTGTTGTTTAAGTTTCTTAACGAAAAGAAACATATAATGTTACTACTAGTCTCGTCTTTGCTTGTTATGTGAGCAAAGACAAGTTCTGATTAATTTATAGACATATATCATTAAGCTAGGTAATAAAAAATGTTTAGCAGATGTCTTGATATTCTACAATTAGCCAATGCCAATATCTCACAGGCCATCCGCAGGTCGATAACCTGACAGAAAACAAGAAATGTGTCTATTTCATATGAAAAAACCGGCCAAGTGCGAGTCGGAGTCGCGCAATGAGGGTTCCGTGCCAACTTAACTGGATTAGGGTCTCCACCTACTTTCACTAAGCACAAATACCAAAATAGTAATTTTGGAACCTTAACGTCATTTTAAAAGACCCATCCATAGACTCCCATACGCAATTCTGTCAATTATTTTTTTTCGGTTTTAGTTTCATGTATAGGTGCCCCCCCTAAAATATCGAAGAGAAGAATCGTAAAGTGGTTAACAGGATACATCTTCCTACCAAATTTCAACATTGTGATGCTTATAGTTACAGAATAAAGTGGCTGTGACATACGGACGGACAGACAGACAGACAGACTTGACGAAACTATAAGGGTTCCGTTTTTTGCCATTCGGCTACGGAACCCTAAAAATATTCATTAATTTCCTCTAATATACAATTACCTTAATGCGATTGCTATTTAATAAAACAAGTGATTTGGTATTTTGAACTCTTTAATGCATTCCGGTTAAGGTCGTTACATTATCTATGCAAAATCTCGTTTAATAAAAACAATTACACCGAACACCATCCTCAATCGATCCAATTTAAAAGTTCAAGTTTGCAATGCAAATATTATAATTATTTATTTTCTGACACATGATTAACATTTTTATGTTACGTTACATATCTGAGTTTAAAATCTCAAATGCGTTATGTCTTATTTGGATAGTAATAAAGTTTAGTTTTGTATATCAGATAGGCTCTAAATCCGTGTTATTCTTCCGCGTGCAGACTTCTTCAGTAACCTTTGACATATTTGTTTTGAGCCGACCGCCGCTGAGTGCCGAGTTGACATTGAAAGTTTGTTATATTTATTTGTGTTTGTAATTAATAGTCGCCTTCGCAAAGTTGAAGCAAATGATGTCGGAACAATTATCTATATAAAAAAACCTTTCTTAATTTTAAGTATCATAGCCACACTTTTTTAATGTTATTTAAAAGATATTACAAACCGCCTTAAAAAATACTGTGTGCTGAAATTAGCTATGGAGCAATTAAAACACTTACATTAAGCGGGCATTGGGTTGAAAATAGTGTTAGAGCTGATTAAAGAATTTCTATAATCAGTTCCTATTCAGTATATCATTCATTACTTCAAGAACTTCGATGTGGTTTTGCTTTGAGTCATTTATTGACTTTTGAAGTGTCACTTTCCACAAATTCAGCTTTAATACTAATTTAGTAAAAATCCTCATGGTTGAAGTAATTAAGAATGCATTACTGAGTGCCATTTTGCGATTCATAGTTATTTTCTTGGAACGGATTGGTCAAATTGGCATTGAAATTATAAGTATTGACGTTTATAGAGCGTAAGCGGAAAATCTTTAAGTTTGTTTACCGCTTCTGCCTCCGGTAATGCTTAGGTGTTTGTTCTTTTTTACTTGTTTCAGCTCAATATCACCTTATGAATATCCTTGCTTAAAAAGAAGGTAAACTTACCCGTGTCACAAATTTGACTGCATTCCTTTTTTTTTTTAAGTAGCTCTTTTGTGTGTAGAGATGATTTGAGATAAATTACAGTTTAGTAGTAAGTACATCAAAGGTACATCCTTCTGAAATATTGAGTCTAAAAACTTTGCAATTGTAATTTACACCCTTCAAAAATTTGACAAATCCATTCAGAACTATAATCTGAACGAATAAAGGTACAAAATACTTCCTTCTACAGATGTCGTGTCGCCACGCTATCAGTCTTTTCTCAGATGCATTTAAAAAATACTTTACCGATCCAATGCCGAACGAGAATTATTTATCACTGAGCACGTTATTTAAAATAATGTATAAGATGCCACCAAGGTCTTACGAGCAAAAACTTTCGTTACCCATCGATTTTGTAATTTCCCAATAATAAGCTTATGAAACCTGATGAATCACATTATTTTGCTTCTGCTCAAGATTATGATCATCGTCATTACTCTTTACGTCATTACATTATGTACCATATTATGTAGTTAGTAAAGTTAAATATAAAATTCCAGTGTATTGGACAATTCGCAGCCTTAGGCTGGTAACATACTGTTCGTATTTAAGATATTATGTTTTTAATGTAATTAATTCTGATTTGTTTACATTTAAGTATAGGTACAGAATAATTTTGAAGGTTGGTTCCGATCAATGTGTGGTAACAATTTACTTCACCCATTGCTTTGTGGCTGTGGGTAGTATTTCCACCCATTTATGACGTCTCTTGTGGTACGTTTGGTGAGATTGGATTCAATACAGGATTTCACAATATACATAAAATTCGGATTAGTCATTTTACGGACCGCAAGTTATTGAAATATTTTTAGTTTTATACACAACAATATTCAGGTAATGTTTCCGATCTAAATTCCTGATGCGTGCGCGTACGCATATTAACTAAGATCCTTAATTATTAACAAACACCCTTATTCATAATAACACAAACAGTTTTATAAACCCATTTTAGCTATTACACTGTTTTATCACTTTCCGTCAAATGATGAAAACGCCTAGTAAGAACGAGACAATATAGTGTTATAGTTAAAACAGGTTTATTAGACTGTTTGCGTTATTATTAATAAGAGGGGAAAGTATTTAGATTCAGGTTAACAGTTCCATACGTACGGAACTACGGATAAGGAATGGAATTCGTCCGGCTTAAATGTTCGTAAAATACTTTAAATGTAAGTTTTCAATACTAAAGTTAAAAAACGCTGTTACAAGTCACATAATCCATCCACAGCCGCATCATCACATTCCATCGAGCGTGGCTAAATGTCTAGCTATTTTTTAAAATATTTGCATTTTACTTTTTTTTTACCACTTCTCACATATTATTAATATTGCGCCACTGATTAAAATCTCTGCATTACCAGGTATTAAATCCGCCAATTGTACAACTTACAGTGCAATAAAGTTTAAATAAAAAATCTGGGGTGCGATTGTGTAAAGCAATCGTATTCATTTGACAGTGCAAAACGTACGGTATGATCTGTCAAACGGCAAAGAACAAAGGGTTTGACAGATCAAACGGTACGTTATGATCTGTCAAATGAATACGATTGCTTTACACAATTCCAGCTCTGACCGTTCACTACTGTGTGCAAGCTTCTTAACTTTTCGTAATTTTTGTCTCGCGATAGTACCAAAGAGTGACCTTTTGACTTTTGCTCACCTGATCGTCAGTAATTAATATTTTAGCGCGCCCATGGCGTTTGCCCAAATATGGAGGAACGTCGTAATCGAGATTTACACCGTGCAAATTGATTTGTGTGAATCGATTTAATGCACTAATCAAGACATTTTTTTTTTATATAGTATGAGTTCGCTCTTGACTCAAGACTAAGCCAGTGCGACTAAGACGAAGTCAAAGATGAAACGAGCTCGCCCAGAAGAAGCCTGTTCACTCGATCTTTGAATAGATTCGGATTGTAATCCCTAGGAAACACCGACGCGAGCAAAATTAATACCTATATTCTTTGTTGGTAAGCACTTATTGTGGATCTTATTAAGTAAATATCACTGCTGACAGAGCTACCTACTTTAATATAGTAAATTATTATAATTTCATCAACATTATTTAGTAACGTATGGACAACAGCACGTCAAGGTAAACACTGTGGTATCTTATGCAGTTGTAATAAGGGCTAGTTTGCAACAAAAGTTGGTAACCTGATGTGCTCGCGCTGTACAATTAACTATAACAAAATCTCACTTCATTTGTAACGAGGTAAGTTATAGTATCATTGTAAAAGTTATACATTTTATTTCACGAATTTACTAATATTGAAATTCGACTCATAGTCAATTAATTGGCCCTCGAGCTTTTATACTCTGTAGAACTTTCCCCCTTTTTATCGACTTCATCTCAATAAAAAGTTAGCTGCTTAAAAAACAAACAAGTAGTGTCCTACTTCCCGTCAATTATCGTCCGTACACATATCACAACATGACAAATAACAATAATTGCGATGCTAAGTAGGCTCGATGCGATTAGCGGGTCAGCCCGCGTGTAAACGTATAGCCGGTTTCACAACTGACAGCTGAGCTGCCTTACTGTACAGGTACAGTCGGGTATATAAGGGTGTGCATCAGAATGGCTGATTGTCTGTGCCGTTGGTCTATGAAAGTTGATTCGAAAATTGCTTTGTAATTGCTTATATTTTCTATATATAATAAATATTTGCTACATAGGTATATATTTAGAAAAAAAAACCAGCCATCCTAACGTTTGGTTGGCTGGTCACCTAGTTTATAGTCAAACGTGCAGAGTTTCCCGAAATGGACAGCATCTATTGCAACATATTTACTTCAGTTATCTAATTTCGTTGTAGTTTCAAACACATGTTTAATAAAGGATGTAGCAATTATTTAAATTATCCAAAGGAAAAGTGCCTGATAATGTAGCCAATATTTAATAAGCAGTTATGTAGCAATTTTCGAATAAAGTCTCATAGACTAACGTCACAGACAACCAGCCATTTTGACGCACACTAGATAAGGCTAAGAACCCACGGCGCGGTGGCTGCGAGACCCTAAAAACCGGCGGGCTTGTGAGTTTTGAAATAAAACTGATCTCCTGTGGCCGCGGGTGAAAACCGCGCCGTCAGTTCTTGGCCTAAGTAGGCTTTTCGTTTTTGTCGATTGAGCATTGTTCGTGTGAGATAATACGTGACCACACATTTTGTAGCAAACTTGGAATAAGCTAAAGCGGCTTACGCACTGACCATGAAGATCTCAATGTTTGAACTATTATACTAGTTTACACGCTCTCTTTTTAAGCAAACTTTTCTATGAATTGAGCACGCATGAAATGTAAGCTCCCATTTGTGAAGTAGAATAGTTTTAATTCATTCTAACTAAACCATACAGAAGTGAAACCAATTGATTTATTTGCTTAAAATCAGTTCCTTATGTCCAACACTGTTGCTGTTTAATTATCTCTTAAGGATTTTGTACACGATTGTATTACGCGGTTGACCAAACAAAGCGTCGAACACAAAACTATCTGTCATTGCATCTCGTTGACATACGGACACACATTTCTACGGAACTGGTCTAAGATATAGGATTAGGTCCAATAATTGTCAATAAAATGATTAGTTATCAATATTTGTTTTACAGAAATAAAACTTAATTTTATGGCTCTGGCTCGACCTGGAAATCACCAATACCTGGTTTCATACATATTTTCTGGTCTAGATACATTCTTAAAATCCAATATCATTCCATTTCAACCATTTTATCTGTCATCTAAGCCTAAGAGGAGGATTATAAGTATTAATGATGACGTTACCTAGCTTCTCTGTGAAGTTTGCTTCATGGTTCATTCGAATCCCTTTTATTCTTCTTGCATAATAAGAAAATTATCTTCATACTATACAAGTGTGTAGTACAAGACCAGAGGTGGAATTGTTTAAATCAATCGTATTCATTTGACAGTTCGAAACGTACGGTATGATCTGTCAAACGGTAAAGAACAATGGTGGTTTACACAATTCCACCTCTGCCTCAATATAAGTATTGCCATGGTAATGTATACCGTGCTATTGCCATCTGTCCACATGGCCTAAAAGTTTGACTAGCGTGGAATGCTTTTAGCAATAAGCTCACCTTTATTCAACATTAATTGTGTTGTTGTCTCAAATAGCTGGATTTTAGTGGCAGTGTAAGTAACGTCAAAAATATTTACCAGATCGTAGTCTTCGCTTATTGATAAGTGATCCACATTTTTCGCATTTATAACTTGGACCACAGCAAACGCACAAATACATTCGTAGCATTCTTACTTAGCATTGTAAAGCGAAGAATGTGCTCGGAAAAAATATCGTTTAGTCACAGCCTCAGTTGACTAACGGCCTACTTTGTTATTAATAGCAGGCTACCGTTTGATTCACACCCTGACAACACCACCGATGTGTTCTGTGATAAGGTTCTACCATATATTATCTCGTTAAAGCGTGGCATATTGTGCTAGCATACGCAATGTGGGACATTTTGACCATGTTATTGCGAAAAAACAAAAAAACACTACGTAGAGTTGTACGATTTTTATTAAGCATTTAAAAACGCCGCAGCAAAATTGCCTTCCACTAAAATACGTGACCTCTTGCATTGTTCCTTGCTCGGAGCATCTTTTTTTAATGTCTTATCATTATTAATTACTATAGCATTTCGGTTGCATACGCTTCTCGCCTTTAAGCAGAGCTTACATCAATCAATTGTCTCGCCTAAGGCTGTTTTAAGACCATTGTGTTACATGGATGATCTTCTAAGGCTATCCTGAAACGGCAATTCTAATGTCATAAATTAAAGCCGAAATGTTGGGTTAAAGTCAGGTCACTGTCATCTTAAAAATGTCGGTTTAGATCATTGTTTGACAGCATTTAAGCATAAGGCAGCTTTATTATAGACCAAAAATTTATCTACAGGCAACGTAGCAATTATCAAAATAAACCGTAGTATCAGTTTAAAACATTTATCAAGGTTAACCATTTTAAACCCTGTCAATGTTATGATAGTGACTAATACAGTTTCTTTGTATTTTCTTCCATTTCAACTGACCTTAACTTTCCTAAGATTTTCTTTGGGTTCTTAAAGGTTGGCCCTCACGAAGTATCTGACTTTTGTATAGACATGAACCGTGTTGAGTTTGTGCTACTTTTAGAGATTAGTCAGTTCCGTTTGGGATTTTACGATTTATTAAGCAATGGATGTCATCGTTTACCCATATTTTTTTTTATTTTTATTTATTTATACTTTATTGCACAACCAAAAATTTGTACAAAAGGTGGACTTAACGCCATATGGCATTCTCTACCAGTCATACCTTTGGGCTAAGCAGAAATGATTGTAGGCGGTGCGACAGAAAAAAAGAAAATGGGTTACTATTAAAAGAAAAAAAACGATAAATTTCACGCATAAAAAATATATATACATGAAAAAAAAAACATATCTCATAAAATAAAACAAAATAACTACAATTTACAATAAATACAATATGATCTAATAAAATATTACATATACATAACGCAAACGATAAAATAAATACATATACTTGTACATACTATAATAATAATATACTATGACGATGTATTAGAAGCTTATGGATTACGCTTTGTTGATGCTTCCGATATACAAATGTTGAAAGTGTGCACGGACGAGTCTCTTAAATGAAAATTTACTGGGAGTCTGTTGAATTTTTGCCGGAAGGGCATTCCAGAGACGAATGGCCTGGACAACAAAAGAGTTTGAAAGGAAACCTGTGCGGTGAGCAGGAGTAGCGAGAGAAAGTTTATTAGAAGAGCGCAGCGGACGCGAGTGCGTGGCACTGAGATAGGTGAACTGGGATTTTAAGTAACAGGGAGAATTAGGGTCGTTTAAGATCGAGAAAAGTGTGCAGAGGATTCTGATTTTACGTCGAGAGTGAAGAGGTACCCATAAAAGCTGTGACCGGAAAGAAGAGATATGATCGAATTTGCGAAGACAGAAAATGAAGCGGATGCCAGAATTGATCAGTCGGTCGAGCTTGTTTACAAGGGCTTGATTTAGATCAGGATAGCACACATCAGCATAATCAATGAGGGGAAGTACTAACGATTGTATCAAAGAAATTTTAGTTTTGACGGGGAGGAAATTTTTAAGCCTGTAGAGCGAACGTAGCGTGCCCATGACTTTTCGACTAACCTCCGAAACGTGGACATTCCAGCTTAGCGTTTGATCTATGTATAGACCGAGATTTTTGACGCTAGTAGAATATGGGATATTAACACCGTTGAAGTAAACTGAATCCACGTCGGGAATATTAATGAGTGACATTTGTCGCTGACTGCCGATAATAATGGCCTGGCATTTAGCAGGATTTACGGCAACACCAAAACGATTCGACCAGGACAGGATATGCTCAAGACTGACATTAATATTGTGTACAGCCTGATTCAAATCGTCAGCTCGGCATTGCTGGTAAAGTTGCAGATCATCCGCATACAAATGGTAGGAGGAGCCAATGTCGTGAGTTATCGAGTTGATGAAGATGGAAAAAAGTAACGGTGATAAAATGCCTCCCTGAGGTACTCCGGTGAGGAGATCTCGCCAGAGAGAAATGGTCTTATCTACTTTGATGGCTTGCTGCCTCCCCCGTAGGTACGCGCCAAACCAATCCAGTGCATCGGAAGATATATTGAGGTGAGCTAAAAGTGAGAGAAGGACATCATGGTCCACCGTATTAAAAGCGTTCGAAAAATCAATAAGGACAAGCACTGTAACTTCGCCACGCTCCATGCCCTTCCGGATGTCCTCAGTCACCTTAAGTAATGCGGTGCTGGTACTATGGCCGGGGCGAAAGCCAGATTGAAAATGGCTGAGAAGATCGTTTGCGAGAACAAATTTGGAAATTTGGGAGTGAGCAACAGCTTCAAGGACTTTAGAAAGGAAGGGGAGTATAGAGATTGGTCTGAAATTATTAAAGGATGTAGGGTTGGGAATTTTGGGAAGAGGGATGACCAAGGCTTTGCGCCACGCCGTAGGGTATGATCCAGAATTGAAAGAATAATTAATTATGTGAGTTATGTAAGGTAGAACTACATCCAGAACCATGATGATCATGGCCCTACTGATATCATCGGGCCCAACGGCTCCAGACTTGATGGAGAGGATAGATTTCCTGACCACATCGGT
Source organism: Pyrausta purpuralis (assembly GCA_963924145.1). NCBI lineage: Eukaryota > Metazoa > Arthropoda > Insecta > Lepidoptera > Crambidae > Pyrausta > Pyrausta purpuralis. Next base: position 1,374,720 of record OZ001648.1, on the reverse strand, counting down.
TGACACCGTGGTAAAAGAGAAGGATTCAACGTCAAGACGAGGCTTGCAAGAAATTTCAGATATAGTACTGGATCTGATTACTGCGTCTAAAGTAGAAGCAGACGAGAAATGATCATTCAAGTCATCGGGCGAAATAGACGTTGGAAGGGGCAAGTTAACATTACCCTTACCAATTCCCAGGGAGTGAAGGAATTTCCATACATTTGCCGGAGACGACTCAGAAATATTTTCATGAATATATTGCCGTTTGGCTGATCTCACCATCCGATTGCAGCGATTCCTTGCAGCTTTGAAGTTGCTCCAGTTCAGATCTGAGCGGTCCCGCTTAAACGTCCGAAAAGCACGGTCGCGACTAGTCATAGCCATGCGCACCCCTTTAGTGATCCAGGGGGCTGGTGGCCGCTTAAGTTTTACAGGTCGAACTGGCGCATGTTTGTTAAAAAGCGATATTACATTGGCATTAAAAAGAGCGACTTTATCATCAATCGAGGTAGTTTCAAGAACTGACCTCCAGTCGAGAGCAGCCGCGTCCGTTCTGATAGCATCCACATCAATCCGAGAGAGATTGCGCATGTTCACGACAGTGGGTTTGAGTTTGGAAGTGTGGAGTTTATATGAAAGGTAGAGAAGATCATGGCGGGAAAAACCAGGAGCGAGGAGCTGCCCGTGCGTGATAACGTTGGATGGAGAAGACGTAAGAATAAGGTCAAGCCAGGTATCAGGGACATCAATGTTATGATGAGTGGGTTTAAGGGGGAGGTTTGTGAGATTCTGCGAGTCAATAAGGGAAAGCAGCTTAGTAGCCGTTGGAGAATCACCAAAAAGGTTTGAGTTAAAGTCGCCCATGATTATTTGATGAGCGTATTCAGAACTGATCGATTCCAGGGCAAGCTCAAGATCCTCGAGGTAGTTGACTCCCGGGGGGCAGTAAACCACACCCACAACCGCCTTAACACCTTTGATATTCACCTCTATAAACAGATATTCGGCTGAGGCATGGTACGGAGCCTACCATATTCATTAGGTATTACTTTTGAATTACTCGCACTTATTGCATAACAGAGGTAGAGGTAGATCTCAGTAACCTTACTGTTCTTAACTTACCTACACTAATGTTGCCTTGTTAAATGTTTCTTATTTTTTGCCAGGTAAAGGCAAATAAAAATATCATATTTGAATCATCATGATCTTATTAAAATTATGTTGCGTGTGACCTAGTTATATGTATATTTTTTTATCTAGTACCTAAACTTATTTGCCATATGAAGTGGGAAAGTGTACGGTTTATCAACCGCACAATTATATCAGATGATCACAAAGGCACACTGATTAAACTCTCTGCATTACCAGGTGATTGACTTGTAGAGAATGCCATGAGGTATTAAGTCGGCCAATTGTACCACTTACAGTGCAATAAAGCTTAAATAAATAAAAGGAAACTTTTCAAATGAGACCAAATAAATCTAGAATGAATCTTAATATTATTCGTTAGGTAAATATTTTTTCACATCTAGAAGTCAATCCATATTTATATTACATATGCTTTTTTATTACGTGGCATATTTTTGGTTTCGTTTTTTGCCCTGTCGTTAACACAATTTCAGAGATTCGACTGCGAGCACACTGTTTTATGTTCAATTGTGGCAAATAAGTAAATGATTGCAAGTTTTTACTAAATCTTTTAAACTTGTGTTTTAGGGTTTTTTCACGCGTACAAGTACGCTGCATTGAGCAATGTGTACATTGGGCATATGTTAAATAATTTGTGTGACACAGCCATAGCTCTTATGCCCTTGACACAAAGGTTAGAATTGAACTAAAATATCTGACCCTGGTTGAAGTTGAACGCGCATAAATCCATAATAATAAGTTAAAATAATATTATTTCTTAATATTTCCCACGAACACGTCTGCACTGCGCATACAACATATTTGAGATATACAGAGTATTGTTTTCAGTGACATTCAACTCAGGGATGATAATATGAGCTATGCTTAGTATAAAAAAAATATTTTCTGAAATTATAAATGCAAGTTTCATAAAAGAAAACCTCTTTACAACATTCTAAAAAACTTCAAAATGAATGGGGAAACTCGCACTCTTACGATATACTACATCGTAGTTAGAAAGCTACGAAGAGGCGACCAGTGTCGGAAGTCTCGACATAGTTCCCTGTAAAACCACCAGGTGGCGCTCGTAAAATGCTGATACAAAATTAGTGTTTTCGTGTATTTATTGATTGAGAAGAATTTTTGAATGAAGCTTAAAAAAATACAAATATTTTTAAGATAGTACGTAAGTTAAAATGATATTTGATGAATCAGAAAATCATAAAATTGAAATTGTCTACGCGAAATGTCAAAAATTTTGCTTCAGACTTCGCCCGCTGGTGTTGGTAGTTTTTACTCACTCACTATAACGCTATAAGAAAGTTAGGTTTTGAGTTTGTTTCCTTTAAAAATTTTTTTTTTTGGCATCAGCATCGTTTGCACAGCCACTGAGTCGCTTGTCGCTGACCAAAACAACACCCGGTATAGTAATCGCTTTCCTTAAAATACTTTTTACTAAATGTGAGGCCTTCTATCATTTATCTGTATTGCATGCATTAAGTTTGCTAGGCAAAAAATTTTATGTGTTTGTATAGTATATACGTTTCTTCACACATCTACTTGTATCATTCACGGATGACCTGTTTTTGTAACAAAACTTTGTATAACATTTTGTGTGTGTTATAGTTTCAGCTAGTAATCAAGTCTCTATATTCTTTATAATATTTATTTGATTTATTTAATAACTTGATTTCAATCACAGCTCTTAAGACTAAGAATATAAACAATATTTATGTATATTACCTGCAGTCAATAAAAGATTATCAAAATCAAAATCAAAAATAATTTATTCAATTTAGGACACAAAATGCCACTTATGAACGTCAATAATTAGTGTAATATCAATCAATTTTGGCCCGTATGGGGCAAGAACATGTCTCCTTATCTTTGGGCCCTACTAGCGCTTCGAGACAAAACACAGACAATTTGGCAAGTGCTGAGAAGAAACGCCGGAACAAACTCAGTCACCACTAGCTGCCTCAAAAATGATACAAATCAAAATAAACAGGTAGGTACATCAGTTTGGTGCAGGCTGGACTGTCCATACATTTTCGTCATTAAGATAGTCTTGAATTTTATAATACCCCTTCGACATTAGGGTAGTTTTGACATGTAACTTAAATTTGTGAATAGGTAGTTCGATGACATTATTAGGTATATTGTTGAAAAATTTAATAGGTACAATTTCCCAGGAATGAATTCATTGTTTTGGCTAACCTGAAGTTTGGAATGACAAGTTTGCTTTTATTTCGTGTGTTATACGAATGTATGTCACTTTTTTTCATGAAAAAATCTAAATTTTTACGTACGTACATGATATTATCAAATATGTATTGAGAAGTGACAGTGAGGATGTTAATTTCCTTAAAGAATTCTCTCAGGGATTCGCGGGGACTAAGTTTGTAAATGGCACGAATGGCTCTTTTCTGTAAAATAAAGATGGTATCGATGTCCGCAGCAGAACCCCACAAGAGAAGACCATAAGACATTATACTATGAAAGCAACTAAAATACACAAGCCTGGCTGTTTCAACATCATTTTACAAATTGCTCATTAAAATTAATTACAAGGAATGGTTGTGAAATATATACAATTATAAATTCAATAATATGACGTTTATAACACTTCAGAATTTCACAATGTATTATAATAAATAAATAATTATGTTAATCCATCTTTTCTAATCCACTAATTTTACTCGATAATATGTTAATTGCACTGAACAAGTATGTTGTAAACATAGGATGCACTTTTTTACACTAATTAAATAAATGACAATATCCTGTAGGTACCTAATGAACTAGCCTACTACTACTAAGCCTACTTTTACAAGGTAGTATAGAATCAAAACAAATCGATCATGTGCTAAATAAAGTACAATATGGCATGAATTGCTTCGTTTCAAGGAAAAAATAGCTTTTAACAAAGAAGTGATTGCTGAAATAAATCAAAACTCAATAAATGTGTAATTATTAGTTTTATCTCAACTGTTTGCAAACTCTCAAACTGTCATGTACCCAATACAATGTTATTAATAGCTAATGATAGCTAACCTTCATAAGCACTAATTTAAAAATAATCTATCATGTCTCAATCACACACCCCAAACAAATGCTGAGTCTCACTTAACTCAATCAAGCCAGGAGATATTAGTTAAGTAATCATTCAAAAGTCAAGCTTAAAGTGGTTACTTAATTATGAAGGATGGTCAAATCAAAACGCGCTTCGGGCACTTTGAAGATGATTTAGGATTGAAAAAGGCAGATAAGTGCTATAAACACTCACAATGACCTTTGAAGCTTATCCATGAGTGTTGTTAAAATACTTTAAATATAGTATGCAAGTATTATGATTGGTTCTCGTAAAACTAACGTAAGACCACCAGAAAGAATTACCCAAAACTAATTTTATGGAATTAAATTCATGAAACATGAAATTTCAGAAACAGACTCAATAAATCTAATTACACTTGATGATTGAAAAAGAAACCAGGTATAGATAAAACTAGAACTAGCAAGTTGACGCTAACCAAAGTTAATTAAAAACAAATAGTTTTACAATAAGAAGAAAACTTAGAAAATGCATTTAGTATTATTAATATATTTGAAGAAACAACACAAAGAAATGAAGAAACACAAAATTGGAAACCTATAGGTTATTTGTAAAATTGCCTGATCACACCCGATCGCTGGGCAAAGGTGCGAATATTTGCGTCATTTCAATGGAGTCGAATACATCATTCGGAGAAGCGATACAATCATCGGCGTGCCCAATTATTGGGGTTGCGATCTCAAGTTTGCGCAATCAGAGATCTCAAACGACCCTTAAATATACTAGAATTACTCTTAAACACCCATATTGAAGCTATTAATGCTTCACTTTTCCAAAAATGGCGGGCCTAGATACAGGTCAAGAACATATGACCTCATTCGTTATAATAAGAGAAGTGAAATTTTAATCATGGTAATCATTTCTACGAGAAGAATCAAAGTTACCTTTTACGAATTATACTCTTTAGAAACATTAATTCCGAAGTTAGTTCGCTAAGTTAAAAATATAAATGTTAAATATCAATAAACATTAGTAGACATAATAACAAAACTAGTAGGTTTAAGTGAAGTAAATTGACAATTAATTGCAAGCATATTTTTAATCGGCATGCATGCAAATGTTATCGATAAATGGCATCATTGGTATCGCAGACGATTTGATTGACTAGGAAGTATTTGAAAAAGTTATAAAAGATAGTCAGATTTCTTGCTATATGAAGCGTAGGTAACCTTTACAAAATCGATTGTATAATTACATTTCATAGCCCATATATCAAGTTTATCTGTTTAGAATTTGAAAGTCTCTGAGGCATTTTCTTCTTTGTTGTTATCAATAATGTTTTTGTATAGCTTTATTATCTTGACCGCGTTTTGCGCTTACTTCTTAAGATTAACCTTTCATTTATTATTTAACGTCGGAGTTTATTGATTTACATTGAGATTGGCTCAAAGCTAGAAATTAATGTAGCTCTTGGATTCCGGTTACAATGTGACCTTTGCAGCGGCCTTCGTAGCAACGTCCTCCTTGTAAGGTGCATCTACCAATATTACTGTTTCATCTTACTTACAAATATCAGAGTTGACACGAAATCTTGCACTTCCCTACTACGTTTTTGTATACAAATGTACCTTTAGTTAAGAAAGAGTCCACCTTTGCAAGCTATATTCAACATTATTGTTAAAGAAACAAATATTTTTATTTTTCATTTTTTCCTAATTTTCGAAATAATTGTTGGCTATTAAACTATAATTTAAGTATAAATAACAAAAAATAAAAAATAAAACTAAGACATGCAACATAAAAAAAAAACCGCAAATTTAATTAATTTTGCCTTCTCAGCTTGATATTTTTTCTGCTATCGAGGATTTAAGAGTGATTTTAGTGTGAGCATAATATAATTAGGTGTCCAAAGTAAGTGAAGTAATAGAGGGGTGATTGGTTAGGGAACTTGTTGTATACGTGCCAATGCGGTAAAATATAATGTGCGTGATCTCCTTTGAAATTGGCTTATATCGCCTAAATTCTTTGGGTGGGTGTCTTGTGTCATCCCATATTTATTAATTAGCTTATGTGTATTATGTATAAATGTAACATTACTTTATATTATAGAATTTGCCATATTACATATTGTTAATGTTGATTTTCGATGATTATTACTCCTTCTTTTTGTGTTATTTTGTTTTAATAACTTTTTTGCTTTCTAGTCTTTAGTGTCAATATCTTTAATTGTATTAAAATGTTTGATATACATTCTTATGAAATAATCGTTTATACTGGATTCTACAATGCCCATTCTAGGATTCTGGTCAACTGATGCACTGTGCGACCTTTCGGCGCGGCCTTCGTTGCGTCACTGCGTCCTCCTGCGCCGGCGCATACTCTCTCATATCTACATGTGCGTTCTTGGAGACGATATGGAAATATTTATTTTACTCGTGATTGTTACTTGGACATGGTGTTTAAAAAAACTATTAATTTAACTCATATAAAGACATCCATTGCAAAGATTCCTTAGTTTTTTTCATGCTATCGTTCAAGTATGTGTTTTGTTGCACGAAGTGATTTTCCTAAGTTTGTTTCAGGGTCGTTAAAGTTTTAATAAAAAATATTAATAAAATTAATTATTGAAAACATTGAAAGTAAGTTTATTCATAAACTATTTTATATTTAATAAATAAACTTGCATTTAAATAAAGATAATAAAAACTCGTTTCTCGTTAAGCTCGTTTAAGGCGAAAACTTTGATTAAAAAGATCTGGAAGCTGTAATTGATGTGAGTATCACGACTATCAAAACATTCAAATTGCACAAGCAAATATTGTCAGCTACCTTCAAATTCAGATCACTTATTTGAATTCAATGTTCTCAAATACAAGTAAATTGTGTTCCCAATAAACAATGTCAAATCACACCTCAAAAATGAGGTCGTTTGAACACGCATCAAACAAACATGTAAACATTTCTAAGGTTACCGTTCGGAATTCCGTAGTATCTTGTATATTTTCTACAGATGGCATACAGACACATATTTTGCTTGATGACAAATGACTGTGTAGCCTATGCACCTGCCTTGTGGTAATAGGGCATCGTGCTTCTCAGTCATCATCATAAGCATTATCTGCTTTGTTGAAATTGCTCGTTCCATTTACTGCTTATATTGTCTAATCTCTAATCTTCGTGAAAAATGTATAACTAATAGATTATGCCAGAAAATAATGCGCTCCAAATTTTTTTTCTGACCTTGACTTTATAAAGATATTCCATCGTCCTTGACATCTTCCGCAGTATTCGAAGTCTGACTCCTAAGTCTGGAGTAATGTTGAAAAAAGTTAAAACTAATGAAATTGAAGTTCAAGAATTAATAGGCAATTTTGTATTAACATGCTCATCCAATTTTCCTTACTTGATTCTTTGGTTGTTATTTTTTTTTTAATAGAATGTAACCAGGGCTTTTTACATATATTTGATCTAAATTTAAAATCAAGATCTTCATTGTTTTCGCGAGTGCAAGTAAGCTTTGAACTAATAGAGTACGACCTACTTTAGTGTAGTCAAGTTTGTGAATATTTTATGGTACAAAATGTAGTACTCTAGTCGTCGTAGAATAAAATAAGAAGCTCTTACTACACATATTCGCACCTTTCGACGGAATTTTCTAATTATTCTTGTCTGGCCTAGACCTCTCGACTACCAGTGCTGTGCGCTGGGTCTTAGTCGTAATATCTGTCTCGTGATAACGATGATACTTTAATTAAGTAATACAACCTGTTTAGACAAATATTATGCTTAACTCGTGAAATTGCTTCTAGAGCTATTTAGAAAAGGTCATGGCCAAAAATAGTCTTAATCTAGTAATGTTACATTCTTGATTTAAAATGTATTGTCGTATGAAAGCTAAAGTTGTGCTTCTGAATAAATTGTCAGCTAAGTTTGAACTTTATCATTTATTTGGCCTATAATTGCATGAATGATTAGTTTTATGCTCGGTATAATGAGCTTGCAATGAAGACATAGCTGTAAGTTTTTGTCGCTGAGTCGTAATCGTTTGATGATGTTGTTTGCAAAACTATAAGTTGTTTCGGAGTTGACATTTTGATGTTAAATAATTGATCTTACTTGAACTGTGATGCAATTAGTTTCATTGAGTTTAGTAGTCAGCATTCTCAAGTAGCTTGTGGAATTAAATAAATTACTTCAGTTATCAAGCTTAATGCTAAAATAAGTGGTATTCATAAAATATAATCAAGTATTGTACCCTAACAAAATATCCTCATTAGTGTAAGGATCCTGCCATAAAAATAAGGACTTAAGTAGCACTAATGATAGCAAACACGAAAAAATATTTTTTCACCACGATTAGAATTCGATATCGGCATCTGAAAATTCAGCATCTAAATTCTATTCACTTTTAGATTCATTCCAAAATCGCCTGCCAAACTCTGCTTACACAATCGCACAGTCACATATATCCTCACTGAAATCACTTATAGTAATTAAAAAATGTAATAAGCTCACCATGTTTCGTTCAGCTGTTTATCACAATCACTGCATGTCTGACACTTGCGACGCGACGGCGGTGCGCGCGCGACCGGAGACGTATGAGCGGACCGCGCGCGCGCCGTCTGCATATATGCGTGTGCGCATCTCTGCTGAAACCGGGCAAGGATGAATATGAAAAGGATTCAGGTGCCTAATAAACTGAACAATTTATTTACCTATTTGAAATAAAGTAGAACTTAATATATGGAGATTGCCACAAAGTTCTTGTTGCAAAAGAGCTATGATTTTGAAATTGGTCACTGACTATTCCATTTGAGTTGAAAGCCTCGTTCAGATATTCGATATCTTAGGAATACAGGGTAAAATATAAATCATTTTTCTGATTTCAAAGAAAGAAGATAGAGCAGTTATGTTATGGAAATGAGGAACCAATTGTCCATTTGTCTCTTCCCATTGTCCTCTTTAACTGTGTTAATTTTATATGATGAATTCTGGCAAATAACAGTTCGTATTTGTAATTGATAAGTGTATTCGTAAAAGCTTTTTGTTAGGGTTCTGAAGCAGATTACTAAAATAAGACAAGGATGAAAATTTAGCGTAGTGGATAGAGCTCCTGATTACTATGCCGTCCGTCGCGGGTTTAATCCCGCAAGGGGCAAATATGTAATAAGCACGAACATTTGTACTTAAGTCTTGGGTGTGTAAATGTGTGTATTTAAGTATTTTATGGGAGAAACCCTGGCGCCCCCGTCATAACCATTGTCTGGTATTTGTAACAAAAAAAAATACTTTGAAAGCACGACATTTAGTGAGTTGTCTGGCGTATATATATCATTATTCAATTAAAGGTAAAAACCGACTTTAAAATCAAAATGCACTTAAAAGTCTTAAAAAAACTCTTCACGGTATAAAGGCAAGTACTCAATTTTAGGGCAACAATATTTTTAAGTTGGTACCCTGATAGATGAAGCTTAAAACAGCCAAAGCGGTGGCACTGCCTAAAATGGAGTTCTTTTCTTAAACGAGTGTTGAGTTTATTTAAGACTTTTTAGTACATTTTGGTTTTGAAGTCGGTTTTAAAGTAAATTTTATATGCTTATTTTTAGTAATTACGGGAGGAGTTACACCTTTTAACCTTGTTGTTTAATAAGCTACAAATAACCCATCATGAGTTCTGATATTAAAATCACTGAACTTTTAAGTGTTTAGGAGTTCCACCATCATCTTATCTTCATATCATGTTGAATATCAGCTGCAACTACAAGTCTTCATGAGTATTCTAGTTCGAAAACACTATGCATGCCGTTTAAATTCGAGGTTTTCCCTCGATTGCATCAAGGTCCCATCATTAGATCCCGACTTGGCAACAATGGGACCTCTAGGTAGGCGAAACATTTTTTCGGATCGGTTGACAAATCAATCCGAAATCAATCAATTTTTGTATTACAAAAAAGAGTCGTGCGAGCTATTTATAATCTAAAACCTCAAAATTCCCAACGAGAGGTGTTTAAAGATATTAAAATATTAACTGTAGCCTCTCAGTATATTTATGCAAAAATTTGATGTATGTCCGCAAAAATTTACATTTATTCACAAAAAAAATGATATACACAATTATAATACTAGGAACAAAAATAAGCTTGCTATTCCACAATTTAGGCTTCGAAAGGTTGGTAATTCTTTCATAGGGAAATGTATTAAATTTCTCAATAAACTACCAGAACACATTGCAAACTTACCGGTCAATAAATTTAAAACTGTCATTAAAGAAACCCTAATGACGAAAGGGTATTATAAAGTAGATGAATATTTAAAAGATAATAATGTATGGACTTGCATGTATACTACAAACATTGTAAACCTTTGAAAAGAGGCATTGACAATAGTGACTGAGTTTGTTGCGCAGCTTCTTCTCAGCACTAGCCCAAAATTGTCCCGAAGCTGTGGTAGGGTTTATATTGGGACGTGTAAAAGTGTACTCAATGGGCCTATTTGCATAAATAAATGACTTTTATGACTTTTAAATGACTAAGATATGAGAAAAAAAATAACAATCGAATCGATAATCTCTACTTTTTTGAAGTCGGTTACAAAGCAGTCAAGTGCCTTATAAAGTGACCAGTTTATTTCAACTAACAACTTAACGAGAAGAGATTTCAAAAAATGTTTGTGCAATGCGAGTTATGTTTTTACATATATGTATAATGATAGTCGACAGAATATTCATTAAGTAATTATCATAAAACATACGACAATTGTAAAATAATCTCGTGTAGTATTTGTCTTAGAAATCAAAGTAAACAAGAGTCACAAAAAAATACAGAACGGGTGCCTGAAAGCTTATCAACAATGATTAATGATCTGAAAAACTACATTTCCTGTTGAAGACCCCTAAAAACATTACATGCATACACACATATTTATCCGAAACATGGTATCTTACTTATTATCTTATAAGAAAGCTCAAAATCACACAGCGGGCTATGCTCTGTGTTTTTCTACGAGATCGATCTGTAGAAGAACTAAGTAAACGAACGTAGCCCTGAGAGTCAGTAAGCTCTAGTGGCAATAGGCAGGGCACATAGCGTAAATTTCGGCAGAAAATTTCTAGAATGAAGACCCTTCGACCAAAGACGCAGCGTAGGACGTCAACCGACAAGATGGACAGACGACCTTGTAAAGATCTCAGGACCAAACTGGATGACCGCTTGTGATTTCGCTGCGGAAAACCGTCAGGGAAGCCGTGTAGTGGACGTTCTTTGGCTGAAAATGATGATGATGATGATAAGAAACATCCTAAGATGACGACAGAACTAAAACTAGTCTGCTAACAAGATCGATGAAGGCCCAAAACGTTAATTAATACAGTACTTAATTGGTCGAAATGAATATTTATTATTTTATGGTATTGCGTATGTGTTAATAAAGCTGAATAATTACGTGAATACTAATCAACTCCCATCAAGTTTATGGTGAATTTTGTCATTCTGTATCAGTGGAATCTTCACTGACAGCTACTGTATTAACGATAATGCTGACATTTTACCTGCATATTACACTTTGCAAACTTTTTCCTGGTGCGCGCAGCTCCAATTCTCCAATCAAAATCTTCCAATTTTCCAAAAAATAAAATAAAATCCACTTCTTGGATTTTATTTTATTTTTTGGAAAATTGGAACACAAACAGAATTACAATCGATGCATAAAAAACACTAAGTTAAAACTAATTAAAGGCCGGACTATAATCTATTAACAACATTCACAGCTTGTTTAATACAGTACAATACAAAATTTAATAAAAATGATATAACAGAAGAATAAAAAAGGATTACAGAAATTTATATTACTCATTATTACTCATATTTAAAAAATTAAAATAGTACATTAGTTTGTATACTATAATATTATATTATCTGGGCTATAATATACATCTATGAAATAATATTTAAAAATGTAAAGATAAAAATTAGAAACAACAAAATAAAATAAAAAATACTAAAAAAGGGATATTAAAATAAAATTATAAAAATGGCCCTTGTGGTAAGGTGCCCAAAATGCTGGCAGCAAAAAATGTATAATTTAAATATAAATGTAATGGATCCAAAATAACATTATCTATTTCGTTAGAATAATACAATTTAAGTTGTCAGAAGAAATTTAGTGAGATCATCATTTAGGATTTGGGAAACAGATTTCTTGTAAACTGAGAATTTAATTATTAAACGTCCCTGCCAGTTCGAACCAAAACAGTGGGTTATGGGAGAATACGTTCAGACGACGCGATCTATACAGAGTATTGAAACAACTTGATGACAGAAGGTCAGGTGAGTTTCTGGTACCATGAAGAATTTTATGCAAATTAAGAAGGTCGTACTCGTCTATCTATCTTTGACGTCGAAAGCTAAAAGGGGACAACATCAAATTCGTTGTCTGCTGAAATGCTGATGTCTTCAGGAACTTTGCCGTAGAGCTCATTAAGGCAAGAGTGAATAGGTTGCTTATGAAATATATGTTTGGCCTAATAGACGATCAAAAGTCATAATAGTATTATTTTATACAAAAAGGCCTACTGGGGGCACTTTTACACGTCCTAACATACCTCTACACAAAAAACAAGGTGCAATATTGTGGTCAGTACCAGTAGTGATACCTACTTAAAAAACCGGCTAAGTGCGAGTCGGAATATTTTGTTGACAGCAAATATAACTTTGTTTTTCATAGTGTTTGTAAGAAAAACAAAGTTATGTTTGCGGTTGTTGAAAATGTGCTATATCTTAAAAAATCGTAAAGCGGTTAACAGGTTATATCTTCCTACCAAATTTCAACAGTGTGATGCTTATAGTTACAGAATAAAACACACGGACTGACAGACAGACAGACAGCCGTTTTTTGCCATTCGGCTACGGAACCCTAAAAAGACATTCTTCTCCAGATGCCGACTTGCTTTCAAAAGCACACCCCAAGCTAACACTAGAGTAGGCCTAACATGTTTCTGTTAGGTAACCTCGTAACCGCAATTTATCGTTGCCTTCAAAGTATATTTAGTACGTAAACTAGTTAAAACCGAATTATGCAAAGTAATTGTCCTTCTAAATTAATATTGTATTTACGGCTTTGAAGAATTACTTACTTAAATATTTCCAAATTCGTTTAAACCACGGCTCAAGTTAAACGGACACACCTACAATGCGATGCAACCTTACCAATACGCTATGTTATTTACATCTATAAACATTACTTTTCTTGGTGGAGCCTGCAGATCAGCGAAAGAAATTTGATTTGGCGATACATTTTATTTCGACGAAATGATAAACTACCAATTTTCCAGGAGCCTTATTTTAATCAGTCGCTTGAATACTTCGTATGATTTTCGTCCAAAATCTAATTAAAAATCAATGAAAATAATGTGAAATATAGCCGTTTGTACTCACAAAATTCAGTTTTTTTTTAATTCAATCTCGAGTGGAATTATACGAATTATCATTGGAAAATCGGACAATTAACAATAAATATCATACACCACCTTTACGCGAGTGATTCAAAAATAGGGGCCCAGATATATGTATCATCGAGGTATGCCTAAACTGAACTGTTAAATTATGATTCAAGACCTTTATTTACTCATAAAAAAAACTTACTTACTATACATGCTTTTACAGCTTCAAATTCATTTCAAGATTTTACATTTCTAAACACGTTGGACATTTTTTCAGATTTTTTTCCGCTTTTTTTAAATTCTTTATTGCAATAAAGAATTTTTAAAAAAAGCGGAAAAAAAACAAAGTACAAATGGCGGACTTAATGCTTAAAGCATTCTCTACCAGTTAAACATTGGGTGAAACAGAAATGATTGAGGCGGAAACGATTTTTAAAGTTAAATGAAAAAGACTGAAAAAAACATGGAAGTTGGCATATCGCAGGTTGCGCCTTTGCAATGACTTTTCATGCAGAAAAAAAATGCTTTTGAGCTTTGAGCTTGCTGTCAGTTCTCACTTTGACGTTTAGTGTTGTTGTTGTTTGCGGAATTGTATTGGACATTATCGATAAATTACGATTCGGTAAATTGAAGTGGTAGTTTATAATTAAGTGTGGTAATTTATTACAAAAAAAAAACATTTTCATTCTTACAAAGTTTTAGTTCAGATACGAAATAATCATAATGATTCCTCCTTCGATATATGATTGATATTTGTAGTTATGAGAAAATATTGGAGTAATTTTCAGAAATGGGTGCATTCATTTTAGAAGTTCTTTCAGGAAAAAATAAGAAGAAGGGTTTCATAACTTCGCAGTATTTCTAAAAAAAAACTGGAAGCAATTATATTTAAAATTCATTGTAACTTAATGAAAGACGTTTCAGGTTTTCTATAAATTATTGATTATAAAATAAAATACAAATACTGAATTTCTACTTCCTGGTTATTTCTTGGTGACCCATGTCTAATTTTCTTTTTCATTAGCAGGAATATATTTTAATTGTAATCTCCTTTCTTTTGCAGGTAGGAATGATTCACTTGTTTGCCTGCAGACGCTGTGTCTGAGGACTCACCCGATAACTAATATACAGAAGTTACGCTACGTAATATTTCTTTCTCTGCTTGTTCACTAAAGTGATTTCTTTAGGCGCAGAAACTCAGTTACTTAGACAATAATGACACATTTTTTTACATAAATTTAATATGTTTATGAGATAAGTCCTGTTATTATGGTTTAGTAATATTATGATAATAGACAAAAGGCCAGCTTCGAACTGCTGCCCTTAACTATTTTTATCAGGTGGTGATGTTCAGCATAACTTATCAACGTATTTGATTTTATAATTGTATTTTCGTTTTATAGTGGTAACTTCATCAAAAAACTGTACTAAGTTTAAATTTCAATTATGTGTAATAATTTGCATTCCAGCTACTGGTGAATTGTGCGAACTTTAAATTTGTTTGTATGTACCATCATTTTGTACCATAATTCCTGCAAATAAATAAATCTAATCTAATCTAATCTAATCTTCATAATGTAAATTGCACTTGTAAATAATTGTAGCTTTTTTTATCTACCAACGTATGAATCTAATAAGAGAGACAGATAATGAGTTTTTTTGATTAAAAGAAACCTAAGTGATGAGCAATAAATATATTCTCACTCTTCACACTTCTCTTTACAAGTCCGGCTTTATGTCGGACTCTTTCACCATCATCTGTGCGATTCACCTTTGGAATTCTCTCCCCATGGAAATCAGAATGTCCTAAAACAAACTTTCTTTTAAGAAGTCTCTCCGCACCCACTATCTTAACCTTGCCTCACTTCAGAATTAACCACCATTTCTTTTACTGCTGTCGGTAATATCTTAATAGATGTCATCAATATCTTCACTTCCTTATCAATAATTTATTTTTTATTAAATATATGTATTCTATGTACTTTCATTAATCCCATGCTTATATATTTTTATATTTCTTTCATCTATGTAATATTAGTATGTATGTTTATGTTTTTGCATTTAAAAATTTTTTTTTCGTCCCCTTCAGTACTTTTAAACATTCCGCCACTGATTTAACTCTCTGCATTTCCCAAGCGGTTGACTGGTAAAGAAAGCCATAAGGCATTAAATCCGCCAATTGTATATAAACAAGCCAAGCCAAGTGTAATAAAATAAATAAATAAAATGAAACGTACCCTGTGCCCCTAGATCCAGAAGGATTTTTTCTACCAATAACTAAATCGATTACCTTTTGTTAACCACGTGACGTTTCGCTGAAATATCAGACGTTTTCCACCATTCGAAAGAAAAATTATAATCAATTTGCCTCTGACATTAAACATTCACGGAATTCCATCGAGGTTCAATTTTACATTTCAAACGGTAAAATATGAAAATATTTTCTTCGCCCGCCAAGCCTTGCTTAGTCGACGTCGTGCTGTGACAGACGCCCTTCATATGTCAGAGAAGGATAAAAGTTCAGACGTCTTCAGCAGTCTAGTCATTTAGAGGCAGTAAGGCTGCATAGCTTCACCATGACTCAGAGAAGTATATCGACAAAAAAAGTGTTTGGAAATGTAGCCCACTGGACAATGCAAGGCTTCTATTTCTAAAAGGTCAATTTTTGTTTCCCTCGATTACACCAAGATTTCATCATTAGATCCCAAATTGGGACCAACTAGAAGGTGTACCCTCTAGGTAAGCGAAAAAAATTTTCGAATCGGTCGACAAATGACTGAGATATGTGGTAAAATAGATGCAAAAAAAACATACAGTCTAATTGATAACCTCCTCCTTTTTTGAAGTCGGTTAAATTGTATTTATATATTATTTGGTGTTACTATCGTATGTACAACCACCCTGAATCGTCACTGACCAAAACAACTGCATATAATGATATTTTTTAGACTTTTTATAACAAAATAGGCATTTTATATTTTGCATTCTAGACTTTCTCTATTTAAAGTTATAAACAAGTATGCGTGGAACATTTGATTTTATTGTTTGTTTGGCCTTAGTAACATAGTAATATTGGACACCAATCACATACATACATTACTCTGATGCCAAAGTAAGTGTTGTAGAAATCAGACACAACGGTGGTACCACAACACCCATATAGAAAAGTTTGATTTCTACATTGACCCGACCGGGAATCGAACCCGGTGGTGAAGTGAACATTCAATTTAACAGTGTTTACAAATGTCATCGTTTTCACAGTTTCATTATTACGCTTACTTTACGGTTGAAATCCGAAATACCATCAACGTCACGGGGTGTCATGGCTGATACTTGTAATATTGGTGAAGGTCACTAGCCGATTATCTATCCACAGGTCATATCACCTTATCAGTGATCCATCGATGATTAGAAAGTCAGAATAATATTGGTATTGAACTATGACATATGACCTATGCATGTAACTCAAGAATACAGTGAGTTGTAGGCTTATATACTTCCTTTACAGTTTTTAAATAATTTTAAAAATAAATTGCCTTCAAAAAACTGACTATAAATGAAAAATAACGCAAATGCCGAGTCGATGTCTGAGCTTATTAAAGTACACCGAAAGTGTTATTTTAAGCTTTTTGGTCAGTTTTTGAGGGCCGTTAAGACTTTAAGTTACTAGCCATATCTCAAAAAGAGCTGGACCGATTTTTATGAAACTTAAGTTGTACCCTACGTTGAAATATTACTAATTGAAATTAGAATGAATCTTCTCGCTGTGACTTCTCGTTTTTGAGAAATCCGTGGAAAACAAACATACCTACAAACATATTCTGATACACTTACGAAATTTAGCACACGTATTTAGAAGCCTTCATAGATCAACATACTCAAATATTATCAAATCCTAATTATAAAATACATTTAACTGATTACCTTCTTTTTGAAGTCGGTAAAAATGTAATTCCAAGCACAGATTGTTTTAACAATTATTCGTGTCTTACCAATCTCAATTTACCAGTAAATCTTAGAACTAAAGGTCGTCACGAATTGCTCTAAAATATACTGAATTTCCATACCACTTGTTTCAAATTTTGTAAAATTTATTTTTAACTTTAATTACGAAATTCTAACTGTCGAACTCATCAAAACAACCTTTAATTCAATTCAAAAGTTGCCGATCGTCACACTGAAATTCAATACTGTATCTCTACCTAACTTTGCTCTATTTGTGCTCATCTCACATTTGCGTATAGGGTTTCCTTTATGTTTTTCTTATGTTCAAATTAGTTAAGAGCTTAAAGGCCTTCCCAATCGTACCACAACCACATTACAGCGTCAAAATGTGGTCTAGCAGTGGTACTCGTACGTGTAAATGGTATCGCTGCAGCTTTTTGCAATTGCGTTGTGTTTTGGACAATGTCGATGCGGTTCTAGTTTCTTTCTCGGCCACTAGTACTCAGTGGCGCTGGTGGTTGCGTTGTAGTTACGATGTCGTTGCAATGTCCGTCCTCCGTGGTGTAGTGGCTAAGCACGCTAGTTTCAAGGCGTCGCCGCTCCGAGGTCCCGGAGTTTCTATATTGTCTCGGGTCTGGGTGTTATGGTACCATCGTTGTGTCTGATTCCCATAACACAAGTGCATTAGCTACTTGCTTTGGGATCAGAGCAATTTTTGTGATTGGTGTCCAATATTTATATTTATATAGTATGTCGTCGGTATCACACAAGAAGTCGATAACGACTGCAAAATGCAAGTGTGAATGGTCTTTTTCAATATAAAGCATACGCCCAACAACTAGTTTTAGTTGTCGTCGTTGGTGGGTATGGTGTGGTTGTTGTGTGTTTGTAGTACGTGTGGAAAGGCTCCTAATATATAATGAGAATGATGATTTACATTTTCCTTAAAAACTGTGTGAGTATACAAAATGAGTAAATTCAGTTTACTTCAATTACACTTTATATCACATTAATATCAATATCATAGTATTATACCTGTAACGTTCTACTGCTGGGCAAGGGCCCTATCTCAACTGTGAGGTAGATTGAGGCATACTCTACCACGTGGGCTATGTGAGGGTCGGTGGAAGGGTGTTGGCAAGGCAAGTGACTAACCTTACTGTCTTATGTTATCAAACCGCCTAAAGGCCTCTGACTAAGCTTAACGACTAATATCAACAGATAGTAGCCGGAACCTACAGCTTAGCATTCATTCAAAAGCACGGAGATGCTAGTGGAATACGTCACTTATATGGTCAGAACGGTCACCCATCCAAACACGACCGTTTCATAGGTTGCTTAACTTAACAAACACACACAAGCACACACCACATATATTACGCACCCTCATATAAGTTGTTGTTTAATACACATATAAGTTATTACTATGAACTTTTGCCTCATTGTAATATTTGTTTTGTTTTATAACCGGCTTTCCGGCTTTATCTATAGGGGCCTTGTTAACGACATCCACAAGACCAAAAGAAGTTTCATATGATTTCATTAAGCTTTGATATTGTCGTTTATTTACTAATTTTCTACTAGACTTAAAGAAAGAGAAAAATGTATAAGTAAGAACGAATACGAAAATTGTTAAGAAAAATTAAATAGGATAGCAATATATGTAAGAAAGAAATGAACATAGTAGTGCCGTGTGCAAACTTCGTGCTCAATAATTAGAGATAATAATGGATCGCTTTAGTCGCTAATTGAACGCAGAAAATCATACAAGAATAGAGCCGAATTTGTATGCAGTACGTTCATTCCTTCCTACGGTTTAATAGTGAATACAGCTACTAGTGAAAAGTGAAGTACCAGTAATTACCAGTGAATTGTGAAAATAGTAAAAGTATTAATAAATTAATGTGTGCCAGTATAAGTGCAGTGTTTTACTGGGGAACAGTCAGTGCCTAGTGTTAAATTTAAATTACAGTCCACTTGCTCTCTAGGCTTGACGACTGTCCTCTCTCCATAGTGTAACACCAACAGGCCTGTTTAAAAACCAGCGCTTAATTAATTTTAACAATAGCTGAAACTGGTACCCATTGCCTTAAATTTATCTTTGTCACCTCTTTGTTATAATTATTTTATTTTATTTATTTTAGTGTTGATTTCATTTTGAATTTGGGATCATATTGTAGCTATGTAATTGTTCTGGCAATAAATGATTTTCAATTTCAATTTCAACTTTGTTATCACTACCGAAGCGCTGCTGCTACACTACGCTACGAACATCTCTACTTTAATACTCTATAAAAATATTTAATCTGCTCTATAACAAATATTCGATCAAAATCTGCTATTAATATTATATGTATGTCATTTCCACTCTCGGGACTATGAGGTCCTATAGACCTTTGAAAGGCGTATAAGGGGCCAAAGCCAACACGCAGAGGCTGTTTTGCCAACATCAATCTAAAAGCTATGTGACACAGATTAACGATTATCCCTGTATGCATTATACAAATGCACCCAAGGACAACTCCGCTTCGTGTAGGGCTATTACAAGATATGGATACAAAGATACTGGGTTATGGGTGTAGGTGTCAGGTGAACCGGGTATCTGGGACTATAGAAGAACTATGGCCCCTGCCTGACGTATGTTTCTCACACGGATAAAAAGGCAGGGGGTGACATGCACACTCAGTCGATGGGTCTCCAAATCGGTTGCTAGCACTAAGTGACGTAGACAACAAGAGGGAACATGAGGTGTTATTATTATTATTGATTCATACTTTTCATCTCGATTTTAAGGGACATCGCTGTTTCTATGATATCCACTGTTCAGGACCAATAATACCATTTCTATACGGTTAAAAATTAATATGAATTATTTCCATATATATATACTCTCCTCCAAGCACCTGGCAAGCAGTTCTTTCATTAAATATTTGTGTACTTCCTAAAATAGCCCTCAATTAAAGCCATTTCCGCTTTTTTAAACTCTACACCATAATTATGATAATATGCAAGATGGCGTCTTGTATTGCTAAATATTCATTTGATAATCTCGATACTGTTAAAAATCTATTCAAACATCGATCAAGGGCGTTGAGCGTATCAACTTTAAATGTTACGTCTAATGTGTTCCAAATTACATGTGTGTTAGTAATGCTGAACTTTTGATAATTTATTGTTCTATAAGTAATGCTAATAAATAGTGCTTAGATAGCTTACTAATAACATTTACTCAACCATCGATGGGTTTGCGAAATGCACTGTCACGATTTAGAAAAACTTTTGAGTAGAGATTGCCTAGTTGATTTAGCTGTCAGAAAAGTTGGCCTTGCACTTTAATAACATTTTTTATGACACAACCCCAAATCACCTTAGTTAAATCTGGTTCCGTAATAAGCCTAGTCTGCTGACTATTATATTAGTCCAACATGTTTGATGCAGTGGTTCGCGTTTACCACTGAGCCAGCGGTCACGCGCTTGAATCCGGCAAGGGGACAATGTTTGTTTGATGAACTGATGAGCACTTGCAAACATTGGCACCTGAGTCATGGATGTTGTATGCCAGACAATTGTGTATTGTAAGGCGCATATTTATTTACTCTTTAAAATGAAAACTGGAGAACACCTCATACTAAAACTACTAGTCCAGTCTCTCGTCCTTTCTCTTCTCGACTACGCCGGCGTGTGTTGTACGAACACCAGTGAAGCTTATCTCAATAAACGTGACCGTCTCCTCAACAATAATATTCGCTTCATTTTCGGTCTTCGTAAAGTAATATCACATTTCTGCTTACCGGTTCAAGCTTAAATAGCTTCTGATTCGTCATCGCAAAAGAAATAAGAATTCTGTGCACTCTATTCAACATACTTCGTAACCCTCACTCTCCGACCTATTTGGCACAGCGCTTCAACTATCTGGCTTCCACATCTTTGCGCAAACTTCGCTATTCCTATAATCTCACTCTTTATACACCTCTTTACAAGTCCGGCTTTATGTGACGGACTCTTTCACCATCTCTGCGGTATGACTTTGGAATTCTCTCCCCAATGCCCAAAAACTATATTGATTAGTTGGAAAATGAGCGGTTGGGATAACTTTTGAACATTGCAATCATAACTAGTATTAATCAGAACATTTCCCTTAACGCCTGAAAAGGAGTTTTATAAGTACTTCGCCTTCAGAATGATAGACGAAGGGCTAGTCATCATTGTCATCATCATCATTATAAACCAAGGGACGTCCACTGCTGAACGTAGGCCTTCTCTACGGCTTTCCTCAGCAACCGATCACAAGCGGTCTGCATCCAGTTTGATCCTGCGATCTTTTCAAGGTCGTCTGTCCATCTTGTTGGCGGACGTCCTACGCTGCGTCTTTGGTCGAAGGGTCTCTAACCTAGAGCTAGTGATTAAACTTAATACAATAGTAAATATAACTTAAAGTACGAGCTTTCAACCTAGAAACACTAGGTCCTTTTACCTTTTACACCATCGACAAATAAGCACTAACCAGCTAATCGTTTGAATTGAAGGGCATTTCGTGAGAAGTATTGGACAGACGGCATTGTGAAACAGGCTGAAACTAGTGATTCTACATCCCGCGTACCCCATAGGCCCAGTTGCCTGATTGATAGCTGACTAATGGTAAAATCTCGTAACCAGTGGTTTAATATTTTGGGTTGTGCGCATTTTGAAGAAAATCTACCTTAACCAATGGTAACTAAAATAGTCATTCTGACATTTGGTTTAGTTTTTTTTTTCAAAACACGCACAATCGTAAGTATTCAACCGTTGGTAACGATATTTTACCATTAGTTGAGTTAACAATCAATCACTCATTTGATCGCGCACTTAATCAAAAGAATTGAACGTTGTTAAGATCAGATATGATCAGAAGTGTTTTGATAGTTTATTCTGAATTGATAGAAGGTGAGAGTGGCTTCGAAGAAGAAAAACCTAAAACTTAAATGGTTTACACAGCCTATAAAGAGCACATACGTTTGATCCGTTTCTTCACGGCCAACCGGTGCCATAAAGATTTGAATTATAATTAGGCATCAGCATGAAACGCATCAAAACATTTGTTATTAGCTGGCTTGCATAAGGCAAATTGTTTTGCAATTTTTCTGCATTATATTCGATTGCGTCTTTGAATCAACCTAACCTTGATCCAAAATGCATATTTTGAAATTCCGTCTTTAATCCAGCCCACAGTGACAAATTAGGTTTAAGACATATACATATTTCTGTTTCACGTTTGAGATATTACCTACCTACTTATTTTGCATTTTTCTGTAAAAAACAATATTAACTATTGAAAAGAAGTCTAAGCTGTGTCGCAGTGCTCAAGACTATTTGGCCTTTAGTCAATAATTTTTTAGATGTTTTTAAAAGTTTTAAGGGCTTATATGTATCGTAACTATTACATCTTTCTATAACCCTGTCGTTAGTATTTGTCGCTTTTACAACGAGTTCGTACAGAATCAGCATAACATCAATATTTTCTCTTAGAATCCACATGCCTTCTGTAGGAGCATTGTAGCTCTTTTCGAGTGACATCTAAGTTTGTCCCTCGATTATGTAATAGAAATAATAAGAATATTTTACTCGTAATGTTCGGTTTGCACTTTTGTTTGATACATCAATGATGCACGTTTTAGGTTATACTCTAGTTCTCAATGTTTTGTATAAATATTCTGAGTATAAATAACCAAAACCTGTTTTGTGTCTTTGAATAAATAAATAAAAACTGTGAAGTATATGTATTAATTTTATCGCTTGTGTAATGTTTATATAATAATATATTACTTCATATTGTATTTATTGGAAATTATAATTATAGCCGAAAGGTATGACTAGTAGAGAATGCCATATGGCGTTAAGTCCACCTTTTGTACAAATTTTTGGTTGTGCAATAAAGTATATATAAAAAATAAGGTATAAAATTATCAACTTATTGTCAATTTAGGTAAGGTAGCGCCTCACTCGTAAATAAAAACAATATCGGCACATTTAATCAAATCTGACTACCTTTGGGTCAATGGTCGGAAAATTGTTTGTTTGTTTGGAACTACTTATTTTCCGGTTTCATCTTTGCAATAACATACCTTTATTTGTTTGAATAAACCCAATTATAAGACCTAAATAATCATGGACTTGGACTAAATAACACATTTGTTTAATCAATGTCATGGGTCAATTTATGTGAACATGAAGTTCGTTTTGACACTTTTCGGTCCAATGAGGGTCGGTTGACCTGGATTTTTATTGTTTCTCGAATAAATGAAACTTTGGTCTTACGAAAATATTTAGGCTAAGGATAAATACACAAGATTAAGATATCCGTTTAAAAGCCGCTAACAACAATGGATGAAAATCTGAGCGTCATCAAAAAATATTGTGATCACTTTGAAAAATGTTAGACCCTTTACACACTGCGACTTCGCATCGAGACACACGCAATGAACAGATTTAATTTAGCATCGATGCAGTCGCACGTTAGGAGCGATGCAGTCGCCAAAATTCAGTTCATAATTTGTCAATTTCCTGCTCCTACATCACGACTTTTTTTGCTGTGTGTATATATTTCCTCGAAAATACCTAAGATCTAACTGAAACGATTGCGAATAATGTTCTAATATTACGTCGTAATATGGCATTAAATAAAATATTTATCTGGTATGCAAAGAGAATCAGGATTATTTCTGGTCATAAAAAAGCATCGTTTTGCATTCTTTAGTATAATTAAGTGACCATCCTACCGTTTCGGGGCGTTCAATCAAACAGCAATTATGATTGATTCTTAATAAAATGCACATCTGAATACCATTTAAGGATAGCTAGGTCAAGTTCACGATATTACCGAAGTATATAATAATGAGGTATGCTGATTCGGCAATAAATTATTTTTTGTGCATAAACAGGCTTTGATAAATTGATTCATAATGTACGATTGCACTTGAGGCTACACGTTCAAATGTTAGTTAGCTATAAATTTATTAATCTAACTGTCATATGCATATCCGTGATGTCAATTACACAATTGAATGATTTATTCCCAAATAATATGAATGTGAATTATCGCTCAGGCGTCAAAAAAAGTCGCAGAAAATAATACGGGAAGTAAAAACAAGTTAAGTCGGATTCGCGTAAAAAGAGTTGAGTATTTTTTTCTAAAAGTAAATCAAAAATTACCGCCTTCAAAAAAAGGAGGTAATCAAGTCGACCTGTATGTGTGTGTGATGTCATCAGAATTGAATAAAATTTTAGTTTGTTAACTATTTAGGCTTCATAATACGTGTGCAAAATTTCCTAAGTGTATAAAAGTAATGTTGGACACTAATCAATACATTGCCTTGATCCCAAAGTAAGTGGCTAAAGTACTTATGTTATGGAAATCAGACACAACGGTGGTACCACAACATCCAGACCCGAGACTATATAGAAAATTTTGATTTCTATATCGACCCGACCGGGAATCGAACCCGGGACCTCAGAGCGGCGACGCTGAAACAAGCGTGCTTAGCCACTACACCACAGAGGTCGTCGGGTGCGGCTGGAGCAGCGCGCCGCCCTCGCACTGCTTGTTGCCGAGACAGTTGCACAAGCACATCTGCAATAGTAGATTGTTATACAAGGGGAGAAAGTGACCCATTTCACTCGAGATTTCTTTAGCGCTCGAGTATGTTACTCTTAGATTTCTCGAAAACGACAAGTCATAGCAAGATGATTCTTTTTTAGTTCAATCAGGTATAGTTTAACTTATGTACAGTGTAAGTTTCAACAAAATCAGTTTAGTAGTTTTTGAGAAATTTACCACACGTGTTAGGAAGCTTTTCCAGATCACAGGTACTAAAATTTATCGAATTCTGACGACATCACATACATACAAATCGAATTGACTACTAACTTTTTTGAACTCGCCAAAAACAGTCTGGAATTAGAAAGTTGGTGGCAGCAACACACCAATACCCCCAAAACCAAGTTACAGCTTGTTTAAAGTTACAGTCCAGTCTGTACTTAACTTAGTGATTTCATACACGCATCAATTGTATTCTGTTTGTGTTTCAACTATAAATAAAATAAATTAAAAATATTGACGTCTCATTTACCTTCTTGCCAATTTACCCTGTATCCTGTATAATTATTTGTTGCGAAGTATTTATTATTATTTACATAAATTAATTTGCAAACTTTTGTATATTAATTTTTAAAAATAATATATCATAGTCTATAGCGACCTTACGTATGTATGAAGGATGCATATTTACGTCAAATACTCGTATTCAATAATATGGAATAATGTACACAAAATGACGAGGCATTAGATAATTTTGCATGTGACATCGAGAGATGCTCCACAACGACCGTGAAATAATTATGAGATTCATTTAGAATCCTCAAATGTTAAAGTAAACATTGCGATTTGCTGTATTCATAACGACAACTTAACATTCCGGTATTTGCAAAAACTTTTCAAGGAAGTTCAGTTAAAGGTTGAAACTATACGTGATTATCATAAAATGAAACAAATAAATTGATTTATTTTAAAGCCTATATTGATTAAATCGAAAACAGGTTTACTTTATTTTAATTTTGTGTTCATTGGGTTATTTTATGCTTCTTATACAATATTTGAGATGCACACGTTACTTCATGCCCTTTGTTATCGGAGAGTGCTCAACACGGAGTTTTTCTCTTTTTGACATTTGATTTAGAATCTCGTTATGTAGGATTTTCCAAGCGAGCTTCATACCCATTTTCAAGGAAAATGATTTCTGTGAGTCTGTACACAACAGTGCCGACAGGTGCCGATCAGTAACGTATCCATCAGTGTCAGTGAAAAATGATATTGTAGCATACATTTTGTACGACGCTATCTACACCCGTCCGTGACAGTGACGTTCACTGATCACTGTCGTGTGTGGTTAGGCGTTTATACTATTTTTTTACCACGCTTTTATTTTAGCTTGGGTTTTATCTATGTATGTATGTATGTAATGGATTCTTTGAGCATTAATTTGACCGATTTCCAGAAATTTGATTAATTTGAAATTATACACACGTATCAAGGACCGATGACAATAATAACAGTTTCCCAATATCCTTCTAAGGACCGCCAGGATTAATAAATTCTTTTGTGGATCCTGTGTAAGGGAGTAAGAAAGGTAGAGCTATCGCGTGATCTGCGAATGCAAATCTATTAGATTTGCAACCAAACTAAAAAGTGAAAAATAAATAATAGTTTGAAAAACTTATAAAACACGCATTTAAAACTAATTGAATTAAAAAATTAAAAATAAAATTACAGTTATCAATTGAAAAATTCATAATATTATACAGAAAGCGTGGGGGCTTGATTTCGATTGTGGTAAACATTTTATAAATAATTTATTATAATCTGTGGATATCATAACAAGCACCCCACGTGTTTTGTATAATAATATGAATTTTTCAATTGATAGCTGTAGTTCTATTTTTATTTTTTTAGTTTAATCAGTTTTAAATGCGTGGTTTTTTTAGTTTTTTTTTTAATTATAATTAATTATGCCTTAAAATCTAATAGAGACCAGCGGGTAAAAATACGGTTCGTAATGTCGATTGCAAAATTTTTATTAACAATGTTGCAGATAATGAGTCAGAAATGTGATATTATGCTTCAAGTGGATTGACTTGAAGCATGATATAACATTAGTGTCCTCTAGCAACTATAACTAGGACGTTTTCAAGAATAAAATGAATAATTTAGTCAGACAAGGCTCATAATGTTTGTGCGATCGTGTCCAAAGTTCTATCTGTCTGGTTAACTACATTTAAAAAAAGCAAGCTGAAATATACTGGAGATGCAGGTAACATAGATGCTTTATTTAAAACGGCTGGTGGTTAGCCTGTAGGAACTAGCCAGCTTCATTATTGGCGAAATGTTTCTTAACAGCAATTGAGCAGAAAGTCCCCACGGCCCAAATGTTTCAACGCCACGCTAAGCATTTTCAGCCAACTCCGCTGCTGCTCCAGCTAAAAGAGCTGAGAAATCAAAAATGAATCTGTTGTCAAAATCATGTAAACAGAATCAGGAATGCGGCTTGCCGGAATTTGTCAGAAAGTTGATCACCTAGCCTCGTTATTTAAACACATCGTCATGTATCTGTAACATCGCATAATAAAGAGGCCTAGTATGTAAATTTTTGTCATCTTCAACTCTGTGTTTCCTTGAATCAAGCTTTATGTTTGCCGTACATTCCTACGTGGCACTTTGAACCAATAAATCTCTAGGCAGGAGGCAAAATGTTTTGGTCAATATCATTAAAGGCACATAGTATTATTTTTGTAATTTACATAAATTATGATATTTATCGTTGCACCATAAATAACTATATGAACTAA
The DNA here is from genome assembly GCA_963924145.1 of Pyrausta purpuralis. Taxonomy (NCBI): domain Eukaryota; kingdom Metazoa; phylum Arthropoda; class Insecta; order Lepidoptera; family Crambidae; genus Pyrausta; species Pyrausta purpuralis. The sequence goes on along the minus strand of OZ001648.1, from coordinate 1,346,800 downwards.
CCGGATCTCTTTGACTCTTATCTGCTTTAGCTTAGCTTTAGCTTAAGTATTTTCTTTACTTTCGTATAAATAAATATTTAAATATAAATAAATAGTTGACACCATATCATATTCATTGCTCTGATCCGAAACCAAGTAGCTAATGCACTTGTGTTATGGAAATGAGACACAACAGTTGTACAACAATACCCAAACCCGAGACAATATAGAAAATTTCGATTTCTATATTAAGCCGACCGGGAATCGAACTTGGGACCTCGGAGCGGCGACGCCTTGAAACCAGCGTGCTTAGCCACTACACCAAGGAGGTCGTCAAATAGATCACCTACGTGTAATACTATTAAAAGCTAGTACATACTCCCAAGTCATGTTTAATCCCTAGTGTAGGTCGAGCAGTAAATATTATTCTTGTAAGTAATTATGTCCACAGATTCACTCTACATCTTCTTAAAACTAGATCCAATATATTCAAACCACATCGTTTTCGTTTACGGATCGTATCCGCTGAATGTACACCAGCAAAATACCATCTGAACTAATATTATAAAGCTGAAGAGATTGTTTGTTTGTTTGAATTGAACACTGTGATCTCGGGAACTATTGGACAATTTGAAAAATATTTTTGTGTTTAATTGCTTATTTATCGGAGAAGACGGGTGTGCAGACCGAGTCACGGGGAACCATAGTCTCATTTTATTCGTCTTATTTACATTCATTTTATTTTTATTTAGGATAAAAAACAATTGTACTAACCTCTTAATAAGTAATCTTAGTAAAAATATTTAATATATTGCACAACTAATTGCACATTGCTTGTTTATGGGTGCTCACTTATGCATTTTCCTTTACGGCTTATATACTTATATTTTTTTAATAACTCGCGTCAATATGTACGATTATTGAAAATTTGTATAATTCTACACGGGAGTAATAAGAAAAAAATAACTGTATTTTGTGAGTACTTTCGTTCTTATTTCGTGTGATTTTCAATTAGTTTTCAAACAAAAATCACACGCCACATTCAAGCGAGTAATTCAAAAAGGGCCCGGCGTTCTGTACTTTCCGCCATTCATGTCTACCTCTTTCCAAAAAACTGTGTTGATTTTCAAATCCATACACTCAAATTGCGTTTGCTTCTACTTAGAAGTGTTCATGGACACAAAATAAAAAAATGTGTTGACCTAAAATTGAACTTTTATAAAAAAAGTTAAAACCGACTTTAAAATCATAATGCACTAAAAAGTCATAAATAAACTCTTGACCGTTTGAAGAAAAATAATCAATTTTAGGCGATCCATTTCTTTTTGAAGTCGGTGTTCTGATACGAGGGTCAAACTGAAAGTTCTTAGAACTGGCCACTTATAAACAATATAATAAAAAAAATATTCTAAAATTTGAAAATAGAACTCTTTGCCAATATTACTGAGTATATATTTCATTCATTTGTCATTTGTTTTACGATTTGGCGGCAAATTGAAAATTGTCTGTGTCACGTCAACATGAATTTAACACGAGAAAATTTTCGTGCAATGATTTTTTATGACTTTCGATGTCATTTAAGTCAACAAGAAAGTTATGATAGACTACGATTGGCCTTTCACGATGAAGCCCCATCTCGTGCGACTGTTTACAACTGGTTTGATGAGTTTAAACGTGGTCGCACTCATCTCACTGATGATGTACGTGAGGGACGGCCTTCTACGGCGACGACTGAAAATAACATCTGTGTTGTGCGGCGTATGATAGAGACTGACAAAAGAGTGACCTATCAGCAGATTCGGACAAGCTTAGGCATCGGTATGAGTCAAGTGCACAAAATCCTCCACGAACATTTAGCGGTCAGGAAGCTTTGCGCCCGGTGGATACCTCATAATTTGACTAAGGCTCAAAAACTCCATCGTGTGGATTGGTGCCGTAAAATGATTGAAAGATTTAACGGAGGTGACTCAAATGCTGTGTTCGACATACTAACAGGTGACGAAAGCTGGATTTACTGTTATGATCCTGAAACCAAAAGACAATCTGCTCAGTGGGTGTTTCCTTTCGAGGAGTTGCCAACTAAAGTGAAGAGAGATCGAAGTGCGGGAAAAAAAATGGTGGCCTCGTTCTTTGGAAGGATAGGTCATTTCGCAACAATTGTGTTAGAGGATCAAAAAACAGTTTCTGCAGAATGGTACACTACCAATTGTTTGCCACTTGTCTTGGAAAAAGTTCGAGAGAAACGACCTCGCAGTAGGATCCTCCTTCACCACGACAACGCCTCGTCGCACACCGCCAAGCGAACGATCGACTATTTGGCGACATCAAACGTTGAATTACTGGGTCACCCGCCGTATAGCCCCGACCTCGCGCCTTGTGATTTTTATTTATTTCCAAAAATTAAAGAAAAACTTAAAGGAAAGCTGTTTATGAATGCTGAAGAAGCGGTTGCTGCGTATCGCGATGCCATTGAAGAGACCCCTAAGGACGAGTGGGCAAAGTGCTTTTCCCAGTGGTTCCATCCCCTTCGGCCGCATTCGAAACCAAGGTTCGAAACTAGTTTCTAAATAAGAATAATGTTTCTTCTTTCGAAACTAGTTTCGATATAAGAATTATATTTCTTATTTCGAAACTTGTTTCGACAAAGGAATAACATTTCCTCATTCGAAACCGACTAATTAAAATCAAAACCTCTTTAGATATATAGCGTATCGGGATTAGTGAACTATAGTAAAGAAAATTTTCGTTTGAGTGGTACCAATATTATTAAAAACACTGTGAGTATCAAAAAATAATATAATAAAACTATACCTATGGAAATAAAATCCGGTGCGTTTCCATACATACGTAAAGAATTAATAAATAAAGATTAAAAAATTAACTATGCATAAGCAAGACCTCTACAAAAAATAACAAAAACTGATAGATGAAGAAATTAAATTAGCAATCCTGCAACTTCAAACGAAAGAAATCTCCGTTGGCCATTGCGTTGAAATTATCTCCCCCTTTTTACTGCATTATTTATCTTACTTGTTAAATTATTTCAATTAAATATACGTGGATGTATGGAAACGCACCGGCTTTTATTTCCATGTAGTTTATTTAAATTATTTAATTTGACACTCACAGTGTTTTTTATAATATTGGTACCGTTCAAACGAAAATTTTCTTTACTATGGTTCACTAATCCCCATACGCTATATATCTAAAGAGGTATTGATTTAATTTGTCGGTTTCGAATGAGGAAATGTTATTCCTTTGTCGAAACAAGTTTCGAAAAAAGAAATATAATTCTTATATCGAAACTAGTTTCGAAAGAAGAAACATTATTCTTATTTAGAAACTAGTTTCGAACCTTGGTTTCGAATGCGGCCGAAGGGGTTCCATCGCATGCAGCGGTGTATTGACGTCAATGGACAATATTTTGAAAAGATATAATAAAACTAATAACTGGCTAATGTAATCAGTTTTTGATTTTCTAAGAACTTTCAGTTTGACCCTCGTAGTTGCTTCTTGAGATGGTCAAAGTGACGGCACCGACTCCAGAAAGAAATTGTTCGCCGAATTTGGATTCCTTTCCTTTAAATGGTCAACAACAGTTTATTTGTGACTTTTCAGTGCATTTTGATATTGAAGTCGGTTTTTACTTTTTAAAAGTAAATTTTACATCTTTATTTTTAGTAATTACACGAGTGGGAGGGGGGGGGGTAGCACCTTATGATTCCTTCATTAAAAAGCAACAAATTACCTATCATAAGTTCTATCATTATAATCACTGAACTCCTAAGCGTTAAGGAGATCCACCATCAGCTCAGCTCCACACAATGTTGACTATCAGACGTAACAACACGCCAACATTTAGATTCTAGAACAAAAACAGTATACGTGCTGGTTTCCCTTGATTACATTTAGATTCCATCATCAGATCTCGACATGGCAACAATGAGACCATCTAGAAGGTATAAGCTCTTGGTAAGCAAAAAAGATTTTTAAATTGGTCTACTAATGACTGTGATATGAGGTAGCACAGCCACAAAAAATATTAAAAAAACATATAGTCGAATTGATAAACTCCTCCTTTTATAAAGTCGGCTAAAAAAGGTTTCTCAAAATAAACAAAGTATACGGTTGTCATGATCATTTTATAGATGCTAAATAGTTGAGACATATTTAGATTGTAAGGCTGATAAGACGTTTGATAGACTTTTCATTGATGCGACGACCGCTGTTGGTTGCGTCAAGAGATTGAACTTAATGTCAATGTCACAGGTGGCATGGTACGAATCCGGTGGTGTTACGCAAACCGCTGGTTACTGTATAACACACATTTCTTTGCTTCTTGTATGATTTACTTATAACTTTATTGTATTTTGCTCGGTTTTTGTTTGTTTTGTCGAAAAATGATTGATATATTTTCACTTTTACTAATCACTCTTAACATAGTGATAGTTTAAAACTATTTTATTTGACATTATTTTTGGAACACATAATATTTGTTTAATATGACAACGTTTGCACTAACATTTAAGTGGCATAATCGTCATTAGACTTAATAATCATTTTCATCAAATATAAAATTGCATCATTATAACTTTTCATCCTTTTATTTATTATATTGCGGTTTACTTTTATTTTTTATTGAATCACATAACTTTAACAGAGCAGCCATTTTATTACTCGCGCACTGAGGGTTTCGTGCCAACTTTAACTGAATTAGGGAATCCACTTACTTCCATTTAGTAAAATACCACAATATTTTGTTGACAGCAAATATAACTTTGTTTTTCATAGAGTTTGTACGAAGAACAAAGTTATGTTTGCGGTTGTTGAAATTGTGATCTTTCTCAAATACTACTAGTTCGATTCCATCCAAACCAATTTTCGTTGAAAGTATTTGTTATAATCTACATTATATATGTTTGCAAAATTTACACTTGCTTAGTTTATAAGTGAGATTGGGGGGGCGCCCATTTTACCACTTTGGAAGCGTCTAACTATGAAACGTTAAACTTTAAAAGAAAATGGTTTTAGAAACTTTAAGGTCATTTTAAAATACCTATATCATATCTATAAACACGCACAATTATTTTTTTCGGTTTTTGTTTCATGTATGGGAGCACAATTAAATATCATAATTTTTAATTTTTTGTATGAGAATCGTAAAGCGGTTACCAAGATACATCTTCCTGCCAAATTTCAACAGTGTGGCTGTGACATACGGACGGACAGACAGACAGACAGACTTGACGAAAATATAAGGGTTCCGTTTTTTGCCATTCGGCCCTAGCCGCGGCAGCAACCACCGAGCGCCATAACTCCCCTTTGTTGGTGTCATCTAGGTTAGGTTCGGTTAGAACAGTGACCCCCCTCGAATAGAGCACGCCTTGTCATGTCGAGGGGGCTCAGTAGCCTGTCGCAATCCAGCTGCAGGTAAAGCCAAGATGCTCTGTGGAGAGGGCCGCTGCGTCTGTTCACTAAAAGTTGTGATGACTCCCGACACCCCTCTGGTTTATCAGAGGAAGCGGGTGATGTCCTAAGGACTTTGGTCCTCTGGGCGAGTTATGCGTGCATTGCCGTCGGGCGTGGATCGCCTCGTCGGGAGGGTCTGGGACAGACGATGTGGGACCTCTTTCCAATCACCAGGGACACTTCTGAGGCACCAGTGTGCCGACTGGAGTGGGATGTGATCTCTTCCACTCTGTGGAGATCCACCCTCCTGCTATAGGGTGGACGTTGCTGCTGTCAAGGGTCACGGGACTGTTGAGACACCGCTGCCCCTGCTGTCACAGCCAACAAACGCGGCGGGCGTCGTCAGGTTTTAGTGGGTATATCTGAATCCGGGGGAGTCCCACACACGCCCCTCCGTTCCCCGACGGAGACGGTACGGTGCGTAATCAGCATATCCTGACATAATCAGGATTATTAATATTTTAAATAATAAAGTTGGTCCAAAACACACATTTGGTCACGTGACCTTAAACGCCTATCAAAGAATGTGACGTCAAGCTTTGTACGGTGGCGGGATTTTTTTTCTGTCGTAGTTATACCAGTATTTATAGTATTTGGCTGTCAAGAAGATCTTCGATTGCAAGAAGTGACGTCATTTAAGACGCCATGACAGTTCCAGCGGTTTTGAGGCCGATTAAAATTGTATATTTCAAATTATAATCAAATCATTAAAAACGTGAATGTCTTAAAATATATCAATGCTTTTGATTCATACATTTACTAATGTTAAGTATTATCTACTTTTTTTGCTTATTTATATATGAATTAGTTGATGTTTTCAGAAGCTTACCGGAGCAGAAGTTATGGGTATTATTCTAGATTTTTTTATGTGGATACCTATCCACATAAAAAACTAGAATAATATATATAATAATATATATGCTTTTAAAATATAATTTTATTTTCATATAAGTACCTACTTATATGAAAATAAAATAAACTTTTTTTGACGTTAAATAGATCTCTGTCCCCTCAAAGAAAAACTTTGTAAACAATGTATTATATCTACACATCATAAATCAATTTACAACATCTGTTAGAAACATTTCCCTTTTAAGGCAAGCTTCATCATCGTCGTCGTTTATATCCTTATACATGTTGCAGTCACTTTATGACTGTTTGTTTTTAGAATAAAATACTGGAAATTAAATAGTATAAGCAAATGCGTTAGTTTGTATTTGTTTATTTTTATGAACAAATTGGCGTTCGATGTTAATCAAATTTGCACCCAACTTTATACATCTATATTTATAAAAGAAAGTCGTGTTTGTTACACTATTTATAACTAGAGAACGGCTGAAACGATTTAGCTTTAAATCGGTTGCGAGATAGCTTAGAATCAGGAGACGCACACAGGATACTTTTTATCACTACTTATTACTCAAGAGTAGGTGAACCAATTTTCGTGATTTTACGTTTCTTAAACCTCAAAACGGAACCGGGACGCAACAAAATTCGTTGGAACCGCTAGTTGGTAATAGAATAATAAATAAATAATAAATATCCTTTGGACATTCCCACACCTCGCCATCTAGTCCCAAAGTAAGCTACTCTAAGCTTGTGTTATGGGTACCAGACAACGGATATAATACTTAAATACTTTTTTGTTTGTAAATACATACATGATATACATAGAAAACACCCAGACCAATACAAACAGACATGTTCATGCACACAAATGTTTGTATTGTGCGGGGATCGAACCCGCACCCGCTGCGTAGTAAGCGATTTCTCGACCACTACACCAGACGGGTCGTCAAAAATAGAAGAAAATAGAAGGAAGTTAGAAGCTGGTATAAGAGTAGTTAATAAGTTATTGGGCAAGTTATATTTTGCGTGATCGTGCCAAAAGACTGCTACATAGACACACTGTTTTTGTATGCAGCGAATGTCATAAAAATGTCTGGACCGGACTAATTGTATATTAAACGCGTAATTGAGAAATAAATCAAGATGTAACGAAGTCACTATTGAAACCTTTGAATGAGTATGTGCTGTAGTAAACTTTAAATATAGTAAAGGTACTGGCTACCTACCTTTAGTTATTTATAGGTAAATTTTGTTTAAAATAACTGCATTACTATACTTTAGAACTTAACTACTCGTTCTGGTAATTTCTTTTGAAGATGTTTGTCGAACAGTTGCATTTTGACTTGTTACCGAGAAAATGAACGATTAAAAATCTATTTTAATTAGTTACAAATTTATTTGTCGTTGAATATGTTTTCTAGTAATATTATCAGCGAATTATCATCAAAGAGAGCTAGGCTCTTGTCGGTGGAGTGTTTTCGAAAACTCTAAATTAAGGAAGATAGTGTGGTAGCTTCCCTCTTGCCTTCCACACTGCAGTATAAGAACCGGGAATATTCCTTAAAGCCCAGTCAAAAGCTTTTTCTAATATACTATATCTTTAGCCTATTGCCAGAACTGAAGTTTCTGCTACCCAAAAACAAGGGAACGCTTTTATAATGGTGGCGTGTCTCGCCTTAGCACAGGATCGTTACCAAATATTTTAGCTTTTAATAGAGAAGTCCACCCCACTAGACTCCCCCCTTCATTCTGGTGATCCTACCGCTGCAGCTCTGTTTGGGAGGGGACTGCTAATTTAACACATTCGCAGCTAGCTATCTTATGATATTTTAGCGAATATCGCAGTTAATATTGCATTTTAAGATATTCTAAAAGCAATGTTAAATAATGTATTGTAGTTAAAAAGCAAAGTTGATTAAAACAAATGTTTCTTTCTATTAACTAAATAAAGTTCTCCCCTTTAGTTAATAATGTATAATTTTTGCCTACTGATTTTAGTTTTAGAACTAGCTATGGTTGACGACTTGTCTGGTGTAGTGGTCGAGAAATCGCCTGCTACGCAGCGGGTTGTGGGTTCGATCCCCGCACACACAATACAAACATTTGTGTGCATGAACATGTCTGTTTGTATTGGTCTGGGTGTTTTCTATGTATATCATGTATGTATTTACAAACAAAAAGTATTTAAGTATTATATCCGTTGTCTGGCACCCATAACACAAGCTTTGAGTAGCTTACTTTGGGGCTAGATGGCGATGTGTGGGAATGTCCAAAGGAAATTAATTAATTTATTATTTATGGTTTGATACTGAAAGGACATGAAATGAAATGTGATCATACTGAATTTGAGATATACTTAATCTAAATATCGAAAATCTATGGAATTATCTCATGCATGCATGCATGGTGTAGTTCTCTCCTCCTACAAACTTCATTTAATCAGCCTCATTATTATGGAAACGATGTAAAGCATGCCTCCAACAAGGCTCTTCGGCCCATCGATTAATTAACTAAGGGTGGATTCGACCAAACGAAAATGAATGTTCACCTTAGAATAAATCGCTAGATTTCCAAGAGTATATCAATTTTCCATTTTACCATCTGCTGTTCTAGAATCGCGTTTATACAAAAATAACAATTATACCCACCGTGTTGCATGAAATAAGTGCTAATCGAAGTTTATCGTAATGATGTCCGCTTTCCATATAATGATTTACAGGATTTATACTATCACACTGTACTGCTTTGATGCAGCATTGATTTGCCAGATAATAATACCGTTCATATTCGTTCTGTTATGCAAGTTTAGTAATCCCATAGATGGTAAAAAATAGTAGATTGTTATGCAAGGGGAGATAGTGACCCATTTCACTCGAGTCCATGTTTCGGCGCTCGAACGGAACAGCGCCAATAATTCGAGCAAATGAGTGCTTTCTCCTGAGTTAAACATACTATTTTTCATTTCGACTGTGAGGAATATAATAAAATTTAGCTATGTGATAGTAGATGAGATGATGGGGAATTATGCAGTTCGGAAAAATATGAAACCTTAAGATTTTGCTCAATATGTCAGTTATTTACCGTCGATAAACATACAACACACGATTAGAAGAACTAGTAACGGCGCGGAAAAAAACAAAGTACACAAAACACGGACGATATCAAATAATTCAAAACCTTGTTAAAAATATCGATCGATTTTTTCTTACAGATAATAATAACAGTGGAAGAACGTAACATTAAACTTGTCACGAAAACTACCACAGGTACCGTCTAATTGTAGATTCAATTTTACCGCATGAGATAGCGCTATGAGTGACAGCTAAAGGTGTGAACAAGATGGAAGGTTTTATAATGAACTTACTACTACTACTTTTACTACTACTGTGCAATAATAGACAAAATTAAATGTGAAATAAAATATGTCGTGCACCCAAATATTTTAACTGACGAATTTAATAGTTAAAAATTAGACCAATTGTTTATCTGTTTCTGTCATCTATCATAGTAGAAACGTTTTTGAATGTTTAGCTTAGCAAAAAATTATGGGGAGCACCTTTATTTTAATATAATTATGATGTGACTCAATTATTTTTGATCCCATTTGTCTAATTGTATCGATTAAAACTAAATAACTTTGAACCCTAGGGGTGGAAAAGGTTTTTTCCACCAACACATGAAAGTTTGATTTTCCGAACAGGAGAGATGAAAAAAAATCTTTCGTATAGTTACGCGCATGTTAGCCTACGAGTATGTTTGGTCAAATCCAACCTAAATTAAGTGTGGTTTACGCTTGTCTTCGCGCGCGCCGATCCACAAAATCGAATTATTCAAATCGGTAGAGACGGTTACGAAATGTTTTGAATTCTTGTATTGAATGTGGGGAACATATTAATAAAGCGCTCGACATGTATTTTACAGATATTTTCTAAAGTTTCAGGGGTGTGTATACTTCTAAAACTATTTTTATAGATATCCTATTTATAGACATCGCAAACAAAAGTAGATTATTTTAATTATAATCACATGGCATTGTCTTTGTCAAAAACTAAAACAGTACAGAGTAAGACATTTAATATTATATAAAATTACTTATATTTAAAAAAAACGAAATCCTTATCAAAAATACTTATTGACATAGCAAAATATAATTATATAATTCATTTAACTAAAGACTGGTTTTGTGATTGATAGTTAACTATTAAATTTTGGATTAAAGTCGTAACAATTTATTTAGCTTGAATTTTTACTGCGTTTTATGAATTTTAAATAAAAATTCTCTGCGTTTTAAACACAGAATGCCTAAACCAATGGTCAATTCAGGTTTCTTGACGAATTAAGATTGAGTTGAGTATCGATCACGAAACCGGCCTTTAATAAAACACTATTTTATTTGTTATTATAACTATAAGACATTTTTGTTGATCAAGTTTTAAAATGCTTATGGGAAAAAATGCGAGAATAGTTATATTGCTAGGAGTGTCTGTATCAGGTACGTGCTGGGGTCAATTTTCTGTGCAATCAGTATATTTGATAAGAAAATAATTATTTTGCCCTTTAACGATTTTTCGTCGCATTTTGAGGAGAAAATATAGTACATTATTGATATTTATTTTCGTTTTTTTTTTTGTATAAGTTTTGTTAACCAATTGTTTACTTGCTGTGAAATAATATGTTTAAGGTTAATTTTTTTAAATTAATGGATGATAATTTATGTGATGTGCATTAAATAATATTCCTAATATTATAACTATAACCTATACTATTAAGTACGCTTATGGTCCGAAAGAAAACGAGAAAAATCCCCGTCTAGCTTTATCGACTAGCTTCAAGATATCGCCCCACGCAAACCCAAATAGGTGTCATCATGAGAATTTAAGATCACACAAACATAGCTAGAATAAATTTGTTGCCGGTCAATTTAAAGGTCAAACTAAGTGACCTTTCGGGAAGCAAGGCCGGCTGGCCAAGGAGGCAGTTCGATTCGAATTGGAACATCTTTCATGAGGATGATTTCATTTCGTATATGGTATACTTGTTTTCCGCATAATTGATGATGGTGATAGATTTTTATTTAATTAGTCAACGTCTTTGTATATTATTAGAAACGTTTAGCAATTCAACAGGTAATACATGAAGTCAATTTAAAGGTTAAAATATTTGGTGATTTATTGATAGGCCATATTTTTGTATGTTTATAAATTTAGTGTGTTGTGAAACAATTTATAGAGTACTAGCTGTGCCCGCGACTTCGTCCGCGTGGAATAGTGACTTTGGGTAGATTTATTAATTATTTAGGCTAATTACTTAACAAATAAGATATACCGCGAATATGTTGCAGCAATATTCTCAAATAATAGCATTCAGTTTGAGACGGATGGACGTTGTAGACGTGGCAGACTGCCGAGAACGCTGAGTCCTTTTTCTAGGCATTCTACTAATTAATTCAGTACGTACTTTTTTATTAAAAAATATAATTTGGTAGGTAATTTATAAAATGGTGAGAAGATAAACAAAACTTAACAATTTTGTCATTAAAAATGTCCAAAACGCCAAAGCTTTGTAGATATACAACAAAACGATACCCAATTACAATAAAATCTAATTTTGCATTCATCATCATCATCATCATAATCAGCCAAAGGACGTCCACTGCTGAACATAGGCCTCCCTCACGGCTTTCCACAGCGACCGATCACCAGCGGTCTGCATCCAGTTTGATCCTGCGATCTTTTTAAGGTCGTCTGTCCATCTTGTTGGTGGACGTCCTACGCTGCGTCTTTGGTCGAAGGGTCTCCAATCTAGAACTTTCCTGCCCCAACGGCCATCAGTTCTTCGCGCTATGTGCCCTGCCCACTGCCACTTAAGCTTACTGATTCTCAAGGCTAGGTCCGTTTCCTTGGTTCTTCTACGTATCTCTTCGTTTCTGATTCGATCTCGTAGAGAAACACCGAGCATAACCCGCTCCATCGCTCGTTGTGTAATTTTGAGCTTCATTGTAAGGCCCAGTAAGAGGCCACGTTTCGGATCCGTATGTCATCACTGGTAACACACACTGATTGAAGACTTTCGTCTTCAGACACTGAGGTAATTGAGACGAGAAGACGCTCTTGCGCAGTTTCCCGAACGCTGCCCAGCCGAGTTGGATTCGTCGATTGACCTCTTTCTCAAAGTTGGACCTACCCAATTGGATCACTTGTCCCAGGTAGACGTACTCGTCGACAACTTCGAGAGTTGAGTTCCCAATGGATACTGGAGTGGGTACAACAAGGGAACTCGACATAATTTTCGTCTTCTCCATGTTCATTTTAAGACCCACTTGTTGGGATACTCGGTCGAGGTCTTCGAGCATAGTGCCTAGATCATCCAGCGTCTTTGCCACAACGACTATGTCATCGGCAAACCGAAGGTGTGTTATGTATTCGCCATTGACGGAGATGCCGAATTTTGCATTAAGATTGGTAAATATAAAATGAGTCAACCAACCTATTTATTAAGCATTAACCTAATGTAATCAATCACTTTACAGAGTATAAAAAGAACAATATCAAATCAAATTACCTACTACAAAGTCAAATTATAAATGCTCATTTAGATTTAACACCTACCTCCTACCTACTTAAATAGTACTTATTACTAAGTCAAGAAAAACTTTTATTACATGCTGAGATGAGCTATCGCAGTTACTTATACCTGCATAAATCAGAAGAAAAAATAACAAAAGTAATTACCTACTGAATCTATTAAACTTAACACTTTTACGGACAGTACTCCAGACACAATAGAAATTTTATTGTTATCCCGCCTATAGGCGGTCACTGTCCGTAAAAGAGTTAATAATTTATAGATGCATTCAAAATAAAACCTACTCAGTGGCGAAAAGAAAACTTTAACCTGCATAAATCTGAAGAAAGAATTTTAACCAAAAATATTACTGAATCTACCTAATAGAAAATATCTGCAATCAAAATAATGAGCTCAAGTCCTTTACTACTCAGTAGCGAAAGGAAAACTATGTATTACGCGCTGAAATCACTTGAAGTATCGCAAAAAACGCAGTTGCGCGGGACAACTGTTCCGTAGGGAGCCGACTAAATTAATCTAATAGGTATGTACATATTAGGAAAATATTTCAACGCAAAACACATATTTTAATGTAAGTGAGAAGCCACCAACCATACTTAGCGCAAGCTCGCGTTGTAAGTACTTAAGCTGCGAGTATTATTTTGATGTGGAGTTATTTCAAAACTGTGATAGCTTCTAAGATATTTATTGAAATCAAATGATGTGAACTTTGTTCAAAATGAAATGGTCTTTCAGGCGTCTGTTTTGAGCATACTCTTGTACGGAGCCGAAACCTGGATAACGTATGCAAGGGTTGAGCGCCGTGTGAACGCCTTCTACATGCGCTGCCTTCGTAAGATCATAGGCATTACATGGCAGGATAAGGTAACGAACAAGAGGGTCCTTGAAATCGCACAGCTGCCTAGCTTGACCGCGTTTCTTAAACAAAGGCGACTGTGCTGGCTAGGGCATGTGTATAGAATGGCACCCTCTCGGTTGCCACGACGCGTCCTTCTGGGCGCTCTAGCGGACGCAAAAAGAGATGTTGGGAGGCCATTGCTTCGCTTCAAGGACTGCGTCAAGAGGGACATGGTTGCGTTTCACGTTTGCCCCCAAAACTGGGAAAAGCTTGCAGAGACACGTCCAGAATGGCGAAATCGCGTTGCGGAGGGTCGCAAGTATTGCGATGAGTCCTGGTTCGCGACACTTGCTGACAAGAGGCAGAGAAAATGTCGAAGCGACGTGCCTCCATCGGTCGCCAACTTCTCTTGTCGAGCTTGTGGCATACTTTGCCGCTCTCGCATTGGTCTTTTCAGCCATGAAAAGAGATGCATTTCAAACATTACACCATAAACCGTCTGAAATAGACGAATAGGCCATTGATGATGATTGATGACGATGATGAATGTTTTTATTTTGATAAGAATCAATACCCGTGTGTATAAAACACCTTCAAAAATAATGTTCGAATAAAAATAGTATAATATTTTAACGCAAAACATACATAATAGTTTTATTGTAACTAAGAAACCAGCAATTAGCGCAAGCGCACGTTGTACTTTTGGTGCGGAGTTATGTTAAAACTGTGATAAATCCTAAGATATTTATTGAAATCAACTGATATAAAGGGCAACTTTGTTCTAAATGAAATGCTCGTGATGATGAATCTATTTATTTTGATAAGAATAAATACCTGTGTGTATAATACACCTCTAAAAATAATGCTTATTTTTTTTACAAATTTATAACATAAAAAAGATTGTAGTAAGTCAACCATAAAAGATAGACATATGCTGTCGCGGACTTTATTATAGAACTCTTGATACTGAACAATCCTGTCATACATGATTTTTGTGTAACTTAAGCGGTTTCCGCAGCATACGCAGCGGAAGCTCTCAAAAGGAATATCTTCCTCCCGTTTTCGCAACATTTTTCATTGCTGCTGTGGTCTTATGAGTCGTATCTTTATGTTATATAGCATAAAGCCTTCCTCGATAAATGGACTATCCAACGTAAAAATAATTTTTCAAATCGGGCCAGTAGCTTCTGAGATTAGCAGGTTCAAACAAACAAACAAACAAACAAACTCTTCAGCTTTATAATATTATAAGTAAATAAGTAATAAGTAAAGATATGATGAGTTTTTAACCGACTTCAAAAAAGGAGGAGGTTATCAATTCCACTGTATGTTTTTTTTTATCTTTTTTTTTGTATGTATGTTACCTCATATCTCAGTCGTTTGTCGACCGAATCGAAAAAAATTTCGCCTACTTAGAGGGTGTACTTTCTAGTTGGTCCCATTTTTTCCATCTGATGATGGGATCTTGGTGTAATCGAGGGAAACTCTCAAATTTTAAAGGCACGTATAGTATTTCTTTACTAGAATCTTAATGTTGACGTGTTGTTACGTCTGATAGTCAACATCTTGTGGGGCTGAGCTGATGGTGAAACTCCTTAACGCTTAGGAGTTCAGTAATTATAATGACGGAACTTATGATAGGTAATTTGTAGCTTCTTAAAAAATCGAATCATAAGGTGCAACTCCCCCCCCCCCCCCCCCTCTTATGTAATCACTAAAAATGAAGAAATAAAATAAACTTTAAAAAAAAGTAAAAACCGACTTCAAAACCAAAATGCACTAAAAAGTCTTAAATAAACTCTTCACCATTGAAAGGAAAGGAATCCGTTTTAGGCAGGGTTGGAAAAAAAACAGTTTTTTTTAAATTTTATAAAACAAACAGTTCAAATTGTTTTAAACAAGTGTTTGTTTTGTTTTTTTTTTGTTTTTTTTTTGTCCTTTTTAGTTTAGGGCATTATTTTAAATTAATTCGAATTCGACCTATAATGTTTCATTTCCAGACTAGATCTTTTGACTTTTCAAATTTTCTATAGTAAAATAAATATTGACAAAAAACGATCAATGGATAAACATTTATTTTATGTTGTGCGTATCTCTAATCACTACTAAACGATTTACATTCACTCTGAATGTTTCCTAGCAGGACTATACCGGCGGGGAAATACCTATAAACTATAAATTCTATTCTATGAATAGGGGCACCCCCAATATTTATTAATTAGTGATGGGCCGAATGTGGTTTGAACCGAATACGAATTTCGGCCGAACATTCGGTAAAAATCAAAAATGCCGAAGTTCGGTTTTTATTCTGCACTTATATGGTAACAACTAACAAACAACAATAAAATATACCTATAAGTAATTAATATATTGAATTTTCAAAAAGTTTATTTGATTCAAACAAATCATAAGACTTCCTAATTTAATAAGAACTTATTGAATTTGATTTTTTAATTCTAAAACTTAAGATTGAAATGTCGAAAAAGGAAACTGATAATGACAGTTAGTTACTTGATTAATAAATAAATTACCATGATTTTAAATTATGTAAAAGGCTTATTTATTTAATCAGGTATGAGTGAGTATGACAGATTTGATTTTTTTTATGTTTTATTAATCTTAAAATCAAAATTGTGCAACTATTTCACTCTTTTCTTATACCGAATGTTCGGCATTTCAACCGAATTTCGGAAGAATGCCGAAGTTAGGCCCATCCCTAATATTTATATTTAAATGAGGGGAATAAAATAACCACTATTCCATTCGACAGCCATCCATTAGGGACTTTCCTAACGGGACTTTACCGGCGGGGAATTACTTAATATGAATTCTATAAATACGACTGCCTTTCTTTCTCACATTTCATTTCATTATTAATTCTGCGACTGATAACACCTCATAAAAATGTCAACTCCAGGACGCAAAAAGCATGCAATTTGGGAACAATTCACATCGATCCCCCAAGAAAATACCACACTGAAGACCAATAGGGTGCGTTGCAGAAAATGTAAGAAAGAACTAGTTGGACTTGTGAAAAGAATGGAGGCACACTTCCAGCAATGTAGCACCACCACCGGTTCTAACACTGACGCAAATCTTGACGCGGACAGGGACGTGGAGGAGGAGTTGTTGAGTGATGCTGGTTCTTCCCGATCTTCAGATAATTCTTCTGCTACACCCACATCTTCTGTTACTACTCTTCAATCTAAAAATGCCAGTACCAGCAGCAGCGCGAGCGTGAACATTTCAATGAAAAGATTTATTATTGCTACAAGTCAAGAAGATAAGAAGAAAATTGATTTACAATTATCTCGTTATATGTTTGCTACTAACACGCCTTTTAACCACGTAGAACACCCAGAGTTACTGAAATTAATGGAAATTTTACGCCCAGGATATAAACCTCCAAACCGCAAACAAATTGCTAGCAAGCTACTCGACGAAGTCTACAACTCGACTCAAGAAGCCGTAAAAAATGAATTGAAAAACAAAGTTGTTAATCTGGCAATTGATGGGTGGAGTAATGTCAGGCAGGACTCGATAGTTTGTGTCTGTGTTACCGATGTGTTGACAGACTCAACTCATTTAATTGATACAATAGACACAGGAGCCGAAAGCCATACAGCTGACTACTTGGTTAAAGTTACTACTGCGGCAATAAAACAATGTGAAACTTACAAATGTACGGTGCGAAGTGTAGTGACAGACAACGCAGCAAATATGAGCCGTATGAGACGAGATTTAGCCCAACAGGAAGAACTAGCTTCTCACGAGGATATACTTACATACGGCTGTTCATCACACATATTAAACCTTCTAGCAAAGGATTTGAATGCAGAAGATATTACTGATAAAGTTAAGTCGATAATGCGGTACTTCAAATACACTCACTTTGCATCTGCCAAATATAAAGAAGCTGGTGGAAAAGCAATTGTTATACCACAACAGGTACGGTGGAACACAATGGCTGACTGCTTAAAAGTGTTATTAGAAAATTGGCATATAATGTCAGATATATGCTTAAATCATTCAACTGCTATAGATCTGTCAATTTCATTGAAAGTAAATGACATGGCGCTGAAGCAACAAGTCCAGGCTCTCTACAAAAAACTGGAAAACATCGCAGTTACACTTGACATCTCCCAAAAGACATCCTGCTGTATTGGCGAAGTGACTGAAGCATGGATAGAGCTTAAAAATATGTTTGAGGGAGAGAATGTACGACTGCGTGAGACCGAGTATTCATTGGATGATTTAAGGAAGTTCAAAGCTCGTTATGAAATGGCAATGTCTCCAGCTCATTTTGCAGCAAACTTACTACATCCTAAGTACAGGGGTGAAAAACTCACGAGTGAAGATATTTCTGAGGCTTTATTATTTATAGAAGCTTATCACAAAGAGGCGATGCCCTATGTTGTTAAATACAGGGCAATGACAGATCCCTTTCATAACTTTCTATTTGAAGATCATGTAGTAAATCAGGTCGGACCTCTCGAATGGTGGCAGTCATTAAAAAAACAAATTAATGGTCAAACAATGAACTTAGTGGCTCAGCTTCACACTGCTGTAGCTTCAAGTGCTGGAATTGAAAGACTGTTTTCAACATTTGGATTTATTCAATCTGACGTACGAAATAAACTGGGTACAGAGAAAGCTGCAAAACTTGTTACAGTTTTTAAATACCTTAATAAGGAAAAGAAGAAATAATTGTTATCTTGATCTTGTCATATTGTCTTACTCTCCTGACTGACAAACAATTTTGATTTTATAATGTTTATTAAATATAGGTAATTTTGTTTGTTATAATTTTGTTTTTGATTGATTTTAAATTGAAATTTTTAATATTCTATACTATCAATTACATGTTTCAAAAATACGTGTTATCTTATCCCATTTTACCCATATAAATCCTGGTACTTGGTAGGTACTTAGATCTTTGTTTGACTGAATAAATAACTTATCAAAAAAATAATACTTTCATTTTATATCATTCATTCGCAATGAAAAGTAGTTTTAAAGCTTGTTTTTTTCTCATCGTTTTATACAATGTTTAAAACTTGTTTTAATCTGTGTTTTTAAACGTGTGATAAAAAACACGGTTTAAAATCAAACTGTTTTAAACATTGTTTTAAACATGTGTTTTAAAACCATTTGTTTTAATCATGCCAACCCTGGTTTTAGGCAAACAATTTCTTTTTGGAGTCGGTGCTGTGATAGTTGATGCTTGATGGTCAAAGTTATGGCACCGACTCCAAAAAGAAATTGTTTGCCTAAAACGGATTCCTTTCCTTTCAAATTTCATTTTGGTTTTGATTTCGGTTTTTATTTTTCCTAAAGTTTATTGATAGACCAAAATATAATACTTTTACACTTTTTTAAGACACAAATTTATAACTTCAACTTTAATTTATACATAAAAACACAAGTATATATACAATCACATGTAAACATACAACTCAGGCCCGATTTTACTAACTTCAGATAAGGAATATTCGTCGAATATTATACAAAGCGCCTCATTTAAAAACGTCACCTAATTTTCAGCAATGATTCATGTAAATAACATAAAAAATCGGTCATTTGATACTTTCGCAGCCGGAGCGTTAGAACTAGGTTCGATTTCTTTAAATACCTCTTCCAATGTTACTAAAACTTTGAATTATCCTTCAAATAGATACGTAACCTCGAATTTTTTAATTAAAATTACGCGAAATTTATCTTAAAGTAAAAATAATCAGGTAAATATTAATTCAAAATGCAACGCTTGGCATTGAAACTGTCTTGGACGGACATAAAAATAATAATTAATAATGTTCATAAAAAGATAGATTCACCAAAAAAACATTGTTAATTTTTAAATGAGATAGATATTTTGAATTCAAGTTGTATTGGAAAATCTATAGTAATATCATATAGCTCAAGAGTATGATTGTTTGTTTCTACGCGCTAATC
Source organism: Pyrausta purpuralis (assembly GCA_963924145.1). Classification (NCBI taxonomy): domain Eukaryota; kingdom Metazoa; phylum Arthropoda; class Insecta; order Lepidoptera; family Crambidae; genus Pyrausta; species Pyrausta purpuralis. Next base: position 1,327,128 of record OZ001648.1, on the reverse strand, counting down.
TCAGGATTAGCTGGTCCCATTTGAAAAAATGTATTTGTGTTTGATGGCTTATTTATTACAGAAGGCCTTAGGCTATAAAATATCGCGCTGAGACAGGAGGAGGGAGCAAAAGTCGCAGGGGAAAGTTGTAACTTAAATAATAGAAGTTGTAAAAGGGAGATCGACTCCAAGAATATGAGAAGCCAATATTAATTAGTCCAGTCGGTAGGTGAAAATTTGAGATTTGGGGTAGGTAGATCTGTCTTTCTAATAAAAACCTGTGTTTTAATTACAGAAAGTCCCAGACAGACATGTTCTACAGGTTGTTTGGTACATTGTGTCCATGAGGTATCTTTTCTGCCATATTTTTTTTGGCCCAGTGGATTTTTTTTTAATATAGATTTATTTATATATTAAATATCCGGAATTCGGCATTGAAATAATATTTTTTTTAAAAACTAGAATACTCAATAATACAAGGGTTCTGTTTTTGCCATTATACCTCTTTGAAACCTTTTGCTGTACATACTTTAGAAGAGACTGATAGTTAAACAAGCTTCACTAATGAGAGATTTTTAATGTTTTCCCAAAAATATAAAATAATACATACGTACTTTATAACATATGTAATTTATACAGAACAAGTGACCCGCCCTGGCTTCGCATGGGTGCTATATTTTTTTCTTCTCGTTCGGTTGCGGTTGCGGCCAGCGATTGCAATGTCAGCACAAAAAAATGTGTTTATTCACGACTTCACTTGAAAACCTCTTAAATTATTAGTGTTTCACCACTTTATTTTGCATGTATTATACATACAATGTGTAACATTAAATGTGTATACCACTAATACCACTTTTTAATATAGGTCACATTTTTCAAAAAATCTTCAAACTAATCTTGCCCTGTCTAAGACAAGCCATCATGTGCGCAAACCCGCCAAAATACGTAAAGCAATGGTAAGTTCTTTATGAGCGTAGATAGTAATAATAATAATGTCAGCACGGCGCAGCGGCCGGTATATGTATAGCAAAAAATGATCAGAAAAGTCAGTAAAACTAGAACACTACATAAATATATATATATTTTACTTTAAGAATTAATTTAATTAAAAATCATTTGATGTGTCTGATGCTTTGCGCGTTAAAAGTTAGTTCCTAAAGTAACGCTAGCGCCATCTGTCGATGACATTAACATCTAGTGACATGAGAACTGCCCATTAATCGCAAATGTTCATTATGTAGTAAGTGAGCAATAAGCATGTGTTTGAACAAAGATAGAATAGATGTCGCTACTTGTCGTTTGACAGCTGAATCCTGCGCAGTTTTCCGTGTGCCCATACAAAAGACATCAATGCGTTCGATGCTTATTTACGATTTTCTGCGGCTCTGGTTTTATTGTTTTGAAATAATATTTCATATTTGTTATAATCGTAATACGGTCTACCCATCGATACCTATATTTAAGAAACCTTAAAATATTAAAGTTTAAAATAAAAATAATGTTATTTTAAATATTAATGTGATATACTTATATACTTAATGTTAAAGAATTTTGATGAAAATAAAAAATAAAAAGAAACATCGCAGTTTTTTATTTATAAATTAAACATTTAGCTTGTACTTTTGTTAAGTTTAATTTGAATCAACTAGCAAGCATAATATCATCAGGGGGCAGATTCTCGTGCAGTTTGTATACAAAAAGAAGTCACCGGTCTTTGTCGAAGAAGTCTCTATGCGATGTCACGATTTCTATGCGATGGTTTCGTTCATGCGATAGTTTTTTTACTTGTACATATTTTACTAGATTTCGTTGGTTTAAATTGTCGAAATTGTAAAAATCGAAACACCATTCGAAAAAAGTTTCATTGCCTCGAAGTGCGCCGTCTAGGATATTCAGTGGATGATTCAACTCGTAGGCAGTTTTGAAATGAAAAAATGTGAAGTGATGAACTTTTGCCCTTGGTTCGATTACCAACCAAAAATGATATTTTCTGGTGGAGATGATCGTGAAGTTCGTAAATGTATTGTTTGCCCCAAAAATAAAATTCTATGCGTCAATCCAAAAGTTAATTAATATGAATTTATTTTTTAATCTTGTTTTAGAATATATAATAAATGTAACCGTAGATAGCAGGGGTAAAATAAATAACTACGTCAATCTCTTCCACACTGTCTAGGGCCCTAATTCCACTTATTTTTGTAACAAAATCACAATGATATATTTTGTAGGCATAAGTGGCATATTATTTTTGACTTTGACTTTGACTTTTGACTTTGTTTTTTGACGTTTGCTCCATACTTTAAGTGTCAAGAATTATAAGCAGAATCGACCTAAAAAAACAATATCTAGCGACAAAAAAAACAATAACTAACTAACTTACAAAAGCTCAGTGTCAATTCTATGGTACAAACTATTATTTTGGTGAGTCGACGTCAATTTGCTTATAAGCGCTATTTTCTACCGAACAAAACAATTTTGGGTAATGGAAGTTGTATTAGATCGTTACATCTCTTATTTATTGTATTTTAAAGCCCCGCTAGATAGAAGCATAGTAAATATATTATTTTGTATCAATAATTTAATCTTTTTTTGCACAATCCTAAATTCAAGTCTCTTAGTGTAAGTATATCTAATCAAACATGAAACGACTCTGGGATAACCTACGCCTGTCTCCTTTCTTTGTCGAAGAAAAAATGGTTTTATTTCCGAGTATGTGCGGTTGTTTGTTTAGGTAAAACGGCTAAACCTGCAACCGAACCACCACACGAACAAAAATCGATTGAGGTGAGAATCGCCACCATCAGCAACGTAGTTTTATTACAACCCTAGATAATATAATTTATAACTATGAAAGCGTTTTCTAGGAACGTTTGGGTTTTTTGGTTGAAATAATTGGTACGTTTTCGTTATGTCAAGTAGGTACAGCATGATAATTCAGTTTGAGTTAATTGAAATTTTTGAATGTATGATTTATTATTACATTTTATGACAATCTGATAAATAACTATTTAAAAAAAATAAAAAATAGTGTATTAAGTACTACTTTCTATCTACGCATGATTCATTTTTTTTATTGATTGCACAAAACGCGAGATCAAAAATTGATTATGTATTGAATCATAATTTCACAATCGATTTTACTGCCAATGTCGAACGAATAAAAAAGATACCTATTAATATCTACCATACTACATACAATACTACATAAAAACTGATACATACATATATGACCCTAATATATATAAAAAGAAAACTAAAGTTCAAAGACATTGGTTTTGAGTCTCTCTTTGAAGATAAATCTATTCGAAGGGTATTTGCCGGACATGCAGATCCTTTAATTGTCAACATGTGTGGTAGTGAAGCATAGCAGATATTGTAGTATAGAACATGGTGTGAGTGATTAATGAATAACAAAAAATATATTCAACCTAAGATCAGACTTATCACAACGGATAGTTTTCATGCCCTTATTATTGCTTCAACACCCGAGCGGTTGCAGGTAACCGCATAACAATAGAATTTGCATTGTATCTCGTTCACATACGCTTGAGGGATTATTGTATGTTGCCAATTATTATTGTATAATATTGCGGCATTGCTTGGACTACAAGAGCGCGGGTAGGTGCCGCCACAACGCACAAGTGCGATAAAACCTCAAAAACATGCACTTTTCTAATTTAAAACTAAAATGGGTGACCTCATATGTTTTCATTGAATTATTTTACCAGTTTGGCCATTGCAGAACACCGTAAAAATTAGCCTCGTGAGATATCTCTATATACTCTAATTGTTAACCAATTTTCAGCTCTGTAACGCCAGGCCCAAGTTTCTATGAAGTTCGGATTTCTCCTTTGTTATCTTCAGCGGATTGAGCTGAAATTTAGTATGCACTCTTAGTTTAAATGACATAAATGCATGGTTAGCTATGTAACATCATTCTAAATCCAATATAGCAATTATCCGAGATGGCGGACCAGTATTTTTTCTGCACTACCTTAATATGGGTATCAAATAAGAAGGCTTGCTAAGGAGAACACGAATAAAAAACTACGTTCACGTTCGTCACGTTAAATCCAATATGTCAGATTGTAAGATAACGGACTCGTTATTTTTTCTGCATTACCACATCAAATAAAAGGGATTGTTAAGTACTACTCGGAAAAAAAACTACAAAAATATTTTTTTTAAAGCGAGGATAAGTTGAAAGTGGGAGCTCTTGGATACAGTCAAAAGAAACGCCAGGGCAGAGGCTGTCCGACTTTCTGAAGAAGAGGGGAGTCTTTGCGATGAACTATTTCTTTCAGAAGCCACCACAAAGGAAATGGGCCTGACTGAGTTCCCAAGGCTTCACGAAAAATGAGAAAGATTTCATCATGACCTTCAAAAGACGTTTATTCAATGATGTCTCCGTGATCAACAGGTTTGCAACCGACTTCGATCACCAAATGGTTCGAAATATATTTGATATAAATGTCAAACTGGTAACGTCCCGCCTGATAATGTCCACCCTCCGACCTACTATTGCCCATATCCAAAATCCCGAGAGCTTTCAACTCGAATTTTTAAATCGCTTTGATTACCTAGAGGCTAGAGGGTTGCGTTTCAGTGGACCAAATAAATAACGAGTTTGTAGAAACTGTTCAACAGTCTAAGTTGTTTTAGGACAATACGTCTAGTACCCTCGACGTAAAAATTATCTTCAAAAACTCTCGGTCCACACTCTTGACCTCATGGCAGAACGTCGTTGTATAGCACTGCAAACCTCCGTAAATGCTGAAATCTACAGGCAGCTTAATAAAAGAATATTTAAATGACTGTGACACGACATTCGTTCCTTCAACACGACTAGTGTTAAATTAAGGATATAGTGGATCCCAGGCTCTTAAGTGTTTGCATGGGACATGTCTATTGGGAAAAGCCTGTTGACAAAACTTACGTCGAAGGACGGCAATGTAGCGTCGACGAAAGCAGAGGTTTTGAGGCTGATCGAGAAGTTCTATCGGCAGTTGTATACCTCAGTTGCCAAACGTTGATAGCTCGGCCAGAGACCCATGAGCTATCCTAACCCGACACTCTGGACATCAGCATCTACAAGATTAGGATTGCTACGAAACGATCGCTGTGAAAAATCGCGGGGGAGGCCTATGTTTAGCAGTGGACGTCCTTTGGCTGATGCTGATGATGTCGATCCTAAAATGTCTTGAAATTCTTAGCACTAAATACCACTTCCTATGAACTAATAATTTATTTTTCTAATAGTTAAATAAAATAGTTGTGAGGAAAACATCGCTCGAAGACAGCCTTTATATTTGCTTTAAACGAACATGTATCAGACCTATGTGATGGAGGTGCAAAGAAGAGAAATCTTTCTTTCCTTATACTTAATAAAACTTACTAATACTCTATCGTCTGGTGTAGTGGTCGAGAAATGGCCTACTACGCAGCGGGTGCGGGTTCGATCCCCGCACAATACAAACATTTGTGTGCATGAACATGTCTGTTTGTATTGGTCTGGGTGTTTTATATGTATATCATGTATGTATTTACAAACAAAAAGTATTTAAGTATTATATCCGTTGTCTGGCACCCATAACACAAGCTTTGAGTAGCTTACTTTGGGACTAGATGGCGATGTGTGGAAATGTCAAAAGGATATTTATTATTTATTATTTATTTATTAATATAATGTGATAATGCGAAGGAAAGAAGGTAAAAAAAGGGTATTAATTCGTTTTTCATCTTTAATAAATACAATTATCATCGTGCTTATAATTATTTACAGTTTTGGTACAATTGTGTAAGGCAGTGATAACACCAAGTCGTCTTAAAATTAAAGAATTGTCATTGAATTTAGATTTTGATAAAGACTCAACAGACAAATAATATTTATCTAGTGCTAAGGCCATGATAACTTCTGCATTATGACAATTTTTAATCCCCACAGCATTGCTATGCCATTTGCGTTGGCTGAGTATGCCATTGGATTTTTATACATCCTGTCTTTCTTCCCATGACGTATTTCGGCCATTACAATTCCTGTCATACACTCTTTGCCAAAAGCGCTGATTATCTCATCAAACACGTAGACGCAGGTGGCTATTGCACGTGAGTGAATTTCACACATATATAAATATTTATTATGAATATTCTTATTATTAACTAAAGTAGTTCGTATATACATGTACTTTAAGCTAGGGGCAAGCTTAAAAGCTAGGTCGAGTTTGCAGTAACTAAAATTTACAAACCATACAATGATTGTATAACACAAATAAATGTAAATGTACTACAGGTTTACGTAATTGAAAAATAAAATACAGAACGAGAAACTAAACACAATACACAAAAAAACTGTATACTAAAAACTTAATATGTTTGTATATTAAAAATATATATAAAAAGCTCGACCAAAAGCCTGAATCCGTTTCGAGTCTTTAACCTTAATCTGGCATTATTCTAGCTTATATGTTATCCTACCACCAGTAACCGCCGTGGTGGCCATAGTATCCTCCATAAGGCCAGTACCCGTAACCTCCGTAGCCACCATAGCCACCATACCCGTAGCTAGGCCAGCCCCAATAGCTTCCGTAGTAGGGGTAGTAGCCCCCATAGTGGCCACCCCAGCCACCCCAGCCGCCGCCCCAGCCCCCGCCCCAGTGGGATGCAGCCGGCTTCAAGTCCTCGGCGACGAGGTCCTCTTTCTGGCTCTCAGCTTTAACGGGCTCGGCTTCAAGTTTCTCAGCTTCTAGCTTCTCGGCCGGCGCCGCGAATGCGGACACCAGCAAGAAGAGGCTGATGATGATGACAGCGGGCTGGAAAGATGATTAGAAGTTAAGATTGTTGTCGTTAAATCTTAGCGTTTACGATGAAACGAACATTCATTGTAACTATTAAAAAAATCTCATTTAGGCCCAATTTCTTCATTGAAGGTAATGGTAAAGTTTCGTTACTAGTTGAATATTAACGACTAGCGGTCTCCCGCGACTTTGTCTGCGCGTTTTGAGTTGGCTCCCTCCCCTCCCGTTGCAGCGTGATAAATATACTGTGCAACACAAAAATATTATTTCAAAACGGCCCAGTACTTCCTGAGCACGATTAAACAAATAAACAAACTCTTCAGCTTAATAATATTAGCATAAAAAAAGGTTGTATTCAGTAAACCATATACATATAAGATAGACATAAGTTATCTTGGCGCGGATTTTGTTACGCAGCGTTTTTCGTTGCGGTGCTGGACTCATGAGTCATATCTTGATGTTATATAAGCCCTTCTCGATAAATGGGCTATCTAACGTAAAAATGGTTTTTTCAAATCGGTTTGTCAAAGTTTCTGAGATAAGCGCGTTCAAAGAAACAAACAAACTCTTCAGCTTTATAATATTAGTAGTCGAATAGGTGTGTTTTAAAGAAACGATACCTTAACCAAATGTCAGAAAGGCTATTTTATTGACGATAGATTTATGTATTTTTCTTCAAAACACACACAATCGTGAAGATTAAACCGCTGGCAACGACATTTTACCATTAATATCAATTAAAAATTGGGCATTAAACTGATGATCAACTCTTGTGCAGTGCTTTTGTAAAGTATCTTATTAAATAGACCATAATAATGTTTTACTCTTAACGTGTAAAGTTTTTAAATGTATGAAAAGTTTCCATATAAATTTACTTTTTATTTACGTAGTAAGTTCTTCTTGGCATACAGTTAGATTTACCAAAATTATCAAAAGTTTGCACATTACAAAACCAATCATTAGTACCTTATAGTATTCAATTGGCATTCGTTACAAAATTTTCAATACATATTCTCCTAATTCACACGGATCGACAATAAGGCATTGTTTCTAGCTTGATTAATTTTAATTTTGATGAATCAAGCTTCTTTAACAAATTTACAACATATATCATATTCGAAACAATGTGCCAAAATAAAACAATAAATATTAAACAAAATGAGGATTTTCAAATGTTGAAAACCATTTAAAGAGCAAACAAGACTCTTAACGTAACTAGACTCAAAGTATTTAAAATATAAATATATGGCTTTAAATATGAACGTAAATAAATGTCCCTTAATGTTTCCCAACACTCACTACGACGCCAAAAGTTATCACAAATTTGCAACTAGAAAAATCTCCTAAAAAAATTCTCGAGTCACCATTTTAACACTATTTAATACATTTAACCATAACATAAACTATCACTATTTACCAAATTTTCTTTAGTACTCACATTTCTGCAAGCCATGTTCGGTTGTATGTCACACACTGCTGCCGAAGGGACTGCGCAAGCGCTTTATACAACACCGTGTCCTAGAGATCCATGGATGAGTGACTCGCTTCCTTCGACCCATTGTACGCCGCCATTGAACCTTTGGCCGAAGGTCCGGGGTTAGGGGATGGGTCAGAAGAACTTTGTAGGGTTTTAATCAGGTTTTTTAATTCATAAATAAATTAATCCAAACAGATTCATTGTTTGTTAGCTATAGACACGATTTGATCCGATGATAATAATGATTAAGGGATAGCAGTTTCAATCTTTGTTGGAATCCTAAAATATAAAGTTTCCTTCATTATTTTCTGTAATTTCATTGTTTTGAATTCAATTTCAATGATTTAATTTGCTAGAGTTTGCTACTCCTTACAGTTAGATTTGGTTAGTACTACCTGGCTAAAACAATCGTATTCACAACTAAAAGTAGTCCACAAAATTCAATTTCAGTATTTTTAATTATAGCCATATCATTAGTTGCATTTTGAATCATATAGGTACTTAGAAATAATAAAAATAACATCCTTCTTGTAACAAGTGTTTCTAAATCTGACCAATAACGAAATGGGACAGACAGATCTCCTGTGCTTTATCGCTGGACACTGTATTTGTATAATTATTTAAGATTACACAATTTGGTCACTTCACCAAAACGCGCGTCATTCTCTATCTTTGCCAATTTTGCACAAAAACTCAATTACACTACGTGACATGGTCTGGGCGTAAAATTTGATTTTCTTGCAGCAGCTTTAAGTTAATTAGTTGAAGAACTATTTATTGATTTGTTAACTTAATTGTCTGACAGTTTTTCATGCAGTCATTCCTAAGACACTGAGGACTGTTTTCTTTTGATATGAAATGCCATTGATTTCAAAGTAAGTTAGACGTTCCACCTTCATGTCTTGTTACTGATCTTTCATAACGAACAGTCTTATGACAATAGTCATCCTTAATACACAGGGTGGCCTAAACACCTCTCTCTCTTCCTGGCAGTATCTAGGAAGACTGGCCTAAACACCTAAAAAGCTTTTTGGATGTCACTGTTTAGTGACATCCAAAAAGCTTTTAAGGATGCTTTACATCCAGGACTATCCAAATATACAATATTTATGATAGCCATTTTTTGTTTATTTTCAAGGCTTTTTTTATTTTATTTTTGAAACTTCTGTTAGCCTACATATTTTTTAACGATCATATTGCAGTAAAAAAAAACTGTCATTACTCCAATTAAAGTGGAGGATTATTATTTGTTTGAAAATTCTGTTTGCGAAAAAAAAACAAAAATTCGGCTAACATACAAAGAGTATATTTGGATAGCCCTGGATTTAAGGGTTCTAAAGAATTAAAAAAAAGATTCCAAAAATTTTAGGACATCATTGTTTGAGCCTGTATATAGGGCAGCACATAAAATCGAATGATCAATGTTCCTCACACGATCAGAAAAAGACTATCATCAAAATCCATGTTTCGTGTGCTCACAACCATCTATAAATCATTATAAGCTTAGGCATCTATTGTCAACACAAGTACAAGTAGGCAGGCAATATAACAATTACGCATGCCATCACAATGGTGCCGTGTCGTCGGAACAGCTCAATTAGATGCGTTTGACAAAATTGTTATCTAAGAGTAAAGACGGTACTCAGTGCTTAAGATAGCGGGTTGCTGAAATACACAGGCTCTCATTTGAGTTCTCTTTAAAACAAATATGACCTATCTTGGACAAAAGGGTCAAGGTTTAAGAAATAGTTTCATGTACCTACCTACCTCTAAACTATTTGCTTTCTTCTGCACAGAATACTTTCTTCACATTGGCTACCCTGAAAAGAGTGTTATTGAAAATAATGTAGCATTTTTTCATCCCAAACACAAATAATTTGTAGTATTTTTTTCCTTAAGTGTCTGTTATCAACAGGTGCAACATAAACTTTAGCGAGAGCAACAACAAAAACTACGCTATGAAGTGTTGCCCCTTCAACTGTACGCGTGTTTATGAACAGCGGCCCCCCGCCCCATCCCCTACAGCGTCCGCGCGTTTTGAGATTGCTCCCTCCCCTTCTGTTGCAGCGTGAATTTTTGTAGCCTGAAGTTTTCCTCAATAAATGAGATATCAAATACAAAATTATATATTCAAATCGGTCCAGTAGTTCCTGAGATTAGCGCGTTCAAACAAACAAATAAACTTTTCAGCTTTATAATACTCGTATTAGTAAAGATTAGTGTTTCCACAAACCGCCTCCGCCTATATCCACGCACACACCTTAACCTAGTCGGACATCCACCGGCCAAACCTTCTGTCCTTCCGCCAAGGAACCTCTTTACCTCCGTCATTGGCTCTAATGGTAGTCTTGAGGTCAGGAACTCAGCTAATTTGACAATACGGGTCATGAGTCCCCTAATTTGACGTTGTTGGGTGCGGGTTATAAGTATTGACGCAAGGAGGTTTCGCATTGATACGTTTACGATGTACTGGTGGGTGGTTGTTATTGGGGTAAATAAAATTAATGGAGAAACTGCTGCATAAACAAAATATACCTATAACTAGATTTTTTTGAACAGTGTTTTTGCTATACACTTTTTTTAAGTTGAAATCATTTATGCGACGCTGCTTTTGGAATCACATAAGCAACTCATGTCTTTGTAACTGAATTAAAATTGACAAATATTGGTATTCTTAAAACATCCAATTACAAATAAATCTTTATGACGAGAAACTAACTCATTTGTATTAACACCAAGGATACCATTTAATGTCTCATTAATATAAATTACTTACTCCGAAAACATTATCTTTCTTTCGTCGAGAATACGGATCACAATGTATTGTGACCCAAATCCCAATCCTGCTGAAATTTAACATCTTCCACATTTTAAAATAATCTCTACATTATACTGATTAAAGACCATAGTGGCTTAAATCACGAAGATTACGATTACATAATGTGTGTTAATATCGAAGCAAAATAGACCATAAATTATTGTAGAACTGGCATGTATGGCGCGGACGTGATTTGTATACAAGGGAGATAATGGGAACGACATTGTGGTCAAATTCTTTCTTCTCCACATATTTTTATATAAACTCACATAGATCTTTCAGTTTAACAGTTTTTTTTATTCGAATTGGGCTTAGACAGAGTCGACGAGCTCATCCGGAAAAAGCCTGTTCACTCGGCCTTTGAAAGTCTTCGTAAATAGAATTTAATACGTCGTAGACGGCGAAGAACTTTAATAACTTAGTATACAAAATATCATCTTGCCTCTCACTATTTTTGAGCCGTCTTATTCCAGCAAATAACCTAAACCATTGCCCATCATTACTAGCCACGAGTTCCAAAAATAGTACATTCAAAACCGAATATCAAACGAGCAACGGTATCAATATAAAATGTTTAATATCGGCGACATGAATGAAGTTGTGTTTCGTCACAAAACGGTAGCAATGACCCTTGGGAGCTTTTGATGTGACATGAGGGGAATGAGAATTACAGAATTTAAGTATCACTTGACGACAGAATAATGCGGAGAAAGGTTTTAGTAGATATGAGTAAGACTACCTCACTTCTTAAGAAATAGCTCGACGAAATCCGTGGTGTAGTGGCTAAGCACGCTAGGTTTCAAGGCGTCGCCGCTCCGAGATCCCGGGTGAGATTCCCGGTCGGGTCAATAAAGAAATCATAATTTTCTATATTGTCGCGAGTCTGGGTGTTGTGGTACCACCGTTGTGTCTGATTTCCATAACACTAATGCAATTGCTACTTTGAGATCAAAGCAATTATTGTGATCGGTGTCCAAAATTAGCTTATCCATAAAGCGCCGCCTATAGCCACTGACGTGGCTTAATCAGAACGACTAATTATGTTTTAGGTACCAAATATTTGTTCCAAAATTCTGACACTATTTGAAATTGAAGCTGATTTTTAAGCTTCTTTTAAGAATAATAAACGAAGACATGGACAGGCGTCTACATTGCAATATTTTATAATCACCAAAGTAAAAAAATAGCAGTTTGAAAAATACGAAAGACTAATCAACATTACCTCCTATTTTATGATAACCTTGATGAGGTTATATCTCAGGTTTATTTTTAATGTTATAAACTAACCATGAGTTGCTATTTTCTGTCCATAACCCTGTTCGCCGATTAGTGCAAAGACAACGCGATGGCATATCAAAATTTGATATGCCATCGCGAATTTAAATGGTGAATCGGGCGTATCATGGCATTCAGGCCTGTCTATTGTCTTGGACCGTGCAAAGAGTTTATGTCATCGGCTGTCGATGTCTCTGCATCAGACCTTGAAGTGTCATTGAATTCTTGACATCAAACTTCGTACCTAATTAGATTTTCTTAAGATTGTACTTTTGTAATGATGACACCGGGTTCCTCATATGTATTCCTCATCTTTTTATTTATTTAAACTAGATTGCACCGTGAGTTGTACAATTGGTGGCCTTGTGGAACTCTCTACCATTAAAGCGCTTGGAAATGCAGAAAGTTTAATAAGTGGCGGAATATATTAAAGTACCTACTGAGAGAGACTAAAAAAATATATAAAATTCAATAACATAAACATACGTTTCAACGTAGGTGGCGTCTAAACATTGAAATTATCATAGATTTTTCACAATAAACTGACACTGTCCTGATCATTAATGGTATCCTTGAAAGTTGACATGTATTCTTTTTCATCAGCAGCCACATATCAATAATCATACGTCTCAATATTTTGCCAGCCGCGTGTCGCAAATCTTTCGTCCCACTTACTGAGCAACGACAGGCGTGTTTAGGATTAATACTACGGGTTGGAGCACCCATGCGTAGAGAAACTCAACTCTAAACATGTTTTTGTTTTGGTCTATAGCTGTCACACTCGCTCCTGCACTCATGCTAACAGAGAGACTGGGATGGCTAGAATTGGAAATATGTACAACTTGTTTGAGATTAAAGTGCGTTAAGTCCGTGTATATCAGGGAGTTAATAGTCCTTAAATTATTTTTTGAGATTTTGATGTATTTTTTTCACATTAACTGTTTTTGTATGTTACTGAATAATAATTGACTGCGTCACATCTAGCAGATTCGGATAATATTTAAATGTGTTTTTGTCAAAACAAACTTAGCTATCAGCTCTCTTTAATTATTATTTATTGGATACCACAAGGCTCAACATTGTTTCTAACTTCGTAAACTTTTTTGATTGACGTGCATGTAGCTATGTAGGCACTAACATTGCTAGTAGATGAAAATTAGAACGTCGTCAGAAGTTTGTATTGTATATGTCATGAGTTGAGGGTAGGCTCTGTTTGATTTTTTATCTAGAAAAATGATTAAAGTACCTAGTAGTCATCATTATCATCATCAAAGTCAGCCAAAGAACGTCCACTGCTGAAAATTAGCCTTCCCCACGGTTGTCCTCAGCTACCAGTTGGGAGCAGTCTGCATCCAATGTAATCTTGCGATCTTTACAAGTTGTCTGTCCATCTTGTCGGTGGAGTTCTACGCTGCTTTTGGTCGAAGGGTCTACAATCTATAACTTTCCGCACCACTATCAGTTATTTGTAGTAATAAAGTAAAGTAGTAGTAAACAAATAAAATCTCAATAAGCCCATTTAGTCATACGCTCGTTAGACTTTAGGCTACCTAAAACATGTCCTACATGATACAGGTGTTCAGTTCCACCATACATTGTCCCAGTAGCGGCCAATTTGGTAGACAATCGCCACAATCGTGGGAAGTGACTGGTGCCGGCACTACAATCACTTACTTATAGAGTACAGCCCGCCTCGAAAATATTGAGCTAATAATTGGTTCGAAAGTTTAAAGGCATATTTTTCCACAGATTAATTTGTATTAAATATTATAGTTCTTCAGTGTTTTCATTTTTGTTAACAGTATCACTTGACCTTAAAAACCTACCACAAAATATAATTTGACAGAAAAGTAGTCCTCTAATGGATCTTAGTTTGTATTTTAAGTTTATTAGTTTGTATTGATGTTTCTTTTCTTTTCGTCACATTTATGTTATGTGCTACGTATTCTATGATAGCACCTCTGTCCTGCTTTGATAGACATTCACTGTGTATGTGTTATTTTCTATGTTTATTTTATTTTATGTTAAAGAATTAAAAAAAAAACATTTTAGGCAGATAATTCTACCCACAAAGGCACTTGCAACTCAGCAACTTGAAAATCAGCGTCGAGGTATGCGTTTCGCTGCCACGGCTGCTGAACGGGTGCCTTTTCGACTCCAGTAGTCTGGTTTCTGTAATCTTTTAAATGTAATGTAATGTTTTTTTGGCCAATAAAAGTATTTGCTTCTTTATTTCTATAATCATATGCATTCTTGGATGGTGATGGATCGACGGAAGTAACGGAACGGAAACGATATACCTACCTATACGTTTAGGGTTTGAGTGAGAGGTTGTGTGTTTGTTTGTTTGATTATTCATAGTTGTTAAGGGCTCATATGTCTACGACTCCGCATGTACTTACCGGGTAATTATTTGTCAGTATAAAGGCGGGGCTCACTTTTTGCCCATTATTGTGTGCAGGTCCTTATGACATAAATACATACATTCCAATCGGTGTTATTAGTGGAGAGGGCCGATGTCACAAATTAATAGTGATTAGATTAATTACTGATTTTATATTTGGGTAACCTGCGTTTAGCGGATATGATTGTATAGAATTATCATAATCCAGTATATTTTTAGTATCACTCTGTCCAACGAAATTTTATAATTGAGAAGCTATTCCCTAAAAGTAAAACGAAATTGTTGTTTACGTAACGTATATAACGTTTTTTTTTTTTTTTATTTTAAACTTTTTAATGGCACTTTTATTTTATTACGCTAACGTTTTTTTACGTATTTATAGTTAGTTGTGATAACTTTTAAAACATACTTAATAAAAAAAAAATGCACTCCGGGAGTGCCGGCAGAAGTGAAAACTTGAATATCAACGTTGTGCATTTTTGATTTTTTGGAATAGTTATTATCAATATAAAAGTACTATCATTTTTGTGATAGAATACAATAATAATAATAATAATAATAATAATAAGACAATAATAATAATAATAATACAATAATAATAATATATTTTTATACAATACAATATTTATTTATTGCGCTATCGTACACAAACATTACAATTTATATTATATTAAATTACATTAAAAAGTTTATCTCTCAGAAAAATCAACTTACATCCATAATTTCGCCAACCGTCTTACGGTTTTTCGATCAGCCCACGTGTCCTGACGCGAGTTTCACATTTTTCCCCCATCCCACAAAAGTGCTCAACGCCGCTAAAGAAGTTTTCACTTCAATAAATACAATATTATCTCTGGTATATATCTAGTTATATCTTGAATAATTATCGAAACCAATAAAAAATCCATGCTATTTCGGTTCGACTTGGATAGAATACAATCAATTTCTACACTTGAAAAAATATCATCAAACTCATAATTATAAATTATAGAAAGTGTCGCTGCCTCACTTAATCCTAGAACTAAAGTACGCCAACTAGCGCCACCTATCGCAGCCACTGCTCAATCGGTGCGAAGTCAACGTCGCCTGCGCCGCTCGGCGCGTAGTTCCTTGCGCGCCCGCTAGATGGCGCTAGCCTTCTGAAGTACTCAGCTACGTTTCCGCTCATACTGCCGTAGGGGATGCCGCCTGAAATTCAGAAATGGTGTGATTGATAGAGAACTTTCAGGCAGAATAATATAGAAGAAATGTAAGAGGATTTATGCATCCGCACGTTAGATTTCTACAATTTTTTTCACATATTAAAAAGGTATTTGTCTCAGGATATTCGTTTTACCTTATCACTGTGGTGTGACTGATAGAGAATGCCGCATGCGTTAAATCCACTTTTTGTATTGGTCGTTCAATAAAGCTTATGGCAATGGTATTTTGTCACATTGATATTATAAGCATCTGTTCAAATTAGGTCTTGATTTATATGAATTATGTAATCAATTTAAATCTGTGGTATTCACAGATTTAAATTAACGATTTAAGATAACATCAGGTTCTATTATCGAAAAGTAGCCTACATAAACTTCTATTGCATGCAACACCCAGTTTAAATTGTGTACTTTGATTCGACTTTCAAATAGCAATACGTGAACGAAGAAAGGACACGATAAATAAATAAAAACCCTATCATCACACACTAGTTATCCTTTATTGACAATATAGGGTGTATTATAATGACTTGGGAAACTTACCATATGACAGCCCCGGTCCGGGCAAGGGAGGCATTCCACCGCTGTCAGGCCGCGCTGCCACTAGCAGCACCAAACAGCAGAAAATGCAGATCAGAATAATCTGAAATATTTAAAAAAAATACTACATTTATTTCTTACAACGATAGTCAAAAATGCCATATATGGACGTCAAGATCAAAGTAAAATGTACAAAATGGCAAAATCGTGTCTAATTTTTTTTCAATAGTATTAATTTTATGGTCTCTCAAAGCTTACATATAATTGTCTTACACACAGTAATTATATGCGGACAAAATAAATTAACTTTACGATCCAACTGGGAGGCCTTAACATCCTAGAAGCTCGTACAAAGATCTTTAGCCTTGGCAATTCTATTAATTGTGTATGTATTTGTAAACACGACACTTGAATGACTGCAAGTACAAAAGCTCACGTGTCAAGCGAAAGGCTTATAATCATAAATTACAATAATAAAGATAAAAAAAATATGTTTAAATAAAATATTATGGTGCTTGTAGAGCAGTGGTAGCAGCACTTTGGTAGTGATATCAAAGTTAAGCAACATACGGCGCGGTCGTGTTTGTATAAATAAATATTAGACACCAATCACATAATGCTCTGATCTCAAAGTAAGTAGCCAATGCACTTGTGTTATGGAAAGCAGACACAACGGCCGCGGTGGTACTACAACACCCAGATCCGAGACAATATAGAACATTATGATTTTTAAATTGACCCGATCGGGAATCGAACCCGGGATCTCAGAGCGGCGACGCCTTGAAACCCAGCTTAGCCACGACACCACGGAGGTCGTCTGGATGGTTTACCGTTCCGACCATTTATGTGACATATTACACGAGCATCTCCGTGCTTTCAGAGGCTTTTGGGCGGCTTGAAACATCTGACAGCAAGGTAAGTCGCTTGCCTTGCAAACACCCCTCCACTAATCCGCACTGAGCCCGCGTGGTGGAGTATGGCTCAAACTACCTCATAATTGAGGTAAGCTTTAAATAAAATATTATGCAATTTCATGTTTATGCATGTAACACTCAGCAATAAATTAAACATAATTGAGGAAAAAACAATTCAAACTCTGATTAATGAATGCTACAGATGTTTTGGCGTGGTATGCGGTAGCATAGCAAAATGCGAAATCTTCGGACTTCAACGATTGCCGGAAACACCTTGAATAATATGTTAACCGGACTAGTGTAATAAAGTGCCATATAAGGTTTTACAACCTTCAGTACTTTGATCAACCGTATTTGGTGACGATTCAGTATGTAATTGACTTATTTTTGTTTTACATTATCGTAGCATGGAGCAGATATCGATATCTTTTCTGCCAGTCTTATTTTTTTTCCACTTTTCAATTCAAATTTATTTTCTTTTGTCTTTTTTCATTTTTGTTTATTGTATTAGATTCGCGAAAGTGTTTTATTACAAAAAAGTAAAAAAACAAATTTGGATTACGATCTGGAACTTTACTAGTTTCAAAGCCCTATTAAATTAAATAAATGTGGTTGTGTTTTTATAATGGCCACTAATATTAGGAAATCCATGCAAATCAGTAACGTCAAGCAACAAAGAGCAAGAAGAAATGATGGCCATTGGGTCACACCAGATTGGAGACCCTGTTATCAAAATCGCAGTTTACAATTACACGGGCAAGATGGTCAGACCATCAAAAATTATCAGTAATGCCAAAAAAATTAATAAACTGCCAAAATAAGAGCTCTACTACGAGTATTACGTGTTGGTACCGAATTTTGACAATTGTTAATGGTCAATGTATTTCTTTAACCAGGTATTTAACCTGATATCCTCAATAAAAGGTTACCAAGGTTACAGTGACTAAATGTCAGCTGTAAGTTATTAAGTTTTAATATCTAGAGCACTATTGCATATTAGGACTCAGGGTTGTCAATGCAGGAAACAAACCGAATATAATTTATTTGTGCTTTGGTGCCAAATTTGTATTCATTATTGTTTTTTTAATAACACACAAGAAAAATAAAACTAAGACATGCAACATAAAAAAAATAACTTAAGATCTACCTATTCAAAAACGAAACCATTTCCTTGCGGCAAGGAGGCTATGATGCTGGCTGCGTTACCGCATTGGATAACTATGCTAATCCTATGAGCTAGGAACCAGCAGAATTGAAACATTAAAACATTGAACAAATTGTTTGCCAAATTTGAATTTTTATTATTTCTAAATTGGCAAAACTATTTTAAGTAAGTTGGTAGGTAATCTCAATGATATGATTTCATTTGTAAATCAGCGATATTAAGTCAACGATTGATACTTTAGAAAATTGAGACCCTCTCATCAAATAAAGGTTAAATGGGGCTCGTTTATTGCGTCCCTATTAACTAATAGGTGTACAATAATGTGTCCCTATTTACCTTCATAACTAAAATAATAAAATATATAAAATATTCTTGCGAGCGACAACGTTTTCCATCCCGTAAACCTTTATGGCATGAGACAAATTTGATATCCTTCGTTTCTTTCATCTTAGAATATACTTGTAAGTCATGATTTAAAAAAAAATATGTTTCAGTAAATATCAGTCTTAGTAATTCGTCCATTCTAAACCAATCAAACCTTAATTTTTTTAAAAAATAAGACGTGCAAACGTAGTTAAAGATGTATGAAAACGAATTTGATCTAATTCTTCTCATTCCATAGAGGTTTACTGGTTGGAAAACGCAAACATATTTCGATGTATCAATTGGTAATTCCGCCTGCATATGGTAGTATTAAGCGTTATTTTCTGGCAACCCTAAGCTGTTATTTAATACAGCATTGTCCAGAGCGACCTCACGCCCGACTTTTGAATGCACGCGCTGTTACTAGCCCACTGTGACATGTGTTCTTGTGTGTCAGTGTCAGATTTAATGGGTTAATGATAAACAAATAAAATAAAAAGGTGCAATAATGTGAATAAACAGGTTTTGAAAATTGAAAAATTTGCAAGATCTTTGCAATGTGCACCAAAAGACTAAAGACAGTGTTTTTGTTTTAAGACAATGAAATAATAATAATTAAATCCATCAAAAGTAGGAGAACGAGTACTTTAGAAGTCTGAAATATTGTTGTATAAATAATTTATCCTTCGTATGCCAATACAAATGGGCATGCACGACTCAAAGATCCAAGCCACAATAACACCCATATAAAGATACAAAACATCACCATGTTCCATGGTCACGTGAACTGAACAATTGTTTTTGACTAAAATACTGTACAAGAAAAGATATAACTCAACGACTAACAACACCAACAATATTTAAGATCCTAAGGCTGTAGATCTACAGATACACAAACCTTTTTGACACATAGGTACCTATTATTTATATACATATCTATTTTAACTGATGCCCATATTTATAATAACCTTCTTTTTATTGTTCTATGCATGTAACTTATGTGTCAAATAAAATAATTTCTATTCTATTCTATAAAAAGATAAGTTTACTGGTACCCCATAAAGTGAGATCAGGGAAAGAGAGTCTAATGATGATTTAAGAAAGATATTCATTTTGGGAAGCTTTTAACACTGACTTATAAAGTGCCGATTCTTTTGTTATTATTATAAATAATTAGTGCTAATAAATCACTGACCTGTCTCAACCGAGTCATGTTGACGGGTGGTGCGAGAGTGAGCAGAGAACTACCCGCCAGCCGCTTAAATCAATGGGTCGATTGGATGACTTATTTGGCGATCAATCGATAAATAGTCCTAAAACTTTGAAGCTGATTAGTGTCATTTTTCTAGCGATCGTTGTGTTTTTTGATAGAAGTTATTGGCTTTTGGTTATGTGTTTGTTTGTTAACACATCTAGCGACGAGCACTTGAGCCCGAGTGTGCAGAACCATTCCAGCGGTGCCGATCATTTGGGTCCGTGTGTCTTTGTTTTTTTTTTAATAGTAATAGTGATTTATGTAACGTTAAAAATTTCATTTTCCCGGTAATTTTAAGAAAATTTAATAAGGATTAAAAATTTTAAGGCACATAAAGTGTTGAGCGTATGCGACACTTACAAAGATGAGATTGCTTGGTAATTCAGTTGCCTCTGGATCAGATAAAAAAAAAATCAACGACATTGACCTAACATGCAGAATTTGTGACATAAAAATAATAAGCCATTTCTTTTCTTTATCTAACAGCAAGTTACTTATAATGTTTTTGGGTTTGTCACATACAAATACATTTTTTTATTGACATCAAGATTATTGTTAAGTATTACACAATGCAAATCACGTTATGCCAACAACAATTAATGGAATGGAATGAACTGTGGGCCCCACTCTAAGAAATTCCTGTATTGTGGGCACCCGATGTTACTTTCAGGACTTGGACGGATGCAAGTGTGTAGAGAATGAATCGATTATGATGAATTATGTGTGTGTGTGTGTACACGTATTTATCTTTACAAAAGTCTATCGATTCTAAAATAGGAGCCCGACAGCACAGCCGCCGAGTCTAGATAAGTATAGCAACCTTGAAAAGCACGAAACCTTTAATAAAACGTTTAGTTCGTGATGTTACATGACGTTTCGCTGAGTAGATTTAAAATGAACGAACCTTGGTACTGCGCCTTTTAGAGCTTACACGTAAGCTCATGTAGGAAGGTTATTCATACTACATACAACTCAAACCAAGTACATTATAAGCTTTGTTACAGATAATAAAGTCGTCATGTGGTTTACGTTTAACTTTATTATTAAGCAAAGTATTAAAAAATATAAATATATTGACAAATGTTTTGATAATACTGAAACTGCCTGGCAAAATCTTTTTACATTTTCATACTCGTTTTTTCATGTAAAGTCTTAGTCTAAAACTTTAACTCGGGCGCTTTTAGATAATGCTTTGAATTCCCACAATCCATCCCTTCCATTCAGTTCGTCTAGTACGCTATCTTCCAAATTTAACGTTTATCGTACCGTTGAGAATAAGGTTATGGACGGCGACCAGAAAAACACAGCCCGAATCTTGTTCTCCGATGACACTCTCGCTCTATCTAATCAGGAAACTCTCGAGAGTCTTCGTAGTAAGCATCCTTCACGTCCAGATTCTCCATCTTTACCTCTTCCTCCTCTTCAAAATTTCCAACCCTTACAGATACTTGATGACGGCGACAACCCAACACCTTAAGGACTTGGTGAGTGCTTCCGCTGCTGACGCCGGTAGAATTGTGCTTTCCAACCCCGTTTTTATTTGGTGCTAGACTTAGTGCCTTTCGAAAAAAAGATGGTGGCATTCGCCCTATTGCTATTGGCTCAACGTATCGTCGTCTTGGAGCCAAATTAGCCTGTCGTGATATTTTTTCTCCTTTGAAAGAGTATTTTCAACCCATCCAACTTGGTTTCGGCAGTAAGGGCGGTTGCGAGGCTGTGGTTCATTCAGCTCGCAATTTCCTCTTCTGTGACGAATCTAAAGTTTTATTGAAAGTTGATGTGAAGAATGCTTTCAATTTTCTTGACAGGTCTGCCTTGCTGAATGAAGTTCAGACTGAAAAACAAAGGGATAAATCTGAGGAGTGCCTCAGATTTATCCCTTTGTTTTTCAGTGTTACAATAATCAATCAAAATTGCTTTACAATGAACATTCGATTGTTTCTGCAGTCGGTGTTTAGCAAGGCGACCCTTTAGTTCCAGCCCTTTTTAGTTTCGGCATACATCCTGTCATTTCATCCTTAAATTCTAAAGGATCACATTGATAAATTTCAGGATAACATTGATAAATTTAATTCCCTTGCTCCTAACATTAAAAATCTTAATTCTGAATCGCTTTGCCTTTTAGGTGCCCCTTTTCTTGATCCCAGCATCGAACTTTTTCATGATAAAAAATTGAATGATTTCACCCTATCAGCCCCAGATTAGATCACCTAAATTCACACATTGCTTTTACTATACACAAATCGTGTCTTTTTGTGCCTAAATTTACATATTTTCTACGTGCTAGCCCAATCTGTAAAAAAAATAATTATGTAAACTATTTGACACTTCTCTTAAAAATAGTTTGGAAAAAAATATATACATTTTGATAATAATTCTTGGGCTCAGGCTTCGCTTCCTATTCGTTTTGGTGGGATCGGAATTCGCCAATTTTCTAGTATAGCCGTCCCCGCTTTTCTCTCCTCTTTGCATAGCACTTCCGTTTTAGCCGGAAAAATCTTTAAGCATCCTCGCAAGCTTTCTGAGATGAGAGGGGCGGAGGAGTTTTGGCAAGGTATCTGTCCTAGAGAAGACATCCCAAACGAACGTCACCAACAAAAACTTTGGGATGTCCCTCTTGCGAGAGAGACCTTCAATTCTTTACTTCAAAATTCCGTCAGTGACAGTAGTCGTGCGAGGCTCTTGGCAGTTTCCTGCAAAGATTCTGGTCACTGGCTTTATGCTTTACCGTCGAAAAATTTAGGCATTTTTTTCGATAGTGAGTCTTTCCGGGTGTGTATGGGTCTCCGCCTTGGTATATGCCGTGGCCCTATATGTGAAATTTTTACGTGTCCCTGTGGCAAGGAGGTTGACAAATTTGGTCTCCACTGCCTTTGTATCAACAAAGCGCTGGGCGTCTTGCCCGTCACGCTACCCTTAATGACGCCATCAGAAGATCTCTTGCCACCATTAATGTTCCTTCCACGTTGGAACCACGTGCTTTGTTCCTTGACGATGGCAAGAGACCCGATGGCCTCACGCCTATTCCCTGGGAACGGGGTCGGGCCTTAGTTTGGGATGCAACTTGTGTCGATACTTTGGCGCCCTCCCCTCTCAGAGAATCAGCCCTTAAAGCTGGAGCAGCAGCGGAGTTGGCTGAAAACGTCAAGCGTCGCAAGTACGTCTCACTTGCAAGTGATTATGTGTTTGCGCCGTTTGGTGTTGAAACATTTGGGCCGTGGGGACCCTCTGCTAAATTGCTGTTTGGTAAAATTGCACCAAAATTTAATTCTGTAACAGCCAATAATAAAGCTGGCTGGTTCCTAGCTCAAAGGATCAGCATAGCTATTCACGCAGCAACGCAGTTATCATCATAGCCTCTTTGCCTCAAGGAAATGGTTTCGTTTTTGAATAGGTAGACTTTAAGTTATTTTTTTTTATGTTGCATGTATTAGTTTTATTTTTTCTTGTTTGTTATTAATAAAGTTTTATACAGTACTACAAACAACAAAATACGTGATTGATTGATTTTAGATCCCTTAAACACTGCGACTTTGCGTTTGGAAAACGCACTTCAGCACCGGGACTCACGCAATAAACAGATTTAATTTAGCATCGATGCAGTCGTTCGTTATTATCGATGCAGTTGCAAAAATACTGTACATAATTTGTCAATTTCCAGCTTCTGCATCGCGACTGCAACGATGCTAAAAGTACCTAGCGCAATGTGTAAAAGTTGACAGTTTGCGACTGCATCGATGCTAAAAGTCGCAGTGTGTAAGGGGTATTGAACTTCCAATTAAAATTAAAAACAATGATCTAATATTTCAAGTTTATTATTGTTAGACGACGATTCCCGACCCTAGTCCGCACCACATATTTACTTAGTTCTTTAAATGTATACTTCAGCATTAAACCACATACTCACTGTATGTGACTTACATATGCAACCCTATTGTATTCACTAAATTACACATTCTCTTAGGCATATGTTCAATACACCATAATTTATACATTTATCTAGATGCCGGAAGTGTCCACCATGTTGAATGTAATTCGGCTATGATATGAGAACAACTTGGATTAATCTTTAGATGATTTAATTATTATAAATATATTTTATTAATTGTAAATTGGTTATTTAAAAATTATCGGATCAGTTATTACATTTTTATAATTGCCGTATAACAAATGTTCATTTTGGCGCCAAAAAGGAAGTTGACTCTGATTGGATGGTGGAGGTTAGTTTTTTTTTTACATATTATAACTATTGAAATAATAATCTAAAAGGCTTACTTGATTCAGTACGACTCATAACTAAAATATTAATGAATTTACATATTTAATTAGCAGATTGTTTATCCCTACAAATCAATATTTTAGTAATTGTCAGACATGGAAACAGATGTCATCCCCACTGTTTTCTACAGTTGTTAAGGGTTTTAATTTGTATAAAAGCGTGCTACATGCCAGAATATGGCTCTTTTTGTACTTTATCTCACTTTGTGCCCTATCTTTGTGCTATTTTGTTGGAATAAAAGAACAAGAACTATGAAGAAAATAAGAAAAACCTGGAGATTTATACTACGTGTTTATTATTCAAGCACCCCACACGCGGTCACATTATTGAAAACGCCATAACTAGTAAGGAAACAAACGTTAAAATAGCTAAAGTACATTTGGACACTTTCTTATCAATTATTATTATCGCTGTCAACATAAAATCCACTACTAGGTACTATCGATTTCCAAAAATTACGGCAGTGTAAAGTTAAGATCTATCTTCTTTAGAGTTCCGTGCACTCGGACCTACTGTTTATACGTACATATTACTAACTAAACGGGATCGATCTCTGCTCAAACCTTAGAATTTGTACAAATTCTGTACTAACTGTACAAATTCTATTTTAAAAAATTGGGGGATTATTTATTGAAAGCGGTCCCTCACGACTGCTTTCGCGCTTTTGAGTTTACAGGGACTTCTCACCCACCTTGAGTGATGTTTTAAACCTTTAGTCTTCCTCGATAAATAAGTTTTCCAATACAATTTTTTTTTTCAAATCGGTCCCGTAGTTTCTGAGATTAGCAACAAACAAAAGCAAACTCATCAGCTTTATAACATTAGGTGTAGATAGATTTGTCAGGGTATTAACACTACGAGTAATTCATTACTTGGTTCCCAACCTCTTTCTCAGTACTGACATAACTGACCATAAAGAACTAGTTACCTAACCATATTTTATTTCCCGATTGTTACTCCTAATTAATTACTGAAAACTTTATTGTATAAATATAAGTTAACAAAATGTGAACTTCACTCTACAAGCATTATCACCCAATCGAACCTTTAGATCATTGAGAAAGTTGTAATGGGTGCAAGAAAGTGTAAGTTCTGTTATTGTCCTATACTAATATCGTTTACTTACCACAACGTCCATACACAAGCAGATCGTTAAGCGCCCCTGACCCTAGCTCAGCTTTACGCAAGAGAACATTGCCTTCCGGCTGCTATCTTGTTATGTAAGCTTGACTGATGGTCTCAGTAACCAAACGGAGACGTGCTCTTCTTGTTTCACTTTGGCTGGTTTGTTATGGTGTTGCTATTTGGAAGTGATCAATTCGATGTCAACTTGAAGCACTGAATCGGCTGTCATATATTTATATGAGGAGTTAAAATGGTCTGTTAAAAGTTGTATTCCAATTCAGAGATGGGGCTCGCAAACAACTAAGGACTGGTGACTATGCACGATGGGTTTCAAGGAGTCGCCGCTCTGAGGTCCCGGGTTCGATTTCCGGTCGGATCAATATATTAATCTTTTTTTTTTTATTGTTTCGTGTTTGCTGGGTGTTGTGGTACCACCGTTGTGTCTGATTTCCATAACACAAGTGCATTAGCTACTTACTTTAGGACCAGAGCAATGTATGTGAATCAATCACATCTTCGTCTTTTTTTTAAAACTAAATCTAATAAGAAAAGTACTAGATATTTGACGTTAAGCATGATTGAAGTTGCAAGTTTTAAAATGCCGGCTTTTCCAATCCTTTTTTATCGAAATAAATATTCGAGGCTTAAAATAAATTTTCTTGAAATGTTCAGTTCAAAACCGTTCACGCACCAGGTAGTTCTTCTACTAAAGTTACAGACACAGGTTAAGACGTCAAGAACAACCCAGGCTTTGAAAAGTGCGTCTAATCGGTCCACACAAAAACCTAATCGATCAGTTTCTAATCTTAGACTTGCAACATGAATTTTCTGGAAGCCATTGCGACATGCAAATTGGTAGAGGAAAACCACAAAGCCAAGTGATTTTTTTTTTCTCTTAGAGATAATATTAACGTATAAATGTTGAAAATTATGATGATTAATGATATTTTATGCAATAATTTTGTAAGATGTGATGCTAATATCAATAAAATAATTATTTAATTGTTTTCGTATTTATCTCAAACCTTTTTTTATTATTAACAACTCTATTGCAGTATTAAATCACCATAAACTTTCAGACACGTGAGAATTAGCAAAAAAGTTAGTCAGCATTAATTACGTTAGTGACCTGAGCCGTTTCAGTTCACATAATTGTCATGGTGAAGTCAATTAAATTTAGCTCAACTTCATGGTATTTTATTTATTTAACTTGCGCCCGTAAATAGGTATTTGAAAGTAACAATTTAAAAAAATCAATAACCACAAAAATCACATTTTAGTATTTAAATCAGAAAATAGCTCGGCCGCTAAGAAATGATAATCCAATCCAACCTAACTGTAAAATGATCCGTAAAGTGGAAGCCCTTTATATTACGACATCGATTCAAATCTCAATCGATTTAAGACACGTCGAATCAATTTCTCGAAGTTGTTTATTGATAGCTGACCTTGCATTATATTGTTGAAACCGAATTGATCATTAGATTCACATGCTTCAGAATGTTTTTAACACTCACAGTGTCATATTTTATATTCATAAAGATGAAATAAGAAACCAAAAATTTGCGCACGGGCGGGACTTGAACCAGCAACGGTTTGCCAAAAGGTTGCTGGTTCAAGTCCCGCCCGTGCGCAAATTTTTGGTTTCTTATTTCATCTTTATGAACATTAGATTCACAATTAAAATATTTCAAAAAGTAATTCACTGCCTATTACAAAAAAACTATTTTGCCATAGGTATTAATCGATGTTATTGCTACTTGAAACCGGAATTAATGATTAACATTAATCACTGCTGGTAAGTATTTAGGAAAACTTAAACCTTTATCATTTCTAGAAAATGCAAATGAGGAAAATCTGACCTAGACCCCACGTTGCAACGCTGGAACTAATCGCAGATCAATGACATCGCTTTACCAATTACCAAATAGACTCAAGACAGGGCTATCTGATTATTAACTGTAATTTGTATACTATTTATCATCTGTATCTTGTATAAATGAAGATTTGCGTGAATGGTTTCAACAATCAATTGAGCTTAAACAATACATATATCTTGTACTATGAAAACCGTCATCATCATCATCATCATTCTCAGCCAAAGGACATCCACTGCTGAACATAGGCCTCCCCCACGGCTTTCCACAGCGACCGATCACTAGCGGTCTGCATCCAGTTTGATACTGCGATCTTTTTAAGGTCGTCTGTCTATCTTGTTGGTCGACGTCCTACGCTGCGTCTTTGGTCGAAGGGTCTCCAATCTAGAACTTTCCTGCCCCAACGGCCATCAGTTCTTCGCGCTACGTGCCCTGCCCATTGCCACTTGAGCTTACTGATTCTTAAGGCTATGTCCGTTGTTCTTCTACGTATCTCCTCATTTCTGATTCTATCCTGTAGCGAAACACCCAGCATAGCCCTCTCCATCGCACGTTGTGTGATTTTGAGCTTCTTTATGAGGCCCATAGTTAGAGACCATGTTGCGTAATTTCCCGAACGCTGCCCAGCCGAGTTGGATTCGTCGATTGACCTCTTTCTTGAAGTTGGACATACCCAATTGGATCACTTGTCCCAGGTAGACGTACTCGTCAACAACTTCGATAGTTGAGTTCCCAATGGACACTGGAGTGGGTACAACGAGGGAACTCGACATAATTTTCGTCTTCTCCATGTTCATTTTAAGACCCACTTGTTGGGAGACTCAGTTATGGTCTTCGAGCATAGTGCCAAGATCGTCCAGCGTCATGAAAACCGTACTAGTGCTTATTTATTACAGCATTTTTATCGTTGTGCGTCGTGCAAAAAAAACATATCATAAAACTTATGTGCCTTCATTAGTCTAAAATCATTTCAAGTAGATTTTAATTGACGGTGAGTTCTATCCATACGCTCACGGATTAAAAGATCACCGGCGGTCGCGTAAACAAAAGTATAACAAAAACCTGTTGATAAAAACATCCGCGAGGGATTAAACTACTTATAAAAAATCACTGGTTCAAAGGCACGTCGGATTTATAGTCGATAATCTTTCATTTTGTCGATGTGTACTACGACTAGGTATTTGTGTATATTAATTAATAAGATTTTAAATAAGGTAAATACATAATTGGCGTTTTCTTCGTCTATTTTTGATATTCTAAAGTCAACACCAGCCACAAAAAGAAACCTAGTCTGCTTGCGCGAGCGTAGCTCCATTACATCAACAATGACAACCGACTGCTCCAATTTGAGTTGCAAATTACATAAAGAAATACCCTCTCGTTCGTATCGTTGCAATAACACTACCTTTGTCCACGTTGCGTCAAATAAAACCATTGATTGTCCACAATGAGATCCGCGTACAAATTATATTTGCTCAACTCTTTAATTATTTTCATTGCGAAAATTTTATTTGTGGCAATTGTGATCTTATTGGAATTCGTGAGTGACAAAAGAGCAATGTAAAGTTACAATTTAATTCTGAAAAAATTAATCATTTCCTTTTTGCCTTCGACACAGATTTTCTTGACACCCTACTCTTTATTAAATAAGGCATTGGGCTGTTTTATATTTCAGATAAATTTAATGATGCGTAAATGGAAACTTACCGAAATATCTTATTGCGAGACATCTTTGTCTAAAATCTGTTCTTAAAAGTTTAACTTAGGTTTGCCTAATTCAGTAACATTGCAGTTCTGCGATCTAGTTTCAGAACGATGTTACCTTTCATCAGTTATTCTTTTATCATCATGAACTACTGCTTCTGATTTTTTATATTTTTAGTAATAGGTATAATGGAAAACTTCGTTTTGTTATTCCTAATTTTAAACTTAAGTAAACTCTGATGTCACAAATCTAAATAGTGATTTAGACTTAAATGGTCACCTACATTTGAATTGATTGTTACTGGATTGCTACCATGTACCTTATTATTTTGCCGTGACCTGACACTTGCAACAGTGCCGAAATATCGAGAAGTCGAAAATAATAAGGTGACAATCAATTCTTTCAAAATAGTGTATATGGTAATTATTATGTAATTTCAGCATTTGATCTTACAGAAGTAAGAAAAAACAGCGGTAAACCATTTAGTTGATGTCATCCGGAAAGTACTGTGCATTAGCCTGAAATTTAATAAATCAATTTAAAAAATATAACAGCAAGTTGAAAATACTTACACATGCCACGAAGTTACATGCTCCTCACGTTTATGAAAGCAATTCATAAATTCGTATAATGGCTTCTTAAATTACTTTCATTTTCAGCTGAATTGGTTTCCTTCTTTCAATTCATGATTTGGTATCACCAATACGATCAGCTAAGTGTTAGTTATATAACAGACAAACATAATGGCTGCTATTAACTTAAGTATTGGTGCAAGTACCAGTCTAACTAGACGTAGTAATATACGATATTAGTAAGGTTTATTTAGTTTCTGTAATTACATGAAATAGGCCATTATGATTATTACATACTTACACAAATTATACTGTTTATTTACTCTTTCTTTACTTTCAAATTCCATCAACTCTGTCGGGTCTTTGGATTATTATCAATAAGTTAATATTTCTATTCGTTTCTGTAATCATTCTTGATACTGTTTTGTTAATGGAGTCAGTGTTGCACGCGCCTTCGTTTTTAAATTTCTCAGTTTGCTCTAGTTGACCTGTGGGTTCAATTTGTAAGCTAATGGTTTTGAGTGAATTTCGTAATTATGTAGGTTTGTATCTAGGCATATATTTGTATTTTTTGTTTGTGTACAATGTTTTGTTATTTTCTATTATGTTTATTTATCTGTGCAATATTTTATTATTTTCTTCATATCTTTATGACTTGGTGTGATAAAGGTATAGTTTCAATAAAAATTTGATATATCCACCACCATTCAATGAAAGATTATACCGTTGTTCCGCACTTTTGAATAACAGTTTGACTACTATGGAATACAGTACACAGTACCTTGCTTCTTTCAAAGCATGCAATTGTTAGAATACAAATGTTACTATCTTCAACTTGCTATGTCCAAGTTTAATAAAAGATCCTAATATGACTAAAAATAAACAACCCTACCGCCCACCTCGACCTCTTTGGGCCACACACCACAAAACAGAGCGAACGTCCGCAATCGGGCGCAACAAGCAACCGAGGAGATAAATACAATCGGCCGCGGCTTGGCCCGGTTCAGTCAACCGCGCGCCGTGATGTCTCCGCCACGATGCGAGCCATAGCACTTCTCGCGATACTCCAGTGTTGTGACATACGCGCCATCAAGGTGCCCGTCGTGTGGAACAGTGACAGTGAAGTGACTAGCGACGAGGAACACAAAACGTCAGCCGACAAAATCACACACCAAAATATACAACAACCCATCCCTATTGACTACTTTCAGTACACAGCCAAGAAGCCTCAATTTGCGGTCGATATTGCCGCTTTCCATGGAGTCAAATCACCGGAGAATCATTATAAAGCATACCCGATAGACCCATACACTGGGCAAGAGAAACCAAAATTGGGAAAACATAGAATCCAAGAAACAAATAAGCCTGTTTTTCAACAGTTTCAACAGTACATAAATAAGGATGAAGACCCCAACATACACGTACCTACTTCTGCTGATTATGAGGTATTCCATCCGTACAAAGCTGAGGAACCAGGATTGCAAGAACTCTATAAAGATCCTATTTTAGACAAGATCCGAAACGACATACGAGATACGAGTCAACGATTACAAACTTATGAAAAAGAAGCAGGAAAGCCTAATATTGAAAGTGATGAATATTTGGAAAGTGTCGAGCAAACTGACCGAAAGAAAGTACCGCAAAAGAACAGACCTGCGCCATACGAGATTCATCGACCAGAGCGCAGACCCATTTATTATAGACCGTTACCTAGAAACCCACATAGAGACCATGTTTTAAATCAAAGGTTTAGACACCCTTGGAATCAAAACTTTGTGAAAGTGAGGCCACTTCACTATGAACCTTTACAAAATCATCTTCATAGACTACGGCAGCACCACGCTCTTAAGTATGATGATGAACGGAATGAGTATCCTCAAGTCCCTGTGCAAGAACATTATGAAGAGCCATCTGATGGTTATGATATTTATGAAAAAGGTAAAGCAAAATTCGTACAACTTAGAAATAATTTAGATGAGTCAATTAACGAGGCTGTACGAGAAAATCGACCATCCGCACCACAAAGATTAGAACTTCAATCAAATGAACAGTCTGAGCTGGAAGAAGATGAGGAATTTGTACCGGTCAAAAATTATGCTCAAGTAAGAAAAACTGAAACAACAAGACACTTACCAAAATCTGCAGCCTTCGAAGAAGCAGATAATTTAGAAGAAATTAAAAATGCACCACGCTTAAGAGAAGCCATTAAAAGCACCAAAGCGCAAACAGTCTACACTGAAGAAGGCTATGAAGATTCAGCATATGATCACGCCGGTGAACAGAAGCATGCTTCCGATCATGAAGGACATGCTGGTTACCTTAAAGAAAAAGAGCTCAGTAGTGGTAAGTTCAAAACACCATCATTCAGCGCTAGTAATGAAGACGGCAAAGGATCAGCTTATAAAAATCAAGTTATTGACGGTAAAAAATGGATAGAAGATAACAAAAACAGCGAGCATGACGAAGAAACTGAAGACTACTCTGAAGACGAACAAGAGACTTCGGTTGAGGCTGAATCCTATCAAGATGGGCCTTTGGGAAAAGATAAAAATCAAAGAAATAAAAGAGAGGAAGAGATAGATACCGATACAGAATCTGATGATGTTGCTGATTTAGATAATACAAAAACTAACACTACACAACATGATGTAAGTAAACGTGAAAAAAGAGACTTTAAAATCCCTGAAATTAATCTAAATTCGACTTTTCTGAACGAAAAAGATATTTTACAAATTGCAAAAAATAAAATAGTAGCTAAAGAAGATTTGGTTGAAAAGTATCCTTACTACTTCAAAGACTTTAAGGATATAAGTAAAAATTCTCCATTGCGATATGCAGAAAACCTTCAAAATATACCAAGAAAATCTCAAGGTGGCACAGAATTTTATGACTCCAGAACTCAGTTTGAGTGCCCTGAAGTTGATGACGACGTTGACCCTGTCCCAGAAAAGTTGAAGAAAAATGGACACCCGGATGATGATAAAAGTGAGTCCGAAGAAGAAAATGCAAATACAAAAAAAGGGGATTCCAAAGTTGAAAGACCAAGACTTCAGGGTTTGGGGGACAAAATTGACTGTTTTAAATCTAAATATTTTGGAGAAAATCCACTAGATAGTCCGTTTTTCAAAGAAGAAATTATTTCAAATCCTGAACCCATTACTTTACCACCCAAACTAATGTTTGGGCTTATTAATAAATCTCACTCACAAAGTGTGCCTTCCGAAGAACTTAACACATTGATACTTCAGAAACAAAGTGAGGCTGGTATTTTTTCACTTGCGGACAGAGTAAAGAAACATCAAAACAGCTTATTTGACTCTATTACTAACGCATCAGAAGATTTGAAATCACTTATCGAACCTAAATATACATCTAATAGTACAACACAAAATCAACAAAGCAATGTTTATAGTGACGTGTTGAATATTTCAAATCCTGAACCCATTACTTTACCACCCAAGCTAATGTTTGGGCTTATTAATAAATCTCACTCACAAAGTGTGCCTTCCGAAGAACTTAATACTTTGATACTTCAGAAACAAAGCGAGGCTGGCATTTTTTCACTTGCGGACAGAGTAAAGAAACATCAAAACAGCTTATTTGACTCTATTACTAACGCATCAGAAGATTTGAAATCACTTATCGAACCTAAATATACATCTAATAGTACAACACAAAATCAACAAAGCAATGTTTATAGTGACGTGTTGAACAACATACAAAATAATGTGAATATTCCATTTAAAAACAATAAGATGAATGTAACTTATAGTTTGCAAAATAGTGAACAAATCCTTTCACCCAATTTAACCTACAAGTCATTTCAATCGAAAGAAGAAGTTATAAAAGCTCCTCTGGTTGTAAGAAAAAGACGGTCAACGCCTTTTGTGTATGAACCGTACAAAATAATCAGAGATGTTCAAGTTCAAGACTCTAAAAAAACAACAACTACAAGTAATATCAGCCCTCTTATAAAACAACTTCAAACTAGTAAAGTTATTGACGCAGTTGTTAAATCTAACAGTGACAAAGACCAGCCAGTAAAACGAAATATTCCTGGTCGTTCGTACAAAGATATTGGGAGGAAAGATAGAGAAAAATTAACGAGCATAGAAAACACAGATGCTAGTTTTGTTGACGTCAGCGTTGACAAACGCAGAGGTGAACCAAGATATGAACTTAGGCCAATAAACCATAAATCTGAATATTCCCCAGTTTCTCACAAAAAAGCAATGTCCATTGAAGATTATAAAGCTCGATCACAACAAAGTATCACACCACAAGAAAATGGTAATAGTAATCAAGATAGTCGGGCAGCTAAAAGCTCGCGGAACAAAAGACCATCAGCTCGTGTTGTTTATGATATTTCGAGAAGTTTTCCTAAAAACGATGAACTTCAAAAGTTAGCCGCTTCTAATACAGTTAAAACTACTGTTAAATCTTCAGTGCCTACAAAAAACCCAAACGTTGATAAAAAACCTGAAAATAATGAACATGAAAGTTCAAGTGAAGAAGACTATGATGATGAATATGAAGATGAAGTACCTTCAGTCACAACAACAACCACAACGACAACAACAACTACTACTCCAAAACCTGCATTTAGGAGGAAAATTAGATCAACCACTACAACAACAGAAAAAGAAGAAGAAATAACTGAAGAACCTCCAAAACTACGATTAGTTACCAGATTTAGAAATGTTCCCCCTCCAGAAAAAAATCAACGAACAATAGAGTACCCTGTAAAAGAAAAGAAATTTATTGATGACAATGAACCTGCAAAGTATCGTGAGAAAAAGAAAAAAAGTACCAAAAGTACTTTGGTAACGGACATTAAGCGGTATGGTGATGATGATGAATCTGACATGCAAAAGGAAGAAGTAGATGCGCTGATTGGTGTTAAGCATGACATGGACGAATACATGCCTCTGTATGAAAAAGAAGTCGAAAATAATAAAAATAAACAAGCTGCCGTATCCAGTGAAGAGGACGACGACAGCGAAGAAGAGGATAATGATGATGATGATGACGATGAAGAAAGTGACAGTGATGAAGAATATGATGAGGATGACAGCGTGGAGTCAGAAGAAAAAGAAGAAGATGCTGCTGCATCTTCTCCAACACCAAAAGCTACTACAACAGAAAAACCTGAAAATGCAAAACCTTTAACAAACGAAAATCGAGTGTCCAAATCAGAACTAAGGCCGGTTATTACAAGAAAGAAAATCGAAATTCATAAAGAATCCCCAGTCAATAAATCTGCCCCACATGTGACCCAATTCAAGCAAGATATTAAAGAAGTTGAAATAATAAAAGAAATGCCCCGACCAGCTTTAAGTAAAGAAAAGACAAACAATCCACGCAAGAACATAGAATTATTGGATTTGTACAAAGACGATAACTTAGCTAAGGATGTCAATAAACTAGGTGCAGTTGAAGTATTCAAGGAAAATTTAGATTTAAGAACAGGACCTAAACACGGTGGAAACTACAGACGTGCACCAGACTTAAAGGAAGACATAGAAACATCCACGGTCAAAAATATTCGAAGGCGAACTAAATTACTAAAAGACACCGTAGCATCTCAAACTGAATACAAAAAGCAATTGGAACTGGAAGATCATTTACCTGACAGCAGAATGCATGGTGGTAATTTAAAATCAGCTAATGAATATGATCGGCCTCGAGGCAGAAATGAAAAGCTCATTGAATTGAGGCCGCCAGAAGAATCTGATACAAGCCATTTGCATGGAGGAAATCCGAAGTCTTTACAAGACAATATCAAAAGCCGCTCCAGAGAAAAAAATGAAAAACTCATAGAATTAAGTGAAGATAGTGATGAAGACGATGACAGCTCTATGCATGGCGGCAATTTCAAATCACACAGTTCTAGAAATAGTGGAGAGTTACATGGTGGTAATTACAGGAGTGCTAAGCTACTGGCTGTTGACAATGAGAAAGGAGAAACAAAATCTCTGGCCGAGAGCGCAAACACTGGTCCAAGAAGTGCTGTGAGCAACGCAGCTGGATTGCTCAGAAGTTTTGCTCAAGCTGCACCCGTCTTGACTACCACCCCAGTGTACATCTTAGATCCAAGTAAAAGAATGTATTACTATGTAGATACTTAATTTTAGTTCAATTATAGATATGCCGTTGCCGGCACGTTCCCGTGCCGAGAATGGAATATTTAAACGACACACCTTAAACAGCCGCCAAGGCTAAAAATGTTAGGTAACATTTCAAAGTTTATCATCTTTTCAATTAAAGTGTTAATCATAAATAAATATTAACATTTCAAATAAATAATGATAAATGTTGTTAAGTTCCCTTTAATTGCTTAAGTTGCCGGAAATTTAGGCTATGTTGCTTCCATCCTTTCACGGGAATATTGCCGGCAAAATTTCCGTGCGGCACATTTATAATTATTAATTATTCTATAGGTTATTTAATTAGAACGTGCCACAAAACAACAATTTCGTATAATTTTTATGAAACAAAAGAATGTGAAAGTATTATCGAAATTGAATTTATGTTTTAATTAGTTGTGCGGTCAAATGAAAGCTTCTGTGATAGTTAAAATCGTATAATATAACTTTTTGTATTTAATCTTAACTGTTATGTCCTTATATAGGTAATAGCTGTGGTTTATTAAATAAATATTTTCGTTTAACATTGAATCTATTTCTTACTTCATACTTCTAATAGAGTTTTGTAAGGAACTGTAATCTATTCAGAAATACGCGTTATCTAGTAACCGGCATATCCCACCACAACACATTTATTGGATTGCATAATAAATTGTGATGTTAAAAACATTTACCAATAAATTGCACCAGAATATCACTTCATGATTCGAACATTCAACTCGGTAAAAAGTCCATTACGCTTTCACTTTCGGTACCGAGTTGATCGGACTTTGTTAACGCGAGTTCAAATTAAAAATATGAACCAATCTACTTACCTTCCTGTAGACTAACACTGGATCATAGCAAGTTACTTTGGTTTTGATGAGCCTTAAGAGGTACACAAAAATTAGCTACCTTTCTTCAGAGAATTCTTAATTTAAGGATCTAGAAATCGATTACACATAATCTAAGGGAACAAAATACAAGTCACTAAATACTATTTTTACATCTATTTAATTGGCAAGTCTTTCAATACTTACTCTAAGTTTACTGAAACCTAAGTTAATAAATAAAATAAATTAATTTAAATAATATTTTACAATTTGGTTTGATCGTGAAAAATCTTATTCATTGATTACATAAGATAATGATAAAAAATGATTTACACACAATACGTACTGAATACCTTAAAATACCTAAATTTATTTAATGGGTTATTTGTGTTTCTTTCTTCCTAGTGAATTAGATGATGTTTGCGTTTTTCTCGAAGGTGGGTTGTTTATTGGTGTCCATTCTGATTGAGCGGTGGAAATATAAGTACCAACACTGTCTTCTCTGTCAATAGATTCGTCTTCAGTGTCTTTATCACTATCTCCAAAGAAATCTATTATGGGATGGTAATTATAGTTTATTCGTTTTCCATTAGATGTAAAGTTTTCATTTATAATATTACTTTGATCTTGCGGTCTGAATGTGGTCGAAATTAGTTCTGTCGTCACTGACTGCAGCTTAGGCGCTATCGTTGCTCTTTTTGGTTGATTGAGGTTTGCAGTTGCTTGGCCAACATCAGGTTCTTCTAAATCATCATTGAAATCCTCCATAGTTTCTATATGGGTCTCAGTAAATGACTCTACAGCCGATGTTCCTGATGATAATAAGTCATCGGGTCCTGAAATTTTCTTCCTTATAGGTCTACGATTTGGTCTCACTGGCCCTCTTTTGAATTGACTACCAGTTATCTTATATTTGTTCGGAGTCTCTTTGAGAAACGTAAACGAACCTGGTCCTGCTGGTGTCGGTGGTTCTAAGTAACTAGGCAAAGTGACTGTTTCATAGTTATTTGACGCTGCTGGATTCCTACCTGCTAAGGGTCTTTTGATGTTTCGCACAGAACTTGCTTGGTTAAACGAGTCAGGAAAGTAAGTATTCCCGTATGAATCCATTGGACTTGAAGGCGGTATGTTGCTGTTGTCTTCGTTGTCATTAAGCTTTGAGTTACTGAATGGAACTCCAGAGATCAAGTTATGGTTGTCGCTGAAGGGTGGGAAAGTTTCTAACGGTTTTCCATGAGTAAATGGTGGACTTTTGCTGACACTTGGTCTGTGGATAGTGGATTGGACGGATTCAAAGGCGTGGTTCCCGTGTTCAGATGATAAGTCTTCAGGTACATGCTCCGCGGAAGTTTCGTGTACTCTGTGGCCCAGTGGAGGGAAAGATACACTGTAGCCTTCTATGTGACATGAGCAACATGTCGGTACCTACAAACATACACAATCGTTATTATTTATTTATTATGAACCGTTTTCTTAAGAAACACAGGATCAAACTCATAGCTACCTTGAAAATGTCCATATGCAGGCCATTTTGTTGATCCCAGGTGAGAAGTCGATGGTAATTATAAACTTGTACGCACTTGGATTTAAAGTTGTCTGTAAGATACGTGCAGGCTTCTTTTGGTTTTCTGAAATAAAA
Organism: Pyrausta purpuralis; assembly: GCA_963924145.1. Taxonomy (NCBI): domain Eukaryota; kingdom Metazoa; phylum Arthropoda; class Insecta; order Lepidoptera; family Crambidae; genus Pyrausta; species Pyrausta purpuralis. The sequence goes on along the minus strand of OZ001648.1, from coordinate 1,288,787 downwards.
TAAAAATCATGACTATGATGTTATTATTTGGTTATGTTATCAGCACAGAGCAGATGTTTGATTCTTCACAGTTTTCGATAGTCTGACATTAGCAGATAGTGATCAAGTGTAAGAGTGTAAGACGGCTGTGCTTTACGAAACACGTTTTAAAGAATAACTTGAGAAAGAAGACAAAAATACAAAGAATTACATAGAACCCCACACACACACGTATTAAAGCACAACATGGGGCCCACGAACGAATGTTAAAGTGCGGTTATAATTATTGTAGTTAGAATTAGTAAATTGGATCGTAAATGAGTGTGGTGATCGAATAAAAAACTTTACAAATTCCAACTGCGTTAACTTGTAATAACGCACTCGCGCTCACAACTCCTAATTAGAGGTAAGTCGAAAGAAACTATAAGATACTTCTCAACCTTTAATGTTATTTCTTTCCTGAATCAGCTCGCTGCGACCGCACTTCACAGCCTTCGTGGGACTCAAGAATCAAGCTACACTGGTGCTTAGCACTACATCGCGTCTGGATTCATAAAACTCGTACACAAAAACTCACAAACACTTCTCAAGCCTCAAGGTCTGCGTGTGCTCTCCAGTATTGACGATGTACTTCCACTGCCCCGAAGTAGCTCGCGCGCGCTGCGGCCGCGCATACTTGACAGTACTGGGGCACATGAAGCCAGCTTCACCCGCACTCGCGAAGTCTCGGTTGGCTGTGTCTCCACGTCTGTAAATACAAATACCATCGTTTCATTGTAAGAATATATCACATAATAAAGTATAATATTCGCTTTGGTAGTAATACCGTAGTTAAGCAACCTACGGCACGGTCGTGTTTGGATGGGTGACCAATTCCGACCATAAGTGCTTCAGAAGGCACATAAAGCTGTTGGTCCCGGTAAAGCCATTGCCCAACAGTGGGACGTTACAGGCTTACTGCACTTTTTTTATAGTATAATTTAATACATTATAAAGATATTAGAGTTTTAGTGCCTTTTGTGGTTCCGGGATAACGAACTGTTGATAGTCTAGTCGTGACGTTTTTTTTTACTGTAGTATCAGAAACCATAATGCTTATCTAACATCACGGAGCAACTATATGCCAATAATTCATGTCTGTATCGTAGAACATTTCATATCATCCACATAAGATTATGGGGCAATATCTATACTAATATTATAAAGCTGAAGAATTTGTTTGAACTCAGAAACTACGGCACGGCAAAAATATTTTTGTGTTGAAACAAACGGCTCTCAAACATCACGCTGCAGTGGGAGGAGAGGCAGTAAACTCAAAACGCGCGGACGATGTCGCGGGGGACCGCTTGTAAAACATATATGCCAATTTATGCCTCTGTCATCATCATACCTGTTCGACACCAAGTAATGATCAGCCGTGTATTTCGCCTCCTGCGCTGCCGTGACGCCGTCTACCGCACCCTCTCCAGGGTCCCTGAAGTCAGCTAGGAGAGCCCCGGCCGCTGCCTTGTTACGCCTTATCGACTGGACTATTGCATCACTGGAAAAAGTTAAATAAGGGATTTTAAAGTTATAATGGACACCAATAACATAGATTCCTCTGATCCCAAGAGTAAGTAGCTAATGCACTTGTGTTATGGAAATCAGACACAACGGTGGTACCACAACACCCAGACCCGAAAAAATATAGAAAATTTGGATTTCTATCTTGACCCGCACGGGAATCGAACCCGGGACCTCGGAGCGGCGACGCCTACAAACCAGCGTGCTTAGCCACTACGGACATCACGGAGGTCGTCATAGGTGCATTTAATGCACGATATGTGAACGGCAGCTTGTTGTTAACGTTTGTTAGACGCTGATGAGAGTTGCAGACAATGAATTTTCCGTTTATATTTTTCTGACAATTTATTGAAAATTTATTTGCATAAATTTTACATTTGACTAAACAAGACTCAGTCTGATCCATTTAAACAGATCCAATTTTGTTTCCATCTAATACTTCATTACAAACACATTTTTAAATAACGAATCTCATCAAGTAACACTTTTCACATTCCTCAACTTTATTTATTACTCAGCACTGGAGCAGAATCTCAAGCTAAAAATAGCGATGTCATTAAAGAATTCATTTTAGCAGAAACAAAATGATGCTTGCTTACAAGAAACACAACACTGTCACTTATACGGTATTCAAGATTACTTATCTCCGTGAGAAAGTAACTAAATAGAAATATAGATACCGCCAGATAAACATTGAAATGAAAATAAAAGGCTTTGTGAAAGCTGACTCAGCACAATAAAAAAAAATATAAGAATATTAAGATCAACTTGCAAGTACGAAACAAAATCTTACTGCTCTTGACGCTTTGTAAAACTATACAATAAATGACCTCTCGTCCTCTCCGTACTACAATAATAATAATCTACTACATCTTTCCAAGAGCAAAACAACTCTTCACCATATACTCATACAGTTAGCGGTAACAATGACTATTCACTTTTGCAAGAAGACACTTCATTTCTCACCGTTGATATAATCTCTAAACTCGGAACGTGTGTACTTGTTTCGGGATCTGACTGTACATTTGTGAGCACTTTCGCCACCGGTCCAGCGTTTATGTCTTTACTTTTGCTCTTTGCATAACGGTGACCTTCGCTTTTCATACTCGCTGAGACTGTTATGGTGAATTTTCCTATTGAATCGTGCATACGAGTTTTTGCGTAAGCTATTGACGGCAAATTCAAATAACTAACAGAAACGTGTGTCGTTGTTGATCGATTTGATAGTGCAAAAACATTGCCTTCAAGTATTTTATCATTTCCTAGCTACAAACGTATGTACTCGTATGTAAACACCCGTTAAAATGACAGCTTTTTAATCAGTTTGTTCTGAGATATAATCGTTATAAAACATATACTAGCTGCATTAAGTAGTTTTAAACCATATGACCAATATCACGACAATGCTTAAAATAGACCATTTAACTAAGGCCACGCATTCAGTGCACTGCTGAGAGTGTGGGCGGACCTTGTGGCTATCTTATCAAATTATTTTCCTATCACTCACAACCTGTGCATTTCCCTTTGTTGTCTTCTTCGTCGACCCCAGTACCCTGAAGGCGAGGACCAACTTACGTTGGATAGTCTTCAGCATGCAAGCATAGGGTGTTCGTAAACAGCTCGCATTTGGCCTGGTCTACAGGATTGGGCAGCTTCCTCGGTGGAGTGGGTCGTCTTCTGGTGATGGAGCTGAGGGTCGGCTCTGCGGTGGTACGCCGTGCCAAAGATGGTTTCGGTGGGTATGTGCCACGGCGGATCAGGTTGCCTGGAAATATGAAATTGGGCTGATGATTTTAAAAAGGCTTTTTAAAAAGTAGGGCACATAACGTTCAAACGTTTAAATATGGGATCTTTCAACATCTATTATCAAAATTCTTATTTAGCTAGCTATCAATCTGTGAAATTTAAAAAACCGGCCGAGTGCGAGTCGGACTAGCGCACTGAGGGTTCCGTGCCAACTTTAACTGAATCAGGGAATCCACTTAGTAAAACACCACAATATTTTGTTGACAGCAAATATAACATTGTTTTTCATAGTGTTTGTATGAAGAACAAAGTTATGTTATCGGTTGTTGCAAAAGTGCTATATCTCAAAAACTTCTCGTTCGATTCCGTCCGTTTTCGTTGAAAGTATTTGTTAAGATCTACATTATATATATTTTTTTAAATTTACACTCGCTTAGTTTAGAAGTTAGAAGGGGGGGGGACGCCTATTTTTCCACTTTGGAAGCGTCTAGCTATAAAACGTTAGACTTTAAAAGAAAATAGTTTTAGAAACCTCTATGTCATTTTAAAAGACCTATCCATAGACACGCATAGGTTTGACTAAAAAAAAATATTTTGGTTTTAGTTTCATGTATGGGAGCCCCCCTTAAATATCATTATTTTTAATTGTTATATGAGAATTGTAAAGCGGTTAACAGGATACATCTTTCCACCAAAATTCTACAGTGTGATGCTTATAGTTACAGAATAAAATGGCTGTGACAAACGGACGGACAGACAGACAGACTTGACGAAACTATAAGGGTTCCGTTTTTTGCCATTCGGCTACGGAACCCTAAAATCATAGCTAATGTTTGTCGCAGTCCCAGTATACTAAAAATTTAAGGCTTACGTGTGTTAATGATAAATATTCCAACTGTGATCTAACAGTTTGAGCCTTCAGTTACTTTTATGATATTTCAAAGTTCATCTTACATCTTAGCCACTAAACACGTGACTTTACTTTCTCCTTTCTTACCATACCTTTTCTATCTACGTATCGGTTCAGAGCCCTCAGTTTCTCAGCCACAGGAAGATCTTGAGCCAGGGTCTGGTTGGTTGCATCTGCTGTTAGATCCAAAGTCACATTGTCACTTGAAGCCTTGGCGGTAGCTGATCTTCCTCTAATACTTGGTGGAGCTTCAATGGTTGAAGATTTAGATATATTCTTCTGAAAATATTCGTAGAATATGTGATATTATGCTCACGACTATATCTAAAATCAACAAGATATGTTTACATATAGTCCGGTTTTCTTTGCAAGTCCAATAATGTAAACAATCTTTACAAAACAGTTAAAATAATATCTGTGAATAAAAATAATTTACTATTTGATTCTAAAATATCTCAGTAATCAATGATAAATTACCTATGTAAGTAGTGAGTTTTGTGTTTATCTTAGTTTATCTTATTTTAAATGAATCATTTTGTTAAAAAGAAATATCAAGATTGTTAACCATATTCAACTAGCAAAGAGAAACGGACTGTATTATCATATTTTTATGAAAATTAAAAAAAACGCTAGATCAATCAATCTTTATCGAGCGTGAATGAATGAGGCACTATTATTATTGTACTTATTGTGTCCGTGAAAATAAGCATATACCCTGAAATAACGAGACACTAAATTATAAGCTTAGATAGCTATTTTAAATTTACGAGTACATGAACATCGTATTGCTTGTACATAAAACGAGCATACTTAAATTGCTTTCGGTGATTTTAACGACATAATTGCTCTCAAAAACAACAGTTTCACTTTCACAAATCACACTCGCGACGTCACTAAATTCCATACTTACTTCATCTGTTTTAGTATTAACTGTCTCGGTGATGTTATGTTTTGTGTCTGTAGCATTGGCTACAGTTCTGTTGAGGTCTTGTGCTTTATCTTTTGTTTGTGTTCGCGGTACGATTCTGCGACTACGTTTTATGATGGAATTAGGTGTTGTCTTGACCTCTTCAGTGGTTGTGTCTTCGTCGTCAATGTGAGTGTCAGATCGACGTAGTATTTGGGCTGGTGGTGGCATGGGCATTCGGACTTCTCTAGACTGTTTCCCAGATCTGACAGCGCGACGGATAAGGTTCGCCATGTCTAGTAGTATTGGTAGCATGAGGTCTGTGGTAGTGTTTGCGTTGTTGCCGAACATTGATCTCACCTGTAATAGTAAAGTGGTAAATGATTTTGTGTAGCTGAGAGAGCGTTTTTTTGTAGGTTCAAGGAATTTGGTAATATTGTGCTATTTCTTTAAAAAAAATACTATCCACCAATCACATACATTGCTCTGATCCTAAAGTAAATAGCCAATGCACTTGTGTTATGGAAATCAGACACAACAGTAGTACCACAACCTATTGTAAGATATGATTCAGGTTTGAATAATGTGGGGGTTGGATGGCCGAATAAACTATTTTATTTACCTACCTAAGTAGTCAATAAAACTTATTATAAAGACTTTAACAATGTCATTTTTGTTTTTTTACATTAGATAATTCATTACGTAAAATTAACGTAACAAAACAATTAGGCGTTTTTGTTTAATTACTGTGCTATTTTTACCCATAGACACAGCGGTCAAGGCAGTGAGAAAACCTAGTCCTACTTAGAAAGATAACGCTTGGCGTTTTGGAGCATTATATTTTTGTTCTTTGACCTCAGATCCGTATCGTATTTGTAGTCTTTATTATTACCAATTTCAATGTTAAATCTTGGATAATATTATGTTTTTGGTTTCGTTGTAACACGTTCAGTGGAGGTGTCTTAATTAACTGACTAGTATTATTCTACGTTTCAAACCGATTCCAATGCCTGATGCAGAAGATTATATGACGTTTTGATTTGATAAAGAGAATATTGCACTCGGATTTAAACAAATAATCACATTATTAAAGAACTTTTCAAAGGTTTTGAAAGGACTTTAACTGGATCCTGAAATTCTTAATCCTTGATCAATATCTTTAGTTACTAAGCACATGATAGTGATGTTAATACAACACGTCCTCATCGTCTATCGGGATGCTGAAAGAGGCAAGCAATACTACAGTCCCCTCTTATAATCCGTAGTTATTATATCTGTTTGACTGTTAAGTACGTTATCTACAGCTAAATGGTGATATGATGTAATAAATAATATCATTAAGTGTTCAAAGAAATTGTTTTAATTGGGGCTATCTCATACAATATAAACCGGTGTAAGAATGCAAATTCTCTCCGTTGATAATTTGATAATAACATTATGAAAGGTGACGCAACTTCTGACGGCAGAACGCTCCGCATCTCGGAAACCATGGCGAGGGAAAGTTAAGCCGAATTATATCGCGATAAGAATGAATTAATGAGTCAACAAATTACCGGAACTCAAGATGTACCGATCAAAAATCGCGTGTTAAGTTAAAATAGTCAGTTAACGAGATGAGTGTAAAATTGTTAGGAATACTTTACGCTTACTAGCAATAAGAACAGATTCAGTCACATTATTAATGATTGTTTAGAGAATTGTTAACTTTGGTGGGTGTTGGTGTTACTAGCTGTTATTTTGACATGAGAGATATAAATGAAAGTAGCTGGTATGCTTAGGGAACAATTAGATTATTTATAACTAATAATTATTACATTATTATTATATTGATTCTGAACTAGTCAGAGTGTTAAAGGACAATATTTTTTTTGTATGGGAGTTGGGCTTAAAATAAAATTTTAACTAACAGAAACAAATGATACACCAAATGAAAGAATAAATTCATACAAACAAAAAACACACATTTTTGTAAATTTTTCGATATGGGTTTTGTTTTTATTTTCAATCTAAATCTTTTGTTACTGGTAAGTGCAGCAGAGAGTTGCAACACTGTCCGCAGTAAGTGCTTTTTGTTTACAGTTATAGAAACATTTTATTTTGTTTATTTTTGAGAAAACGAATTCAAAGATACTTAAATTACATCAAAAATCCAAAAAGAGAAAATGCCCACTTAACAATCAGCTTGATACTTATCCTAAAACAAAGATTTTTACTCTTTAATTATTTGTAAATTCGACGAACAAAACGCTGGTTTTGTTCCATCCACTTCTTCGTAAATATTGACATCTGTCATATGTCAGTGCCAGCAAATCAAATGTCAAAAACGGTATAAATCAACGTTCTGTTCGACGCATTTTCAAGAATAATAAAATGTTTTCAAAAAGAAAACGGGCGTATTAAAAAATCTTAAAATAATGTTAAATGAAAGTATTTAAGTTTATAAGTAATCCGCAACTAAATATGGCCCTGTTTAATATTCACGTATTTTAGGCCCAAAAAAAATGATGTCCTTTCATTCTAGGATATAAACGTGGAACGGAACGTAAGAATTAAGAGAAGTTGACGTTATGGCTGACATGAAAGCAGTGTGAGGGTCTGAAGAGGATGCAAGACGTGTTTTTTATGAAAAACTAAATAAGAAGTATAATCAATGCTCTATATTTCTTATATCCAAACCGCGAGTCCCACATGATTTTAACGCAAAACTGCTGGTCTGGCTTCATCATGACCTGAGTTAGATGCATACCTCATTCCTACTTTAAAAATGACTCTTTATTATTGACAAAAAACACATTACCTCATTCACTACAAATAAGAACTTGATTTAATTAAAGACTTCTTTTATTAATAATTAGTTTCCGAAAGGAAACGGCACACACGCAATCAAACATGTCTTTCGCTCAAATTAAAATCAACATGCAAAGTAAGTAAGTTGACAGTTATTTTCGACTATGGTATTGAGAAGTAACTTTGCTAGCCTTATATTTTCTTACTTAAGAGGACGAAATACCTACGGTAAGATGCTTACTGCGTTAGAGTTAGTTTCAGCTTTTATGGTGTTAATTATCCAATCGTTGCTACTTGTCAACTATTGAATTTAAGATTTTAAGCCACCTTTGCAGGTCAACTGACGATCTTGTATATTTCTATAGCTTCCTACATTTGATATCAGAATCTTAGTAATACCACAATTTTATATCTGTTATTTTAAAGCTTATCGCTTGAGTTTTTTTTAGGAATTCTTCAAACTGGTTAATTGAGTTGATACGAGGGTCAAACTGAAAGTTCTTAGAACTGGCCACTTATAAACAAATATAATAAAAAAAATATTCTAAAATTTGAAAATAGAACTCTTTGCCAATATTACTGAGTATATATTTCATTCATTTGTCATTTGTTTTACGATTTGGTGGCAAATTGAAAATTGTCTGTGTCACGTCAACATGAATTTAACACGAGAAAATTTTCGTGCAATGATTTTTTATGACTTTCGATGTCATTTAAGTCAACAAGAAAGTTATGATAGACTACGATTGGCCTTTCACGATGAAGCCCCATCTCGTGCGACTGTTTACAACTGGTTTAATGAGTTTAAACGTGGTCGCACTAATCTCACTGATGATGCACGTGAGGGACGGCCTTCTACGGCGACGACTGAAAATAACATCTGTGTTGTGCGGCGTATGATAGAGACTGACAAAAGAGTGACCTATCAGCAGATTCGGACAAGCTTAGGCATCGGTATGAGTCAAGTGCACAAAATCCTCCACGAACATTTAGCGGTCAGGAAGCTTTGCGCCCGGTGGATACCTCATAATTTGACTAAGGCTCAAAAACTCCATCGTGTGGATTGGTGCCGTAAAATGATTGAAAGATTTAACGGAGGTGACTCAAATGCTGTGTCCGACATACTAACAGGTGACGAAAGCTGGATTTACTGTTATGATCCTGAAACCAAAAGACAATCTGCTCAGTGGGTGTTTCCTTTCGAGGAGTTGCCAACTAAAGTGAAGAGAGATCGAAGTGCGGGAAAAAAAATGGTGGCCTCGTTCGTTGGAAGGATAGGTCATTTCGCAACAATTGTGTTGGAGGATCAAAAAACAGTTTTTGCAGAATGGTACACTACCAATTGTTTGCCACTTGTCTTGGAAAAAGTTCGAGAGAAACGACCTCGCAGTAGGATCCTCCTTCACCACGACAACGCCTCGTCGCACACCGCCAAGCGAACGATCGACTATTTGGCGACATCAAACGTTGAATTACTGGGTCACCCGCCGTATAGCCCCGACCTCGCGCCTTGTGATTTTTATTTATTTCCAAAAATTAAAGAAAAACTTAAAGGAAAGCGGTTTATGAATGCTGAAGAAGCGGTGGCTGCGTATCGCGATGCCATTGAAGAGACCCCTAAGGACGAGTGGGCAAAGTGCTTTTCCCAGTGGTTCCATCGCATGCAGCGGTGTATTGACGTCAATGGACAATATTTTGAAAAGATATAATAAAACTAATAACTGGCTAATGTAATCAGTTTTTGATTTTCTAAGAACTTTCAGTTTGACCCTCGTATATATACGAAGATAAAACTTGTGCCCGCGAGCTCGTACCAAGCCAAGTGAAACTGCTCTTATTTTATCCTACATAAGCAAGTATGCAAAGCACAAGATATTTTCGATTGCTACTTTAATAAGCCTCTTGATAGCCGTTGCATAAAATTACGTGAAAACTAACAAACCTATCACAGTTGAACAAAAACAGTAAACATTCTTCACCAAAATAAACAAAGTAAATAAATTCACACGTTCAAAAACGATAGTTGTTGTGGCAAAGACGCTGGACGATCTTGGCACTATGCTCAAAGACCTTGACCGAGTATCCCAACAAGTGGGTCTTAAAATGAACATGGAAAAGACGAAAATTATTTCGAACTCCCTTGTCGTACCCACTCCAGTAACCGTTGGGAACTCAACTCTCGAAGTTGTCGACGAGTTCGTCTACCTGGGACAAGTGATCCAAATCTCAAAAAACCGAAATATGTAAAATTAATACAAAAACAAATTATGAGGAATTTTTACCTCTAAGGAACGAAGTGTAAAGTACGGGGTTCCACAAGGCAGTGTATTAGGGCCGCTTCTATTCATTATATATATTAATGACCTGCCAACCGCCACAAGACAACCTATGACATTATTCGCAGATGATAGCACGGTGACAATTAAGTGTAATGACATAAGTACGTATAAATTTGACATTAATGATACTTTAAACTCTATAATTTCGTGGCTGAATAATAATAATTTGAAAATAAACATTGACAAAACCCATATAATGCACTTTAACCAAAGATCTGAAACTCCTTTTGACATTATTATATCGTACCAAGGTAAAACAATTAGCGAAGTAGACACTGCTCGCTTTCTAGGTATCCAAATAGACAATAAATTGAATTGGAAATATCATACCAACGAGTTATGTAAAAAACTAAGCACCCAAGCGTATGCGTTATATAGGCTTTCAAGTACAGTTAATGTTGACGCATTACTAACTGCTTATTATGGCTTAGTCGAATCCCATTTGAGATTTGGTATAATTTTTTGGGGTAACTCTACCAACAAAGAAATAGTTTTTAAAGGCCAAAAACGTTGCATTCGCTCTATGTTTTGATTACAAACTACTGATACGTGTAAAGGTATGTTCAGAAAGCATAAGGTTTTGACGCTTCCGTCATTATACATTTTGGAAACCGCTCTATTTGTGAAATGCATATATACGTGCGCAATCGCCGTGGTGGAAACCGTTTATGCTTACATCCTTCGAAAACAGCATTGTTAAGTAAAAGTTGTGTATGCATGGCCCCTAAAATTTACAACAAACTACCCAATAACTTGAAGCTTTTGAATAAGGACCTTTTTAAAAATAAACTTAAAGTAATCTTGGTCGACAAATGTTATTATAATGTACAGGAATTTTTAGATGTCAAATTTTGACATTTTTATATATAATTTAATGTGACATTGTTTCTTTTTTATCAATTATTATTATTTAATTATGACTTGATGGGATTGTGTCTGCATTTTGAATATTTGAATACAATTTTTTCGCTTTTAATGACATTTTTACACGCCGAATGTTGGCAGAACATGTTGATGCTAAAACTTTGTTGTCATCATTTATGTACACACATGTTTAGTAAATAAATATCTTTATCTTTATCTTGGGTAGGTCCAACTTCGAGAAAGAGGTCAATCGACGAATCCAACTCGGCTGGGCAGCGTTCGGGAAATTGCGCAAGAGTGTCTTCTCATCTCATCTACCTCAGTGTCTGAAGACGAAAGTCTTCAACCAGTGTGTGTTACCAGTGATGACATACGGATCCGAAACATGGTCTCTTACTATGGGCCTTATAATGAAGCTCAAAATCACACAACGAGCGATGGAAAGGGCTATGCTGGGTGTTTCTCTACGGGATCAAATCAGAAATGAGGAGATACGTAGAAGAACTAAGGTAACGGACATAGCCTTGAGAATCAGTAAGCTCAAGTGGCAATGGGCAGAGCACATAGCGCGAAGAACTGATGGCCGTTGGGGCAGGAAAGTTCTAGATTGGAGACCCTTCGATCAGAGACGCAGCGTGGGACGTCCACCAACAAGATGGACAGACGACCTTATAAAGATCGCAGGATCAAACTGGATGCAGACCGCTAGTGATCGGTCGCTGTGGAAATCCGTGGGGGAGGCCTATGTTCAGCAGTGGACGTCCTTTGGCTGATAATGATGATGATGATGATGATGTTCAAAAACTATATTGTTAGTGTATTCTTTGATCTCAAAAATAAGAAATACTTGATACATATTTTATCTTTTCGATTACTTTGTGTATAGTATCATGTACAACGCGCTCGATGCGTTTGATCGAATAAGTCTCGCTCCGACTCGCACTACGGCCACAGAACAAGCAAAGCTATTATGCTGCGGACAGAACATGCGTGTGTATACGTTGCAATATGTCTTTTCCGTTCATTTTTGGAGCTGTTATCATGAGTTTACGACGGTCTTACTCACTTGCGACGACGTAAAAAAATCTATGGAAAATTGCACAGCGCCCTATAGCGGTCACTGACAGAACTAAAATTTTCCATACAAAAAGTAGTACGAGTAAACTCACGGTAAAGGTACTGTTGTATATGCGTATGACTTGTCTGTTCTAATTTTGACTATGACCAAAGAGTAGAGATCAGAACTGGGCCGTTTTTTGCCTCCGCGTATATTTTCACGCGTATTCTCGGTGATATCAAATCGGAGCACAGAATCTCGTTGCAACATAATCTGCGCTGTTTTTGCGGCCGGCATTGCATTTCAGATGCAATGTGGGTAATAATTTCTAAGTCAGTCAGGCAAATCCGATGTTGGCAGAGGTATAGGCCACGTTGCTCAATGATGCTGAAGATTGCTAATGAAATCAATCGGAAAGTTTCGGAAGATCATAGTTTTTGCAGATTTAATACTTGTTAAATTTCGGGTAAATAAAGTGTTCAATCTTTTTTTTTTTCAATGTGAGCTTGAAATGCATAGGTTTTTAGTGCACGACCAAAATTTTTCATTTTATAAATCGTTAATAGATGACATTGTAGTAACATTAAATTTACCAACTAAATTAGTTTATTAAAGTCAAGAAACTTGCCTAGTTTGTTGATTGTAATCTGACATCAATCCTACGGATATTAGTTACAAATGTAACGGCGCAAGCGCAACCGCGAGCTGTGAAATTATACCCAATAAATAGTATCATACAATCAACCACGTTTATACAATGTTAGCACAAATTAACGGATGCACCAACATGTTACACGCATGATTCCTATTCCTGTCTTGTGAATTACAACACACATCTTTTTAATCCGCGTCGTATGCAAGGCCGCCATTTGCTTACCAAATTGGGGCATTGATAGTTCCCAAATTGTGTAGGAATCACATAGGAAAAGTTTTAATCAATATGGACATTTAAAAGGTTGCCTATATTTAATTTTGGCAAAATATTATATTTATTCATATTTATTATTATTACGAAATGTAATGTAACCTCTATTTCAAACATTGTTTATTCGAACTTTTGATCAAATGGTAGTTTATAAGACGACCTCCGTGGTGTAGTGGTAAGGTACGCTGGGTTTCAATGCGTCGCTGCTCCGAAGTCCCGGGTTCGATTCCAGGTTGGGTTAATGTAGAAATCAAAATTTTCTATATTGTCTCGGGTCTGTGGGCTGTGGTACCAATTTTGTGTCTGATTTCCAGAACACAAGTGCATTAGCTACTTACTTTGGGATCAGAGCAATGTATGTGATTGGTGTCCAATGTTTATTTATTATATTTCTCAAATCGTTGTTTTATCAAAACAGTGTTAATAAGCTACGTAAAATTTAGCCCGCTTTCATTAACTACTTAGCAATGTGAGGAATCTGCGGCGAGATATAGTCCACTGGAGACCAAGTATTTCTGAGCCAAGTTGTTGAATATTTATAACGAGAGTAGGCGGTTGGATCCAATACATTAAGCACATAAGCTTTAGCTAAGTTAGTGTTTTAATAAAATTTATGATAGCACAATCATAGTTTTGGGCTTCACATAGGCATATACGCATTTGGGCGAAACATCATATAGTGGCATGGTTTTTCTATAGACCAGCTTTTTTTATAAATATTTTATTTATTTTTTTATTTAAAATTTATTGCACTGATAATGGTACAATTGGCGGATTTAATGCCTTATGGCATTCTCTACCAGTCAACCGCTTGGGAAATGCCTCTGCATTTCCCGAGTCTCTCTAGTTAAATCAGTGACGGAATACTTAAAAGTACTGAGAGGGTCAAAAAATATAACATATAAAAAATATAACATAAACATACATACTAAAATTACATAGATAAACAAAGTTAAATGTTAATATATTAGCATAGGATTAATGAACGTGCATGGAATACATATTTTTTTATTTTTTTAAAAATACAGATAGGGAAGTGAAGATATTGATGACATCTATTGAGATATTACCGACAGCAGTGAACGAAATTGTGGTTAATTCTGAAGTAAGCCAAGGTTAAGATAGTGGGTGCGGAGAGACTTCTTAAAAGAAAGTTTGTTTGAGGACATTCTGATTTCCATGGGGAGAGAATTCCAAAGGCGAATCGCAGAGATTATAAATTCGAAGAACACAAGCGGTAATGTACAAAAGTGGTTTAGATAAAAGTTAATACGTAGGTTCATAGTACACACCAGCAACATGTTCCGTAGATGTGTAAGAAACAGAAGGCTACTGTCATAATAACTTACATATCAATTATGAGATAAGTTAAGAAATTGGATTATTGATAAGTTGAATAAATTTAAAATTTAATTGGGAAAGTATTCAAAAATAATAATTTACGTTACAACGATATTAAACAGAAAAACAAAACAAAAAGAAATGGCTCAGTGTTGGTATAATTTGGCGAGATTGGCACGTACAAACAAACAAACTCTTCAGCTTTATTTATTATTATAGATAATAATAATAATATAGATTTTACATGTCACTAATTACCAGTGTAAAGAGTCACTTTGTCTAAACATAACTGAAGTTTTTTCACGCGTAATTATAGTAATAACAAAAGGCAATTTTCTAATCAGTTCTCGGTGAAAATTCTGCCGCCGATATGTTTGAAAAACTAATAATCCAAAAGCATTTTCCGTTCACATGGATAATTGCGACATCTATTGAAGAAACGACGGGGAAAAAGGTATATCGTGGGAACTTAGTGTTCGGATTTAATAGAGAAATATTAAGTGGAGCATTTTTATTGGCCTATAGTGTACGGTGTGCTTTCATAAACGAGCTGTTGTCATGCAGTGTCAAAGAGTAAGCGCTGTTTACTCTATTCTCTATGGTTGGTCGTTAAGTAAATTGTAACGGTGAATAAATAGTTTTCTTGTTCACGAACGTGAGGCCGTTAATTTTAAACTTGAGCCTATTTTTTTTTTCAATTTACATTTACATATTCTTTATTGCACAAACAAAATGAATTACAAATGGCAGAGTTAATGCTTGAAAGCATTCACTACCAGTCAACCATTGGGTGACACAGACACAGTTGAGGCGGCGTAAAATAACAAAAAACTAACATAATGAATGAACTACATATACTTGCATAAATACTTTTTGAATAAACCTACATAAATAAAATAAAATCTATACTTCATGCTGAATTTTATGATTATGTTTTCAATAAGTCTAATAAGGTTTGTAGATACAGTTGGTAGAGACACACGATATGGATAGCAGTAGAGATCTGTAATATCAGTCTAATCTTCTTCTCTCAATGTTGTTCTATGAGTTGAGATAAATATTTGGTTTTTGAAAGTTTGTTTCCTACACGCTTGCACAGTCATCATATGACTGGCATTTTCATTAAAAAAGTAATATATTATTATATTACGCAGACAAATTCAAAGACTATAGTGTGCAGGCGGAACAATTACGGAACTGCCTACATTTGCGGTTCGAAATATGCTTGCGGGCGAAACATTTTTCCAACCCGCTAACTTTTATGGAACGAGACAAATTTAGTCTCATTCTTTTTCATGCATTCCAAATGCAATTATGCCAATTTCTCCGCCTTTACACGGTTGGCCTTTAAACTGCTTACTTTGTTATCCTACTTCATCATCATCATCATCATCATTATCAGCCAAAGGACGTCCACTGCTGAACATAGGCCTCCCCCACGGCTTTCCACAGGGACCGATTACTAGCGGTCTGCA
This sequence comes from Pyrausta purpuralis, assembly GCA_963924145.1. Lineage (NCBI taxonomy): Eukaryota > Metazoa > Arthropoda > Insecta > Lepidoptera > Crambidae > Pyrausta > Pyrausta purpuralis. Next base: position 1,272,894 of record OZ001648.1, on the reverse strand, counting down.
TCCAGTTTGATCCTGCAATCTATATAAGGTCGTCTGTCCATCTTGTTGGTGGACGTCCTACGCTGCGTCTTTGGTCGAAGGGTCTCCAAACTAGAACTTTCCTGCCCCAACGGCCATCAGATCTTCGCGCTATGCTTTAAAACTAATACTGCCCATTGCCACTTGAGCTTACTGATTCTCAAGGCTATGTGCGTTACCTTAGTTCTTCTACGTATCTCCTCATTTCTGATTCGATCACGTAGAGAAACACCCAGCATAGTCCTCTCCATCGATCGTTGTGTGACTTTGAGCTTCTTTATAAGGCCCATAGTTAGAGACCATGTTTCGGATCCGTATGTCATCACTGGTAACACACACTGGTTGAAGACTTTCGTCTTCAGACACTGAGGTAAATGAGATGAGAAGACACTCTTGCGTAATTTCCCGAACACTGCCCAGCCGAGTTGGATTCATCGATTTACCTCGTTCTCGAAGTCGGACCTACCCAATTTGATCACTTGTCCCAGGTAGACGTACGATCATCGACAGCTTTGAGAGTTGAGTTCCCAATGGATACTGGAGTGGGTACAACAAGGGAACTCGACATAATTTTCGTCTTTTCCATGTTCTTAATCGTAATCCTACTTAGTAATATGCAAATTATTTGCAACTATGTCAGAAGATGAATTTATTACATCAGAAGTTAATTAAGTGAGATCTGAAACCAGTTTAGAAAAAAACTATTAAAACGAATGTTGCATCACTTTGACATAATAGCTTTGCTAATGATGGAGTAAGTATTATCTAAACTAATATTATAAAGCTGAAGAGTTTGTATGTTTGAACGCTTATCTCAGGAACTTCTGAACCGATATGAAAAAATATTTTTGTGTTAGGTAGAATATTCATCCAAAAATGCTTTATAGGCTATGAAACATATAACAAGATACAAATATCAAGAGCAGAGCAACAATAAAAAAATGTTGCAAAATCAGGGAGGAAAATATTCCTTTTGAGAGCTTCTGTTGCGCACGCAGCGTAAACCGTTTAAGATACACAAAAATCATGTATGACGGGATTGTTCCGCTTTAAAAGTTCTAGAATAAAGTCCGCGACAGCATATGTTTATCTTATATGATTAACTCGCAACAAACTTTTTTATTTTCAAATTTTTTTTATATTCAAAGGTGTTTTGATGCACACGGGTTAATCTTATTAAAATATAAGCATATTGATCATCACGAACATTCCATTTTGAACAAAATTGCCCTTTACATTATATAATTTCAATAAATAGCTCAGATGCTATAACAGTTCTAAAATAACTCCGCACTAAAATCATACTCGCAGCTTAAGTACAACGTACGCTTGCTACCGCTAAGGTACCGGGATCTTACAATGAAAATATGTGTTCAAATTTTTTTCAGGAAATCCGAAATTTACGACGGCGACGCCGCGGAAACCGCTAGTCTTAAACAATATTTTGATTGGAACAATAACTATTGGACTGGTCGAAAGGAGCTATTATACTGTTACTACTCACGATAGAAATTCACACCTATATCTTTATTGGTCTTAAACTCGTATCGACCAACAATATCAGATTATCAAATACATCATATTCGCTTGCCTGAAGTCTAGATCGCACAAATCAAACACGATTTTTCGTTTTGCTCGATTCACTTTCAAAAATTTATGTATGTGCGCGAACTTTACTTCCTAAGGAAAAAGCTGCTTACGCAAGTACTTACTATGTAAATCCTTTCTTAGCAATAAAATGGTGACAGCGGTATTACGTCTATTTGGGAGAGTAATTAAGGATGAGTTGCTCTTTTGAGGATGACTTGAATTTCTGTTATCTCTAGGAATATAAATGTTTTCTGATCGTCTTTCTTAAGTGGTATATATTGACTGAACTACTTATATAAAATACATTAAATTTATTTGTTTTTCTAATTGAAGCTTTTTATTTTGAGTCACGACGCGTTTGGCGTAGTGGTTAGCTCCTGACTATTTTCCCGGCCATTGCGGGTTCGAGTCCCGTAACCAGTAAATGTTTGTGGGATGAGCACGAACATTTGTACCGAAGTCATGGATGTTTATTTATGTATTCAAGTATTTATGGGAGACGCCCTCGTCATAATCGTTGTCTGCTATTCGTAGCACAAGGAAGAAAATTTCTTACTTCGAAACCACGACAGTTGGTGTGTTGTCTCCCGCATATTTACAGCATATTCTACCAGCAACCAATTCTATTCTTCACCTGCCGTTATCACTTAATGTGAGAATAATTTAGTTAGTAGATGTTATGACTGTGAGCTTACAAGTATCTCCATTGTAATATCCGCAGGGGGATATCAAAGTCGATTGATTGAGGTCGCTATTGTGTATTATTGCGTGTGTGGCTCTCCATCCGATGCTGTGCGCCTTTTTTGCACTTGTCAATGAATTGATTGGCTACCTTTCTATTTGTATTAACAAGGTATGATAAAATTGAAAAAAAAGTCTAGTTTCGATTTAGCAAATCTGTACTTAATATAGAGTTTTTTTTTTGTTAAGTTCTAATAATTACTGGTGATGTTTTTTGAACCCTCAAAGCTACTCGGGTTTGGAATATGATCTGATTCTTTAAATTTTTATTGGAATTTAATACTAGTTATTTTATTGATTAATTTTTGTGCCTTGATGCATTCGCATCGAATATAGTGCGTAACTGCATACTTGTTACAATAAGTTTTAGTTAATTTTATATCTAGTTGTTATGGACGAACTTTTGCATGGTTCTAATTAATTGGAACTTAATTTTGCAACCCAGTATTGCATATTGGAGTTAATTCTATCTGGTATTCTTAACCAAACGTAAAATAAAAAAATAAAGTTAATGAAAAGTCTTTGGATTAAGCAAAAATACAATTCAAGCGTGTAAAGCTCAATGACAACTTTGGTATAATTTACCTGCGCAAGATTTAACGGTGCTCTACCCGGCGGCGTGGTCACCTGGCTGGCGACCAGCGACGCCAGCGCCACCCTCTGGGTCCCCGACATCGCCCTGATGATGGGCAGGATCTGCGCGAACTTCCCCACGTGATCTTTACGCTCCAGCGCACGCAGCACCGCCTCCTTTATCATACTCTCCTTAGACCGAATCTTGTACGCCGGCTTGTAAGTTTTCTTTGTCGTCGTTTCAAACAACTGCTCCAAATTCTCAAAAGCAACATCGTCCTCCAAAGAATCCAAGTTGTACTGCGGCCTGTGAGAATTCGTTATCCCCGTCGGCTTCACTATCCTCACCGGAGGCTTCACGAACGTCTGATAATGCCGCGACTCCTGAGCTATCATCACCTCATCACTGTTAAAGTCAAAGTCTTTTAGATCATCTTCAGCTTTCAAACACGATACAACGAGCAGAAGTAGAACTAGGTTTTTGCAAGCCATTTTTAATGTTTTTGTTATGTAATTGTAACTATATCATAGTTTGGGTAGGCACTTAAAATTCACATGTTTTAGAAAACCCGCATTATTTTCCGGTGGTGGTTGGATGCGCGCGGCGCTTTCCTTGCCTCAGCGCGGAGTGAGCGCGTGCCCAACACGCACGCACACAGCCGCACTCATCTCATATTTACAGGTGTCAGATGTTGCCGGAACTCGCGACTTTCACCAGCGGGTCACCCATCATCGGTCAGATTCTGATAAGTCATCTGCTTATCGTCATCGGCTCACAATAGCCCTAACAATCCCGTTGCGTAAAACGTTTAATGAATCTTATTCACCGTACTAACTTCTGCAGTCTTTTTACCCAAATTCACTCGAATCTGCGCCTTATTCTTTCGACAATAATGCTTCGGCTGATTTTGGCTACGGCAAAAACATAATTGTTTGCCATAAGTAAGACTTAGAGATGCGATGATATTACAAATTTCGTACGACGATGCTTTCACACTTTATAGATGTTACAACATTGTTATGAAAGCTATAGAGGTCGCGTTACAGCAAAATTATATTTTCTATTGGATTAGCTTTCTTTGCCTTGATTGGCCGTGACCAATCACGGTTTTGACCGCAAATATAAGTTGGTCAGTAGTTATGTCATGACCGGTATTGTTCAGGAATTAAGATGTGATTAATGATATGCCAATAATAGCGTTAAAGAGCAAACATCATTGTCAGGCTTATAATTATTAGAAATCGTATTTGAACTTTACAAAGAATACTACCGAAGCGTTCATTCCGTTGCAATTATATCTTGACGACTTAGTTGTACTTTTAGTATCCAATAGATTTTTCTGATATCAGCTACAGCCCTGCAATGTCATAAAAAATAAATAAGAAACTAAATATTTGCGCACGGGCGGGACTCGGACCAGCAACTTCTTGGCTAACCGGGTCAAACGCTCTACCAATTGAGCTACCGTGCTGTCGGTCTGACCTTGCGAAATTTGTGGTCTCTTATGGATATGTCATTACGCGTGACGTTTATTTCAAACCATCTATAATATTAGGTAAAACCGTGGTTGTATCAGTCTTTTTTTGCATCATGAAGTGTCTTAAAAAGTAGGTTGTTCAGCCCCCCGATTCAGAACCATTCGGTTACGGATTGGGTTACGATTCGATAACTTTCACATATAAATAACATTATAATAACGTGGAGTTTTTCGATGCAACTATTTATTTTATGTTCCTTCATTATATTTGTTGCCGAACTGGCATATCGACATCCGATGAAACTGCGACATTTATTAATAAATGAATAGAGAATCTAACCGAAACCCAAGCCGAATGGCTTATCGAACGTTCTGAATCGCCCTGCAGGTAAACAACACATAAATTGAAACACAAACTTTTATTTTATTTCATTTGTCTGAGTGGAAACATTTTTACCGCGTTTCCTTTAAGCTACAACAATTTAACAAAACTACAAGTCTGATCTAGCAAACAGATCATCGTTCTCACAAGAGATCTACACCAGTAGCAGTGAGTTCCTGTGTAGTATTGTAATGATTCTTTAGTCCATTACGAGTCAATCAGACCGTGGACACCGTACTTCTATCGACGATAATTATTCCTCTCGTTATATTGCACCCTGTACACTGCGTGACGGAATATTAAATTATTATTTCATTTTTATACTGCACGTAAATGTATCTCATTTTAAAGTAAGGTAGCCGACATGTTAAAATACTTATGGGAACAATTCTGTTCTTTATTTCTAAGATCTGCATTAAAAAAATCTCAAATAAACTTGCATGTTACATTAATTGATTACTTGTATCCCTCAAGCGTATGTGAACGAGACACAATGCAAATTCTATTGTTATGCGGTTGCCTGCAACCGCTCGGGTGTTGAAGCATTAAAACGATACTGCAATGTAGCTTTGCGTCTATTACAAAAGATAGCTATCGTAACGCGTATTAAAATTTATTTAATTTACCCTTTACTTTACTTTAATTCAATACCCGAGTGTTAGCGGCAATGCTGTTTATTGTTGTCTACCTACATGCTACCAAAGCCGTACTAGCTTTCTGAAAATTCTAATGTGCGTGATGTTTTATGAAATAAAGCCTAAACATAAGCATAAACCAATAAATGCGCTATCTAAAAATTTTTTGCAATAAGTCCATTACTTTCTAAAATTAGCACGTTCAGACAAACAAACAAACTCCTTCATTATATAATGTCTTTTGGAATGCTTTACGGGTAAAAAGGAAAAAGCTTGCGATCAATTTGAATAATATTTTTTTGTATGTAACGGTTGATGATTATTATTTTTATTATAATGTGGCTTTTATATTTTAAGAAAACACACAACCCATAAGTATGAGTTTTTAAGCTAGTGATCGAATCTTTTTGTGTGCCTACTTATATAAAATTATCTACCTACATTTATTAAATAAAAAGTGACTTTTATGATGCGATATATTGGTATAATGCGATATTTTATAATTCAATAACAATTAAATTATGCAGCGGACTATCCTATTTAGTATGATGCAGATTTCGTGATATATCAATAAGTGCGGCAAACTGATTGCTCTTCAAATCGAAACAATATCATCTTCTTATCTCTTTCTCACTTGTGTGGAAATCTAGGTAGCCTATGTAGGGTAGGGTTGGATTGGATTGGGACTTTTTTTTCATCCCATTAAATATTCAAAAACCAGTATCAGTATTCTTATTCTAACTTGTATTCTTACCTAGTTAGGGCATGATGTGTGTAATCTGCAGTTAAAAGATTTACCTTCTTTTACTAGACACCCTATATTTTAGTTTGAGAGAATCTCATTAAACTGATGCCCATTAAACAAAAAATGAAGCGTTAAAATTAGTATTTTTATAATTTTTAAAACAGCACTTTCAAAAACTCTGCAAGCACTAGCCGACAGGTCAGTTCCCTCCTCTGCAACTCCTCTAAGATAAAGTTGACTGTATCCGGTATCTCAATTCAGTTGATCCTAAACAACTATAGAAAGCTAAATATGGGATTGCTACCATGTGATTGCACCTGATTTTTTATTAGCTTCCGATATTTCGGCACTGATGCAAGCGCCCATGAACATGGCGAAATATCGGAATAAGGTACATGATAGAAATTCCGTATCCATCTATTCAAATGTTAGTGACAATGAAAGTTTAAGACACAGAGAAGGCTAGTTAATCAATTTACCTGAGTAATGTTTGTGTCTCCTCTAACAATATTTTTTTTTTGCTCAATCGCCTTCTTTTTACCACGGCTACGATGAACATGCCTTTATGTGTCTTCCGGAGCCCCTCTTCAAATGGGGGTCCCCCAGGGCTCAATATTGGGGCCTTTGCTTTTCTTGATATATGTAAACGACCTGCCATTTTATTCCACAAATCTTTGTGAGATAGTTCTGTTTGCTGATGATACTTCTTTGATTTTTAAAATGAAAACCCATGAAGAAAATTTTGACGAAGTAAACAATACTCTCTCCAAAGTATTGAATTGGTTCACCACCAATAACTTGTTGCTGAATGCTAGTAAAACTAAATGTGTAAAATTCACTTTGCCTAATGTAAAACAACTTACACCAAATAATGTACTAAATGGTAATAATCTAGTTTTAATAGACTCCACTGTATTTCTGGGCATTACACTTGACTCAAAATTACAGTGGGGACCTCATATTGAAGCCCTAGCTAGGAGGCTAAGCTCGGCTGCCTTTGCAGTTAGAAAAATAAGGTATCTGACTGATGTTGAAACGGCGAGGCTTGTGTATTTTAGTTACTTCCACAGTATTATGTCTTACGGTCTTCTCTTGTGGGGTTCTGCTGCAGACATTGATACCATATTTATTTTGCAGAAAAGAGCCATTCGTGCTATTTATAAACTTAGTCCTCGCGACTCCCTGAGAGAGGTCTTTAAGAAAATCAACATATTAACTGTGGCTTCTCAATACATTTTTGACAATATAATGTACGTCCGTAAAAATTTAGATTATTTCATGAAGAAGAGCGACATTCACTCATATAACACAAGAAATAAACACAAGCTTGTCGTTCCTAACTTCAGATTAGTTAAAACCAGTGATTCGTTCATGGGAAATTGTATAAAATTCTTTAATAATATACCACACATTCTTGTCGAATTGCCGGTTGATAAATTTAAGAAACACGTTAAAAACACGCTTATGTCTAAAGGCTATTATAAGGTTCAAGACTATCTGAACGACACGAATGTGTGGTCTGTCCAGCCTGCACCGACTGATGTACTTACCTTTGATGATTTTGATTTTACGGCAGCTAGTGGTGACTGAGTTTGTTCCGGCGTTTCTTCTCAGCACTCGCCTAATTGTCTGTGTTCTGTCTCGAAGCGCTGGTAGGGCCCAAAAGATAAGGAGACATGATTCGGCCCCTTCAGGGCACAATTATTTTTATTTTATTTTTCACTGTACATTTGACGTTCATAAGTGGCATATTGTGTCCTAAATTGAATAAATATTTTTTGATTTTGATTTTGATTTTGATTTGTAGCTGGCACATCTTCATGACAGCTACTTGCACGTGCCATCTACTTGTATGTGTAGGGAAACGCTTTCTGGCATGCAATGTGAGGGAGAGGACGCGGGGCTTCCAAAACTGGCACGTGTATGATAATAGTATGAATATAGGCATGCAAGGACGCAAATTAGGTACTATACTAGCACATGTGCTGTGTGCTATGTGCGCCATACTAGCACATGTGCATGCCAGTAACTGGCATGCAAGCTACTTGTCTGTTTTACAGGCGTGTGTAATGCAGCCTTAATTGTGTCGATGGTACAGCGACTTAAATTGATTGTGTCAAGTATTTGGTGACGTGAATTTCCTTGTTGTTTTTACACATTCGGTCTTCTAGACAGCAGGAATCAGGGCACGCAGGACAAAACATGGATGTCTAGTGGACTGCATCTGCAGACACAAGACATCTATGTCTCCATTCTTGAGGCAATATCATTTATTTACAATCAATGATACAGTTAGGTCAATATATACTAAAATAATAAATAAAATAAAAAAAAACTTTAAACTAAAATCTCAAAACGAGTATGAGTCAGATTTTTCATTTGTAAGTTATTATCAAACTACAAATAAAAAATCTGACCCAGGTCACCGTCCAATGAGGCAATAGCATTTACGTCCTCAATGTAATATGATCTAACTAAACGTTCTTGAGTTTCATCATCTTTCATTGAATCATTTAACTATTGTCAGGTGAGATTGAATTTGAGCGGGAAATGCGAAGTATGCAAAACAATGTGGCAGTGCAATACTTTCATTGGCAACCGCAACGCCTGCGCACCGCGCATTATACTGCGGAAGATTTTTTTGCTCTCTTCACTGTACAGGGCGTTACTTTGGTCTTATTATATTTATCATATTTCAACTTTTGTAATAATACCTTTGTAACTGTGTTCTCACAAGTAAAGTCGGTCTTACTCAGGTAGAAATTTCCTAGCATAGCATGGTATTGTCCGGTCGTGTTTGCATGTACCAAGGGTCTTTTACTTTTGTTTCATCTTTCGTACGGTTTCTCGGTGTTGTATTTCAGTTCAGCTGCTTTACTTTTAAGACTAGACGTTTTTAATAAGTTGCATATGTAAATTAATGTGTTCTACAAATTAAGTTGATTTTAATGGAATTATGTGTGACGTCGTTGTCATTGAATTATCGAAACTTGCAGAGTTTAAAAACTCCTAACACATGTCATCTTTTAAGTCATGGTGACCTTACCATGTAATTTCAATATCACTGAAGTATGGTACCATCGATAGGACATATGTAAGGTAGTCAGATTATCCTTTATTAATACTTATAATTATAATGATATAAGCCTTTATTTACAATCTTAAGAAATAGCACCAATTCATTAAATTAGACACCGGTTTCTTGATTGTCTTCCTTGCCAGCATAGGCCTCCCCCGGTTCTCGCCACTGTCGTCTATCCTTTGCCTGTTTCGTCTAAGTTGTTCCAGCCACTGCTTTGATGTCATCTTCCCATCTACGATACTGTTCACCTTTCCTTCTCTTTTTATATCTAGAGCACTATTCTGTCACTTCTTGTGCCCACTTTTCTGTCTTACTTCTTATTAAATCTCCAGACCATTTCCAATTTAGTTGTTTAGGTTTGTATTTTATGTTGATCATCTTGGTTTGTTTCCTAGTTGTTTTTAATCTGACTTTGTATTTTAATTTATTGTCGAGTATGCTTCTTTCCATCCTGTGTTGATAAGTTTCAAGGGATTCAATCAAGATATTATGAAGAGCCTTGATATTCCGTTAGAGAGAAACAAGAAAATATTTATTACATGTATCTTGCCATGCGTGGTCTACGGATGTGAAACATGGAGTTGCACAAAGAAAAAATGAATCTCTTGAAATTTCATCAATAGTATTTGTCATCAATGAACAAAGCGCTGATGATCTTCAATCAGCTGATCAGGTCACGGTTACCTTAGCGTATCCTTGTAATAATATTCAAGTAACTCGGTACCCAATTTCGAATTGATCGGACAACTATGATCTTCAAACGGCTTAACAGATTTACATTAAACATGGCTAAGAATACCCAAGATAAAATTATCTATGACAAAAATGAGCTTAAAAATATCGGTTTATTCTTTTGGGAGTTTCATTACCACAGACAGATGCACGAACAGACACGTTTAAACTTCTAACAGCACTGTGTTTTTGCGTCGGGGGCTAAAACTAGAGCTCACTAGTAAAGTGTATTGGTTGTAACAGTATGTTACATTTTAAACAACCTGTACGTTTATAGATGGTGCAACGAGCAATGCTTCAATCTCAAAGAAAGTAACTGTCGTATCGACAAACCGCAGCCTTTTAATACCAAAACGATTTTCTATTTACTAGTAATCAGTTGCTTCTATAATGCAACGAAGAGCTTTTGCAATAGTACTCTTAGTTCTTTGTAATAAGAGTCAACTGAAATATTGAGAAATAAATGGAAATACTGTTGGGTAATAATATGAGAAGGAATTTTGAATTATAATCCGCAGTTAGTGAAGAAATTATTAATTCTCGTTTCGCAGTCGCATTCTTTCACGGGTTTTACTGTGTCGACAGTGTTATATAAAGATATAATTTTCAATGGTTTTAATTGTTTATACAATTGTTTTGCATATAAGATCAGTGGAACATACAAGCTAAAAATATGCTCATACTGCTTTAAATTACGAGGGTCAAACTGAAAGTTCTTAGAACTGGCCACTTATAAACAATATAATAAAAAAAAAATTCTAAAATTTTAAAATAGAACTCTTTGCCAATATTACGAGTATATATTTCATTCATTTGTCATTTGTTTTACGATTTGGCGGCAAATTGAAAATTGTCTGTGACACGTCAACATGAATTTAACACGAGAAAATTTTCGTGCAATGATTTTTTATGACTTTCGATGTCATTTAAGTCAACAAGAAAGTTATGATAGACTACGATTGGCCTTTCACGATGAAGCCCCATCTCGTGCGACTGTTTACAACTGGTTTAATGAGTTTAAACGTGGTCGCACTAATCTCACTGATGATGTACGTGAGGGACGGCCTTCTACGGCGACGACTGAAAATAACATCTGTGTTGTGCGGCGTATGATAGAGACTGACAAAAGAGTGACCTATCAGCAGATTCGGACAAGCTTAGGCATCGGTATGAGTCAAGTGCACAAAATCCTCCACGAACATTTAGCGGTCAGGAAGCTTTGCGCCCGGTGGATACCTCATAATTTGACTAAGGCTCAAAAACTCCATCGTGTGGATTGGTGCCGTAAAATGATTGAAAGATTTAACGGAGGTGACTCAAATGCTGTGTTCGACATACTAACAGGTGACGAAAGCTGGATTTACTGTTATGATCCTGAAACCAAAAGACAATCTGCTCAGTGGGTGTTTCCTTTCGAGGAGTTGCCAACTAAAGTGAAGAGAGATCGAAGTGCGGGAAAAAAAATGGTGGCCTCGTTCTTTGGAAGGATAGGTCATTTCGCAACAATTGTGTTAGAGGATCAAAAAACAGTTTCTGCAGAATGGTACACTACCAATTGTTTGCCACTTGTCTTGGAAAAAGCTCGAGAGAAACGACCTCGCAGTAGGATCCTCCTTCACCACGACAACGCCTCGTCGCACACCGCCAAGCGAACGATCGACTATTTGGCGACATCAAACGTTGAATTACTGGGTCACCCGCCGTATAGCCCCGACCTCGCGCCTTGTGATTTTTATTTATTTCCAAAAATTAAAGAAAAACTTAAAGGAAAGCGGTTTATGAATGCTGAAGAAGCGGTGGCTGCGTATCGCGATGCCATTGAAGAGACCCCTAAGGACGAGTGGGCAAAGTGCTTTTCCCAGTGGTTCCATCGCATGCAGCGGTGTATTGACGTCAATGGACAATATTTTGAAAAGATATAATAAAACTAATAACTGGCTAATGTAATCAGTTTTTAATTTTCTAAGAACTTTCAGTTTGACCCTCGTAGTACCTTCGTCTTTGACTTTGCCATGGTTGGGAAAAAAAATGTTACACAGCTTCCTAAACTTTTCAAATCAAGGGAGATTTTTGGATTGGCTTTCCCGATTACATGCTAGCGCCCCCTAGTTAATGTGATGATATCTATCGGCGAGAATTTCCTTGTCGCATTGTACCTTCTCTTCCTTATCTAATTGATTATACTTTAATAAGTAAATAAACACCAAAATTTAGCCGCTCCGCGGGCCTAAGATGCTCGCCCATTTATCATTTACAGCGGCCATCGATACATTTCAAACATCATTTTTATCATATTTAAAAAGGTTTTAACTATCTTTTTGTATTCATTTGTTTTATAAGCAATAAGATTGAGTTACAAGTGGAAAATATGTGGCAAAACAGGTTGTTTAGGAAATAAAATAATTTTATCGACGCGATAAACGGTATCGAGGCCATCATGTTAGGCTTACTGATCATGCTACCTTGACGTTTTGAATTTTGACACAAAAAAGTATGGAGACAAATTCAAACTTCCTGCCTTTGTAAATTTTCCAACATGCTTTCTGTCCAAATCGAAAACGACACAATAGAATTTTCTGAGCGGCTATGTTTGGCAAATTGCAAAAAATATATAGGTTTTGGCCATACCTAATAACATTTGTTTAGATCGTTGTTTTTTTAGAGCTGCTGAGAACATCTGGGTCTTGTTATTTTGGAACGTCAAGTTCAATTCAATTTATCTTCCCTCAAAGCTAAGCGAAAACCAAAATGGTACACAAATGCAAGCAATTTAATAATTTATTAATGATTAATCGAAAACATCAAACGGGTTTCCGTCTATATAGAGTCTAGACCAGGGTTTATATCAGACTAGCAGTCCCCCGCGACTGTGACCGCGCGTTTTGGGTTTGCTTCCTGCCCTCCCGTCAGTAGCGAGATGTTGTCTTGCCTAAAGCTTTCCTTGATAAATATTCTATACGACATAAAAATATTTTTTCAACACACTTGCTCAAAATGACGTTTTTATTCCACCGATTTTTGGCACATAATCCTAGATATTAAACACGCATGCTTTTTCGTTATATTATTGCACTAGTGAGTTTAGTTTATTAACCCGACCAATTTAGGTTTGCACCCTAGTACCAAGTCGTAAGTAAGAAGAAGAAGCTATGTAATTTAGTCGGGTTATACAATACTTTTATTTTAGCAACAAACATTATTTATGCGAAAAATAACAGTAGGTATTCTACATAGGTATTTATTTCAATAAAGGCAAATCCAGAGTTTTCATTTATTTTTTCTGTAATTTGTGTTTTTAACACGAATTATTAGATTTTTAATCTTGGCTGTTGGCCGATTTAGTTCGCGCATTAGCCTTGCGCGCGCATCGGTATCGCGGCAAGAAAAAAACAATGCGCCATTTTTCGTAAATAGGTAATTGTCGGCTGTGACGAATCTTGGATTAATTGTGAAGTTTAATATCAACGAAAATGTCTACTTCAAGTAAAGAAAATGAAGAAAACCTATTCTTAACTCTGGCGGTCATACGTAACGAGACGAAAAACGCGTGCGATAGTCTTTTGCCATCAAAGTCGAGTGAAATGTATTTTTACTACGAGTAAATGTTTTAACAATTAAAAACTCAGTAAATGAAGAGTCTTGTTTTTTCCTCGCAAGTGTGTTGAAAAACGTCGTATGATACGCGTGTGCCTGTGACCATTATATATGCGGCTTTCTTATGGCGCACTCGCTTTCGCTCGTGCGCACACAATACTCGTATCGCCTTGTATATAATGGTCAACTTAGCATACTTGTATCATAATGTACTTTTTCAATTCGGTTTAGTAGTTCCTGAGATTAGCGTGTTCAAACAAACAAACTCTTCAGTGTTATAATATTAGTATAGATTTAAAATGATACAAATATTAAAATTTTACGAAATCACTATATTTATAATAAAATAGACTTTTACACTTACAATAAATCAGGTCTTAATAATCCAATTGTATCCTACATTTTAAAGACTAGACAGTAATATTGAACTGAGATATCAAGACTAATAAGGAGAAACAAATTATAAAATATGAATGTGAAAATGGAAATAAAAAATTGATATTTACAATAAAATAACTGCGTGTCACAATATTAGCACCATTATGATCCCTCCATAAAAATGCAAAATCAAGTTACATTTTATTAAAAGTAGACACTCATTTTGGTTGACTTAAAACATGTAATATTGGTGAGGCAAAACAAAAGGCAAAACGTAATAAACTATTAAGTACTTGCATTCAACATGTAAATAACTTTCTCTAACACTATTCATACGTAAACAGTTCTCAAATATATACATATAAAACAGTTCTTTCATTACCTACATTATTTACAATACATCAGTGTGATAACATCAAACTCAAATACTGTTATAAATTAACAAATATGTACAAAAATATCAACACTAACTTCTACGTTACGAAATTCCAATATTGAAATTGAAAATTATTATAACCTATCATGTCATTTTCACACGGGTGCTTCCAAACGTGATAAATACTAATCAAATATACACCAGTGCTTGTGTTTTGGCAATATTTATATCCTAACTCATTAGAGAGATTAATATCAGATTGTTTACTCTGATCTCTGAGAACATCTCACCCGCCTTCTTTATGAGGATAACAAAGAATTTTATCTTAAGAAAATACACATGGCATTCAACAAATAAAATCTCTGGCCACATTTCCAATTTGGTTTTGACAGCTAACATACGAACTGTATACAAATACAGTTTGTTGTCACTCTAACAAACCAATTCAGGCGAACTTTGAAACACAGCGAAAGTATTCACACTTTATATGTCACATTCAAATTCTGAGACTCTCTTGTTTCTACCGTCAGGAGCCATTTGAAAGTGGTTGTCTCTCGTTCCTATTCTGGGGAAGCCATTAAAGCTGTTCCTACTGACTAAAGGATTTTCTCTTTCTCGTTCCCTTTCTCTGTGAAAACTGGACGTAGAAAGTTTTCCGTCCTTTCTCTCTGTGAAATTGGGGTCATTGAAGTTTGTGTCAGGGAACGTGCGTTCATTGAATTCTCCGTCCGAGAAGTTTCTGTCGTTGAATGGGACGTCCCGAATGCCGAATCCGCCCATTCTGGGTGTCCCGATGCCGAATTTGTTTCGGAGCTCTTCATCGCGGAAGTTGAACGCACGGTTCTCGAATTTCGCTGGTCCTTTGGTCAATCTGTGGAATGGAAACTTTGTTTTAGATTTGATTTTATATCACGTTATGACAGTAAACATTACAATATTCCCCCTAGCCGATTTCGACTACGGTGGCCAGTCACAACGACTAGCCCGACTGCTTGGGATATATTATATTGCACAAGTGTGTGCACAAACACAGGTGCACTTTCTATTACACTCACTCTCATAGCCCTTAAGGACAGCAATCTGACACGACGGGAGCGAGATCGCAGGACCTACGGCGCAATGTCCTTATCCGAGGCACGGGGGTGAAACACCGCCAATGGTATATATTTTTGGCCCGACCCAGGGATTGAACCCGGGACCTCTGGTGCAGCGGTCGCTTTAAAGTGCGACTCTCTTACTCCACCGAAGCAGTTAGTTTTAAATACTGGTTACTGAATTACTGGTATCGTAACATCGTTCCAGATTATACTGATTTCTATTTAGTATCTGTGACAGATAAACGAAGGTTGATTTGGCCATCCATGTGCACAATAACAAATATCTTTTGCCTAGGAACTTAAGCAAAAGTCGCAAATAGGAATCTAGAGAATACATTTATACTTGTATTCGAAAGGTTTTTTAAAGCGCTACCCGGATTTTCAAAGCGCACACTAGCGCGACTTTAGAAGAAAAATCATAACTTGTTAAATAAAAGACCAGTCAAAAATCTGGTAGACACGATTGTAGTACACGTTCTATAGTTTATTTAGTACGTTTAAATTGTTTCTAAAGTAGTTCACTGTAGTTAGAGTTAGAAAAACTGCTAAATATGGCCACCTTTGGCAATTTTTGTCACTGTAACTGCAGATAACTCTGTTTTATTGAACTTAAACATTGTGCCTAAACCACATAACCAGAGCTACAATCGCATCAATCAGATTTTCGATTGGTCTTTTATTTAACGAGTTATGATTTTTCCACTAAAGTGCCGCTAGTGTGCGCGTTAAAAATCCGGGTAACCCCTTAAGGTAGTGCTTTACATAACATTTATAATTGTACTCACTCTCTAAAACACCGCCTCTCCCTGTCATACTCGGCAGACAACCCCTCATCATCATTGATGATCGCCGACGGGTCGCTATACACCGACGACTCCTGGTAAAACGAGTCCAGATCCACATAGTTTCCTTCTGAAGGCTCATTGTCCAGCAGCTCGGCTAGCTGTGCCTTTAGCGCCGCGAAGGTTGGTCTTTGGGAGGGGTCTGCGTGCCAGCAGGAGTGCATGGCGCGGTAGAGCTGCGGCTTGCAGTGCGGTGGTCTTTCCAGTCGGTAGCCTTCTGTGACCGCTGCTAAGACCTCGCGGCCAGACATGGCGGCGTACGGCGTTGACCCTGAAATGAGAAAAATTACTCGGTGTTATCGGCTTTGTTGTTATGCATGAGAATGCTGCTGAGTTGGTACTTAAGAAATTATGAATATGTTTTATGAGTGGACTTAGGTTTTATTTACAAACATTACATGACGTCCATTTGAGCAAAGTCGTACTCGTATAAACTCAAAAAAAGGCTCACACACGCTAATAAATAAATATGAATTTGAATTGGAACTCGCAAGCTTTGGAAGCTTGCATTTTATTTTAGCAGTTTAATTTTACAGGATAATACTCGTACCACACTACCACACCGTAAAAAAGAAATCCTATTACTGATTTGAATGATATTCTTAAAAAACAATAATAATAATATGACTCGTTATTGTTCATTACAAAATTAATTATATACTTTATATTTTTACAGAATATGTACAACTAAGGAGGTCTAATGACCTAAAGCGATCTCTTCCAGACATCTTTTCGGTAAAGGAATAAACTAGATATTAATAGAAAGTTTTCTTGCAAAGTATAAAAAAGTAATAAAATTTAATTTAGTTTCAATATTTTTGTGTTAGCGACCTATAGCAACGGTTTTATTATCCTAACAAAGCTCACCTTTTTTGCTTCTAAACTTCAATGCAACACATTTCCAGACTATCTCATCTCGACTACACAATGTCATAAGACCCACAAAAATACTAACCAAGCGTAACAATCTCCCACAGCAGGATTCCAAACGCCCAGACATCAGTGTGATGGCTGTACACATTGTACAACAGCGCTTCGGGCGCCATCCAGCGCACGGGCAGCGCGGAGCGCGCCGCGCGGGCGGCTGCGCCGGCGCACCGCGACATGCCGAAGTCTGCGATCTTGCACAGCTTGTTGTGGTCGACGAGCACGTTGCGGGCTGCCAGGTCGCGGTGGACGATCTGTGGGTGAGGGAAAATTCATTTTAAATTCAGGTGTTTCTGATGAGCATTCAAGCCAATACTGAACCTTTTTGAAGTAATGTAGTAGTATGCAGACGGGTATATGGCTAAAACCAGTGTGTAGTAGAATACTCCAGTTTTAAGCAGTATGCACTCTACATTACATGCAAGTCATTGTCATTATCATTATCAGCTAAAAGACGTCCACTACGGCACATATAGGGTGTTGATTTGGTCAGTGACATCCAACTCGGGGATGATGATATGAGTTATGCTTATGTTAAAAAAAAATATTTTCTTTTCATTTCTTTTCATTACTCGCTCGTCGCTGACCAAAACAACACCCTGTATAAGTAGGTGGTGAGTACTCATACTGACCCCCTTGGAGGCGATGTAGTCCATGCCGCGGGCCACACAGTACGCGAAGACCGTGAGATCGCGTGAAGTCAGCGCGCCGCTGCCGCTGAAGCGGTCTGGCCGGGAGCGTCGCTCGCGCAGGTATGATAGCAGCTTGCCGCACATCACATACTCCATTATTAGGAGATACGGTTCTGGAATATATCAAAGATAAGATTAACGTGTAATTTTTTATGAAGTTCTAACAAGATGTAATAAGAAATCAAAAATTTGCAAAGGAGCTAGATTCGAACCATGCGTAGTGATGTATTCATAAGAGATCAGAAATTTCCGGGTAGGTGGGCGTATCGGCACGGTAGGTCTATTGGAATGAGCCCACGCTCTTTCCAATCGAGCCAACCGTGCCGATGCCCGTTTACCCAAAGTTTGCTGGTTCGAATCCAGATTATATTTTTGTAGCTCATTCATTTATCTTGTAAAAATATTTAAAACACTGTTAGTGTGAGATATTTATAAAACCTTAAGTGAAGTTCTAACAGTTACTGGACAAACAAAGGTTACTTTGCTGTAATCTTTACTTAATTTGAAATAAGTTTATTTAATATTTAGTATTCGTAAATATTATAGCACATTTTGCATTGCATCTTAATTAACCATCATGAATTTATTTATTTAGGATTTGAATTAGATCTTGTGAAAGCTATTTGTGTGTTTAAATCATACGTGAAATATATTTGCAACACTATAGTTCTAGCTAGTAGATTGTTCTGTTTTTTGGTACTGATTGCATGTTGACTTATCAAAATACTCATACTGACGAGAGATGATGATGATGATGATGATGAGATCAGAAACCAAACCAAACTTTACCTTGTTCAGTGCAGCAAGCCAGCAGCGTGACCACGTTGGGATGCGTGCCGATTTTCTGCATGATGTATATCTCGTGGAGCAGCTCCTGCTTCTCTTTCTGCGAGGCGGTCTCCTTGATGCTCTTGACGGCCACCAGCCGTGTCAGCCCGTCATGGCCGTTAAGGTCGTCTGCCTCAGCTTTCCATACCTGGATTGAGGTAAGAGGATATTTAGCTATTCACCAAACGCAAACTAGTAAACATTTCAGATCACAAACACTTGATTTTCGATTTCTTCTTGCAGGATTCAGTTGAAACAATGCAAAAAAATACTATACGGAACTTTGTAGAGCCATTCATGGAATTATCCCTTCCAATGTTCGCTATGATTATTATTTATCTCTAGCATGTAATGAAAATATTTGAAATAAATAAAAACAATTCTAAAATTTACATAACTTTTTTGCAATTGCAGTAACAGTAAATTAATTCTTACCTGTCCGAAGTTACCTTGACCCAATAATGTTTGTAACCTCAACTTGTTCCGAGGAAACTCCCACTTTTGGTCAGGCTTGTTTGGTGTCGGCAGCGGTGGCCTTGCAACCGGTGTTATGGGCGACTCTTTCTTTATATCTCCATCATCGAAGTATTCTTCATACTCTGTATCTAGTTCTTTGGTCTTCTTATTCAATACATTCCTCAGTACAAATATAATAATAGCTGCGACAGGAAGAAACCCCAGTCCAGCCAAGACGTATGACGCTGTGTACGTCTTTTCAGCCTCTATAACCACCTCTTCATTCTGCGTCGTCAGATTGTCATCATCGTCATCTTTCGTCGTATTTACAGCTGTACTTGTATCATTTGTTGTATCGTCTTTAGGAATGAGTACAGGATGGGATTTAGATTCTGATGATGTTCGTGATGTTACGATAAATGGCTTGAAAGTGGTTTCAACTGTCTCTGTTACTTGGGTTTGGATTGTGCTAGGACTCGGAGGTATTGGTGTAGTTGATGGTGGTAAAGAAAAGACAGGCGTCTTATCACTTGGACTTAAAGTAGGTAAAGAAGTAGTTGATGTCGTCGTAGTACTAGTCGTGGTCGTAGGGCGTCGTCTTCGAAGAATATTTTTAGGTCTAATAGCAGTACCGGTCGAGTTATCGTAAGCGGTCTGTCGATATAGATTAGCTAATCGTTCGGGCAATTTAGAGGTGCTCGCTTCGTTTTTTAAGTCGGTATTTCTGGTAGATAATTCACTGGCTAAAGGTAGTTCTGGTGGTTTGAATGTTACTGGTTTAGGGCTAGGACTCGCATTGACAGTACTCTCGGTTGTTGTTGTCCTTATCCTGATTCTGTGCTTATAAGATCTCATTGACGAAGATGGTTGCGTTGTGGTGGAAGATGGTAAAGTGGTAGGCGATGGAGTTGATGTTTCAGTTTCATTTACTATAACAGCTATTGGTATTGTAATGTTGTTTCTATTTTCAACAGATTCGATGACTGTGCTATTGTCGTCTTTGTTTAGGGAATCTGTAAGATTCTTAGCTTTCATAGATGACGTTATTGATACCGATGTAACAACTGCTGTGTAAACAGCCGTTGAAACTTTTTCTGTAGTAGTGTTTACCACTACAAACGGATTTTCAGTACTTGAAGTAGCTGTTACTCTAGCTGGCCGCCTTCGGATATTATGATAATTTCTTGTGAAATTCCGGGGTGCCGATGTGGTACTGGTTTTATTATTTGAAACATCTTTTGAAATTTGAGTATAAATTGTTTTATTTATTGTTTCTTGACCTAAATTTGTGCTGTTAGTGCCATTTCTATCTTTAGTTTTATCTAATGTTTTTGGTGTTACATTTTGTATCATAGGATCAGTAACATTAAGTTGCGCTATATTAGGAGCCTTTGTCGTTGCTTGTGTAGTGCTTGAAAATTTTCTATAAGCATTTACCAAGCCCACAGGTCTAGCAGGAGCCGGACCTTTGACTGTGTTTCTTATTTTGTTTTTCTCTATGATATTCTTAACTACAGAAACATCCATATCTTCATTTATTTCTTCTTCATCTGCACTAGTGTTTCTATACTTTTCCGTAGCAGAATATCTTGAGTTAAATTTTCTCTTTTCTGTAGGGGCTACAATAAAATTTACTGATTTTGTTGATGCTGAGAGAGATGGCGAATTGGTCAAATTATCATTGATTATTGGACCACCAAGTTTCTGACCAAAGAAAATAAAGGGGGCCATATCTTCAGCAGGCAGTTCAGATTCAAGCGGCCTAAAATGATTATAAATCTCATCAGACATAAACAAAGTGTGATTTTCTTTATCCTTATCATTTTCAACCTTTATAAGCTTTGTATTCTTGGTATCCGTGCTATTGGCGATTATATTAGTTTCTGGTTTCTCTTCAGTACTAGCATTTTGATTTTCAGTTGTGATTTCCTTCGAATGAGAAGTAATTGGTGTTGTAGTTTCAATAGTAGTCATATTTTCAGTTACTTCGTTACTGATTGTTGTTTTATTAAGATTGGGATTTTGTGTAACGTTTTCAGTGTCTGAATAGTTGAGTAAATACAGCCCGTGGTTAGATTCGTCTACTTGAAACTCCTCTTCTGGATCTAGATCTATTTCTTTGTCTAGTCCTTCTAGTTTTTCTGGTGGTACGTAAACAACTCCACTTTCTGTGACTGGTTCTGATATTGGAGTGGTTTTAGTGTTATTAAGTATATCTTTTCTCCTGTTGTTCATAAACCCTGCTCTGCTTCTGTTTTCTTGGTATCCTTTGGGAACAAAGAGGTGTCTTATTTCGTGCGGTTTAACTGACTGTCGGATCTCCTTTGTTCCGTCAGTGGTGACCAGTTTAAGCGTAGGCGTCGGTTCATTGCTTGAGTTGTCGAAGGTGATCCTCTTCACTGTAGAGCCATTTGCATCACGTATTTCTAACTGGGCGAATGTAGTATTAGTTCTGAAAGAAAAGAAAGGAATTCATTAATAAGATTTTTTAATCAATAAAAAAAGAAATAAAATTGAGATTTTTGCTTTTGATCGTAATTTTGCCTCAGAATGGTTTCGGCATTTATAACATCGTAACAACAGCAAATGTTGTTGCAGCTACGATGTTATAAATGCCGAAACCATTCTGAGGCAATGAATAAAAATAAATTCTTTTTTTAATATTGGTAAAATAATTACGCATAAACCCCAAGTAATGGGGATTTATGATAATAATGTTAGTCTTGTACAGGATTTCTATGGTCACATTTATCACAGCATACTATATAGGTTGTGGTATGAGACATTTTAGTCATCATCAAATTACTATATTTTATATTTATGGTCACTTTATAAGGATTGGTTTCACTTACTTATTAGCCTTATGCGCTAACGAAGCCAGGGTGTTGATATGGGTAGCGAGTCTGCCGGTGAGAAGCTGTCTCCTTCTGGCAGCCAGTACGGACAGAAGCTGTGAATCTCTGGTCGCGTTGACGCTACTCTGAGTGGTGGTCCGACGGACGCCTCCTGGAAACAAGAGGATGGTTCGATAAGAGAAAGAAATACATGACATGGTAGGGCACGTTGCAGCGAAGCACATACTAAGCCTGCTCCTCCATTGAAAATTAAGCACTATCCAACGAATTATTTAAATTTGAAACGTCATTTCGTTTGAAGTACTGAAGTTCTTGTTTGGAATAACTCGCGTAAATATTTCACGTGAGATTCGTGCGATAAAATATGGAAGTCAACGAAAATCCCGCTTAATAAAGACAAGAATAGGGAGTTATCCTTTTTTAAATCACTGTCGTATGACCCTAACGGGATTTTATCGGAAAATCGTTTTAATCACGGAAAATCACACGTCATAGAAACGCAAGCGATTCAAATATGGAGGCGCTGGGCAGATAACGCTATTGGGAACTTATTCAGACAGAATAAATATTTTTAAGTGTCAAGTGGGCATCTATTTATTTTCTCTGGCTCCACTATTATTATTTTTTGTTTACGCAGCATTTTAATTCATACTTTAAAACTTTATAGCAATAAATCAGTGTCTTACATACATTCACACGAACGAATTTCACTAAGCACTCTTCGGAGTTAAACCATTTCTAAGCATAGCAAGCAGTAGTAAATAGGGAGTTTATAAATAAAAAATATCTTTAGCAATAGCATAGGTACCATTTAAAAATAAACGATAAAGTATAATAAATCCTTTAATATGATACATTCCATTTAACATCCTGAGCTGTTATGCTACGATAAGAGCTGTGTGAATTTAAACTATTCGTATTTACCTACAATCCGAAGTCTATTAGAAATGAACAAAACTAATTTCCCTTGCAACTTTCGTGATATACCAATCAGGTTGGATCAACAAGCCTACTCAAAAACAATAGACGACAATTATCAACTAATCGTTAAATCCGAACGGTCGCATGATGACCGCGTAATGAACATGAAATAGAAAATAAAATTTTATTCGATTATACACTTTACTACATTAACTTTAAAGCTATTTTATGTTTTTGTTACGTTTTACACTACGGCTGTTCATGAGAATCACAGTGCGGCCTTCACCTAGAAAGACGTTTTCCATAGAAACATATTTTTATGTCTTTGGCATGAATGAATGGACAACGGCACGTCAAGTAAACGTAAAGTAAACACTGCGGTATTATATGCAGTTGTGATAAGGGCTAGTTTGCAACAAAAGTGGATAGCGTAGAAAATTATTGATTTTCTATTATTTTTTTTTTCCTGAAACACTTATTTGGGTATTAGATTTTAACAATAAAATAAACATTAGAATTGTTATAGAATGGCATAACCAAGTAAAAAAATAATTTCATTAATTTAAACCAAAACTTTTTTTCATTTTTGGTTTCTATTGTTAACTAGCAAACTTTGTTTCGCCCCCAGCCCCGTACCACGGTAATGTTATCTATACAGTATTGTAACTCGGCCGACTCTTTGAAATAAATACCTACCCTAGCCGCGCGGTAACTCACTAAGCTTTGCGATTGCTTTGCGACAAAAAATATATTTTGTGGATTGAATAGGTAGAAAAATAGCGTGTTGTTTTTTGATAGGTAGATTTAATTAATAAACATTATTATGTTTAAATACTAATCGGTCTTATAAATTTGCTACAGAAAAATATGTGTGCCTTGACTGAGACGTTCGGAATGCTTTATTATTAAATT
The DNA here is from genome assembly GCA_963924145.1 of Pyrausta purpuralis. Taxonomy (NCBI): domain Eukaryota; kingdom Metazoa; phylum Arthropoda; class Insecta; order Lepidoptera; family Crambidae; genus Pyrausta; species Pyrausta purpuralis. The sequence goes on along the minus strand of OZ001648.1, from coordinate 1,249,040 downwards.
TAAAAGTATAAAAATCCGCATTTTAATATAAAGCGTACTTTAAAAAAATCATACAACCAATAACAGCACAATATATCCTATTCGTTATATTAAAAAGTACTTAAACTTATTTTTCGTGAAAGAAATCGCGCGGCTGTTGTTAAAAAAACAACATACCGTCCGCTCGTCACTGTGGCACAGTTGCGGCGACTGTCTGCGTGCCGAACGCGTGCCTAAATCGAGGCGCGTAGGTATAACACGCGTTTCGTCCGTTTGTATGAAGTTGGAATACTGTATAGATAACATAACCGTATCCGACCCTGTCACGTCCAGACCCGTAATTTTAAAAGATTAGTGGTCCCAGAGGACATTGTTTCGCTCCGGCCCCGGCCCCGTTGAACGGGATTAAAGTATCCTATATCCTACTCTCGGTTCTAAGCTACCTCCCCACCGTTTCGATAAATTTAGGATATGAGATTTTTAACAATAAAACACCTAATCATTGAAATCGTCCTTGAGTAATGGCATGACCAAGTAAAAAAAAATGATTTCATTAATTTAATCCAAATTAATTGATGTTTAATGTTAATTTAGAGAACAATGAAAAATAAAAAAAAAAAACAAAAATTGCACTCCGGGAGTGCCGGCAGAAGTGAAAACTTGTATATCAACGTTGTGCATTTTTGATTTTTTGGAATAGTTAGGGAATAATTTTGAATGAATTGCTCTTATTATCAATATAAAAGTACTATCATTTTTGTGATAGAATACAATAATAATAATAATAATAATACAACTACTACTACTTCCAATATTACTAACGCAGCTCACTTGGCTAGGTCCGTGAGTTTGTCGTGTTTACCGAAAACACTTAGTTTTTCGAGAAAACATTTCTTAAGTGAAGATTATAATAATAATAATAATACTAATAATCGAACCCGGGACCTTTGGTGCAGTCGGCGCTTTGAAGTGCGACCCTCCCACCGCTGCGCCACCAAGTTTATCGATGGTTTAGAATATTTTTAACACTCACAGTGTCATATTTTATATTCATAAAGATGAAATAGGAACCATTTTTTTTGTGCACGGGCGGGACTCGAACTAGCAACTTCTAGGCTAACCGGGCCAAACGCTCTACCAATTGAACTACTGTGCTGTCGGTCCGACCTTGCGAAATTTGTGGTCTCTTATGGATACGTCATTATGCGTGACGTTTAGCATTATCTACCTGTCTGTTTATGCAACAGTGGGCCAAACACTTATTCTTTACAAAAAAAATTCAACTTGGCTATTGATGACGCTTCGCTATCTAATGGTTTATACATTATAAACATAATACTCTTAAAACTGTTTGTTTAGCCACCATAATCAATTTAACCATCTTAGCCGCCTTTTATTGTCAAGTTTATATGTGGTACTTAAATTTATTGTAATATCAAGGGCAATGAAACTATGAACAATAAGTACCTATAAATATTAGTTATTGCTTATCTCAAATATGCGCGTAGGATTCTCAGCCTTCGCTTCCCTAATGAAACATCTAATTTATTATTGTTCCAATGCATCGCAAATCTGATCATTCTCATCAACAAATAACCGCTTGTCGATAATAAATAGCGGTCTTCTTATCAAGATCGAGATACGGTCTTAAATCGATTTTATATCGATAAACGCACTTGAGAACCATCGGTTTATCTTACGCAATAAGCGGTGGAAAAATTGACCGCAAGAATGAAGAGTGCTTATGCAAAAGTGTTGTCTACACGCTTGGATCAGTTGCAGGTTGCGTATTTTATTTTTATTTTTATTTTTATTGGAATAAGTGCAAGTTACAAACTGGTTGCAATTGAGAATTTAATTTTGAAACAATGATGTACTTTAAATAAAATAAAAATATTATATTTTAGACCAACAATATCCATACAGGTTAGTAACAACAAACACTTATAAACTATGTTAGTAAGGTGGAACCACAAAACAATTGATTAAGGCCAGGCAAGATAGGTTCACCGATTCGCACATTTGCACATGCAACCCGGTGAACCTATTACTACAGAATCCATCTGTCCTCGAATCAACCTTAGGATCCTGTTGGCGCTGTAGTGTGTGTAGCCTGTAGTTGTACTTTTATGGATAAATATTAACAATCTCTTTTTAATCTATTCATTAATAAACGGAGGTAGCTAAGATTGGGTTGTTTACTTTATGCTCCCAAGCTTCCAACCTTATATCACGTGGATATGCAACACAACAGCGGCTCTTTCAAATGTTTGTAAGCTTAGTATGTCTTCTTGTGTCATTAAAAACGGTTTATTTATCCACTTTTAGATTAAACACACAACAACAATTAAATATAGTTCCATAAAGCTACTACAAAATCAAACCAGTATTTTCGCTCGTTTCCTTAACCTTGGACCACAATAACCCTTAACTTATTATTACGGTTGTATTATCGTCATCACGATAACGGTCAGTGGTCAAAACTACTCGACTACGCATGTTGACGTTAAGTAACTATGACTTAACGGACTGCGGTGTAGTTTGTTTATCAGACCGACTTGCTAATGGGCTACGTCTGTTATGGCTAGCGGTTATTTTATTTGTGTAAACAGAAGCACGGAATAGCGGCCCAATTCAATCAAGACGATTGAGTTGCATCATATTAACTAAGTACTTTTAAAGATCTGTCAAATCTCAATAGAGATGAGTCAAGACCTTAGAAACTGCAGGCCAGAGCCAACGCCATCGGCGAATCATTGAACAAGAGCTTAGTTGTTGAGTAGTTTAAGAAAACGCTAAAATATACTGAGTGTTCACTTTCTTTTCCTTTCCCCAACTCGTTTATATATCCCTTCCTTCCATTTCTTTAAGTTGCTCCTTTTTAAATCTATCCTCTTGGCCTCCCTGGAAGTCCTCAAATTGACGTCTCGGGGGCCACAGTGGTAAAAGGGTAGGCTACATCTCGGCTTGCCCTTGACTCCCTTATCCATTTAACGATAACACCCTTCCCAACCCATGATAACTGTATGTTGTATCAAGAAAAACGCAATGATAATAAATAAAGCTTAAAAAAGTATGTAAGAGATACCCAAACACAGACAGATACATTATCTGGGGGTGGTAAGAACCTCCAGATATTATCAGGGATCATCCAGCTTTGTCATACTAGTATTATGTTGGTATATTTAAATTACGATCTTTAAAAATTACATTAGACGACCTCTCCAACCTTCTCTACTTGACCCATCAACAGCCCTGTTGGGCCAAGGTTAACATCATCAAGACGCTAAAACCATATCCTCGCCTATAATAAGTCATAATTAAAACGTTTGATTTTATCGCGAACAATTGGCGAAGATAAATGAACTCTCAAATCCAACCAAACACTTTCAAGATTACATCTCATTTCGAAACCATTTTCAAGAACCATTCATGTCTGTCAACTCATATATTTTAATAACAGACAGCAGATATTAGTAGATTAGAAATAATTACAAATATAACGCCTTTTAATTACTGTAATATTTTGTAATTGTTCATTGTTTAACGCCCAAGCTGTCGTGTCGAGGCCAAGTGAAATTGATTTTAGATGGCGTTGCGCTGATGATTTGACGTGTGTAGGCAATTATGGTGTGTTGTCACTCAGTCTGCCCCCATAGAGCACAGTAGCAAAGCAAAATAGATCGGCCAGTCGACCAGTCCAATCTTTTATGATGTTACTCATTTAATTTCCAGCTGCCCTGCATTCTCAGCTCATAAATACTCTTAAAGAAAAACTGTTATAACTAATTACTAACATTGTTTTAAGCCAATTGTTACTAACACTAATATGGATTCTGTCCGAAATAAAAGGTTTTTATTTTCATTTTAAATACCTTTATATAAATATGTTTATCCTTAGGTAAATAAAAATCCAGTAATAAAGTAAAATAATTATGTTATAATTTTTCAATTAATTTGTCAAATTAATTCCAATAAGAGAGCTTGAGACCTGATTTCGGATATTTCGATGTCATATACCAAATTAGGGGCTCGAACTTCAGCTTTTTTCTTATGAAGTTATTGGAAAAACTTTCTCGTTGAAAGTACCAGACACTCTGGGGTTTAAGCTACATTTTAAATTTGAGACGGACTACAGTCAGCTCCGCAAATAGGATAAATAAACGATTTTTTATCAAATGATGCATGTACCCATGAAGTAGATCCCGTCTGCGGGATTTAAATGTTGGAGAGCGAAATGATATTACATTATTGAAGGTTAGTGGCTTTACACCAGACACCAATTGCATTCTTTTGTAACCATAAGGTGATTAGGCGTCCCATCAAAATGAGCTGATGGTTGTGCTTTATCTGTGACATAGCTGATCGTGTGAATGCTCGTTTTAATTAATGTTTGAAGTAATAACATAATAACAACAAAACTAGCAAATACACTATTGTCTTTGGAAAATTAGAATGCTCTATTTTAGTATTTTCTGATGCCTGAAAGAGGCAAGTTAGTAGCATAAATTATAGTATGATAAGTTCGGTGACTTTTCCTAAAGATTTTTGAACACATTGTTTACTAAAAAGTGACCTGTGAGTTTTAGTTCAGTGATCAAATCTTAAAACTTTTTAAGAAGATTTTGTCTACTAAAATATTTATTAAAAAAAATGTCTGCACCTCCAACCAATTAACAGTAGCCAATTTAGCATTACTTGTATCAGCATGTTAATCGTTATTAACCAACGTAGGATTTAGAAGGCAAAATGATTCAGTTCTAATGTTTAACGGATAGGATCGCTTGCGCAACTAGGCCTATGCCTGGAGATCGTTTAGCAAAGGGTCCGAAGGCTGGGAAATTTTGCGTTACGAAACATCGCGTAGCGGTTGGCGATAGGATTGCGCTGTGATTGAATTAGGATCGGGCAATTTAGGTTCTATAGCAGAGCGATGCGATTAAATAATAGGTAAAGTGTTCAGGCTTTCAACTTAAGCAAAGTTCAAAATGTATTTCAATCTTTATTTTGTAAACAGCTGATATATTAACCTCGTAAAGATCTATTAATTTAAAGACTCGGAAAAAGCCTATTTATTATTAACGTAGAGTATTCCCTTTATTATATGACGTTATTTTATCTGAAGAAATATCTTTTAGTCTATAAATTACCAGCATATGTCCCAATCTTAATTGAATTGATTATCTGAAAGAAGTATAACTGCAGTGAAACCTGTACTGTTAAATTCTCACATATAATCCTACCAAACTTAATTTTTCTATAGATACTTGTATCATGCTACATTTTAGCCTCAGTAGGACTGTCCATTTGCAAACAGAATATCTATGTCCTAATTGGAGCGGATCTCGGCGATCCCTTTCGCTTGGCCACTCGAATGCGTTGCATTATTATTAACTTTATATTGCACATTCAACCTGTGAGTGAAATAAATGGTCAAGACGTAAAGGGCAATTGATTCAGTGCATACGTATAGCTCGGCACTCGATGCTTCCTAGCTCAAATCGATTTTCGTGGGCATAATTTATTTTATTGATTTATTTTTACGCTACGCAGAAAACATAAGTGATTCGGACCATTGAAAAAATACCTACCTTACTAAAAACATATATTTAATAAAACTTGTCAAATCTAAAATTATATATGGAACTTTTAACACACAAAAATGGAAGCCTTTTTTTGTTGAACTATAGCACTTAAGTCGGAGATACAAAAATGAAGAGCTAAGTTACTAAACTATTATCTCTGGACTGATAAGTTAGTAATGAATCCACTTCATTTTACGATAGGTATTTTATCCCACAATACTATTTTAACACCTAAGCCGATTGCGACCGAACAAATCTGCATTCTTACAACACAAACGGTACAACAATAAAACCAACATTCCCATGTTCTCTGTCGAGCCTTTCCGCACCGAACAAAAACCATAGACTATTGCAGAACTGAGCATTGTGTGGGACAAAATAAATAGTAATTAGCTTGGGCAATGACCCCAATATAATTGATAGAGATTTTTTCGAGCTAATCGGAATTCAGCAAAGGTGAAATTGTAGCAAAAACAAATCTATTAGCTGCTTAGGTGAATTACTAATTGTAACTAAGTTTTTCTATTCTCATTGTTCTCAGTCAGCCCAAAGCCTTCGAGTTCATTATTTAATTAACACGATTGTGATACCTAGGGACTGTAAAAATCATAAAACCTCTTTGATGATAGTCTCATTCCGAGTCAGAATCATCGCAATTTCAACTACAAGTTACCCCTTCGTGAGTCAAATAGCACCTTCCGAAGTGCATGCTTGTTTTATCTTCTTGAACTGTCTGTATACCCTTCGCTTTTCAGCCCTACAAACTTGGATTGCTTGCTTGATTATGTGTCCTTTCGATCATGTGATCTTGTGTAACAGCGAGATCACAGTCACTGTGCCACCTTAAAATCATTTCCACCTCGCGTCGTCTTTGTTTGAAGTGACGCCCATTTTTGTGTCGTGTGTGCAAGACACTTCGAATTGAAAGTGATAAGGCGACAGAGAACCTCATCCGTACAGAATTAGTATAAGTGTAAAGGAGGGTTCTGGAGTTGTGGGTCAGATCATAAGTCACACATGCAGCGGTGCGCAGGCGCCGAGACCGCGTGTAGCTCACGACCCCATTGCCGGTCACTGTACTGCGGCATAGTGCAGGTGTTGATAGAGCTGGGAAAATCTATCGGTATCCGCTATCTGGTTTTCTCGTGTTTGTATTTGGATACAACTCTAATATCAGATGCCTTACTCTGTGGGATATTAGGTCGGTTTTAGTGAATAACATTGTTTTTTTTTTATATAAAACCAACACACTTAAGTACACGATTTCAAAAATCTCACTTGATATCTAGGAGGTGTAGTACCTGCGCTATTGCTATTTACTCAGATTTACTATTAATAATTCAATTAAGTTTATATTATTTATTATTGTTTTCCACTTGGATGAATTAACCACTGGATATGAAACGCAAGAGCAAATGTATGAAAATATCATTAGCCAATTTCTGCGGGGCGGGGGGAGCTTGTCGTGTCAATTTTTGACATTTGGTGCATGAAAGTGTCGATATTTTTTTATCGATATGTGCGGAACGAATGAATGAACGAATCTTTTGTAAAAAGACATATAATTTTTATCACTAAAACAATAAATTACATTATAGACTAAAGATGTTTTATGCACAAACCATCGAATGAACAACTGAAACATAGAACGTTTATATGAGCGGTCTGGCAAGTTACACTATATAGAACTTCCTAAGACATTGTGAAACCGCCCATAAGTACATACAGCCCAGCACCATTTAAATCCTCCAAAAATCTACTGCTTAATGGGATAATTAAGCAGTAGATTTTTGCGTTGGCATTAAATCACACTGGTGTTAAATGGATACCACATATTCGGTAATGTTTTGTGGGGATACATTTTGTCTCCCTTCGACCCACATTATATACCTAAATGGATCCACAAGAAATCTGAAATTATATTTTAAAGATGTATTGTCATAAAATATGAAGTATAAAATTTTAAAGCAAACTGTTGTATTTTTTAGATTACCTTAATCTAATCTCGAGTGAAACATTTTATTTTAAAAGAATTTATATGAAAAAAATAATAAATGTTTATCGATACGATTTATCGACAATTATCAAGCACAATTTAAATTAAACTGACAAGAGAACGAATGATAAACAAACGACAATCCTACCGTATAAAGTATACATTATCTTGTTGATTTTGTAGTAACTGACCACCACTTTTTTAAATGGCAATGTAACTTTTCTCTTGGAAAACACATTTCACTATTTTCATGAAAAATATCAGTTTTTTTGGGATAAAACGTTACTTACGGATGAAAATGAATATTTTTTGTCTTGCCGCTATAATTTTTACACAAAAATAAGCCACATTTACCCATTTTTTCCGTCAATGTTTCCCACTGAGCTCTATCACCGTACTGACAAGACGTCACCTGTAAGTGAGGCCAAAAAGCCCGCTTCGTGGCTAAGGGGGCACAAGCGAAATTGCCCGTCATTGCGCGTCCAGTGGTTTATTCGTCCAAGGTTTTCCACTATAAATATTAATATTTCCTTTTTTCCTTATTTTTCCTTTGGACATTCCCACACAACGCCATCTAGTCCCAAAGTAAGCTACTCAAAGCTTGTGTTATGGGTGCCAGACAACGGATAAAATACTTAAATACTTTTTGTTTGTAAATACATACATGATATACATAGAAAACACCCAGACCAATACAAACAGACATGTTCATGCACACAAATGTTTGTATTGTATATAAGCACGTTCATTCCACCTTTTTGGGCTTTACAATCCATTAACTCCAAATTCATCTCTCAAATAAAATCATTGTTCTGTCTTTATCTCTCAGAAGTCATGAATATCGACAAAACCGTTTTCTAATGGCAATTATTTACTCATCACTAAACTAACGGTCCGCATCGCTGGCCACTATTATGCGATTGTGCTCACTGAAAATGCAATGTGCATACGCAGATGTTATCACCAAAACTCATAGACGAATCATTCAAAAATCCGCTTTATTGCTTTTGTAATAAAAGCTGTACGAACCCAAAAACGTGATAAATGATCGTGACTCATCTCGGCATAGTCACGCACAGCTTGGAAGGGTTTGTTGAGTTGTAGATGGTGGTTCGTCCTTAAGAATGAACTCAAGGTGATTTCGCAGATTACGGTTGGTGTTTAATTGACCTGAAAGATTGAAATTATCAATTGCTAACCACGATACCTACTTACGTCCACCGACAAGATGGACAGACGACCTTGTAAAGATCGCGGGATCACACTGAACGCAGACCGCTTGTAATTGTTCGTTGTGAAAAACCGTGGAAGCAGTTGACTTCTTTTGGCGGATAATGATGATGATGATGATAAGGTGCTTTTCGATTACAAAAATATATTCGATTGTTGCTCAGAACACATAGACATAATTGAAGTAGGTCATTATAATCTAAACACGCTTAACGCAGTGTGTTTTCGATCTGACCTCAATTACTTCACCCACGTATTCTTCGGGAAATTTTATGGTTAAAATATATAAAGTTAATAGGACAAGGAGGGTCGCATCCATCGCTCCTCTGAGTGAGAGGCATTTTAAAAATTAACTTTGCAAAACTTTCGGTGCACATTCTAACTCATTTAATTTTCATTGTCTGTATCCCACCCACATAAATGACGCCTTATTTAAAAGCTGATCAAATTTCCTATCGTTTGATAACATAATCAACTAGACATACTGAAAATAACAAACAAACGTCATAGATTTTTTTGAAAATGTAGGTTCTTGGCATATGTTTATATTTGAAAAGACTCTAATCCCTGTTGATTTTTTCACCATAACTCATTTAAAAATATTGCCCCCCAGCTGTGATTATTCGTTAAATAAATTACATTTACGTTACGATCCAACCAAAATTAAACGCACAGCATGTAACACGGTTATTGATTGAGCTCCAAATCGCATCCAATGTCATCTGCTAAAAACCGACAGCTGACGAAGATGGAATACCTAAATATAATCAAACATCACGAAATTAAAAACGATACATAAAAAAATATAGCGAATTCAGGAAGCAACATACGTGTACATTTCCTGGTTCTTCTTTAGGAAGCCACACATTGTGATTACAACGATGTAAACAAAAAAATAATCGTACAAAGGATCGTTAATAATATTCATGTTCTGCGTGCTTTTTTATCTCCGAACAGAGAAGTAGCAAAGAATAAATATTTGCATATCAGTTTTTTTTTTAAATATTGGACACCAATCACATACATTGCTCTGATCCCAAAGTATGTAGCCAATGCACTTGTATTATGGAAATCAAACACATCGGTGGTACCATAACACCCAGACCCGAGACAATATAGAAAAGATCGTTTTTTACCTTGACCTGACCGGGAATCGAACCTGGAACCTCACGAGATGGCGACGCTTGAAACCAGCGTGCTAGCCACTCGACCACAGACGTTGTCAAATGTCACTTGAAAATCATTAATCCTGAACTTTTAAAAGTTATAACACTGAATTTTAAAAAAAAACGGAGGCAGTAACTGTTTAATTGGAGCTGCTTACCTTAACTCCAATTCAAACTGATGCAACATTCATCCACTAATACTTATCGACACGAGATACTTACTTAGTGAAGACACTGCAAAATATTACTTCTCCAACGAAGCGCATTGACTTTTACATCAATAAGCGGGCAAGTGAAGCGGAGAGTGATCTCCTAAATGTTACTGGGGACATGCTCTTGCGCAATGCTTGCCCCAGACGGTTCAGTATTCAGGCTAACTACAGCTGTTCGAGAACTACTATTAGAATCGATCACTCTATAGACAAGTAGGTTTAAGAGATTATAAAATTGACGATACGTATTGAAATAAAGAATTAGGCGATCTTATGTACCTCCAAATGGGCTTGAAGCAAATGTGGTTATTTTTTCAGTTTAGAGTAAGACCTCTTACACACTGCGTCTTTAAGCATCGATGCAGTCGCGCACCAAAATTTAATTCATAATTTGACGATTTCCAGCTCATGTATTGCGATTGTATCGACGCTATCGCGCGTTAGCATCGCGACTGTATCGATGCTGAAAGAAGGGCAGTGTTAAAGGTTGACGTTTTGCGACTGTATGGATGCTAACAAGCGTTAGCATCGCGACTGCATCGCTACGAAAAGTCGCAGTGTGTAAAGAGGGTCTAAAGGCTACTGAAAAACCATGAGCTGAATTGCAATTCGATGTCATTTGTTTCAAATCAAAACCGATTTTCCATTGCTGCATATTATATAGCTTTACGAAGTATTCGATATTAAATTGCACAGTTGCAAAAATACAATTATCTGCGAAGTGCGGATTCCATACTGTGAAAAATTTGCGAATAATTAACACCAACTAAGCTAGTTGCAAACGAATCATCACAATACCACCAATTACAAACTTACATAAAACAATAACCAGACTGTGTCCAATTTGTAAGCAATCCGACCATTCTGGTTTGTATTTTAATTTCATGCTAGATGGTTTTAATCCTAAACGCATTTTGCAATATCGGAAATTATTCCTTGCCAATTATTTTTTGTCGTTTCATAAGTACTTAGTAAGTATTTGCATCCACCTTCGTCCATTGCTAAACGGTAAAAGACCAATTTGTTCTTCCTTTACAAAACTATTATTACTATGTCTTTGTGAGGATTTGTCGTTTTCAAAGTGGTTAGGTTCGGGGCTATATTTAAATCAAGGCAAAATCAATCAGTCAATGAATGGACCCACGCTACATCCGATTACCGATTTTCACGTGGGAAAATCCACAATCGAACTGTTATGCAAATATCTATTTGTGATCTAGCATAACTAACTTATAACTACGCAAATTTTTATATTATGTCGCAATTAAAGCACTCAATATTGGCCCTGATAAAATATACTTATGTTATTATGCTCTTTTTGGTTTTTTTTTAGTCTTCAGATTATGTGGAACTACTCGAGATAAATCTAACATTTATTTATTTATTTTCACAAGGATAAACTTATATACTCCTATGTTATCATTGCTTTGGACAGTTCTGGGCAAGTGCAAATAGAAACAGCGCATAAAACAGGCAGTGGTAACTCAATATTACTCACGGTAATATTTTTCTAATGGCACCAAAGTAGGTTTTACACAGTAGGTGTCCTGTGTAGTCCCCCTAGCCAATTTCGACTACGGTGGCCAGTCTCAACGACTAACCGACTGCGCGGGGCATAATTTATAGTGCACTAATGTGTGTATGCATACATATTTGCACTCTCTATTCCTTTCACTCTCGTAGCCCGATGGGACTACAACCTGACACGACCGGAGAGAGACCAGGTGCACAACCGACAGCTTTACGTGCTTTCCTAAGAAACGTACGTAACGCTTTACGTGCTTTCCGTGCACGTACATGCTTTACGTGCTTTCCTAAAAAAACGGTTTTTTTATTGTCTACCTAAAAAGACCTACTAAAAGTAACTAACCTATCGTTAAAATTAACCCTATATTCCCAATAAAGACTTCACTAGGTGTGCCGTGACGTTGCTCGCAAAGTCAACTGCATCATCATACGTGAAAGTCTTACCTCTTTAGAAGTACCTACAATGTAAGTTATGATTGAAAGTGACTTGCATCAGCTGCTGCCTGCTGCACAATGCAATGCACACGTAATCGGTGAACTCAACAAATAACTATCCGCCGACATATCCCGATACTGGCGTGCGTTATCAGCACGACCGAGTTGCATTCAGCTTGGGTAGTGGTAGCATAAGCAACACAAACTATATTGTTATTTACGTGGCCTTATTTAGTTTTTGTACATAATCTAGTAGCTAATTGACATCAGTTAAAGTATTTTGCTTTAGTCATCACTAGAATTAAGCGATTCACTCAAATAAACTGCATGTCAAATGCTTGTTAGTCTATTCATAAATAGTGTGATATCATGAAGAAAATAAATACCTACCGTTTATAAAATATGCCTAACTTACCAAATAGAGTAGGCTTTTTGGTAAGGAAGGAAAATAATATTAGTGCCCCTAGCCGATTTCGACTACAGTGGTCAGTTTCAACGAAGAGCCAACTGCGTGGAACATATAGTGCACAAGTGTGTGGCCAAACACAGGTGCACTCTCTGTTCCTTTCACTCTCATAGCCCGATGAGACAACAATCAGACACGACCGGAGAGACCTGAGGCGCAAGACCAAAGTCTTTACGTTATAGTGCGCAAGTGTGTGCGAAAACACAGGTGCACTCTCTATTCCTCTCTCTCTCATAGCCCGATGGGACAGCAATCTGACACTACCGGAGAGAGATCAGGCAGAGGACCAAAGGCTTTACGTTCTCTCCGAGGCACGGAGGTAAAATACCACCAACTTCCAAATTCCGGGCTACCCTGTGAATTTCTGAACAGAAAAACACAAATACATATTTCCAACCAGGGAATCGAACCCGGGTCCTCTGGCGGAGCTATCGCTTTAAAGTGCGACCCTTTAACCGCTAACCTAACCGCTGCACCACCGAGGTAAAATGAAAATGTAACGTGCTAATATAGAAAAATATTTTGTATTTTGCGTTTGTATAACTTTTTATCCTATCGCTACATTCGCAGCTAGTGCAACAAAGTGAACAAGTGTTTCCCGTGCACTAAGCTCTTACGTTGCGCACGAGTTTCACGCCGTTACTACGATAAAGGTTCTCCGGTTCTTACTTGCCACTTATTTATCGATAGGGTTGGGCAATTTTATCGCCAGTAAGGCAGTAGGATGCTCTGATAATGCTTAGATAGGGAGCAATGCAATGCAAAATTGCAGCTTTCATGAAATGCAGGTGTTGTATAAAACTGAAGTAATCCTTGATAACATTGCAATATTTTGCTTTGAAATTCATAACATCGGAGTCACTCTATTTTTTAAACTTGTCTATTTGACTTAGCTTGTAAAATTCAGCAGTGGAAACGCATAAGGCTAGTGTGTTATTATTTTAATATTTACCCCTTAAAAAATATTGTTTAGCTTTTGTGTCCTTAATAAGGAAAATTAAATAAATAAATTAATAATATTCATGACAATGATAGGCTGTTTTGTGATTATGTTTCTATCACGACTGGCAGATATAATGTTTTTTTGAAAGCTCAAGTTAGTACATAAACTGTGTAAAAGTTATTTTGCATCATAATTTTCGTGTTTTTAAAGGTTTTGAAAACGAATTTTACTTCTATCTTCGTATCTGCCTGAGTTTAATTATGATTGTATTAATACTATCTGGCCCTGTTAAACTGCAATATCTCAAAGCTAGTAATTACCCAAGTATAAATAACTAACACAATATGACACCTACTCCGCCATATTCTCACCGACCCACAGTTCGCACACAATAAATCAGACCGGCGCAGGCGCACCGATTTGCTTTATGTTGCATAAGCGCAATGTGGAGTATGTGGGTGCGCTGAATCAACACACAAGTATTCGTTAAGGACTGAAGTTGATTGCCTGAAATTGGTTGAAGTGAATACTTGAACGGTTTGGCAAGAGCAAGTTATTTCACGGCGAATGGTTTAGTTGTAAAAATTAAAGCGATACTACTATTGTGAAAGTGCCTACAAAAGATTCGCATGACCTAAAGTGTAAGTAATTGAATTAAGATTTTATAGTTATTAAGAAAGTATTTAACTATCTTTAGCATAGGTTACTATTATTAGACAAAATAATGCGTTACTCTTATCTAGACTTCATTTGAGTTAGCAACCTTTATTGTTATACCTACATACGATATATACTATACAATCACCAAGAGTAATTGCCAAAAAACCTTGTTCCCATTACCCACAACAAAACAGTATCATCAAATCCACAGTTTCAGATATCAAGTTGCACTTACAACCGCATCGAATGCAAAAGGTTGCACCTTTTACGTTTGGACAAGCTCCGGACTATAATAAAGTAAATTATTTTGACACTTGTAGTTTCATTAGAATTTAATATTTGGCTGAATATCAAGATTCACACCAAGAGAACGGACCTCAAAACATTTGAAATCCAGTAAAACACCAGTTAGTGGGCATTTTTGAAAATGATCCCTGAAAGGGTGGAAATAGGGTTTAATTTTTTTTATGACACTGTCATTTATAAAACTAGAGCCTAGAAACATTGCAGATAGGTCTATTTTATATGCAATGTTCGAAATTTGGGGATCTGCAGCCACCACCCACTACAGCGAAGTCAATTCAAAATTATCAAGGTATTATTTCATTATCCTTTCCGCACACCAAGTAAAGAACTTTATATAAAAACAGGATTGTTCAATTTATCACAACAATACAAATATAACACATGCATCTTTATAAAAAAGGCATTAACAAACACTATTAAGACTAACATAGAACTTAATATTAAGAGTAGTAAACATAACCTTAGAAATAGATATAAACTCAAGACAAAAACACCGAGGACCAACTATGGCAAAAAGTCTGTTAGAGGGAGCAAACCTATTTAACGGTTTGCCAAATGACCCAAAAGAATGCGAAAGTTTAAATACTTTTAAAAATAAGGTATGGATACATATAGCAGCAAGTACCGATGCGTGAAATGTAGAACATAATATTTAAGTTTTTCTCATTTTAAGTGAAATGTAAAATTTCTTATGGGAATAAATTTGTTAAAATCTATGTGAGAAACAACCTGTGGAGTAGGTACGAAATTTCTATGATCAATGAAGAAAATAGAGTGAGGCCGAAAAGTTGCTTAAAAGGTCCGTCAATTTCACTGGTGAAGCTTGAAACCACCGAAGGAACTAGGACCATATTAGTCCAAGAAAAAGTAAAATGTTTTTAGATATGACAGTGGGGTGCATAAAAAGAGCCTCCCCGCGGCGCACCCTGGAAACAGCTAGTCACCGTAACGGAGTGGCTAAGGTGGCGAATCTTTTTACCACGGCAAATGGGCGATCCATGCAGATATGACAGTATTCCAACTTCATAGAAACGGACGAAGTGTGAGCTATACGTACGCGCCTCGATCTCGGTATGCGCTCGGTACGCAGACAGTCGCGACTGTGCCGCAGTGACGAACGGATGGTGTGGTGTTTTGATAGTGCTTTTTGTTAAAAGACCGATTTACTATTTAATCGTAAACATGTTTTTAAAGTAAAATTTACCAAAAAACACTCATTTTTATTAAACAGTTCCTAGTCCATTAACAAAGTATTTTATTTTGACGACCCGTCTGGTGTAGTGGTCAAGAAATCACCTACTACGCAGCGGGTGCGGGTTCGATCCCCGCACAATGCAAACATTTGTGTGCATGAACATGTCTATTTGTATTGGTCTGGGTGTTTTCTATGTATATCATGTACGTATTTACAAAAAAAAGTATTTAAGTATTATATCCGTTGTCTGGCACCCATAACACAAGCTTTGAGTAGCTTACTTTGGGGCTAGATGACGATGTGTGGGAATGTCCAAAGGAAAGGAAAGGATTTGTTTATATAAAAAAAGTATATTTACAGTCACAAAACTAAATGGAAACACAAAGTAGGCAAATGTAATTAAAATGCTGGAGGCGGGCAGCCCTATCGCTTGTTTACGTACCGCGCGGCTGTGTGCATTTATTTTAAAACAACAATACTGTATATATAATATTACCGTGTTTTACTACCCACTAGACCGAATTTACATTATTTCTCAAAATCCTCAGTTTCAGATATCAAATTTCAATTACAACCGCATCGAATGCAACTGTAACCTTTAAGGCTAGATCGGACAAGCTCCGCCCAGCCCAATGTTCTTTGCAATAATAATAATTGAAAATGGTTTCGACACTGGTGAAAGATCATCTTGAAGGGTCGGGAGGCCATCACAGCTGTTAGTTGAGTCTGAAACACTCGGCATTGACGTGCCAAGTGCTAACAAGCCAAGTAGTTATTAGTCGCGTGTTGCGTTGTTTTAGATTAACTAAGAGAATTAATTTTGTATTTATGTATTGATTTTATTCTTTATTGCACTGACAAAACTAAAGTACAAATGGCGGACTTAATGCTTAAAGCATTCTCTACCAGTCAACCATTGGGTGAAGCAGAAACGGTTTGTAAGGTAATTCAAGTTCGTTTAATTATTATGATCCAATTTACTCAAAATATTGTGAGTACCTATAAGTCTGTACGACGAGTATATTGTACCCTTATAGTTCCGTCAAGTCTGTCTGTCTGTCAGTCCGACCGTTGTCACAGCCACTTTATACTGAAACGATTAGCATTACACAGATAAAACTTATTAAGTAGGTGTATCCCGTTACAGCTTTTCTATGCCTATACAAATAAAATAAAACTGGTTTGCCCAAACCCATGCATGTGGGGTGTTCACAGATAGGTCTTTTAAAATGTCATCGAGGCTCCCAAATATTTTTTTCTGAAATTCTAACACTTGGGAGATAGACGCTTCCAAAGTAGTAAAATGGGCGTACGAGATGAAACCAGTAGTTTTTAAGATATGTCACATTTTCAACAACCGCAAGTATAACTTTGTCCTTCATACAAATACTCCAAAAAACAAAGTTCTTTTTGCTGCGAACAAAATATTGTGGTATTTTGGCTAAGAGGAACCCTAATTTAGTTAAAGTTGTCATGGAACCCGCACTTGGACGGTTTTTTTACTGTAGTCTAGCTAACCATGTAATAAAGTGTAATCAATCTCTTTAAATAAGCACTCGTCTACGCACTACTTCCTTTCGGTAATACCTCATTACACCAGTTAGTTAAAAAGTTAACAATCACACACATACATAATGCAAACATTCCATTCTTCTATTAAAACTGTTCTTGAACTAATGCTATTATGCTAAGCAATTGAACTTTTTGCCTGAACAGATCACTTAGACCAACTATTTTAACCACTGTTTATGCAGTATGAATTTATTGGATACTGCAATCACTTTTTGCATTTGTAATAAAATCTGTAGAATTACATCTATGGTAACTGCTTGGGATATCTAGATACTTTTGTTCCCTAGGAACTTTCTACATTATTCAAAAACCGGCCAAGTGCGAGTTGGACTCACACACTAAGGGTTCCGCGCCAACTCACTTAGGCAAAATACCACAATATTTTGTTGACAGCAAATATAACATTGTTTTTCATAGTATTCGTATGAATTTAAAAACTTCTAGTTCGATCTCGTTAAAGTATGTCTACATCATGTTTTTACCACTCTGCTCTGGAATAGTCTATTTCTCAAAAGTTAGACTTTTAGAGATTTTTTTTTGTGAGAACCTCGATGTCCTTTTAAAAGACCTATCCATTGACACCCTACACGCATAGGTTTGACAATATTTTTTTAAAGTTTTAATTTCACGCATGGGTACATATCATTATTTTTTATTTTTTGTATTCGAATTGTAAAGCAATTTACAGGATATATCTACCTGCTAAGTTTTAACTGTGTAATGCTAATAGTTTCAGAATAATGTGGCTGTGACATACGGACGGACAGACAGACAGATTACATTTTTTGCCATTCGGCTATGGAACCCCAAAAGTGACAATATTGTCCTGGTTATAGTGGCAATATTTTTTTAAGTTGGTTGCATCTTTTGAAAATATGAACTCATCTTATAAGTAATTCACATGAGCTTATGCTAGCTTATGAGCTAGCTATAGCTTATATTTTCAAATTTAAGCATCTTATCCGTCCAATCCTAACATTGCCAGTGGCTGTCCTGAATCTGTATGAAATCAATGTTTCCTACACGTTCATTTAGTTATCTTGCAGCAATCATATTATTATGAGTTCTAACAAGTCATTTCCTGATTCGTGTGAACGCCTCACTATAATGTAAAGAAAATAACTTTAATACATTATTATACGTGTGAGATTACAATGTTGGTTTTGAAGCTAAACGATTTGTGAACTTGCAATCTCTACTTGGAGATTGTAATCACTATTATTATGCGGTATTATCCATGTAGACTCAAAAAATAATAATCGCACACAGGAAAAGCTTATTTGAATATATCATTGTTGAAATAAACAATTCTAACCAAAGTCTCATAAATTACCCATATTATGCTACCATGTTTGCAGATCTTACTGATTATAATATCATCATCATCTTAATGACAGGACGTCCACTGCGGTGATTGAAGGCCTCCACTATCGATTTCAGTGTCCGCTTGTAAGGTTTTAATATCGCAAGCAGTTTCCCGCTACTGCAACGTCCGCGGGTTTGCAACAAAATAGTTTTACAATCCTGGATATAAAATATCTTTGAACTTTCCTGAAGTAGAAACTATTTGCAATCTTCATGGTTCACCTGTAAGGAAGATGATATGGTACTTCGAGATGAAAGAGTATTTTTATTAAGCTGAGAATTTTTTTAACAGTATTATCATTTAAACTTTTTAAACCTTTCAGTTAACTTCCTGTAGGTATACGTAATCATAAACCTAATATATATGTCAATATTATATATTTTCAGTAACGGGTACGATTACGTTTTGTAAACATTATGCCCATTTGCCTTCGTCTGACACACGTACCAACTCAATAATTTCCGTCATGTTTTTGACAAGTTAACTCTATTTCCATTACCATGTCACCTCTACTACTATTATCTATTCAGCAGAAATACACGTTTCTATTTTGATTTCAATAAGCCGATTTTCATATAAAGCCACACATTCTATTTTAATCCGCGTGATTCCAGCGACAATTGTTGTTCAGCCTCATTGTGACATGTCACAATGTCAAATGTCACAGTGACCGGGCGAGGCGGCGCAGGCGCAATTACCCGTAACCGGAAGTAGGTGCTATTTGTCATGCGATCCCGCTGTATTTCCGATGCGCTATTTTTGGAGGCTTTAAACTCTCCGCAAGGCTGATTTCTGTTTTTGGATTGCTCGTAAATAAGCGAATTTTATGAATATTAAAAAGGTAAATTAAATGATGTTGTTTTTATATGGTATTCTTGTCAAAATATTCGATAAATATAGCTACTTGTTTTGTAGCATTCTTAATTCCTCTCGTATGTGTTTATCAACAGTCTTTTGTTATGCTTTTGCTTATGCTACCGCCGGCAGCCTTTTGATCCGTGAGCGTTTTGAGTAAAAGGTATACAATACTTTTTTTTTCTAAAGCCTTGTTCTTGGAGTGACACAGAAAAAAATCTTTTCTGTTTCGAATTTTTACTCTTATGAACATTTGCATGATTTATTTTAAAATGTGTGCACTAGTACAATTTAGTCTAGCCAGACATAATAAATCTATTTGACAAAAAAACATTCTACATGCCTCTAGATCCGCGTTATCAAATCGAAATTAATAGCCCAATAAATTCATTGCAACGTAACTCAATCACTTCTTAATTGTTGACCTTAACGGACAGACGGACAGATATACTTAAGTATATTTCATGGCGATTTGTCAATTACTGTCATTAGAATCAGTCCTCTGGTGCTATTGCGCAGTGTCAAAATTTAATGGTGATCTTATTATAAGTAACTCGCCGAAACGCCCACGCATGTAATTATGACGTTTTTAGAGTTCTGTTGCTTTTTTATTAAATATTGGTCACTGCTCTTTGCTTAACCGGGCAAGTGTCGATTTTTTGTCTATAAGAATTTGTTAATACTCCAAAATAAAATGAAAAAATACACGCCAGACAACACTGATGTACCTATTTATTATTATTTTTTATTGTTGTTCTTACAGTGTAATTAGATGACTTTCATAAGTGACGTGTATATAGTCCTAGATTAAAAAAAAATATTTAGATTGAACACACCGATTGTCTTGTTACGTACGAATACCAAAAAACGACCATAAAAGTGGTATCTCCCTTTAAATAAATAACATCCATGACTTAAGTACAAATGTTCGCACTCACCATACAATAATTTGCCCCAAATATTTCAAATAGATGTAGAGCTTGCGTAGATAAGGACACACTATCTGCTGAAATAATAACCTTAAAAGATAGGGGTGGTTCAAACGTGGGCATAATGTGTTTAGATATAAAGTTTAGTTTGTGCTTAATTTAAAAAAATCGAATGTCATATTTTAATCACTGCTACCTTGAAAGTAAAATGACTTTAATAAAAAAATCAAACTCAATTGATCAAGGAAATTAAAATGTTTCTAAAAATAGTGGATTTTAGTTATTGATTATTCAAAATCAAAAATTTTTATTCAATTTAGGACACAATATGCATAATAGTGAATTTTAGTTATATATTTCTGACTAAAGTGAATTTAAGTTATTTATCCTTTCCAACAGTGTGAATTCCTACTGAAAATTCGTGTTCACACTTGGCACTCAATAAACAATAATTTGATCAGAACTATCGGCACATTCACTTTGGAGGCGTTGAAACAGCAATTAATAACTGCAAAATATATAGTAATGATACGTCCATGTTTAATACTTCACTGCTTCCATATTTGCCTTATTTTGTTCCTTATGTCTAACCCAATAAGATCTTAAAGACGTTGGTCATTCGAAGCAGTAGTTTTCGCTGTACAATGATTGCAACTGAATATGCAAAATCGTTTGCGAATTCCGTGTGCTAATGTTGGTGTTATTTTGTATTCAAGTACAAGAATATTGCATGGACATAAACTAATTACAAGTAGAGCAATTTAATTACGTAACGAAATAATTATTATTTAAAGTTACAACCGACTTCATTCCTACTTTTGTACCTTGTGTTGTAGGTATGGTGATGGATACTGAAAACGATGTCAATATTTTCGTACGATTCCGAGTGTATGCCTTCAAATTAATACTTACCAGGCAATCGAACCACAGGTTGCAATCTTATATCCTACATCGTAATGCATATAGGAATTATTAGTATTCTACGTATAATTTTCAATTGAGTGTTTATTAAAATTGTATTAATTTAATAATTTAATTGTAATGTAATTATTAAATTTGTCCCTTAAATAGGAATATTATGAGATATTGTGACGATAATATTGTAATTCGTAGTAAACAATTCAATGAGATTGTAAAATATTTGCGCTATTTCTAATAGCTTTAAAAACTGAAGGGCAATATGCATAACACCTAAAGTTCGTTTATTTTTGCTTGTCGAATCTTGTAAACAATCTTGACATTCCTTTTGACCGAAATAATTATTTTTAAAATAAGATTAGCACTAAACTCACCAACTACATAGGTAATTCAACGTACGAGTAAATCACGAAGATCTTTTGAAATCAAATGTAAATGAATTTTACTGACTGAAATTATTTAAAAGATATAAAAAGATTGATTACGTTTTTCGACTAGCAAAGTAAAACGGACTATACAAAAATATTCCCTTTACCAAAGGCAAATAAAATATGAATTTCATTTACCTAGGAATATAAAGCCACAAACTTTTTGCCATTGTTAATTTATTGTTGCCATGAAATACGGCTCACATTAAATCCAACTCGATATATCAGCCACATAATAAGCAGACAATCCATTATCTGCTTAGCTCAAACAAAGAGGCAGCCTTGCCCCAACAAAACAAAGGTATGAATAAATATACATACACATTATGTATGATTTACATACGGTTGAAGGGTAGGCTAGCTAAGATCATTGCACATTCCAATTGATCCCAAAGATAACCTATTGCCAAAGAAGGTTTATGGTTCGTAAAATTATCTGTATAGGTAAATAAATGGAGTTATTGCTATCAAAAGGGATACTCGGTGGTGTAACTTTACTGCAGAATGCTATTTGATTGAGTACTCTGATAGCTAACTAAGGCCCACTTGCGCATGTTGGTTTAACCTAGAATTACGCTTATCCTGAAGTAAATCATCATTTCTGTCTTGGTCAAATTTTTATTTGACAGAGACAGAGACAGAATGAAGATTTAATTAAGGGTTAGCGTAATCCTGTGTAAACCTACCGTGTGCTAGTCTACCTAAGTACTTTCTGGCAAGGATTTTTTATGATTTTAGTATATTTATGACCATTTTTTCAGGTGAGACGGGTCAGTAGATCAAAAACAAAGTATCACGAGATGAAATTCTGAGTAAACTAACTATTTTTAGTCTTTCTTATGTAGAATAGCCCAGCCTTAAGGCCGATCCGCCCACAACAGTGCCGGCACAGTGCCGACACGTGCCGATCAGTAACGTTTCCATCAGTGTCAGTGAAAGAGGACATTGTAGCATACATTTTGTATGTCGCTACCAGCACTCGTCAGTGCCAGAGACGTTTAATGGCGTTCAGTACTGTTACTGGCACTGTTGTGTGCGTAGAAGCCTATATAATCAGAGGTTACCTAGAAATGCAAATGGGCGGCCGTCAGATTGAAATGTCGATTACGCGCGGTTATCTTGACATTAGCCCCCGGTTAACGTCAGTGAAGCAGTGACACTAACATAAGCAACCTTGAGACAATTTGGTGACTGTTGGTGATTACTTGGATGCTGATCTATTAAAAAAAATTGGTTGTTTGTAAAGAAGGTTTACGATCGAGATGTTTACGTGATAACGGTCCACTCACTCGAACGCTATGCCAGCCTTCGCTCGTGAGGATTCCGCGTGACAAGTTTCACGGAATGACTGGCAGCGCTCGAGATGAGACGGGAGATCGGTCCGTCTCTCTCTCGTTATACCTGTGATCGCGCTCGTGAGGTTTTGGTGTGACACAAGTTTCTGAACATGTCACCCGACTAAAACGATTTTAAAGACGTTATCACGTCAAAAAACTGCATAAATAACGAATTTCTCCGAAGCCAGCACACGGTACTTGTGGTAGTATTATAGTCTCTGTACTTGATTTCGACTACGGTGGCCAGTCACAACGACTAACGACTGCGCGGGACATATTGTAGTGCACGCGTGTGTGCACAAACACAGGTGCACTCTCTATTCCTCTCACTCTCATAGCCCTTAGGGTCAGCGAGCTGACACGACCGGAGAGATATCAGGCGCAGGACCGTTACGTTACGTGCTTTCCGATGCACGGGGTTGAAATACCGCAAACTTCCAAACTCCGGGCTACTCTGAGAATTTCTAAACAGAAAAACCCAGGTACATATTTTTGTCCCGGGTTGGGTTGGGTTCGAACTCAAGACCTCTGGCACTGCCATCGCAAGTGCAACGCTCTAACCACTGCGTCACCGCGGCAGTTACTTGTGGTAGTATTAACTAGTAAAACTATAGCTGTACGAGTCGGACAACATAAATTCAAATAACTTTTACTAGAGAAAGTAGGAATGTATCCTACCTTTTCTTAATAAAAGCTAGTTAAATGGATGATAAATGCTCTATACAAGCTGTTTTAGGTCAGTTAAGAGTATAGTCGTGAATGTACCCATTTATCTTATCACCAATTTTGTTTTACTGGAAAGGTTAAAAATGATTGTTTACGATACTTAATTGTCAAAAGCCAAGAAAAGCCAAAGCTTTCCCAAATATGTTTGGTTCTATCTAAGTACGCGGTATTTTGATTGACGGTCATAAGCTAGAAACTATTTATTATAATATCAGCCAATGTCAACCAACAGAAAACTTTACAAACAATGAAATTATTATTAACATTACGGCATTAAAGTAGTAGTAGTTTAAATGCGATCTCACGCCCACAACCAACATTCTTCCGAGCCAAAGAATTTGTCATTGTCATACAATAAACCAAAACCAGCTAAGTGTCCTTAAATTAAGGCAAAAAGATGTAATCACCTGTGAAATATGTCTCGTAAATTCTTGGACACAAGCAGTAGCCAATCCCTAATCTGACTGACCTATTAATTATGAAACATTAAAATAAGCAAAACCGTTTTACAAAAAACTTCAAACATGCGTAATTTTTGGCAAATATACTCATCGGAGTTTTTATCCGTAAAAGCTTATCATAAAATCTGTATTACCACATTACTACAGAAAGACATAATATATTTGCTATAACAAATCACTTTTGATTTCAAAATTTAAAATAAATGAAACCGACTAATAAACTAATTCAAAACCAGATTGGATTGCGGCTCTCGTTAAAAATGATGGCCGGTCTAATCTATATGTGGGTCACACAGCAGGTCCGCTCGAAAACTTGTCCTAAATGTAACGTGAAGGCTGGCAACCGCTTCACTTTCTGTATTTAGTCTTCTCATTAGAGCAAACACACACACCCAGACTTGTTAGTGTTCAGTTATTTATTTCAAATGGTATGCGAACCTGGTTTGATATGGTCCGGTTGGGAAAAATTTTTCACTTAGTTTTGGAAGCAGGTGATAAAACTGTTACATTTTGCATTCAAATCCAGCGTGTAAAATACGTTAGTTCATTAACGAGCTTATAAGATTAAATGTATAATTCTGTGTGTTCAATCCTTGAACCTTTATTGCATGTATGTATGCCGGCAAGCATATTTATTTAAAAGCATTCACGATGTAGGTATGTTAATACACAACATTGTTTTATGTTGATGGTAAAGGACTACTGTCACATTTAAAAGTATAATTTAGGCTGTCTAAAAGTTGCGAAGTGAAATAAATCGTAAGCTGATAAGAACTGATCTGAATCAATCATGTAAGTGCAGCAAATACATCATGGTGCTGACCTCTAAATTTGTTATTGTTTTGTTTTATCTCTGACTGAAATAGTTTACATGCAACATGTTATCTACCTAGCCACTTTGTCAATATGATGACAAATTGACGAGTAATGTATTATGTTATGTATTTTTGTTAGTATATTTATTATTATTGCGAATTTGTGTATTTAATTTATTATCTCACAAGCGGTCCCCTCGACTGCGTCCGCGCCTTTCGAGTTGACTCCTTTCTTTGCCATCGCAACGTGGTCTAAAGCCTTCCTCGATAAATAAGCTACTCAACACAGAATGTGATCCAGGAGTGCCTAAGATTAGGGCGTTCAAAAAAAGAAACAAACAAAATCTTCAGCTTTATTATATTCGTTTATCTAATATATATAAATCTCGTGTCACAATGTTTGTCCTCAATGGACTCCTAAACCACTTAACCGATTATAATAAAATTCGCACACCATGTGCATTTCGATCCAACTTGAGAGATAGGATAGTTTAAATCTTAATTTATCATAACTACACCCGTTCGAAGCCGGGGCGGGTCGCTAGTTAGATAATAATTTTTACACAAGTGCTTGCAAAATAATCCTAAGTTAGTAAGAAGATACATCAGTAGGATTATCTTGTAGTATCAAGAGGTCAAAGAGATGACATGGTAGATGGGAAAACGGATAAAAAATAATAAGCATCACGTATCACGTCGTACAGTTCTATTGCAACTAAACATGAGGCTTTGGTCAACTCATCCCGCTCGATCTCATTCCACGGATTGAGTTGTCTTAGTGCAATTTTTAAATTGGACAACTTATCCCTCTTATGTAATTTACGGCTTGTAGAATTGTGTAATAAATGTTTGATGTTTGATTTAAAAATACAATAATGCAATCACAAACGTACAAAATTATAATGATTTTGATACGTAACTTGTAATCATACGACTGTGATTTTGACTAGTTTTAAGAAAATCCTTTTAATCCTAAGTCTAATTATTGATTTCTTGTCGTGCTTTTTATTAAGACAGTTAAACTGCGATTTCGAATTGTTTAATTTTACTTTGTGTGCAAATATTTCAAACAATACAATACATTTTCCCTTTTCTTTTAAGCGGGATGTGTTGACTACAAAAATTAATGTGGACAACTTATCTCGCGAGAAAAGTTTTGAGTGGGACGTCTTCACCAAAGCCTCCTGAAACATACGAGATCAGGTGGTAGACATTATACTTTATGCAAATTATAGTGACAGTAGATTTTAAAGCAATGCAAGTCAGAATATGAATATGCAAAAACGGTAGTTTCACAAGCAAAGGGCACGGAGCAAGGTCTCAGATCTCAGGAACAATCTGAAATTGATAAAATCGTGTCACGATTGTGAATGATTGCCGTCAAGGAACAGGACCGATTCGTTTGATCATCGATATTTCTTCATTTGGATTTGTCATCGCAAGTCGTTTTATAGGTATTCAGTACCTACAAAGTTACAATATTAATCTTGGTTGCCAAATCTTAAGAAGATGTAAGATCACATACGTGAAAATGACGAAGGCGACTCTCTTTCCAAAAAACAAAAGCTGATTAGTTTTTGTGGGGCTATTGGAAATTATTGTGATGATGATGAGAATGGATAAACAGGAAAACTTATTGAGTACCTTTTTGGAAATAATGCTTGACGACATTATAAGCCGTGTGCAAAATGTATTCGTCATACAATTTTAATAGTCATTGGATCATAAGTCGGGAACATCCAAAAATGGAAAAGACCTGATCATTAACGGGCTAACCTCGTGAACTATGGACGTACAAACCGATACTGGTTTATATTTGGTATGATTAACTATTTGTCACCAACTATGACGGATTAAGTTCGGCCTACGATCGAGCTTAATATTGAGCCATGGTTAAGACAAATGATGACACGCGGTGGTTAAAGGGTTTTATAGTGAGTTAGTGACTAGTTAAGTTATCCAATTAAAGGTTTTGATACGAACAAATTAATGGGTATGCTACTGTGTAAGCGTCCTGCATGCAGACTGAACCTGCAACTCTTTAAAATAGGTCAAAAAGGTCTTGAAGGTTATTGATGGGGAAAGCCTATGCTCTGATCAGCAGCAGACGTCCATCTGGTGTAGACAATAACGACATTTTAAGAAGCAGTACGTAAAAATTAAGTATACCGTCTTACTATATTCTATACGAAAAGCTGTTTGAATATAATCTTAAATTCTGCAGCAAAACCTACCTAATGCCAGTGGAAAATCACTAAATAGATCAACAGGTACTAAAGATGCCTTTAAATCTATCTCAACTTCTGAGGAATGAAGTTAATAGGGCCACACCAAAAAGTTAGTAGCTTGCCCTAACGAGAGAATCTCGTGTGGTTTTATGGCGAAACACTTACCACAGAAGCCTATTGCGTTAAAACTTTTTGTGAGGTGGAATCGGTTCTTGCGTTCATTAGATCATAAATGGTGGTTTTCCATTTTTTTTAAATAACACACCAAAAGTTTTGATTTCGAACTAAGGTTTTTTCTTTGTACTACGAATACCAGACAACGATAATGGCGGGGGCATCTCCGAAAATACTTAAATACATAGAAAAATCCATGACTTACAAATGGTCTTGGTAAACATATAAAAATTTGACCCTTGCGGGATTCCAACCCGGGACCGCTCGCATAGTTGTCAGGAGGACTAACCACTACACCAAACGTGCCGCTGAGCATGTTCGTCCAGTGAGTAAAATAGTAAAAGTATTAAACTAAAATACATCGTCTTATATAAAGTTCCTACATTAGACATAACAAGTAGATTATTGATGCATATAATTCAACTTAACCAAATAAAGGCCTGATTTTATCAACGTCAGTTCAAGAATATTCTTCTAATACCATACTATACGCCTAATTTGAAAACGTCACCTATTTGTCAGCAATCATACACGCAAATGGCATTTTAAAATCGGTTGTTTTATACTTATTAAGTCGGAGTCTTAACTGACTTTGGTAAAATCGACCTTAAGTTTGAAAGTTTAAAATGGACTGTGAATAAAAAAAAATACAACGGTTTTGAATCTTTTCATTACTTTAAAGATAAGATTGCTAAAACCACGTCAGTAGGTCATATTAACTCAAGTATTTTTACCAAATGAGCACCTACTGTTGCACATATTGTATTGTATCTAAGCAGAATATTAACATTTTGATTGAACTTAGATTTTTTATAAATTTATTAACATAGAGCGACCTATATTCCCTGTAATGCCTGAAGCTCTACAAGCGGACCCCGCCACCCAGTCTCGATAAATATTAACTTGTCTCTGGAAACACCGCTCGCGACTGACGTGAGTGGGATTTACAAGACCCTGATATTTGTAGGGCTGACACATGTCTTGTTAGTAAACGGTGCCGCGGTGTTCCAGATTCAGTTAACGCTCGAAAAGCTTTATAAGGCTCATAATGTGGTTTTTTATCTGGTTTCCCACCCAATTAACAGATGAACACATAACACCCTTTACAAACTGCAACTTTTAGCAGCGATGCAGTCGCGATGCTAACGCGTTTTAGCATCGATGCAATCGCAAAATGTCAACCTTTACACACTGCGTTACTTTTAGCATCGATGCAGTCGCGATTCTAACGCGCGCTCGTATCGACAAACTCGCGATGCAGATGATGGAAATTGTCAAATTATGCACTGAATTTTGGCGACTGCATCGATGCTAACGCGCGTGTGTAAGCGGTCTAAGATTAACATCGAGGATTTACAATACGATTACCGATAAAACATATGGGATACACTTTTGAGAGGAAAAGCAGATTGGAATTTCCAAAACATTTAAATGATTTTGTTAGCGTTTCACTTATCTTGTTACTTACAAACAAATATGAAAATCACCGCAAGAAAACATTTGATTCAAAATTTAGTGTTATTAGTGAAATTACATCCAGGCTTACAGTTAACTTAAAATGATCAGGTCAAGTTTTTGTCGCAGACCCTCGACAATCCTATAGATGGAAAGGTGCCAAGAACACGGAATGTAATTCAATTTTGTTATTCTATTGAAGCATTACATGCACATATCGATTTGATTGTAGCTATTATTTCTAGATTTCATCGACACTGGGATGGACTATTTAGTATTATAGCTGCAACCGATGTCAGTGTAAGAAAAAATGGGCTAAGTGCGAGTCGGACTCGAGCACTGAGAGTATCAGGATGCATATTTCTACCAAATTTTAACAGTGTGATGCTTATAGTTACAGAATAAAACGGCAGTGTTATACGGACGGACACACAGACAAACTTGACGAAACTATAAGGGTTCCGTTTTTTTGTCAATCGACTACGGAACCCTAAAAATAACTAGATTTCACAAACATAAAATTTTATCATTTTTCCTCAAAGGTTTTCGCTGCACTAAGGTAGTTTTAACTAAAAATTTAAAGCTCCAGGATTACTGCGCTCTATCAGATATTCTCTAAATTTTGTCATAGCAAATCGCTAACCTACTTGAGATATCCTCGGCGTTCAGACGCTCATTAACATCTCACATGCTAAGCTAACGAGCGTAATTGATTTGGCTTGTGGTCGGTTCAAACCGCATGATGACAGCTACGTTTGCCGGCCAGCAGGCACCAGGAATGGGGCTGAATCATGGACATACTCGGTCTTATTTAATGACAGTTATTTCTTTGAAAAAAAAAGCTAGCTTTGGTTTTTGGGACTCATTGAACAGAAGTTAATAACTAGCGGAACTAGCAAGCTTTGATTCGCCCTTAGGCTTGACCCGCCCCGGTCCCGTCCTGCCCAACCCCATAATTTTAAAAGTTAAGTAATCCCAGCAAACACTGTTTCGCCCCAGCCCCGGCCATGTTGAATGGGATAAAAAGTATACTATGTCCTTTTCCTAGGTCTAACCTCACTCCCTACCGTTTCGCTCTAGCCCCGTCCCACCCCAGCCATAGCCCCGTTCAGTCAATTCTGTGTAGCCGTTCTTGAGCTATTAATAGTATAACTAACACGACTTTCTTTACTATAATAATATAGATAATCAAAACACCATAACTAAAAATACGTGCTAAGTAAGAACATAATCAACTAAAATGTGTATTAATTATTCCTGTATTTTATTTTTATTTTTTCTAATTTAATTATCTGTATGTGTACACTAATCAAAAGGGTTCCCGCAGAATATCAGTATCGCGACATGCCTCGCGCTGTCACGAATAATGCTAAAAGGTCCCCCCCCCCTTTTTGACACAAAGGTACCTATTATTTTAACTGTTGTCAAAATCTTATAATAATATATAAACTTATTAATTAATTTGTACATTAATTATTTTTAATAACATTTTTTTTGTGTAATATGCACGTGACTTATTTGTCAAACAATATACTTTCTATTCTATTCTATTCTATGCTAAAATTTCACAGGTAACATTATAGCATGTATCAATTTCATGGTCCACGTAAACAGGCGGACTGTTTTAATGCAGCCGGATGTTACTGAACGTACAACGACAATACGTTGACTTTAAACTAGCTAGTATTATTGTATACCTAACGTTGTATAATGTTACTATACGAGTAAGGTATCTTAAAGTGGTATTTAGGACATGGGATTTGTCCATGCAAATATTTTTCGCATGGCAATTATAACTTTAAGTATAATAAGCATGACCAATATTTAAGCACTCGCAAGTCATCAGGTTTGTTGCAAAATAGCCCTTATCACAACGGCATAAGACACCGCAGAGTTGCTGTTACCTATATGAACATATTCGTTTTCATCTTTGCATCGTTTCAAATATTATAACATCATCTTTTATCCTTTTATGATCACAATAGCATTTGGAAATTTCAAAGTTCGCATAAATACCCCTAATTACTCTACTCTTAATCACCAAATGTCGTATTAATATTCATTTTGTATGAACACGACCGCAACACACGGTAAGGCCCATTGTTCTTTCCGAGATTGCTTTTTAATATCCCTTCAATTATACATACTTGCATCAAAAGTTGTTTACTCGTACATAAAGTCAATTCGTAAAGTGGTCATACCTTTTATTTATCTGATCTATATATTTTGGTTTTATAAGTTTTTGCGTGCTTCCGCTTAGCAATATCTACACAAACATTTACAATTTTATGGAGATACTTACATGCCTAGTTATCATTTACGACTAACGGATTTGCTTTTCACAAAAATGTACCAATCCTACAATCGAGCTTAGCACTTCTCAACATGGAGTACCTTCATCAACATTTCAATGTTTCACTTGCTTTGAAGTAGATATAACATTTTAACAAACAGCTACGGCTGAAGAAAATACAGCTTACCTACTTAACACATAGTATTAGAAGATTAAATGTTTGTACGCCGTTAATCTTGACCAAAAGAGATACTTTACTTAACAACAGCTTAACTGTCGCTTGAGATATCTTTCTGCAACTCATACGTGCATCTAAACTAAGCTCAGACTTAACCTTAATCCGTGTGTCGTGTTTAGAACAAGATATATATCTCAAAAACTACGCTTCACGAATTTTAACCGCTCTGTTGACATTTAGACGTCGCATTCAAATGTTTATTTTGGTGACATGCATATGAACATTGCGATTTAAGAATGTACCTTTTTGACAAAAATACAAACTGAAAAAGTACACTACAAAAGTACAAAGAATCGCCAAATTTTACGACCTGTTTTACAATCGAAAAGTAACCAACAGTATTTTTTATTTATTTTATAAGTAGAGTCGTCAAATACATAAGACAGTAGGTACAATTTAGAGAATCATTATTGAGTGACTCATATGTAATTATTATTTTTTAATTCTTATAGAGACAGGATGTATATCTTGGCTTCTTCTTGCACCAACATACGTTGGCATTTTGGATACTTTATTTTATTTTTTTAATTTTGGACACCAATCCTATACATTGCTTTGATCCCAGAGTATGTAGCCAATGCACTTGTGTTATGGGAATCTGTTAGACTGATTCTAATTTTCTATAC
Source organism: Pyrausta purpuralis (assembly GCA_963924145.1). Classification (NCBI taxonomy): domain Eukaryota; kingdom Metazoa; phylum Arthropoda; class Insecta; order Lepidoptera; family Crambidae; genus Pyrausta; species Pyrausta purpuralis. The sequence goes on along the minus strand of OZ001648.1, from coordinate 1,216,919 downwards.
TGCCTCTGGTCTGGACCAGAGGCAGTATAGAAAATTAGATTTCTACATTGACCCGACCGGTAATCGAACCCCAGACCTCGGAGCGGCGACGTCTCGAAACCCAGCGAGCTGAGCCACTACACCACGGAGGTCGTTAAAATCGTTGGGTCGTATTAGAAATAAAGATTAAGAAAACGATCACTTGAGTGGTGAAAACTAATTATGAATGACGAAATCGGGACACCATTTCAACGGGCGGTTTAACGGGCATGAACTCCGCAAGTCGTAAACAACAGTTATAAAACAAACAAAAACAAGTCCGCAAACAAAGTTACGTCCGATTGACCAACCGAGAAAGTTATTTCCCGCCCACATACTCGTCGTTTCTCACAGAAATATAATAAATTAGAGGCCAGCCAATTAGTGTACTACCGCAAAGGAAATACTCGTGTTTCCGTCTGCCTTGTGGTGTCCGAAGTGAGATGCAAATGTCCACTTTCACTACCTGAAGTTGTAAGTATGTAATTGTTAAACTTACGTAACTGTTGACATTTAGTTCCCATCGTACCTGTAACAAGAAATAGTAAATTAGTCATAATTATTGAGTTGATAAGTCAAAGGCCGCTAATTTTGAAAATAACAGACGTAAACGTAACTGATAAATGAATGTTGATAAACGCTAAATGGTCGATATGTTTCCATAACGAAGAGTACTGACTAGTCACATTTATGGTTTACAGGTATCACAAATAATAAATATTTAACTAGTAATATTTTTTTTAAAACAAATGGATGGATGGATATAGTACATTTAGGTATTAATCTTTAAATGATTAAGCACTTTTAAATTTGTTTGGCTGTTTAATGTCTCAATAAAAAAATCAATTGTTATCTAATACCAGTGCGTACTGTGGCATGAAATAAGTTAACACGTCAATTAACATATATTCTCTGCAAAATTCAGTGAAGATCGTGTGAGAAAACGCCTCCATCACATATTATTAAGCGTTTCCCTGGTGTTGGGTAGCAGCAACATCAGAACCACCAGAAGGCTAAAGATATCAAAAAAGGCTTTTAACTGGACATGGCGAAAAAACTCCCGGTTCTTAAACTGCGGTGTGGAAGGCAAGACGGAAACCACCACACTATCTTCCCTAATTTAGAGTTTTGGGAAAATCTCTCTTAATTTTCTCTTTGCGATCGGTCACTTGACCGATCGCAAAAATTAAGAATATAATGCATAGAATAGGTACCTACTCCAGCTCCTGCTTATGCAGCCAACTAACAGTACAACCTCCATTGTAAAGTCTGTCGTCAACCATCATAAAACAATGGGCTGCGATTGTGACACTTGATGAAAGATGACGCAACGTGCGTGATTGTATGCGTGCACACCCGAGCCTACTTCTTTAGGAAAATGGTGTCAATCTTTTTGTTTCGATAAAAACACATTTTGTTTAGCTGGTCACAAGTCACTTTTTTAATAATTCCTTGCAAAGCCATAGAAGCATAGTCGTCTCAATGACCTGAATATTTAATAGTACGTAGTTGTTTACTATAACTATTCTATTAGTCCATAAGTAGAACCGAAAAGCTGGAAAATGATGTTGAAAACAGAAGTCCTAACAGTAAACGGGACCAGAGAAGATTGATTTCTCTTTTCTTAAAGTTCACCGATCACTACCACGGCTATTTCTTCATCAACCACCAAGCAGACTTATTGAATGTAGTCCATGTCATGTTCTGTCCTGTCATGTTAATGCAAATAGGCTTCCAGCCTTCGTCACGCTTGTTCGTCTGAATGAGCCTGTCTCCGGCTGAGGAACGCCCCAGTCATGTATACTGGGTGGTTACACCACTGTTGCAATGTAAAAAGGCAGAGTAGATCTGGTTTTTGTAGCTACTTGTAATTGCATATATCACAAAGGCTTTATTGCACCTACGAAATTAATAGCGACCAGTTACAGCAGACGCCGCCATCTTGCCTCGATCAAGATTACCATCTGGTAATTTCTACTATTCTCAATCCCAACTAGAGTAGGTCCGACTGTGCATCTTTTATTGCAGACGTGTTACGTCAGAAACCAATAAAATAAACAGATCAAACAGCGAACCTCCTTTAATGAATTCGGTTAAAAACGTATTAAGTTTGAGAGGAGCTTAAGTTATGTTTAGGTTGCCGTTACAATTCAATATTGGTACACAGACAGTTATATGCTCTGAAAAAGACAAAAGGGTATAATGTGTAATTATTTTCTGTAAGGGAGTGAATATTGGATAAAAAACGCATAGAGATTTACCAAATACCTAATTGACCTGCTGCATTCTCACCTGTTCTACCGCGGCATGACTGCGCGGGAGTGTATACCCGCGTCGCGTGACGCACCCGCGAGAAAGTGGCCGAGTGCGCATCGCACGCTTGCGCATTGTTTTGATTGCGTTATTGATATTAATTCATATTAAACGGTACACGAATTAAGTAGGTATAACCAATTTGTCGACTGTTTAACTTACCCTCAATGAGCTGGATAGCAGTCTAGGACCTCCAAGAATTGTCATGATAAAATACGAATCTGTCTCAATAAGTAACCCTGTTAGTGTGACTCTTCTTGGAGTCATAACTCACATCAAGAAGTTATAAAATAATTATAATTACATTCATCAATTCATTTTAAACCAGCATGATAATAAAAACACTTAACACTTCGCCTATTATTACCTTTCACGACATTAATAATTTCATTTAGTCATCAGTTATTTTCTGAATGCTAAATTCATTCCGAACATCCTTCTCCTTTTGTTATTTTTTTTTTTACTTTTCATGACCCACCCTGGTAATCAAACTAACCTTACTGTAAATAGGTCTCAGTGATTAAGCAACGTTACGACCTGCTTAAAATATGATCATCATTCATTACTTTCATCTGTGATTGCCCCACTTGCGATTTGCATTCTGCGCCCGCGCATGAAGACAGCGCCGATGGATCATCCGTCGTAGACAGCGTTGCCATGTGTTAGAATAAACAAGGATAAATCATTTTTTTGGCAAAGCTAAATGTTTCCCATACTACGGCATTGTTACAAGTCTTATGATCATGAAAGGCACTGAAATCTTTGAGTTACGTATAAGATATCCGTATTTAAACGATTTCTTATTCTGTTAGTGAACATGAACATTTAAAACAATTAGAGTTTTTTTTAAGTTTCAGCGTTGTTTTTTATTTCTTTTAAAGAAATGCTTGGATGACAAAAATATAAACGATCAAAACTTAAGCTATTAGCCTGTTACACTGTACCCCAAGGTTGAAATATACCCGATTGACCTAAAACGAATCACCTTGCTATGACTTCTCGTTTTAGGGAAATCCGTGGATAAACATACAAAAACATACAAAATTTTGCACACGTGCTTGTAAGCCTTAATAGATCAACATACTCAAATATTATCAAATTCTAACGATATCACATAACATTGAATTTATTACCTCATTTTTTTAAGTCTGTAAACACAGTAATAGTACATTATGATACAAGTGTGCTAAGTTGACCATTATATACAAGGTGATATTGTGTGCGCACGAGCGAAAGCGAGTGCGCCATAAGAAAGCCGCGTATATATTGGTCACAGGCACACGCGTATCATACGACGTTTTTCAACACACTTGCGAGGAAAAAACAAGACTCTTCATTTACTAAGTTTTTAATTATTAAAACATTTAGTAAAAATACATTTCACTCGATTTTGATGGCAAAGACTTTTCCGCACGCGTTTTTTGCCTCGTTACGTATGTCCGGCGGATTTATATTTATAATAGGTTTACTTCATTTTCTTCACTTGAAGTAGACATTTTCATTAATATGAAACTTCATAATTAATCCAAACTGCCGTCACATCACATCACAGCCGACAATTATTATTCACGAAAAATGGCGCGTTGTTTTTTTTTTCTTGCCACGATACCGATGCGCGCGCAAGGCTTAGGCGCGAACTAGATCGGCCAAAAGCCAAGATGAAAAATGTAATAATTTGTGTTTAAAACACAAATCACAGAAAATGTTAAATGAGTTTGAGCTATCTTTTAGTAATAAATCTGGATTTACCATTTATTAAAATAAATATGTAGATACTGTTATTTTTCGCATAAATACTGTTTGTTGCTAAAATAAAAGTATTGTATAACCCGACTAAATTAAATCACTTCTTCTTCTTACTTACGACTTGGTACTAGGGTACAAATGTTAATTGGTCGGATTAATAAACTAAAGGCACTAGTGCAATAATATAATGAAAAAGCACGCGTGTTTAATATCTATGATTATGATCCAAAAATCGGTGGAATAAAGACGTCATTATGAGCAAGTGTGTTGAAAATGTAAATAATATACTGATCTGTTGTAACTTCCAAATGTCCGTTTTGCTTTAAGGGGCTACCCGGATTTTTGACGCGCACACTAGCGCCACTTTAGTAGAAAAATCATATCTCGTTAAATAAAAGACTAAACAAAACTCTGGTAAACACGATTGTAGTACAAGTTCTATAGTTTATTAAGACGTTTAAATAGTTTATAAAGTAGTTATCTGCAGTTACTGTTAGAAAAAATGCCAAAAGTGACCATATTTAGCAGTTTTTCTAACTCTAACTACAATAAACTACTTTAGAAACAATTTAAACGTACTAAATAAACAACAGAACCTGTACTACAATCATGTTTACCAGATTTTTGATGGAAATCCAGGAAGCGCCTTAAAGCATAGTCACTCTCGTGCAGATGATCCAAATTGAGATCGGTTTCAAGTGATCGATAGCTAATTAGTCGAAGGTCAGTTTGCACAGCCGATGAGTTGTTTAATAACTCGTTATCGAACAATGAGGCGTATGGAGAGCAATGCTGGGGGGCATACGTAATTTTAGTTACGATGAGTATCTTTTTTCTTATGTTATACGTAGATGTTTTTATTATATCTATACTAATATTATTGTTGTTCTTAACCTTGTTAACATAACACAAGTGCTTTAGCTACTTAGCTTGGGATCAGAGCAATGTATGTGATGTTGTCAAATATTTATTTTATTTATTTATATTACACAACTGAAAAGTTTGTTTGTTTGAACGCGCTGATCTCAGAATTTTTTTCTCGATAAATAAGCTATCCAACACAAAAATAGTTTTTCAAATCTGACCAGTAGTGGTCTGTGATTAGCGCATTCAAACAAACAAACTATTCAGCTTTACAATAATAGTATAAATTATTCAATATTAAATTAAGTTGAATTATTTTCATCTAAAATTACCTATAAAGTTATTTTCCAAGGTGTCATCTTTCTAAGCGGCGTATGATTTATTAATTTTATTAGCAGGACTGGCGCAAAGTCAAAGCTAGGTCTCTAGTAACTCGTAAATAAGTCACCAGACAGCAGCCAAAGCAGCCTAATACCGTACTAAACATTTTTTTTTTAATTAATTAGACCAACAGCTTTTTCAGTGAAATATACAGTAGTCCCTCAAAACTAAATACGTTGTTTGTCTGTGGGATCACGGGACTCTAACAAAACAGCAGCTAATCAAAACAAAAGACAATCTTACAATGTCATCACTTCACGAGTGTCAGTAAAAAATGTCACTATCGACTGCTATTACTCAGTCCATCGACGCATACCAAACAGGTGTTAGTAGGTTAACTCTAAGACGTTGCTCAATGGTTATCGCCACTTGCAAAATGGTAGCATGAATGTGTTTGATTAGATGCAATGTAACACAGTAATGTAGAACGATAAGCAAAGAAGCAATAAATTAGACACACCGATCTCTTACATCTAATTCTTGCCTGGCAAATTTAGTTAATCTGCTTTAGTATCACAAGCAAGATTAAACGGATTGAGTAATGAATTTAAACATTTCGCTTATTTACCCATGTCTAACTATATACAGCCTAATTCATATATAGGCTATAAAATAATTTTATTTCCTAAACAATATGTTTTCCCACATTTTTTGACGTATAATATAATCCAATATAAATATTTACCAAACCCGTTTCAAGGAATATATATTCTAAATCATTTTCCGAACAAATACACACTACACAATACAATAAATTAAGCGTTAATTGGCTAGTTGACCATTTCTTGGCCTTAACAGCCTCTTCGCGTTATCATTATAATTCGCGGTGACTTACGATCCCGCAAATAATTTAAATAAACAAACCTTATACAATGGTCTCACAGAGTTATGAAACTCTTACACATGTTATACAATGCACTAAAATTCACACAAATTGATATAATATCGCTGAAGGCATTCGCGAGGTTGATACCACAGCCTCCAGAAGTTCAGCCACGTCACAACTTGCACTAAGAGCGATAACCATTGTTTTACTGCACTAAATAGGTATAAGACCCTATGCACACTGCGACTTTTAGCAGCGATGCAGTCGCGATGCAGCATGGATGCGGTCGCAAATTGTCAACTTTTACACCATGTGGTTACGCTATTTTTAGCATCGATGCAGTCGCGATGTTAACGCGCGTTATCTTGGATTCAGAAGCTGGACATTGACAAATTATGTTCTGTATACTAGCGACTGCATCTATACTAACGCGCGTTAGCATCAATACAGTCGCGCTTCTGCATTGATATTAAAGCGAGGCTGCATCAATGCCAAAATAAATCTGATCATTGCATGAGCCGCGATTCTGCATCAATGCTTAAAATCGCAGTCGCAGCGTAGATTTTGATTTTGAAACAATCATTTGACAGAGTTGATGACCGTAACTGCAGTGCAACTGCAATCTCTTTCCAATAATTCCATACTTAAGTTTCCTTTCAAGATATCTTAGCTAGCAGACACAATACATCTGTCTGCCTTAAATTTATTTAACGATGGCAGAAAGTGTGTATCAATATTATTTTTATATTATATTGTTTACAAGACCGCCGCCGGCGGCCTATCGATCCGTGAGCATTTAATGTATTCATATACCTAACATTATTTAATAGTTCAATTTTAGAATGAATAATTTGCAATTCAAGGCATTCGCACAAAAATTTGCATTGAAGTAAGAGTATAGCTTATATAAACATAGCTTTGAGAATCAGTAAGCTCAAGTGGCAATGGGCAGGGCACATAGCGCGACGAACTGACTTAAAATACACATAACAGCGAGCTGCGACGACTAATTATTATATTATGTATAAATTTAGTAGTAATTATCTCATTTTAAGTGAAATGTAAATTTCTTATGAGAATAAATTCTTTAAACCTAACTGATGGCCGTTGGGGCAGGAAAGTTCTAGATTGGAACCCCTTCGACCAAAGACGCAGCGTAGGACGTCAACCAACAAGTCCATCTTGAAAACCTTAAAAAGATCGCAGGATCAAACCGGATGCAGACCGCTAGTGATCGGTCGCTGTGGAAAGCCGTGGAGGAGGCCTATGTTCAGCAGTGGACGTCCTTTGGCTGGGAATGATGATGATGATGAAGTAAAAATAAGTAGAAATGTTGCGATGAAAGTCGATAGGCTGTTTTCGTTAGGTTATGCGCATCTATGCACCCTCAATGTCATTCGTCATTATGTCGACGGTTAGGAACTTTGCTAAATAAACAATGGGATAGGCTCGCTTTAATTATCGCTTTTGTTCAAATTAACACATTGTTTCTCCCCATTGTTGTGGTGTGTGATTGTTTCATAGAAAATAATATATCTGATAAATTTGTCTATTTTTCTATTTATTGGCTTATAATTTATATTTTATACTTATAATTTAAAGGTTCCTATTATTATGTTGGTATTACGATGAAGAGTGTTTGAAAAATACCGTAAAGTCATATGTAGTTTTTCAACCATTGGATCTCTCATTTTATTACTAAGGGCCAACCCAAGTTTGAGCTAGTGGCTCAAACCTGGGTTTGCTATCTCTATAACTAGGTAGGGTTTCATAATTATTCTGTTGCTGTTAGTTTCTTTAATGTTGACAGAAACAGAAATACACTTTTCATTTTACGTCAAATGTTAAATGGACGCCGTGGGCCTAATCAAACTGAAGATCTGTCATTTTCGTATCCCACAGGATACTAAATACTATACTTATATCAAACACTCGCTTCCTCTGCGGCCATGAATCTTGCGAACGCTCGAGGAGTGAGCCGTGCGCGCACACGCACCTATCAAAAACTGCCTGCATTGCCTGTCCCGCCAAGCGCGCATTAATTGTTTGTTCGGAACAATGTATAAATAAGCAATGTATTGTGTTTTTTTTTTCAATGTAGTAATTTGTTCAAAGTTTTTCGATTCACAAAGAGAATATTTTCGGGTTATAAGAATATTAATGGTACCGATATTATTTATTTTAGTAAATGTAATTATTGAATATTTTTTTCTGTTATTCATTCCTTTTTTTTTCTAAGTCTGAAGTGTCCCCCTGCAGGACAAAGGCCTCCATACCTTGTTTCCATTCTTCCCGATCTTGGGCATTGTTCTCCAGTCTTTATTGAAAAAATCTAAGTCGTCACACCACCCGTTTTCTGGGTATTCGGCGTGACCGTCTTCGATTTAAAGGGATTCTCGGTGCAAATTTTGGCCCAGCAATTTTAAAGTGCATTATTTAGCAATGCACATGCTGTGCTTAGCAGCTCTAACGTGTTTGAGCCGTTTGGGGTTGAGACTCTTGGGCCGTGGGGCCTAGTGCACATCGCCTATACAATAATTAGCCAAGTGGTTAATTGATTGTACGACCGGAGAGCTGGCGCATTATTATGCCAAAGGATTAGTTTAACAATCCAAAGAGGAAATGCAGCCAGCCTTCTCGACACCATGCCGCTATCGCAGGTTCCAGATTTGGGAAATGTTTTCTTATTTGTAAATAGTTTTTCATTTATGTTCATTTAGGTCATAAAAGTCATTTATTTATGCAAAAAGGCCCACTGGGGGACACATTTACACGTCCCAATATAAACCCTTACCACAGCTTCGGGACAATTGTAGGCTCGTGCTGAGAAGAAGTTTCGCAACAAACTAATTCACTATTTTCAATGTCTATTTTCAAAAGGTTTATTATGTTTGTAGTGATCATGCAAGTCCATACATCTATTATCTTTTGAGTAATCATCTACTTTATAATATCCTTTCGTCATAAGGGTTTCTTAGGGAATGAGAGATAAGTATGAGCTGTCGCTTATTTTATTGCCGCAGAAGAAGAAAGTATTTTATATCACTATAGCCACAAATAAAAAAGCTTAGAAAGCTAATACAGTCGTAAAATTATCTTCTTTTATCAGGCTCAAGAAAGATCAACTTAAATCTATTTACTAATTTAACTTGTTAACCAAATAGTTTTATAACAGCGGAACCTTCTAGCACCTAAATCATATATCTCAATTGATATAACAATAAAGTTTTAATTACCGATCGCTCTCATGCCCGCTGGTCAATTTGAGATAGCGATCGAAGGTTAAACAAATATAATAGTTGGCAATGAATTAATATCATAACCCACAACCATTCAACTGTGCTGAACTGTTCTCAACAATAATGGTTTAGTGATTTACCAATATAATTATCTTTGATTTGGTGATTGGAAACGAACGTGAGAATGTTTTTATTTTAGTGTCAAATCACATTTATTTACCAGAAACTAATTTCTTAGTTTATTTGTTATTGATTTTTTGCTTATGATTGATCGTCAAAAGAATAAGTGACGAAGTAAAAGACGGAGTATATTTTTTATATAATTTTTAACAAAATAAATATACCGGACACCGACACATACATTGCTCTGATCCCAAAGTAAGTAGCTAATGCACTTGTATTATGGAGATGAGACACATCGGTGGTACCACAACACTCAGACCCGAGACAATACTATAGAACACTTTTGCATAACACAATAACACAACGTGGCAATTTCATATTATTTTGGGACCTGCTAGACTATACATATTTTTAGAACTACAAGGTTAGTATGACTAGTTTAGTAGTTTCCATTTTTAGACTATTTTGATACTCGTAACAAACTTAATTCGTTGACGTCGTTCTTTTATGCATTCCTGAATAGGAATATTGTAATACTTATCACACACCGTATATAAAATCTTAGATGATTCTAGAAACAAAGTTGCGTAAGATCGCCAAACATTGTCGATTGCATGTACAAAAGTGCAACACTATAAACTAAGTTTACAACATTTGCATTTTCCATTTACAAACTCAAATCTCTATAGCTCACCCAATACTTCAAGAAAACTTATTTGTAACACAAAAGGTACTTTGCCTAGTTTACAGGTCTCACAATAGGGCTTCATTTAGACTCGAGGTTTAGCTAAAACATTTACTTTAACTCACAGGTTTATTAGGCATTTTACAACGTTATTGCTTCTAAGTTATTAACATGTTTTGTGAAGTCGACTTGCCTACCTTAAGTTTGTCATTACTCTGAAATAGTTTCTTAGTAATTCATTAAAGAATCTCATTTATTCACTTTAACATTTTAAGCGCTTACGAATAATTGTTTATTAATTAAATTGTTATCATACGAAGACTTGCAAAAACTATTTGATAAATATACAGGGTGACTTTGAAAACATTGTCAATATTTTGAACTAAGAACCTACTCATAATTCAGAGTCTCTTTCGCGTATTAAAATGAAAATCAATTGTTATAAAGTATCATCTGATGAAACCGAGAAAGATCACATTAAATACTTAAGAATTGATCAATTTTCTAAATTTGACAAATAATATTAAAGTATCAAAAAATTACTACGTAGACCCTTGGAAATCAGAGTGATACTTAATGATTTTTCTTGGTTGCGTCGAATCAATATTTTTTTGTTTTAATCAAATCACCAGTAGGTTCTACGTTTAAAATATTGCTAATAATTTAAAAGTCACCCTGTATTAGTATCTAATTAACATGTGAGATGCTACTTGCATTACTAAAGTATGTTTTGAGAGGGTAATGAAATGACTAGGTAGGCACTGACCTAAGTTTCTTAAGACTGGATAAAAACGTTCACGTATTTATTTAGTTACCTTGACAGGTTTCATATCATGTTATCGCTACTAGACGGTTTTCATCTAGATTCTAGAATGTTGTACTACATGGAACTAATCAAGCTGACTTGTCCTTAATCCTTTCACTTCCTAAGCCCTTACGGTTCTTGGTGAAATACCACGGATGTGGTATTACTATTTTAAAAATATTTTCTTTAGGTAAGGGAAGTTACAAATACTTGATCGTAATTAATGTCGTTAGCGACATACAATTCTGGTTTAAAACTTTGTAGTTACCTCAAAGATAGCAGCATAAATGTCATTTAAGGGGGGGCTCCCATACATGAAACTATAACCAAAAAAAATTTTTTTAGTCAAACCTATGCGTGTGGGGGGGGTGTCTATAGATAGGTCTTTTAAAATGATATTGAGGTTCCTAAAACCCTTTTTCTTTAAAAGTCTAACGTTCGCGTACGCTTCCAAAGTGGTAAAATGGCCGTCCCCCCCCATCTAACTTCTAAACCAAGAGAGTGTCAATTTTGAAAAAAATATATAATATAGATCGTAAAAAACACTTTCAACGAAAATTGGTTTGGACGAGTTCTAACGAGTAGTTTTTGAGATATAGCATGTTTTCAACAACCGCAAACATAACTTTGTACTTCATACAAACACTATGAAAAACAAAGTTATATTTGTAGTCAACAAAATATTGTGGTATTTTACTAAGTAGAAGTAAGTGGATTCCCTAATTCATTTAAGTTGGCACGGAACCCTCAGTGCATGAGTCCGACTCGCACTTGGCCGGTTTTTTTTTTATTTAATTATTCAAAACAAAAAAGTTTTTCATAAGAGTAGTATATAATTCTGTTTTATAAGTTCGAGTAACTATTATTTTATATTATACTACGAGTATATGACTCTAACTTTTATTTTACAATTATACTTCCTGCCTAAAAGGACAAATAAAACATTATTGAAATATTTTGACATAAAACACAACTTTTTATGCTTTAAATTTAATGCAGCAGTATTATTATTTTTTACTTTTTTTTTTTTCAGGCATTGCCCATAAAGAGCTACAATGATGATTGTTACACATTGTTCATCGGATACTTAAGTAAAAAACCGGAGATTTAACACAATTGAATGTCCCTTGCCCATTCACACTGCGTCCCTTGCGGAATGCATGTATGTCGAGCAAAGTGCTACTATGGCGTGTTCTATGTTCTAAGGAGAGAAAGGACGTGGCGAGGTCACACACGAGATAGACTGTGTTAATCTATACTAATATTATAAAGGTTAAGAGTTTGTTTGTTTAAACGCGCTAATCTCAGGAACTAATGGACCGATTTAAAAAAAAACGTTTCGTGTTATGGCTTATTTATCGAGGAATGTTTAAGGCTATAAAACATCACGCTGCGGTGAGCAAACTCAAAACGCTTATATTTTTTTTCTTATTACAAGCCACACCCGGCATAGGGTTTTGTGCTAGATTCACTTTAGTTTGAGTTATAGAACGTGTGTTAATTGAGGCTAATTGTTAAGTTTTAGATTTTAAAAGCTTGATAAGGAATAGGTCACATAACTGGGCTGTTATACTCGTACATACATTGGTCCTATCGGAATCGGCTGTTCTCAATCTACATTACAAATAAAAAATTTGGTATTATGCGGAAAGAGGACCACGTAAAACCATCCACCGACAAGAGGATTTTTTGGATGGAAAATGAAAAATATTTTATTTCTTTTTTTGTAATAGTAATTAATTTTCATTTTATTTGTAACTCCGCCCACAGTAATTTTTGCTTAGCCCAAAGGTAGAGAAATGCAATATGGCGTTAAGTCCAACTTTTGTACAAATTTTGGTTGTGCAATAAAGTAAATATAAAGTTTAAATAAATTAAACCATAAGATAGCTGCTATGTGACAGAAAACAAACAATAATCTGCCACTATTCTTAATTTATTTAATAGTCACATAAAAACTAGTCACAACAACACGACAATCAAATCGTAAAATAATTTTCAGCCGTTAAACGCGCAGATATCATATTTAATATTTCAACTACACCTTACTCCATAGCGTTAAGCTATTTTATAGCCTATAATAGCTTAATAGCAATCTGCAATCTAAAACTATTAAATCTAGTGAGGTCGACGACCTGCGAAATAGACCGTTGCTTGACTTGACTTGACTATCACATTCCTAGACATTCTGAAGCTAATAAAGTAGACTTATCGCAGTGAAAATAAAAATATAGAGTAACAACTTCAACTTTGCAATAGGTGGTTTGGTTATTTATTTGTAGCTGTAGTTAGTAGGTGTTACTTATAAAAACTAATAAATAGTTTTTTTTAATATGTAATGTCAATTTATTTTAAGTGATATTATTTTCAATATGTTTTCGTATCATAGAAAAAGGGGACTTTCATTATTTTTGGGAAATCTAGATTTTTATTTTCTTTATTTCCTCTAATAAAGGAAGTATAAATTTTAAAACAGCACCATGTCAATTTTAAAAGTTATCTACGTCATCGGCTTCGCCACTCTCATTTTAATGCCAAATCCTTCATTTTCACTAATCTTAACCTTAATTATTGAAAAAACAATATCTGCAAAAAATAATTACATGTCTCTAATTCTCTCAAAAACTAGCGTACAAAAACCCAAATTGTTTTCTACAAAAAATGATTATTTCATTTTGCTAAATTATCACCCAAAACGAGGTGACTTTGTTTATATGCAGCCTATCAATATAGGACAGAAAAAATGACACTCGTATTTGATAATTAATGGAATCAGGCGTCACTTTGCAGAAATCCATTATTAAGTTGAAAATTATAAAATTAAATTTCCGCTAAGCGACGCCGGCGCAGGCAACTAACAACACGAACCGTCATCCGCGTTAAGTATTAGTTCAGGCAAATGCAGGATCTTTTTGCACGTTGGTGTTGGGTACTAATAATTGCATCAGCTGTGCCGCATGCGTATTGAGGGAGGGCGGGTGGTGCATCCTGCATTTGCCTGAACTAATACTTAACGCGGTGACGGTTCGTGTTGTTAGTTGCCTGCGCCGGCGTCGCTTAGCGGAAATTTAAAGCAAAATAATTTTATAAATTTCAACTGATATTTAAGTTACAAATACACCATTCAGGAGGCAGAAGCTGAAGCAATTGGAGCCAACCTCCATGAAAATATAAGTATAGTTATGATTTTGTTACACAATCATCAAACATACAACGTGCTACAACTATCATTTTTGCTAAACGTTCGTAGTTACCAGTCATAAAGATGACAAAGTCTTTATTTATTATGAAGTGTACTTCCAACTGGTGTGTCGTTGTGCTACATAGTTTGCAATATTCCGTTGCAAAAACTTCCAACGCTGTAACCTGATGTACACCATAAGCTATAAACATAATGCCTTGGTCAATTTATGGCAGTAGGCGGGCAGTAGCGGGTCAAACAAAGGTGATATGTAACGTGCTAATGCATCATTATGGATTATCAGATTATAGTCCACAGTGGAGGAGTTGACCGGCCTATTGGGTCAATGTGATGTAATTTTCACTAGGCCCCTAATTTACTACTAATATTACCTTGTAACGAGCGTACTTTTAGAAGAACAATTTGGTATATCGCGTGTCTTTTTTGCCTGTCATGAAATCGAAGATAGACCAAACTTTGCCTGAATAGAATGACTACCTCCCTTTTAAATATTAAAAGCAATAATGCATAAAAGAAAAAAAACGGGCAGGGCTCGAACCTGCATCTTTTAGCTTACCGGGCCAACGGTATTTCCAATTCGTTTGTTATTCATCTTATAAGATTATAAAAATAACACTGTGCGTGTTAAAAACATTATACATTTGTTGTCAACTAAGGCTTAATTATCATGGGATAGTTTAACTCTGATTAATCTATCTTTATGTTGCTGTTAGTCGCTTTGATATTGATAGAGGCAAAACGAAGTCATTTTAGCTTCGAGTTTATGCTTACTCTCTGAGCGAAGACTACCAACTGTGATCTTGGTTTATAAATTATTAGCAGAACAACTATAATAGAGCAGAATTGAAGCACGTTCGCGAAACGAAATTGACCTGTCTTCAAGTGACCCAAACCGCAGGGGACCTTGTCGTAGTCACGATGATCAAAAATCACCGCGGTCAAAAACTCTGCTGAGGTCAATCTACAGATCGTGGGTGAAACAAATGGCCTGAGACTAGGTAAAAGAAGATACGAAATCTGAGGTAAGAGGGATGACAGACAAGCCATACAGAAGCTTTTACGTCCTAATAATAATGTTTTAAATACATAAAGATGAAATAAGAAACCAAAACTTTGCGCACGGACGGGACTTGAACCAGCAACTTCTTGACTAACCGGGCCAAACGCTCTACCAATTGAACTACCGTTTTGTCCTTGCGACTTTGCGAAATTTGTGGTCTCTTTTGTATACGTCATTATGCGTGACGTTTTAAACGTTTTGGACGTAAAAATATTTTAAATATTTTTTTTTCATTGTTATTATTTATTTTCTTGCACTCGTAAATATTTATTACATTACTGCATTGAGTAGTAGCACCTAACTGCATCCCTAGATTGCTCTAAAGGAGTCTCCCGTATTCAGATAAATTTGAAGACTAAGCAAGTAGGCTGCGGGAATGAATGTAGCCTCCTAATACTTGATGATTCACTGAGCATAAAAATCGTAGTTATTAAATTTGGTAGCCCTACCCCACCCCCTCCAGAATCACAATAACAGTTCGTGCCGAAGACACCGAGCAGAAAACAGCGATTAGGCATAAAAACCGCGAACACTAAAAAACCACACGCAAGGTCGACGACCCGACGACGGACAGATATTATGAAAGTTTTTGCGAACTATGCGATCATCTATCATGTTTTTGCTCGGGAAGATGGTAAAAAATTTTGATCATATAACTCTATTTGGTATTTTAATGAAAAGTGTCTGAAACAAGACACGTCCTCTTACAACACTCGGCAGAAAAAGAGAAAATTTCGAAAAAATACATTTCAAATCTTATTTTACTAATTTCACTTTACTAGCGGTACCCCGCGCCGTCACTTGCGTATATTTTGAATTTTCCGAAAATATTTCTTTGAAAATAAGAGGTCAGAAACCATAGCAATTAGCGCAAGCGCATGTTGTCCTTAACCTGGGAGCAATATTTAAGTACGAAGTTACTTTAAAACTGTTTAAGCTTTTAAGATATTTATTGAAATCAAATGATGTAAAGGGCAATTTTGTTTTAAATTAAATCCCTTGTATATATTTATTCATTGATTTGATAATTTACTCTGATGCGTTACCATTAACAAAATCTTTTCATATAACCCTTAATTTGTAAAAAAGTTATATTGTCTTCTTTTTCTGTCTCAACTAGGCTAATAGAAAAAGTACATGGTATCTTAGGTAGCACATATTTTAGACTTTCTACACGGAATGTATCACACAGTAAGTATGTAGGCGAATGGAAAAAGTAAAATTGAGCTAATTGTGTTAATGCTAAAACATAATCGCTTAACACTTTTGTAACGCTATTCTACAGACGCTATGACGCAACGGTTGCACTCTGGCCAAAAATAGATTTTATCCGCACTTTATCAGAAGCTACTAAGTTCCGGTAAAAGTGAGTTGTACTCGTAATATAACCAATTTTTTGGACATTGGAAGTGAGTCAAATGTGTGTCTAAAATAGGCAAGTGATTAGGAAATATTCGATAGTGTTTTATTTAAAAAATAAGACAGTGGAACAATACGCAAAAAATAAACATGTTTTGCATTTGAAGACACTACATGTTTTAAGCTTAACCTTTTACTATGATTTGATTTGACGACCTCCGTGGTGTAATGGCTAAGCACGCTGGTGTCAAGGCGTCGCCGCTCCGAGGCCCCGGGTTCGATTCCCGGTCGGGTCAATATAGAAATCCAAATTGTGTATATTGTATCGGGTCTGGGTGTTGTGGTACCACCGTTGTGTGTGATTTCCATAACACAAGTGAATTTAGCTTCTTACTTTGGGATCAGAGCAATGTATGTGATTGGTGTCCAATGTAACTCTTTTTAAATATAACTTTTAACTTAATAAAAAAACAGATTCATACAATCGGACCGTCATAACTACGTAAAAACATTAACAAATCATGTCCAATACTGAAAGTCATGATCGTTTCATTGAATCTTTAACAGCTAATCACTATGACTCGATAAAAAGAGCGTCTAAAAATATCAATCGAGTCTTATACCCCGTCCATTCGAGAACAAAAGCAGTAAAAAATGGGAAAAGTTAAAATTTGGAGAAAGTTGTGTGATTGACATGATGTAACCACTCTTTGACCACTTGAGTCACAGGTTGCGGTCGAGAGACCGTTACCAGTTTATTTACTGAAAAAGCTTTTTTAAAACTTACTTACTGTTTTCTGTCTATGTCTGTGCCTTGTCTCGAAGCGCTAGTAGGGCCCAAAAGATAAGGAGACATGTTCTAGCCCCATACGGGCCATAATTGGTTGATATTACACTAATTATTGACGTTCATAAGTGGCATTTTGTGTCCTAAATTGAATAAATTATTTTTGACTTTGACTTTGACTTTATCACTTATAACGTTTTGATAGTATAATGTTATTGCAAATATTTAAGTAGATTTATTTATAACTATAAATATTAGTTAGGTAATTGATGCTTTTATCTTAAATTTTTCTGTTACCTATTTTTGCTGCACCCATTGCCATCCCTCTGCATGAGCTAAAGGTTTGACTGGCAGATAATGCTTTTCGCAATAATTCCTCCTTTTTACGCCATGGTTTGTGGCCATTTTACCACTTTGGAAGCGTCTAACTCTCAAACGTTAGACTTTAAAAGAAAATGGTACTAGGAACCTCATTTATTTTAAAAAACCTATTCATAGACACCCCACACGCATAGGTTTGTCAATTTTTTTTCCCCGGTTTCAGTTTCATGTATAGGAACCCCCCTTATATATCATTATTTTTTATTTTTTTGCGAGAATCGTTAACATCTTTCTACCAAATTTGAACAGTGTGCTTGCTTATAGTTACAGAATAAAATGGCTGTGACATACGGACGGACGGACTGACAGACAGACTTGACGTAACTATAGGAATTCCGTTTTTTGCCATTTGGCTACGGAACCCTAAAAATGCATGCAAGCTGAATTTAATGATCGCAGTAATGAGTCAAACAATTATGTGACCTAAAATAAATACACTAATATTTGGCTTATCATAAACGTACTACTATATAACGTAAGTGAATAGTTCCATATAGTTATCATAGAATTTAAGTGTGATGAAATTACATAATAATATAAAAACTATTATTTACGTGTTACAAAAACACTTATCAACTGACCAATCTTATGGCGAGCAGTGTACTTTTCATTTCTTACACAAATTAGTTAATTTCAAATTAAATTCTAGTTAGCAGCAGTTTCTGCTGTCACGAATACTCAACAATAAAATTAGCCACTTAAAAATCATTTAGTGTAAGCTTGATTGATCGTGTATCTCCCATTAAATAAGACTTTATTGTACGCCACTTTGGATCAAATAAGATCGATACATTTATAAAACATAATAATGACAAATTGTAAATTTCACATTTATTTATAATAAATTATTGGACACCAATCACATACATTGCTCTGATCCTAAAGTAAGTAGCTAATGCACTTGTGTTATGAAAATCAGACACAACGGTGGTACCACAACACCCAGACCCGAGACAATATGGAAAATATTGATTTCTATATTGACCCGACCTGGAATCGAACCCTGGACCTCGGAGCGGCAACGCCTTGAAACCAGCGTGCTTAGCCACTACACCACAGAGGTCGTTAATTAATTACTAAGATGAAGACGGCCTCAAAACTACATTTGGATAGGTAAAATAAGGAAACAGTTCTTTTTATAATTGAATTAGTGCTCTTGCTATAATTCAAATGTATCTTTATTTAATCGTTATATTTCCGTGCTTTATTTTAAATTATAAAATTTATTCTATAAACTATTTTTATTCTTATTTTGTACGGTCAAAAATCATTCGCATCTCTGAGGCAGCCCTTTCTCATAAACAATAAGCATACCTTTCTTCACCCGGCATCCCACACTCTTTCCTTACACAATCGACCTTATTTCGTCCATACAAGGAAAATAATAGCTTGGCGATACGTCTGTTAAGGCCACGATTAGAAAGCGGTTGTCCTTGCTAGTAAAAGTTATCCCTCTGGTGAAAGTGCGCCTTAAACGATACACTAAATAACACTGATTCAGATTAACGTCATTTTTAATGGTTATTAAGATATAAATCACCCTAAGGTATGATTAAAAATAAACGATGAACCAACAAGGTGAAAGTATATCTGCCTATAGATACAAAGTCGTTGAAAAAGAAATGATGAAGTTGAGAAAGCCCTTAATATCTTTAGCAATAAGTGTCTAGGTACCAAAGAAAACTATTGTGATACTGTTACATCTATGTTTTATTTGTATGTATACAAAGAATTCAATGAATTTTCTGTTTTTTTGCACGTTATACCTCTTCCCATGAGCTCATTATTTCTTCACCCAGAGGTTGCCTGAAAGATATCAGTTACAGCGACAAGACCGCCTAAATTGTACATTTCCTCTAAACGAACTAAAAACCAAATCGGGCAAATATTGTCAAGATTTATTTAAAAAAAAAACTTTTACCTAGTATTTTGAATGAGGTATAGGTTCTTATAACTATGCATCAACTTTGGTTAGTTTCACAGTTATTTTCCGTGATTAACGTTTTTGACCTTCCAAAATGGGTTTATTAACTCTAAGTATAAAACTATGAACCATGGCACTCCCTATTCGGCTGCCCTTTGCACGATACAATAGTTTAGGTATCAGGCAATGACGTTCAAAAGGATAGACGAGTTATACACCGACATTAAAGCATATTACAGTGGCGCAAGGATTACTCTATACGAACGTATAGTTGTGTATTACAACACTAAGCGTTAATAGAGACAAATGATGGGGCATACCTGATGATTGAAAGAGACAAATATATAACATTCGTTAAGTACTAATTGCTAATGAGCGCTCATTGACGCGAGCGCATGTCATCTCGCTCTTCAGCCTAATGTCAGCCGTTGTCAAAATATGGTAAATACTAAATACTAGTTTTATTATTTAATTTTAAAAAAATGATGTAATTACAAATTTTTCTTGTCTCTAACAGTCGCAAGTGTAATTGGTACAACTCCTAAACTCACAAGGAGGCATTTTATTGAAGAAAACGAGGAATAATTTAAGGCGCTGTCGGGACGTACAGCCATAAAGAGATAGCGTGCCCAACTGACTAAATGCACTCCGGGCAATTACCTGCCTTTCATGTGGTCATTTTTGAGTGTATACGACGTATCTATAATTTAAAAACATCTTAGGTATCAGGTACTTCATAGTATACTAACGACGACGTCATGCGATTATCTCCATTATCATCAATCAAGTATACAACAACTTAATCGTACGTACATTCCTCCAGCAATAAATATGGGCATTAGTTGTTTATGAATTCAATTGCGCATATTAAATTCAATTAATTTCAAAAGCCGTCAAACCTGTTAATAATCACTATTCGGATCATCCTAAACAAATAAAATAATCCTAAACGAGTTTCCTCTTTAACACGAACGAAGTAATTTACTTGTCTAAATTACATTTTTGAAACAAAAACGCGCCATCTTGTCCTCAAAGGAAATGATGTGTTATTAATGGTGTCAGATTATCACTAGAAGTAGTTTCATTAGGAGTTATTAAGAAATTATTAAAGTCAAATGAGAACTGGAAATTTATTATACAGAGTTTAACAAAATAAACTGCAATTATTCTCGATGGTGGTTCTGTTCGTAAAATATAACAACTTCTTGTATGGCAAATCCCAAAAAAAATACTGCTCCATACAAAAAGCATCAGCTGATCAGCACTCTAGTATAGCAAAGCGATTTTTTTTGGGATTAAGATATTGGTCCCAAAAAAAAGTTGTTGTATTTGAGCACCAGAATTTGCCCAAAGAAGGAATGCAGGTAATTTTGATAGACCCTATAATAAGTTCTATCTCCGTATACAATCTCCGCGGAATAAGTTTTTTTGAATATGCAACTAATTTATTTATTTTTTCTTATTGAACATAAAAAAATAGAATAAGTTTGTTAAGTCTGCATAGAGAAAAAAGTATGGACTAATGGTCATATCTTTTCCATCTTTAATTTTATCTGGATGTTAAGCGTCAGGCAGTGTCGTACTAAGTCGTAAACCTGCCACTTTAATTACTGCCTTTAACAGAGGGAGAAAGCTTTTAAAACTATAACCTTTTAAATGCGTGATTACTGCCTGTAGAACTAATATTTCTATTTGTGGAAGTGCCTTTTCAACGCGTTTGCGATCCAATCAAAAAAGAGGGAAATGCAAACGCGAACAATCTCACGCACTATTCTAAAGTTGGCTAAACACGGCGCGGAAGCCTGCTTCCGGCAGCTCAGTCGGCAAGCAGTTCCGTGGTTTTTGCCTAATTACCGCGAAACAATTACAAATATGCACACGCTGGCCCTTTGTTTTGGTGTTTGAGGTTTTTGTAAAGAATTGTGTTTTATGATATGTGTGCAAACTATAACCGTCTTAGATTGTGATCGTGTTTACTCGTACCTATGTTAACATGCAGGAAAGGAATGATGTCAGTAAGTTACATAAAAAATATGATGATTGCTGACATAAGCTTATGTCATTTATTGCACAAACAAAATGAAGTACAAACCAAAAACAAATAAAACCAAAAAAAAAACATTGTTGTGAGTTTTCTTTAAATATGGAAGCCCCGTTCAAACATTATAATTAAAAATTTCATGAAATGATCTCATTTACCGTAACAAAAAAGATTTTGCATTATCAAAGTGAACGTAAACTTTTTTGATGTGTGTACTTCAAAAGTTGTATAGTTTATTGTATAAAAATTTGATAAAGCAGAAAATGTTATGACAATATCGCTTAAAGTAGCCTCAATAAAGCATCGCAAACCCATAAAATATTTACAATAGTTATCGGTAATTGAAACTCATGCATAAATTAATAAAATATTATTATATCAAAACAAATAAGCCAGTCATCTTTAACAGTAAAAGGTTAATCACTCCACCGAAAATAGCTACTTCCTGTCGAAATATCATAAACGTCCTCTTAAAAATACGGCAGATTCACCATGAATGGATTGGCATGCGCATGACCTCACGTGCTACAGCAAAACAGGTGCTCCTACTCTGTTAGACGTCTGTATTTTTGCCTCTAACTATCCCACTCACACGCTCTTTTATACTCTTGATAGTGAAAAGGACAGTTAGATGCGATTTTACTAGTTGGTTTAGCTAAATATATCGCCGAGAAACTGGTATCGTAGTTGACATTTGCTTGGCATACCACATTCTTGGACGAGATCGAAAATCGCTAGTTAAATTATTATCATGATAATGTTTGTGACATATGGAATTGAGACGTAACAATATAGTGATTGGTTCAAGGCAAAATTGTGTTAGATTTATTGATGAATGATTTAGAAAGAATCGTGTATATTCAAATGAGTTTACTAAAAGTTTATGAAATAATTGTGACGCAATATTTCTTCGAACAACCATCAAATCCTAGCGAATCTTTTTTATCATTATACAGCTAAAAAGTTTGTTTGTTTGTTTGAACGCTCTTATCTCTGGAACTACTAGACCGAGTAGACAAAATATTTTTATGTTGGATAGTTAATTTGTCATGGAAGGCTTTAGGCTATAAAACGTCACTCTGCAACTGGAGAGAAGGCAGCAAACTCAAAACTCGCGGACGAAGTCGCGGGGAATCGCTAGTGCTTCAATCACATCTAAAAAATTAAAATAGAAATTTATTACGCACGCAACTTAGTAATTTATATTTATTTTATTGAAGCCTGATTTTATCATCGTAGGATATGAAATATTCCTATAATCGCCTACTTTGAAAACGTCACCTATTTCTTAGCAATTAATTATGTAAATTGCATTATAAAATCGGTCATTTTATACATTCAGTCGGATTAGTGTTGTCGAACTTTGGCAAAATTTGGACCCTTAGAGCGCTGTACAGATGCTAAATGATTTATTAGATGCCACAAATTATTCTTGAAATGAATTACAAATCAATAGAATAGAATAGAATAGAATATGTTTATTTGCTCAAAACATGGTAAATTTGATAACAGAATTTCATCTTGGTCCATCATGTTTTGCCACAGGCGGCATGCAAAATTAAAATATTTAAATTAGAATTACAATTAAACAATTCATTAATTTATCTTAATACCTACTATACACATTTTTACTATTTGACCTATTAAATAATACATTTCTATTTAATATACATAATTGATACAATTCAATAATATTTATCCATGTCAAAATTATTATCATTATAGAATTCATCATGTCAAAAATTCATTCAGATTATAAAAACATTCTTGTAGGACATATTTACGTAATCTTATCACGAAAATATTATAAGAAAGCTGTCTTATGTCATAAGGTATTTTATTGTAAATTTTAACAGACATGGCCTGGCAGTTTTTTTGACAAAAAGCGGTTTTGCTAAGAGGAACTTGTAATCTATGAACATCTCTCTGGCGTAATCTTAGATCCAGCTGAATATACTTTTCAAAAAGCTCAGGATTTTTCCTAACAAATATTCCAGTCTCTAGGATGTAAAGCCCGAATAATGTTATAATATTTAACTGTTTGAACAAAGGTCGACAAGTCAAATAATCCGGCTAGATTAAACTTGCTCACGACTTGTCCACCTACGAGCACATTTACAAATTCCCATAATATTACGAAAGCACTACGGCCAGTGAGAAATGTCTGAACCTAACAAATCCCTGACTAAACCTGTCTTCATTAGTCTTACGGCTGAATGCCGGCCTCGGCAGGTGTCGGCAACATTTGGCAGCCGAACAATAAACATTTCATTAGACGCATGTACAAAGATATTAATTGTAGCAATATATTGCACATTATCATACCTAAGTAATTATAAGTTAATTAAAAGACCACAAATGATACGAAGCAAACGACTAAGCATGCTTTTAAAACATTAATTGTTAATAATTTAACAACGAAACCTATTATAATTAGATCTTATCCTCAATTTAATAAATTATTTGTCAGCAAAGCTTGCTCTGCCAAGTTCGTCGAGAAGGAACCTGGAACGCCGTAGCATCTTATCATATTAACAGGGGTTCCGTTTAACCATTGATTTTAGAATTCAAATTATATTTTACCTAATATTAAATTCTTTAGTTAAGTAACATGGACATGCAGAATGTAGAATTAAAAGAAGAAAATGTTTATAACCCCTGCCTTCAGTTCCCACAGTGCTAATACCTGTTTTCTTCGGAGAGGATGTAAAAGTGGCGCCTTTGCTTCTAATCGAGATTAACTTGCCACATTATAACGGAGACGTTATTTAAATTCACGTTAATTAACACCCGTTTTTATTACCGACTTCAACAAAAGGAGTTAAATAATTCAATGTGTATGTACGTGATATCGTTAAAATTTAATATTTGAGTATGTTTATCTATTAAAAGGCTTCCAAACACGTGTGCAAAATATCGTAATTGTACATATGTTTGTATGTTTTTTTTTTCGGATTTCGCGAAAACAGGAAGTCGTAGCGAAACCCGTTGACGACCCGTCTGGTGTAGTGGTCGAGAAATCGCCTACTACGCAGCGGGTTGCGGGTTCGATCCCCGCACAATACAAACATTTGTGTGCATGAACATGTCTGTTTGTATTGGTCTGGGTGTTTTCTATGTATATAATGTATCGTAAATACTTACAAAAAAAAAGGTATTTAAGTATTATATCCGTTGTCTGGCACCCATAACACAAGCTTTGAGTAGCTTACTTTGGGGCTAGATGACGATGTGTGGGAATGTCCAAATGATATTTATTTATTAGTGTAAGTTTCATTAAAATCGGTCCAGTACTTTTTGAGATATAGATAAATAACTAAAAAAACAAAATAAAACCTCCTTAAAAAAACTTACTAAAAACTAAAAATAACCCATTTGCCTTCTGTCGGTGTATGATATACTAATAAACGTAAAGCTTGAGATTTTTAGCTTTTTGGTAAGTTTTTTTTTAATTTTTAAATTTTTTTTTTACATGACCTCCTTACCCAGTAAATATAGGAATTTATAATCTCTGGGTCTCAATAAAGATACATTTGTGCATTACCTACCGAGTTACATTTTGAAAGTTGGATGTAGAATCGTACCAAACGGTCAAAGAGTTGGCATGGTCTAAAGAATAATGGAGAAAACTCTACCTACAATAGCGAAGCGCTTTAATGAGGAAGAAGAATTGCATTTTGGTTTTAATAGAGACGGAAAACATGAAACCATTTATATAAGTGTACACAATTTCGGGGTTTTGTGAGTGTATAGCTGTAACCATAATCCATCTTTAATAAAAACATGTATGTAGGACATAATCGTGGAACAGTACGTTAAAAGTATGAGATGACTGACGAGGGAGATTTGCATTCGGCCTAATAATAGCGTGCAAATATACTAGTAAATATATAAATATAAAAAAAATACTAGTGAACAAGAAATATTAATAAACAGAACAGTTATTGTCATAATATTTACCTACATTTTTTTATATTCCATAAATTATTTTATGCTGTAAAAGCTGAGGTGTAATAACCATTTTGTCAGCTTAGTTTTTAAATATATTTATGTCATGAAGTCTAAAGTCAACTGGTAAATTATTAAACAGCACAATATAATATGTATGTAACAAAATAAAGAAGTACCAGTACCAGCTAAGAAGAGTTTCTCCCTACTGCCCACATGTATTATTAACATGAAACTAATAAGTAACCGCATAATACCTGAAGTAACCACGACCACATGAGAACCGGACGCCTCGATTTGCATAACTTTTATTTCCTTCCTTACGTAATCTAAATTAAAGGTTTACGATAATACCTAATAAAGTTTCAGTTTAATAACGTCCATAAACACAAGGTAAATCTAATCTCGATAAAGTGCGAAGTCATCATTACTACAATGTTAGACGGTGTTACAATAATTAGGTACCCAGCTCACTTTAAACAGAACGCTGCAGCCAACTTTTTCGCGATTAAAATTAGCTACGTTCAGTCTTTGTTTTATTTTTATTTGTTTTAAGAAGCGTATTTATGAAATCTCTTGTTTTAATCAAATTAAAGGAATGGAACACATTTTCCTACTGAAAACAAACGGATATACAGGCTGTTTTGTACAGCATGTGTTAAATAAAATTAATTGTGTACATTTTAGTTTTCTTTTAAAAATAAATCGTTAAAGCTGAAAATGATAGCAAATAATCCTTATTATACGGCATTTTCATTTGATACACGATATACCAAACAACCTGTTTATCACTTTAATGTAAGACTTTTTGACCTAGAAGCTTAATTTCTGTCACCTCTTATAAATGCACAGTATGCCCAAGGTTCAATACTTCAATCCAATATTATAATCAAACAAATCCATAGCGCACAAAACCGGTTGTATTAAATTAATGTATGGACAACAGCACGTCAAGGTAAACACTGCGGTATCTTATACAGTTGTAATTAGGGCTAGTTTGCAACAAAAGTGTGAAGCTGATATGCTGTCAAATGTACATAACTATGCGTATATTGGTATGCCACACACTTGATCAATCAACAGATACAATGCAAAATCAACATAAAAAAGTGCTAAGTCATCAACTTTGCTGTGGAAACATTTATTTTATGTAATTAAAAACTACCATCACTTCCTTCTATTGTTTATTCAATTGATTATCACGTGCAAATATATGGTTCGTGGTCTCATTTCGATTTTTATTACATTTTACATAACATAACTATTGTTTTGATGATTGGTGGCGTAATAGAGAAATGTAGTCTCACAGACTATAATTTCAGGTCGCAGACCATTCAATCATATGGTTATATTTATTATAGTTCGTTCAATCATACGGTATCATGGGCACATGAAGAATTCATATTATGTTACAAAAAAAAAACTTGCGCGAATCAAAAGTAGAGTGGTCAGCTCATCAGACTACATGTGTATTTGACCCTTTACACACTGCGCTACTTTTAGCATCGATGCAGTCGCGATGCTAACGCGCGTTAGCACCGATACAATCGTGATGCAGAAGCTGGAAATTGACAAATTATGTACTGAATTTTGACTAATGCATCGATGCAGTTGCGCTTTTCCATTGATGCTAACGCGGACTGCATCGATGCGAAATTAAATCTGTTCATTGCGTTAGTTGCGATGCTAAACCGTCGCTAGGCCAAGCTGTACTAGGCTTTATATGAGTTGCATTGGTGGAGGAATGTGGTCGGAAAAGTTCACCGTACCGATTTTCGGTACATGCATTTGACCTAGACTCGTAGTTTGAGATTATTGCTCTATCTACACATCTTTTAGTCCCAAGTGGCATTTGTTAAAGGATCGCTCGATCTAACCCTCCGCTGTCATTTCTGACATGACATTTGAGCCCTTTCTGCCCGCAGGTGCGCTGGCGCAAGCCGCGGTAATCGCACCCTCTGACCCGGCACGCGCAGGGTTTGCGATAGTTCATTATTTATCATTGTCTGAGTATTGTTTAGTTGTGCCATAATGCCTTGTAAGTTCTGCTTATTTTAGTGTATGCAAGAACAAGATAGAATAAGAAAACTTGGTTATAGAGTCCAGCTGTAGAAATCGTATTTGGAAATAGCTACGAATTAATTACTCGAGTTTATCAAATTCCTAGGAGTTAACCTACTTCAAACTTAACAACAAGTTATAGCTCTAAATACATAACACAATACAATAATGATAATAATACTAGTTCAAAATTTTGAGCTAGTAGAATATTTGATTTATTTGCGTCGTAGTATAAATGAATCTATCCCAACAAAATCTGAGAGAGACCGGTTCGAACCTCTACTCATCCTCCCTCTTCTTGTATAAGCATATTTATAGTAATCATATGTATTGACAGTTTAATTTGTGAAGTTCATTAAAATGTTTCAAATGCAAACATGTAAGAGTTTCTGGTCACTGTGCCACGGTAAATTGAAACGTGCAGACCTGTGTCAGTTGGCCAGACCCGTTTGATTTTACAAAGTCAAAAGCACAAATATTTCAAATAAAATAATACAAGAACCAAAATATTGAATCTTCTCTAGTAGGTTAAGAACACCAAAAGTATTGAATTACTGCCTTATTTTCTTTTTGCCAGCCCTAGTCTAGATCATAGATTTAGCCCTATGATTGTAAAATTTCATCTGCTCTCTATATACGGAAATATGATTGTAGATTACAGTCTGTGGGTGGCATTTAGAATTCCGCAAGCAAATTGAGAACGCTAATGAAGACATGCGAAATGTCCAATTGCATTTTAATGAAGTAATAACGGCGAATTACTTTATTGCCAACTTACGTCACAAATGTACTGACTGTCACGCATTACTCATGAGATACCTTTACGGTGCTTAACTTTGGACGACTGACCTAGTTATGATGGCAGCAGCTTAGTAAAAGTTAAAGACATTATGACGTTTTGAAAAGAAAATAGTACTTTTTTACTTATCATACCTGAGACATACATACTTACTCTGGTAATTATTTATTTTGGATATTATTTGTAACATACCAGAAGGTCAATATGATGTTCTGCATAAGATTCACATGCGACGGTCACGGGATCAATGGTGCTAGTTTGAAGTCAGCTTAAAAAAATAAAACACGTCGCATCTTTATACTATTTGCTAACACCCCGTAACTATGACTGGTATTGTGTGAGTCAACTCAACAGGTCACTGAATGAAGTCAACAATCGATGCAGAATCGATCTCTTCCTGCACTAAACGCTTCCTGATCGCCGCTAATTAGATACAGATCAATGGTTCATTACGTAACGATAGAAACGGTTGTACGGTGTTATGTATAGAGGGCGTGCGTGGGAACGAGAACGATAGCGAACGATGTAATTATGCCGATTCCATTCGATTACGAGCGAACCGATTCTTTTTATCGGGTTATCGATACTAATAATGCAGAGGTTTAGGGGCGTGGGTAAGTTGAAAAATCGAACATAATGATATTCGATTTTCTGAAAAATACAGGTTGTTTATTTGTTCAGTCACATCCAACTCAGGGATGATTAAATGAGTTCTGCTTATTCAAACTAAAATATTTTCTTTAAATTATATGCAAGTTTTGTAAAGAAAACCTCTTCACAACATTTAAAAAACATCAAAACGAATGGGAAATCTCGCACCCTCGCACATAGCTCGCGTGTATATACGAAATACTACGCCGTAGCTAGTAAGCAACGGAGTGGCGACCTGTGTCGGAAGTCTCGACATAGTTCCGTGTAAAACCACCAGGTGGCGCTCGAAAAATGCTGAGACAAAATTGGTGTTTTCGTGTATTTATTGATTGAGAAGAATTTTTGAATGATGCTTAAAAAACTATAAATATTTTTTAATATTAATTAAAGATATAGCTACGTAAGTTCAAATGATATTTGATGAATTAGAAAATCATAAAATTGAATTTGTCGACGCGAAATGTCAAAAATGATGCATCAGACTACGCCCGCTGTGCTGGTAGTCTGATGTTGCAAAAATTTGACATTTCATTATCACAAAAAATAGCTTGCAGTATCACGAAATCTGATAAAATTAACCGTATTCATATCGCAATCTTCAAACGTACACATTTGCCACGAATTGTACCCGATTGTAACGGAAGATATTTTTAAATTAGAGAGCTTATAGTCCTTACTGTCAAACTGATGGTTTTTACTGTCAATAAATATAAAACAATTCATCAAATTCAATTAAAGCTGTCTGACTGATTGTAAATAGAGACAAAAAAATTGCATGAAATTATAATAAAGGTTCAGAAAATAATATTATGCAATAAACCTCATCTCATCACAAGCACACAGCAATAAAACCGGCCAAGTGCAAGTCGGACTCTCTCACTAAGGGTTCCGTGCCAAGTTTTACTCAATTGAAGATCCACTTAGCCAAAATACCACAATATTTTGTTAAAAACAAATATAACTTTGTTTTTCATAGTCATCATCATCATCGTAATCAGCCAAAGGACGTCCACTGCTGAACATAGGCCTCCCCCACGGCTTTCCACAGCGACCGATCACTAGCGGTCTGCATCCAGTTTGATCGTGCGATCTTTTTAAGGTCGTCTGTCCATCTTGTTGGTGGACGTCCTACGCTGCGTCTTTGGTCGAAGGGTCTCCAATCTAGAACTTTCCTGCCCCAACGGGCATCACTGGTAACACACACTGATTGAAGACTTTGTCTTTAGACACTGAGGTAATTGTGACGAGAAGACGCTCTTGCGCAGTTTCCCGAACTCTGCCCAGCCGAGTTGGATTCGTCGATTGACCTCTTTCTCAAAGTTTTTCATAGTATTTCTATAAATAATAAAGTTATGTTTGCGGTTACTGAAAAAATGCTCAATCTCAAAAACTGATAGTTCGATCTCGTTCAAACCAACATCTACATCATGTATTTTTTTCAAAATTTATACTGGCTTAGTTTAAAAGTTAGATGGAGGAGGGAACCCATTATACCTAGACTTTTAGAGAAAATGGTTTGAGGAACCTCATTGTCATTTTAATAGACTATAGACACGCTACACGCATAGGTTTGACAAAATATATTTTTTTATTTTAGTTTCGTGTATGGGAGCCCCTTCTTAAATATCATTATTTTGTATTGTTTGTATTAGAATCGTAAAGCGGTTAACAGGATACATCTTCCTGTCAAATTTCAATAGTGTAATGCTTATAGTTTCGGAATAAAGTGGCTGTGACATACGGACGGACATACAGATAGACAGACAGAGATGACTAAACTTTAGGGGTTCCGTTATTTTCCATTTGGCTAAAAAATAAGCTTAGTGATACGGCTATGACGATATTTCTACGATTATTTTAATCTTTTTTTTACTGATATTTTTCGAGATACCCATGGACAAACTTTCGCACTCGTACTCGCATATATACCTTTAAATAAAAATAAAAAACGGAATAAATGGCAGCAATCATGTTTCTTTTTATTTAAATAATATAGAGTTTTGACCATAGGTTTCACCGACGGCTTCCAGCATTAGAAGGTTCGCGGTGAATATTAATTTAAGGAAAAATAAAAATAATTCCTGCAACACCGGTAATAAGTAAATCAATACCTTATGTCAGTTTGACATTAAATAAACAACGTTTTGCAAATAATTTATCATTGCAACTATTAAATTAAATTCCACAAGAATTCCCAGCCAATTATATTAAAATACAAAATCGGAAAATATAAAAACACATTATCTTGACTTTCGGTACATCGTTTAATGAAGAGATCGGATAAATAAGTAGATTCCATGCATGTAAGTAATAAAATTTTGCAACGTGTTTCTATGTGCATAAGAAGCTAGATATTCAGTTTCTGTTTATGGTTTCATGATTTAAATATACTATTCAACTAGTGTCTATTAAATGGTCAAAATCCCCGCAAGGTAGCGGTTTCAAACTGAGTTTATTATCGGTTTCTCACTTCATAAAATCCGAGCCCCTTGTGTATTGCAGAACTATTTGAAAACATGTTTCCAGCAGATTACAGTTAAAGAGACTTAAAACACAGAGCAAGAACTTACAAAACCCTAAAAACGAAACCAAAACGAGCGCATAAAGATGCAGGACACATGAAAAGTGCATTAAGAATGATTTATAATAGCTTTTTCAATTATTTTCAGGACTTTTTCACGAAATGCTGCAGTTGAAAGTTTGAAGGAGTGACAAAGTACAATAAAAAATGACAGTGTAATAATTTAAATTTTGAACCACAAAATACCTTCAAATAAACGATTCTACCTCTCTAATAAACGTTATTCCCTCTAATCAATGGCTGTC
This sequence comes from Pyrausta purpuralis, assembly GCA_963924145.1. NCBI lineage: Eukaryota > Metazoa > Arthropoda > Insecta > Lepidoptera > Crambidae > Pyrausta > Pyrausta purpuralis. The sequence continues at coordinate 1,184,880 of OZ001648.1, read as the reverse complement.
TGGAAGAGATCGCTCCCAGCGACAAGACCACCAATATTCTTATGATTTTATTGAATGTTTTTGTTTCTTGTGTCCTTATTTGTGCAATAATCTTTAATATTATTATTAATATCATTAAATGCGAATCATTCCAAAATATTTTATTTATCTTTTCTCATACGTTATGTATAGTAACAGATAGTCGCGTTTGTTACAGTACTAATAATAATAGTAATAGTCCCCCTAGCCGATTTCGACTACGGTGGCCAGTCACAACGACTAACCGACTGCGCAGGACATATTATAGTGGACAAGTTTGTGCGCAAACACAGGTGCACTCTCTATTCCTTTCACTCTCATAGCCCGATGGGACAGCAATCTGACACGACCGGAGAGAGATCAGGGGTAGGACCAACGGCTTTACGTGCTTTCCGAGGCACGGGGGTGAATCACCGCCAACTTCGAACCCGGGACCTCTGGCGCAGCCGTCGCCTTAAAGTGCGACCCTCTTACCTCTGCACCACCGAGTCAGTTAGTACTAATAACTCCAGACGGGGGCACAATTTTCATTATTTAGAGTTAGTTGAATTCGTCGTCGCGCCGAATAGGACATACGACACCTATCATCATAAAATGCTTTTGTACTTAATATTAGTTTGATAACTAATTATCACTAATTCATCGGTGCAACCTAGAACTTTTCTGTCCCAATGACTGTCCTTTACGATATGTACTCTGCCCGTTGCTACTTGATCTTATGAACCCCTACACACTGCGACTTATAACATTGATGCACTCGCGCGTGTTGAAAATGCGTTTCAGCATCGGGACTCACGCAATGAACAGATTTAATTTAGCATCGATGCAGTTGGCGTTGGTATGGATGCAAACGCCAAAATTCAGTACATAATTTGACAATTTCAAGCGTCTTCATCGCGACTGCATTGATGCTGCATCGTGACTGCATCGCTGCTAAAAATCACAGAGTGTAAAGGGTCTATAGTTTCACTGGTCTAAGACCGTTGCGATCGCAGGATCACACTGGATGCAACCCGCAAACGGTTACTGTAGAAAACTGTGGTGGGGGCCTATTCTATCTTATAGAATGATGATGGTGACGTAGAAGTATTCGCTTAGATAAAAACCACTCAATTCAATTGGACGGAAATGTTCATTGCGAAAATGTCATTTTAGTTAGAATGATCACCCATCCAAAAGCGACGGAACCGTAAATAACTTTGGTTTCATAAAAAAATAAACAAGAACTCAAGAGCTTTAGAAGCTGTTATTTATCTAGTAGTCTACCTTTTAGCTGTACCTATTAATGAGAGCTGAATAAGGGTTGCAAATAGTGGTCGAGTGTTCTAGTGGTTATCAACTTTCTTTTAAAAATTGTTGCTTCTCATCGTGCATTATTGTCTTAAATATACTTTAAAAATATAATTTCAAGTAAAGGTGCAATATTATAGATTGTTTTATCAGCTACATTACTAATTACTTCGTAAGTGCCTTAAAATGTGAGGTGATGCAGGTAAGAAGGTACGTAAATTAAGAAGTAAATACGTTATGTAATTAAAAATATCAATTACGGAGTTAAATTAGGAAATTCCGACAGGATTTCCTATTTTCTTTTTATTCAACCCTCAACATAATTTGTTGTATACATCATTGGAATTGTTATCAGGCTTTTGAAAATGATAATTAAAAATACTGGGTTTATTTTAACCTTATTACCGCACAAACACGACAACTGGGCCACGAGTATTAAATAAAATAATTTCTAGTCTTCTTTTTTCGACGATAATGAAAATGACATTAGAAAATTGTGCTTGCGAGATTGACATTTGTAAAAATTGCAAGTCCCGACGAATGGAGTTATCGTCGAAATTAGCCGTATTCAAATACAAATCCTGAGTAAAGGAAATGTATGAAAATTATTTAAAAGCAACATAATCTATTAAAAAGCATGTCTCTAGAAGTTAGTTCCTAGAAGTATCCGCAAGAGGCTCTTTACATTCGAAAACAATAGTACACCATATCTAGGAATTAAAAACTTGAGTAAAGGAAAAAAATACATAGAAAAATCTTTTGATTTTTTTCTAACATAATTCTAGCATAATTTTCGATTTTTCTGCTAAGATGAGCTTTTACAGATTTTCATTACCCTCGATAGTGTTATCGTCAACATCTGTCAAAATTAGTGTGTCGAGTCCTGCAATTTTGCGTTGTCGGCGTATCGACTGTCAAAACACCATGTCGAGTCTCGCAATTCACGAGTTACTCGAGTTAGCATACGTCACTTCGCATCGAAACTACCACGCCTGGTGTATCTTAATTATTTTTCGATTAAAAAAAATTTCGCTATCAGTATCGCTTGTAAAACCAACCCTGAGTTGCTTTGGTTGTGCATTAATGTAAAACACTTTAATGAAGATTTCTGATAAAGAGAATTGTACAAATGCTTTTTGTCCTAAGTAAAATAAAATAAAACATTAAGAAACTACTTAATCATAAATCAAAATAACAGCTTAACTGGTAATCAATAGCAATAATTGCTTAATAGCTTTTGTTCTAGCATTAAGACCCAAAATCTCGATAAGCTTTTATATAAATTACCAGAAAAGTATTGTTTGAACGTAATCGCGATAAACTTGTTTCACAAATCGATAGAAATAACAAAACTATAAAGCTCGAAGGCTGATCGAAAGTCATAAAATTGCTCAACACCTGTTGTAGACAAGAAAAGACTGTAATAAATATAAATTTAGGAATTCACAGACATAATACGTGATAAATATTCAGCATCTTTGGCACGATTGAGCCATATGTGCATTGGCGCCTCGTAAAGTCTGACACCAGTGTTTACCATTTAAAATACGTTATCCAATACATTATTTAGGTGAATGAGTACATCTACATATTTTTTCGCACATATGAAAGAACATACAAAAATACAAATACAAAATAATTTCTTTTCAAAAGTTAATTATACAATTATGTTATACATCTTATAGTAGGCTACTTTTGGTTCAGCTCGCTCAATCTAGAGCAAAACAATTTCTGATTAAAATAGTCTGATTACCATCTGGACACTTACTGATGCACATCGCGTCTTGAAAATTCGAGTAAATAAACAGTTGAAGTTACCAAAATTGCAAAACAAGCCCATAACTACTCAACATGTGTTTCCCTTTAATGCCAGTTGCAATATCGCAACCTACCGTACCATCGAAAGTCATAATTGTACGCGTGCCCATAAAATAAAGTACCTACATACGACTTTTAAGAGCTGAAATAGTGGCGTGATCCTATCAAACTAGTCAGTTTCATCACTTATAAAAATGAAAAACTAAACTGAAATAAAAATGTAATAGGATGTTGTCGTGTTGAAATCGGTACCAATTACGAATTAGGCGTGGTGAAGTAACACGAAGATACCCGACGGGCAAACAAGGGTTCTTTGGCGTTTAAAATATTGGTAGCAAAAGCAATATATCCGATAGGTTTTAATATCGTCCTGACGATAAAATCGCAGGAGCTGCTTGCGCAAGCGCATCGTCCGCAGTTTCGCCATCACACGCGTATAGACGGACGTGCCGCGCTATGGGACTTATGGTTTGGCTAACAATGTCTGTCGCAATCATGGTGTGTGTATGAATGTGATGGGATTACGCCTTGGAACATCATGAGTTGGTGGAATTGAGACAAATTGTGGAATTAGAAAAGATTGTAACGGGATTGCTTCCATGTAGGTACCTTATTATTTTCGAGTGTCCGATATTTCATCACTGTTGCATTATTTTCTAATGTTAATGCCCATGTAAGTTTAAATCAATAAATTTTGGAATTAAAATAAAACCTTACCAATCTTATACTAATATTATAAAGCAGAAGAGTTCGTTTGTTTGAACGAAAGTAGGTCCTGTAGTTCCTGTAGGAACTACAGGACCGATTTGAATTATTTTTGTTTTGGATAGTTTATTTATTGAGGAAGGCTTAAGGCTATTAAGCATCAGCGTGATGTTTCATCAACAGGAGGGGAGGAAGCAAATTTAAAACGCGCGGACGAATTCGCGTGGGACCGATATTAATAAATATGCTGCCTGCCAGTATTTTGTACTTAAATGCATATCAAATTGAATTTCATATATATGAATGACTCTTGAGGTGGATCGGATTGATAGAGAAAGGATTTAGTAACGAAAAGAGACACTACCTTACCTTCTTTCATGCAATACCATATTACGATCAAAGCGTCGTTGATCGTAAGTTACAAAGCAGATTCTTAATGTCGCCTAAATGCTATGATCATCTTACGTCGCCAAAACTTATTAAATGCCTCGTAAACGACATCATAATCTTCAGTTGCATAACATTTAATTGGCCACTTAAAGACACAGAAATAGAACATTACCTGACCAAAATCACGACTGAACCACAATAATCCGTTACGTCATTACTCTTTATACTAAGAGCAGTTTCCACTTTCGCCGATCGCAGACGTGATATACAGACCATGTGAAAATGGCTTTACTATTGTTTGGATGCAATTTGTGACGGCCTTTATGAATTATGTGAATTCTAATTTCACTCCTTCTAATATTGCAGATTGTGTAACATGATGACCTATTCTGTTTTTAAAGCACACAGACGAATAGACTTATTATCATTAGGCGTTAGATGTGATTCTGGATAAGATTGGCTTTTTCTGTTGCTTGTTAGTTTTTAAATGTCAAAAGCTTGTTAAAGAACATCTTAATAGCTATTTTTTATTGTTCCGTATCCGAATAGAAAAAAACGGCACCCTGATACCAAGTCTGACAGTCTGTCTGTCTGTCCGTATGTCACAGACACTTTACTCAGAATCCATTAGCATTTAACAGATGAAACTTAGTAGGTAGGTGTATCCTGTTAACCGCTTTACGATTCCCATACGAATAAAATAAAAATAATGACATATGAGGGGGCTTCCCATACATCTATTTTTTTTAATCAAACCTATGCATGTGAGGTATGGGTAATAAGTGAGTAATGTATATATGGATAAGTCTCTAAAAGTGACATCGAGGTTTCTAAAACCATTTTATCTGATAATCTAACGTTTGTAAGAAAAATGCCTCCAAAGTAGTAAAATGGGCTCTCTAACTTTTGAAAGAAGCAAGTGATATTTTGAAAAAAAAATGCACTAAACCAATTTTCTTTGACTTTCAACGAAAATTGGTTTGAACAAGATCGACATAGTAGTTTTTGAGATAAATCACAATTTTAACAACCGCACCTAATACGTACAACAACTCAGATATTTTTGCTAAAATATTGCGGTATTTTGGCTAAGTGGAACCCTCATTTAGTTAAAGTTGGCACTGAACCCTCAGTGCGTGAGTCCGACTCGCACTTGGCCGGTTTTTAAAGCTTCTCAACTATTAAGTGAATAAATGGATAAAAAGCAAAGTAACAAATAGGGTTTACTGAGAAAAAACTGTTACGCACGCTACTTGAACCATATCGGCACGTAGATCTCAGTAAAATATTTTTTGAGAAAACACTAACTTTCGACTGTTATAAAACTTTTGTTTTGGGCATAGGATCATACGGATTGATGTAACCATTTCATAACTAAGTTTTGCTATAAGGTTTAATGCAATCAACTAAAGGGATCGCCGAGTCCAACATTGTTTTTCTTACTGACAACATTAGAATTATCATCGAAAAGTGGCCCTGAATTGAAACTGAAATAAAAGTCCAAATGCATAAAATGTTGACATGAAGGATATAAAACAATGTCTTCTCAATCTGACACACCTTCTTTGTCTAACCATTACATAGCCTTCAAATATAATGGTTTAGGTGACTATAATATATTAAGTTAAATCAATAGGATAAAGTGTTGAGAACATAAGCCGACTTGTGAGTAACGACTTGGTGACTGAAAGGCATCCTCCTTGACATTAAAAGTCTCTTTAAGCTTGAAAAGCCAATCATTTATCTTAAAAGTGGTGCTAGGTGGTAGGTGTTTCGTCAACGTAATATACTCTTTGTGTCCAGCATAGCGGCAAAAATGGCAGAAGCATAGCAGTTTTTTTTTTTTAAATCTGTTTCCTATTCATTTAACGTCAATTGGGTATTATTTTGAAAATACATTAGGGAGATGGACCTTTGTCAGCGTAAGTTTCTGTCAAAGAATAAAAAAATTGTCTGCCTCTTTGCCTGTGGCGGTAAATATTCTGTATTTTAAACAGCGTCTGGTCTGTACCGTTACCATGAGTTTTCTCGCTAGCTACAACGTCACTTTTTGCATGGAAAATATTAGTTTTGTCAGTGACCGCTGGAGGCGATGTGCAATTTTCAATAGACTTCTTTACGTCGTCACTAGCGATTAAAAGCATCGTAAACTCATGGTACCTATGGCTGCTGTTATAGGAGCAAATATTTCAAACTACGTTTCTACAGAGTATACGTTGTCACCTTGACATGGTAGTGCTCTAAAATGCTTTAACTCAGAGATACAGTAATCCAAAGTTAGAAGCCCTAATCAATGTACATATCAAATCTTTTACTCGTTGTAGTAAATGACAATGTCGAGTTCTATGACTGGACACATTTGTTTGCAATACATTGCTGATTCCATTTAATTTTGTTAGAAAATAGTAATCTTTTTTTTCTTCATTTTAATAAATTAAAACCATTTAGGATTGACTACTGGATACCTACATGCCTTATATTTAAATTATTTACTCCTATTACAGGCCACAACCTGTATAATAAATATACAGTTGACATTAACAATATATCTTTACACTATTAGACCATTTCAGATCCCATTGTTCTTCGCCCCATCGATCTTGAGCTATCGGCCAACACTCTAATGGACTTTGCAGGTCCATAACGTTACTTAATACTTCGTCTAAACAAAACAATAAATGTATATATTTTAGAATGACAGAGTTGTGGATTCACAAAATATTATTTATATCCAAATGTAAATGAACTAGCGGTCCCCCGCGACTGCGTCCGCGCGTTGAGCTTTCTCCCGCTGCAGCGTGATGTTTTATAACCTTAAGCCTTCCTAGATAAATAAGCTATCCAACACAAAAATATTGTTTCAAATCGGTCCAATAGTTCCTGAGATTAGCGCGTTCAAACAAACAAACAAAATCTTCGGCATTAAACATAATATAGTTAATAATTTCGCTTACGTCACTTGAAATTTTGTCCATGGTTTGAATTAAAACTGCAACATATAACTATAACGAAATTTGCGAAATTATCTTATGAGTCTTACTAATCGCATACGATTAAAACTATGAAACACAATGGCGATCTCTTACTAAACAATAGCCATCGCCTTGATCGAGATCAATAAGATCACTGATCGATACGAGAGCGGTTGCAAAAGCGCCCGGATGATAGGCGATAATGAGCGCTAATAGGGAGATGATATGCGCCGGCGCAAGTAAACGGAAAATCATAGAAGCGTAAAAAAGACGCTCCTTCGCGCTCAAAACAACATAATATCAAATTCTATCTAGTTTTAGAAATAGTAACTGAGTATGTACGTTAGCATAATTAAAGTTCGCGAAATGAAGCAGTGTTTCAAAATACCACTTTTGTTTCATCTAAAATATATATTTAAATATAAACCTAACACAGCTTTCATAGTCCTAAATTAAAATGCTGCTAGGTCTGTGACAACTTTCTCAAAATCCAGTTGTTTAAGAGTCCTTATTTGACTTTTTTTTCTACATTTCAAGCAGTAATTGTGCTATTCTTGCAAGTCTAACTTCTTATCGATAATAAATAAATAATTAATTTAACTACCTAGTGGAATGTTGTGAAGGTTGGCTACTTGAATTTTATGTACAAGTCTAAGATACTCTCATCATGATGACTGCGCACTGTCCAGTGTCTATCTATACTTCTTTCGTTCACCCTAAGGTGATGTTATAATAAGTGTTTCGTCTCAATGAGCTATTGTCATCATCAGTATACTGTCGAAACACCTACTTATAAGCTTGAAGATACCTACTTATAAAAATGGTCTGTCAATTTGTATAGACAGTTGTAATTACATGTGCTAGTTACAGCGTTATTATTTGCTAATTAAGCGCTTATTCAGTTTCGCAAGTGATCTAGAATGAGAGTTTGCACCACTGCCTTTTGTGAAAATCCAAGTAACGTACTCGTATATGAAGATCGGAACACTCTTATTTATTTATTTAAAAACTTTATTTTACAAGAACAGGTTACAAAAGGTGGATTTAATGCTTTAAGCACTCTCTCTCAGTCATACCTTTTGGTCATCCAGTTAGATTTTAGTCAGTGCAGGAAAGTATAGTAAAATAGAACTAAAAAAACTACAAAATATTATAATGTACTGTAATAATATTATATTCAAATCATAACATATATTTAGGTTTATACACTAAATGAACATACGTACAATGATATAATATGCATTAATACCAAATACATGGGTAACTAATTGAAAATAAACATACTTAAATATGTTAAAAGTTTCACAATTATTCAGCCAGAAACATATGCAGTTTGTTCTTGAAAGAAAATTTCGTCACCGACGCCCTTATCTCCAGAGAAAGTGTATTCCACAGCCGCGTATCCGTTACTGTGAATAACTTGGACTGATAAAAGGAACGATGATCCGGAATGCCTAGCCGGAGATCTTCGGAAAACCGAAGAGCGCAATCGTAAGATTGACTCAGGGAAGAGAACATATCCTTAACATAAGAAGGTGATGAGGGCCGTACAGATCACAGAGAAGTCGAAAATTTGGACGTCGTCGAATGGGAAGCCAGTTAATTTGCGCTCTGTAGCTAAAAATTTATACTAATATTATAAAGCTAAAGAGTTTGTTTGAACGCGCTAATCTCAGGAACTACTGGACTGATTTGAAAAAATATGTTTGTGTTGAATAGGCTATTTATCTAAAAAGGCTTTAGGTTTTAGTACATCACGCTGCGTCGGGAGGGAAAGGAACAAACTCAAAACACGCGGACGAAGTCGCGGGAGTCCGCTAGTACGGTATTATTTTGCCATTGTACGGGAAATTGAGTAGTATACAAAAAAAACAACACTTCAATCAATACTATTAATTTAAGTTTACTCGGGGTCGACTTCACCGTGACCTAAAATCAGATAATTCCAAATAATAACAGCCAAAGTGTATTTTCCTGATAATCTTTTATCAATTTGTTATTACTTTGTCTTGCACCAGCGTCAGCTTTCAATCTGCCTCTGACCTTTCTTAATGGCTTTTCTTAATCGACGCAAGTACTTGCTCTTTTATCGTTTAAGGTACCTTTTCATTGTGAGTTATAATATTAGGTCACTTCGTTTTAAGTGATATAACTTTCACGTGATACGAGTATACATCACGTTCATGGGATATATATATTTTCAGTTTTGTATGGGATCGTCCACCGTCGCGGGGGGCAGAGGGGCTTCTGCGGTCGGAAAACATATATCTTTCATCTATACATTACTAAATAACAATATTAAATTATAATTGAAAACTGTTCAAAACTATCAGTTCGGTTGTAAACTATGATGAGCGATATCGCGTACATCATCTCGGTATATTATCAATAATGTATATTTATAAGTAAATAGGCTCCTTTACACTAGCCGTTGTTTGGAGGTCGGTTAGAGGTATTGGTCTTAATTCTAAGAAAACATGGACTAAAACTTAAATAAATGTCTACCTCCTCTAAAAGTAAAAACAAAGAAACTTAAAATACCTAGAAAATGTTCTACTAAATAGCTGCGTTGCCAAGGAATTTAGTAATAGACAATTTAGGAGGGCCTTCAAACAGACTAAAAGTAAGTAAACTACCCAAAATCATTTAACATTTCTAAGCAGCTGTTTAGTTTCTTTCTAAGCAGCTGTTTAGTTTCTTTCTTTTTAGAAGAAAGAAGAAGATGTAAAAATTAATTTCTGTCTTACTCAGTGGCACCTCTTGTTGAGTCCATTACTGTAACAGGTAAAGGGCTCAAATGTCAGAAGCGTGCGCCTGCGCAACGAAGCAAGTGATTGGGGACGCGACAGCTTATTAGTGCTCATAATCGCTTAATTCTGACACGTCTCACTCGTTACTTTAGTTTTAAACTATATTTTTTATTACATTCAAAGCTTAAATTTTTCTTTTGATGAAGATAAAAGGTACATACGAGGGTCAAACTGAAAGTTTTTAGAACTGGCCACTTATAAACAATATAATAAAAAAAAAATTCTAAAATTTGAAAATAGAACTCTTTGCCAATATTACTGAGTATATATTTCATTCATTTGTCATTTGTTTTACGATTTGGCGGCAAATTGAAAATTGTCTGTGTCACGTCAACATGAATTTAACACGAGAAAATTTTCGTGCAATGATTTTTTATGACTTTCGATGTCATTTAAGTCAACAAGAAAGTTATGATAGACTACGATTGGCCTTTCACGATGAAGCCCCATCTCGTGCGACTGTTTACAACTGGTTTAATGAGTTTAAACGTGGTCGCACTAATCTCACTGATGATGTACGTGAGGGACGGCCTTCTACGGCGACGACTGAAAATAACATCTGTGTTGTGCGGCGTATGATAGAGACTGCCAAAAGAGTGACCTATCAGCAGATTCGGACAAGCTTAGGCATCGGTATGAGTCAAGTGCACAAAATCCTCCACGAACATTTAGCGGTCAGGAAGCTTTGCGCCCGGTGGATACCTCATAATTTGACTAAGGCTCAAAAACTCCATCGTGTGGATTGGTGCCGTAAAATGATTGAAAGATTTAACGGAGGTGACTCAAATGCTGTGTTCGACATACTAACAGGTGACGAAAGCTGGATTTACTGTTATGATCCTGAAACCAAAAGACAATCTGCTCAGTGGGTGTTTCCTTTCGAGGAGTTGCCAACTAAAAGTGAAGAGAGATCGAAGTGCGGGAAAAAAAATGGTGGCCTCGTTCTTTGGAAGGATAGGTCATTTCGCAACAATTGTGTTAGAGGATCAAAAAACAGTTTCTGCAGAATGGTACACTACCAATTGTTTGCCACTTGTTTTGGAAAAAGTTCGAGAGAAACGACCTCGCAGTAGGATCCTCCTTCACCACGACAACGCCTCGTCGCACACCGCCAAGCGAACGATTGACTATTTGGCGACATCAAACGTTGAATTACTGGGTCACCCGCCGTATAGCCCCGACCTCGCGCCTTGTGATTTTTATTTATTTCCAAAAATTAAAGAAAAACTTAAAGGAAAGCGGTTTATGAATGCTGAAGAAGCGGTGGCTGCGTATCGCGATGCCATTGAAGAGACCCCTAAGGACGAGTGGGCAAAGTGCTTTTCCCAGTGGTTCCATCGCATGCAGCGGTGTATTGACGTCAATGGACAATATTTTGAAAAGATATAATAAAACTAATAACTGGCTAATGTAATCAGTTTTTGATTTTCTAAGAACTTTCAGTTTGACCCTCGTACCAGGAATCTCGTGTAATTTATTACAGCATAGGAATAGCGCAGTCACAAAACAATTGTTACCTGTAAACAAAAAACAACCAGTTAGTTAAAGTGTTCACCAAATTGAGTTAAGAGTTTAATATTTATCTTCCTTTGTTTGTTTCAATTTATTAACCGCAACCTATATGAATAATACGATCAATATGCGGTCTGTCGTTCCAATTTCATTTCCTTCATTTCATTGCATGCAAATAGAAATGTAGGAAATACAATACACCACAGAAAATACGAGTATAACCCATTTAATACGACTTTCAGTAATACGTTTCGCAGTCCTAATATGCTTTATTCCAATATGTGTAGCATGTCTAGTCGAGGTTTTCTTTATTCTAAGATGAGATGGAACACTTATATTGTTTCAAATGTTTTGTTTAGTTCACGCAAGAGTAATAGATAAGGCGTATGCTTAAAAAACATATTAAATAACGAGTTAAAAAAATGCTCGTAGATATTTGAAAAGTTCATTATGTACGTACATACTTTCATAGGACTGTAATTATATAATTTATTAATTGAACCCGTATCAAAAAGTCGTAACAACAAACCTTCATTGAGATATTATTCAAATACTCTACTGTACTCAACGTTGAAAAAAATTTAAAATAAAATGACAGCTTGTCAAGATACAATGAAAAATATTTCTGTAAACGTGAAATGTTTACAAAACAGCTTTCGTGTTTTAAGTATTTATTATTTAACGATACTATGAACCATTCAAAAATAAAGTACTTTTGGTGTGCTAAAAATCATTAGAAGATGGTGTTACTCATAAGGCCGAAATCGTGGTGGGGAGTGTGGGAAAATGTGCAGTGCTTCTTTATTGGGTGCATCATGGCGCCTTGCTACTACATCTTCCACCTGACGACCATCAGAGAAGGCCTGGTACAGCTATACAACCCCGGACCCCTCAAGTTGTGGACACACATATTCTTATCCAATTTTTGCTTCGTAAATGTCATAGGAAACATGTTCATGGCTATATTCACCGATACTACCCTAAATAAAAATCGAAGATCTAGAAAAATAATCAAAAATGGAAACTACTGTGAACTGTGCAAAGCGTACCAACCTCCGAAGAGCTGGCACTGTCGCCGGTGTAACGTTTGTATCGTGAACAGATACCAGCACTGTATGTTCATAGCCCGCTGCGTTGGACGCGACAACCAGAGGTACTACCTTCTATTCATGATGCACTTGCTTATCTCTCTAATTTACTCAACCTTCTATGATTTCTTCTTTATTCTCTCACGGTTTGAGACGTGGGAAGGGTTTATCCTTGCAATTTTTCAATTTACGAACCCTTTAGTGAGGCTAGCTTTGGGGCTAAATGCATTTGAGATAACTGATTTCTATGGATGCTTCCTTTTGATGAATATGCTGTTGATTTTCTGGCTATTTAATGCAGTTTTGTATCATTGGGAAAATGCGTTTGAAGGAGTAACTCCTCACGACCGCATATGCAAGAGTAAGAAAGATAAATGTTTAATGGAGTCTGTAGGCATAGAAGAGAAAATCGAGAGGAATCTATGTAAGTCCGATTGGAGGCAAAATATGTTGAGGATATTTGGCGAGAAATGGTATTGGGCTGTGTTGATACCGTTTGTGGACAGCCCTATTCCTTACGAAGATGATGAAGATCAGATCAAAATAACTTAATCGTATAAATAGCCGTTTCAAGTATTGTTTAGTATTCATAAAGATGAAATAAGAAACCAAAAATTTGACTTGAACCAGCAACCTTTTGGCTGACCGGGCCAAATGCTCTTACCAATTGAGCTACCATGCTGTCAGTTCGACCGTGTAAAATTTGTGGTCTCTTATGAAAACGTCAATTGCGTGACGCTTGGTTCAAGTCCCGCCCGTGCGCAAATTTTTGGTTTCTTATTTCATCTTTATGAATATAAAATATGACACTGTAAGTGTTAAAAAACATTCTAAAGCATTATTGTTTAGTATGTTAATCTCGTTGAAGTATACTATTTTGTAAATGGCATGAATAACAATATTATAAACGAAATTGAATAAAAAAATATTATCAAACAATATCATATATCCATTTTATGAAGAATTGCGTCAGATGGCACGGCCACTTTTGCGTCGACAAACCATTTATTAGAATAATTAGGTCGATAGGTGGCGTAACCGAAATACTATACAGGTTTGGTATTCCAATGACCCGTAGAATATTAAAAACTTGGATCAATAACACTTTCATTCGCGCGTTTTGAAAACGCGCTTCAGCATCGCGACTCACACCATGAACAAATTTAATTTAGCATCGATGCAGTCGCGCGTTAGTTCGATGCAGTCACCAAAATCCAGTACATAATTTGCCAATTTCCAGCTTTTGCATCGCGATTTGTCGATAATAACGCGCGTTAGCATCGCGACTGTATCGATACTAAAAGTAGCGTAGTGTATAAAGGTTAGCATTTTGCGAATGCTGCATTACCGCTAAAAGTCGCAGTGTGTAACGGGTCTATGATTTGTCACAGATTATCGAGGTCTGTGAGTTTCATTATGAGCGTAGTCATTAACAATGAATAGCTCTTTACATACACGTTAGGAACTACACTGAGTATATATGACCTAAGCTAATCTAGGAAGATCACAATTTAAAACACATTAGCAGTTACGAAAGGTTTTAGTAGTCTAATTACAGCTGACACAGCCACGTGTCTATCACTGGTAACATTTCCGAGATACTCGTGCGCAGAACTTACACATGAGTGCTATTTTGGTAAAGGTTCATCGCATAGAAGTATTTGTAGCCATGTTTTTGTATCTGAGAAACAAATACTAAAAAAAACTTGAAAACTACTTAGTAGTGTGCCATGTATTTTCTCTTTCAGGCCTATGCTTGACTGGTAGGAAATGCCTATGAATAAATAGAATAGAATTATTATTTATTTGACACACACACATATAAATAAATTTCATTACCATAAAAATTAAAAACAACAAAAAGCAAATTTACATAAAACAAAACGCCCAAGTGTGCCAAAAAGGTGCCTATCCACAGTATTTCAGGATTGCTTGGGAGGAGACATGATTTAGTTAACATCATAGAGCAATACAGTAAAATGTACTAACACAAATTGTAAAAGAAACCCTAGGTCAATTATTCTTAGTTTTCGAGAAAAAAAATCATGAAGTTGTCTATTGAGACCAGGTGCCTAACAGTAAAAATTACTTTTTTTCTTAAAGAGTGGAAACTTAAAAACAGTCTTAGTATCCATGTCTTCACGCGTAAAATATTTTGCTATATAAGCTTTACAGCACGCACGAACTGTCAATAATTACGAAAATATGAGCAAAAAATCGAATTTTAGTTTTTATTTATTTTATTACGTCATTTCCGCAGCTAATTTTAATTTGAAGAGTTAGCTGGACCTCTTCACCTGCTCCATAAAAAAAATCAGGTGCATAATCCATGGAATTACAAAGTTATTTATAATTTTAGAAAACCCTGTGCGCCTGTGTTTTTTTAAAGAGCAATGTTGACTGTTGACTTTGCTATTAGATAAAACAAAGGCGTTTTGTTATGAAATGTCATGGGTTATATCGCTGATTTCGGCTATCATCAGCATTACTCCGTGTTGCCTACCAATACCGCATGGAATGAAATGTGAAAAATCATACCTCGTATGATAAAAAATATTGTCACGTCATTCCAGAGACTTAATTCCAAAGTCTTTCCTATGAAGGGCCCCCGCTCCTCCAGGCTACTTGTATTGACGCGGGGTTTCAGCAAATGCCTAACGAGGGTGGACCCCTTCCCGCGTCACAAGTAGCCCTTCATAGGAAAGACTTTGGAATTAAGTCTCTGGAATGACGTGACAATATTTTTTATCATACGAGGTATGATTTTTCACATTTCATTCCATGCGGTATTGGTAGGCAACACGGAGTAATGCTGATGATAGCCGAAATCAGCGATATAACCCATGACATTTCATAACAAAACGCCTTTGTTTTATCTAATAGCAAAGTCAACAGTCAACATTGCTCTTAAAAAAACACAGGCGCACAGGGTTTTCTAAAATTATAAATAACTTTGTAATTCCATGGATTATGCACCTGATTTTTTTTATGGAGCAGGTGAAGAGGTCCAGCTAACTCTTCAAATTAAAATTAGCTGCGGAAATGACGTAATAAAATAAATAAAAAATAAAAACTAAAATTCGATTTTTTGCTCATATTTTCGTAATTATTGACAGTTCGTGCGTGCTGTAAAGCTTATATAGCAAAATATTTTACGCGTGAAGACATGGATACTAAGACTGTTTTTAAGTTTCCACTCTTTAAGAAAAAAAGTTGTTTTTACTGTTAGGCACCTGGTCTCAATAGACAACTTCATGATTTTTTTTCTCGAAAACTAAGAATAATTGACCTAGGGTTTCTTTTACAATTTGTGTTAGTACATTTTACTGTATTGCTCTATGATGTTAACTAAATCATGTCTCCTCCCAAGCAATCCTGAAATACTGTGCTATCTTGAATTGGCATTAAGTCTCCGCCATATGTAATAAAAATCATTACAATTATTTTTAAGCTGAAGAGTTCGTGTGTTTGAACGTGCTGATCTCAGGAATAACTGTCCCGGTTGTTATAGGATAGATCATTTCTATACGAGTAATATATTATGCTGTGTATCATATATATAGGCTATATATCACGCTGCGACGGAAGGGGAGGAAGCAAACTCAAAACGCACGCACAGACGCAGTCGCGGGGGACCGCTAGTAATATTGCTTGACTTTGTCCCCGTTCAGCTATTACTATTTTTTAAATATTGGACACCCATCACATACATCTGATGACAAAGTAAGTAGCTAATGCACTTGTGTTATAGAAATCAGACACAACGGTGGTACCACAACACCCAGACCCGAGCCAATATAGAAAATTTTGATTTCTACATTGACACGACCGGGAATCGAACCCGGGACCTCGGAGCGGCGTCGCCTTGAAACCAGCGTGCTAAGCCAGTACACTACGGAGGTCGTCAAAAAGTCGTTTAGCTAATTGATATCTCATTGCGATACCTCTCTTCAAGAGCCTGGGATCACCTTCTGCTTACCGATGTATTTATTACAGACATTTGACTATCCGTCATCAAAACTTACTGTAACGTAACGTAAAGCTAACCTTATTCGGATACTGAAGGGTTATGGGCATAAATAAAAGATTTATCCAGGATGGACTGAGATTTATTGGGATATAAAAATGTGTCTAATCTCGACTGCCGTTCTGCTATGTAGCAGAACGGCAGTCGAGATCATGAAGACCGGATTTTATGTTAGTCGGAAGTGCAACCAGAATGCATTTTTGACATTGACAGTAGCTGTCAAAATAGTGACGTTTACATAGATTACACAACACTGGCCCTTAAACCAAACTATTTGACAATAAACATTTATTTTGTCTATAAACATCTTGTATTTTAATTTTATATAAACATTACGAAAAACAATGAAATGGTTATCTATTAAAATAGTATTATTCTATCATTAACAATTATAAAGTTATACAACTAAATCAGCATTAGTTTATTTACAAACTTCTCATGCATCTCTTTAGACAATGGTTTAGTCAGCAAATCTGCTAACATATCTTTAGTACATAAGTATTTAACATCAATAGAACCATTACAAATGTGATCTCTAATAAAATGGTGGCGAATATCAATGTGTTTAGTTCTGGCATGAAATATTGTATTCTTACACAGCTTCTGTGCAGATTGATTGTCATTAAAGATTGTAACTTTACATACAATACCTAAAATTTCCTGTAAAAAATTACGAAGAAACAACGCCTCCTTGCAGCAATCCGAAAGAGAAATATACTCCGCCTCTGTGCTCGATAAGGCGACAGTTCGCTGCTTTCGACTTTCCCAGGAAACTACAGACCTGCCAAACTGAAACACATAACCGGTGTAGGACCTCCTATCTGTTTCACATCTGCCCCAGTCAGCATCTGCTAAGCCTGTAACACTAATGCCTCCTTTGAAGAAATTTAAACATAAGTCCTTTGAACCTTTTAGATACCGAAGAACTCTTTTTGCTGACTTCCAATGGGTTTCATCATAGCAGTCATTAAATTGGCTTAGATAGCTAACTGCATGTGCAATGTCAGGTCGAGAACCTACTGCAATGTACATCAACGAGCCTATGAGACTCCTGAAATCATATTTAGAAATGTCTTTATCAACTGATTTTTCTAGCTTCACACCAAGCTCCATGGGTGTAGCCGAAGGTTTACAATCCTCCATTTTAAATCTTTGTAATACTTTCTCAATACAGTTTGTCTGATCTAATGTTATTTTATCTTTACATTCAGTAATTCTCATTCCTAAGATATACCTTGCTGGCCCTAGATCAGTTATCTCAAACTCACTCACATTTAAGTTTACTTTTAATGTTCATTACCTCTTCATGGGCATTCTTGGTTGAAAACTAACATTATATCGTCTACATACAAAGCAATTGCAATGAGCCTGTCTTGACTAGATTTGAAATACACACAAGCTTCTATCGATGACTTAGTAAACATCAACTTCTCGCATAATATTTTATTAATCTTTTGATACCATGCTTTCGCAGCTTGTTTTAGCCCATAGATGGCCTTGTTAAGTTTTAAGATTTTATTTTCACTGCCTTTTATTATATATCCCTCAGGTTGCTCCATGAATACAGATTCATGCAGGTCCCCATTAAGAAAAGCTGTCTTTACATCTAAATGTTGAATATTCATTTTATACTCAGCAGCTACAGCTAACAATGTTCTTATACTTGAATATCTGACAACTGGGGAAAAAGTCTCATTGTAATCTATCCCATAACGTTGAGTGAATCCTTTAGCTACTAATCTGGCCTTGTACTTAACAAGTTCGCCATTAACACCTAGTTTTCTTTTAAACACCTATTTACACTTTACAGGGGTATGTCCATCCACTCTGTCGGTAAGTGTCCAGCATTTGTTATAATTGAAAGACTTATACTCATCTGCCATTGCTTTCTTCCAGCAGTCTGCATCTGGAGCTGATAGAGCCTCACTCACAGTAACTGGGTCGTCGGTGTTAATAGTGCACATGGTTTCTTTCACTAGCTGAGCTGTCAAGGCATCAAGACTGTTATCTCGATCAGTACTTAAAGATTCTTCTTCAAGATCTGGAACATAAGTTTCATCCGAGGAATTATCTGTGCAAAATATTTCATTACTCTGTTCAGAAACATTTACAGAAATCAAACTATCATCAGGTCCATCCTGTTTTGAGGCTGTGTCATCAGAATGTACCACACAGGAAATATTTTCCTCACTAAGTGATTCTGTAGGAGACGGAGCCCTACTATTCACATCTATAGCTATTTGTGTGAATGACTCTTTGTGCTTATCATCATGTGACACATCAGCCTCACTACTAAGAAACTTATCCTCAAAGAAGGTCACACTTCTAGCTTTTACACAGACTCTTGGATTATTTGGGTCTATTAATCTATAGCCCTTTGTATTTTTACAATACCCAACGAAAATATACCTCTTAGCTTTAGGTTCGAACTTGGTTCGACTATTGACATGTGCATAAGCAATGCACCCAAAAGTAATCATATGTGCAACTGATACCTTGCGATTGGTCCACTTCTCCTCTGGAGTGCATCCTCTGACGGCTAAAGTCGGAGAGCGATTCTTCAGATACACGGCAGTATTCACAGCTTCAGCCCAATACTGCGGGCCAAGGCCTGCCTCCTGAAGCATACAGCGTGACTTCTCCATGATACTTCTATTAGCGCGTTCAGCAACTCCATTTTGCTGAGGCGAGTATGGTACAGTCGTTTGATGGACAATACCATTCTCCTTTAGGTAATTCTGAAATTTTAAATTACAATATTCAGTACCATTATCGGATCGAATCACTTTTAGTTTTCTATTTGTCTGATTTTCTACCAAAGATTTCCAGGCTTTGAATGTTTCAAATACCTCATCTTTCCCATTCAAAAAATAAACAAAAGTTTTTCTTGTGTAGTCATCAATGAAAGTTATAAAATACTTTGCCCCACTAAGTGATTGGCTAGGCATAGGACCACATAGGTCACTGTGAACTAATTCAAGAACCTCAGTGGCTCTGTTGACTGACCTTTTGGAAAAAGATGTACGAGTTTGTTTTCCCTCAACACAAGGTATACATTTTTCTTAACCAGTACAATCATATGAAATACCAGTAACCATACCTTTTCTCATAAGCTCCATGCTGCGAAGATTGAGATGTGCCAGCCGCCGATGCCAAACCTGCTGCGAGACCTTTTCTTCCTTTGTGTTGGCTGTCACCGCAGACGCTGCAGCTTGCTCGCTGTTCGCAAATGGCCTCTCATTACAACCTGTATCTAGACTGGGAGAGATATCGCCTTTCATGGTAAGGTTACAATCAAGAGATGATGGTTCAGCTGTGTCAAGTTGATAGACCCCATCATGTTGAGTAGCTGAGGCAATTAAAGTTTTATTATCATATATATGACACATACCAGAACTAAACACCACCCTAAATCCTTTATTAACCATTGCGCTAACTGATAGCAAATTAACAGTTAAGTTAGGTACGTAGAACACATTACTTATTGTTCTTATACAACCATTTTTCATCTGAACTTTTACAGTGCCTTTACCTGCAGTGTACAGTTTTTCACCATTTGCTACAGTTATAGCTGCGATAGGCTTATCATCACTCATATTACACATAATGCTTTTTGTACCACACATGTGCCCCGTGGCGCTACTGTCCACATACCACTGACCGTGTTTGATGTTCGCTGAAAGTCAGCAGGGCTTTTGATGTGTTGCCGTTGCCCTTTGAGGTGTCTGCATTTGTCTTCGCAGTCTTCTTCGGTGCAGCCTTGGGACAATCCTTGATGAAATGGCCCACCTTTCTGCGTCTATAGCATTTTCTTTCTTGAAAAATAGAGCAGACTCTCCTTCGGTTTTATCACATCTTCTAATGTTCTCTTGGAGTAGTTTACCTTTAACCACCTCGCTGGAAAGGTGCACAGTAGAGTTTTCGATAGCCATTATAAGAGGGTCGAAATCCGACGGGAGCCCGCTCAACATAATAACGGCAATGAAGTCATCATCCAGTGGTGATCCTATTTCACTCAACTGTTGTGCTACCTCTGTAATCCTGTTTATATAGCCTTCCATGTCGTTATTCAATTTCGTGGCAAACAAATTCCTGAGGAGCCCCAGCCGGCGGCACAGCCCGCGGTCTTCATATGCCCTCACCAAACTGCTCCATGCCTCGTGCGCCGTCTTGGCATTCCTGATATGTGGGATGGCGGATGGTTGTACTGCTAGCGCTATCCGCGCCAAAGCTTTTTGCTACTTTTTCGCATCATCCTGAGTCTCACCTTCCTTTTTCTCCACACACTCCCATAAGTCCTCCTGTACGAGTATCATCCTCATCATGAACTTCCAGTAGCTATAGTTATCAATGCCCCTAAGTTTATCGATGACCTCGTAGTTAGCAGACGCAGCCATGGCAGTAAGGCGGTCACGCACCGTATTGTTGTAGGTTAGGTTTCCGCAAAGTGCCGATCTCAGATTTTACTTCTAATGAAATAAATACTGTTGCGATATAAAAGATTTATCCAGGATGGACTGAGATTTATTGGGATATAAAAATGTGTCTTACATAGCAGAACGGCAGTCGAGAACATGAAGACCGGATTTTATGTTAGTCGGAAGTGCAACCAGAATGCATTTTTGACATTGACAGTAGCTGTCAAAATAGTGACGTTTACATAGATTACACAACAGATACAGCAACGGGAAACAGTGTACTTATGATGTAAAAGTTTCGTAAACAAACAAATGACAAATGCTAATGTGTCGGCTAATAACTTCTTTGACTCGATGACTTAACACATTAAATTTTGCCTACAAATGCAGTAACTTTTTCATTTATTGAGTAAATTGCACTTATCCTGAATTAGTAGCTAAAGTACTCTTATCAATATAAAAAACAAGCAATCAACTCACATTTGTCCACCGACAAGTTGGACGCCCTTTCCTCTATTATCAGTAATAATGATGCCGATGATGACCCAGATTTGGGACAATATTATATTTTGTATTATTCATATTATATTATATTTTGTGACTGTAGACGTGACTATTCTCTAAATGTTTTGAAATAAAATGTTAAACTCGTAAAACATATTTTCTATTTTCAGAAACGAAATAAGTTGCTTGATACCATGTTAATAACACGGCTTCATAATAAGGTGTTATTTCTAACCCCTCATGTATGTATATTTTAAATCACAGTATAAACTCAAGTTGATATACTCAATCAACAGCAGGCGCCACGTAACTGTTGCGCAAGCGCCTGCGCCCGCGCATCTAAACGATAAGCGACAGGAAGACACGCGCTCCTACTTGCTGGACGCGCGACACACTATACTATTAATACAGGTGCGATTGTGACGATGATGGTTTATGAAAGATTTCAAAATTCGGCTTTAAAAGTTCTTAAAAAGACAAAGAACAATATATTGTCGCATTCCCAGATGGTCTTTTGTTTTCCAAAAATATTAAGTAGCAAGTGCCGGGTAAAATTTTACAGCGTTATTGCCATTGATTTAGGAGTTCTTTTAGAACTTGCATATCAGTAATTACTGATAACAGTATTTATTGAAAATATGAAAATTTCGAAATAAGCTTTATGTATTAACTGCAAGTATCGTAAAATGATGCGTATTTTATTATGTTGGTAATTACATCCACTTACCTAAAGCACAGCACAGTTACAACATTATCTTCGTGTTTACAAAAAGATTGCCAATTCGGCTAGGCACCAAATTTCTGAGCCAGTTAATATTGATATTCACGTATCAACATTATAACTGTTTATTTGATGCAATATAGTGTTAGGGCACCATTTGGTTACAACGAAATGAGCGTGAAATACAGTCAATTCGATTATTAGCGATAATCTAGCTCTTCGTACATAACATTTTTGTGGTGAAGAAACCGACAAGTATAATTATAAAAATCATATTACGAGTAGGTCATGATAGTCATTTATTGAAATTGTACCAATACTTGAAACATGCATGAGATTATGTTTTTAAGCGCATAGAGCGCTATTACTTCTTTATTAACTTGAATCATAAAATATATTTTAACCTGTGTTTTTACCATCACCGGGCTCTGTCACAGTTGATCTCAATCAGTACAATCAACTCTTATAAAAATCACAAAATATTTAAAACAATGGCCATCCATTTTTCCTTCTGTTTCATCATCATTATTCACGTTAAAAACATCTCTAGCTTTGTAATAACTACTAATAAGATAGATCGCACAATAACTTATAGAGCGCGCTTTAACCTTTGGCATGCGCAAAAGCACGCGTCAAGGCACCGTTACATCGCCGCTACTACTCGTACTGTGTCTATAGCCCTGCCAAGGCATTGTTCGATCGGTGTCTTTGATTAGTGCCTCGATGACGCGTGATTCGATTGCTTGTGACGTGTGAAGAGACCAAAAAGGTATGGAAAAGAACACGGGGCCCTTTTTTTAAGTGCCAAGCCAAAACAATACAGGTAGAGGTTTAAAAATAATAATAAAAAATCTTTATTGCACAAGACACAGATTATGTTTTTGTAATGTAATAAAAACAAATCACAAGTACAATATTGGCGGTCTTATCGCTGGAAGCGATCTATTCCAAACAACCATTGTTTAGAGAAAACAACAGTTATTAAAGGTTTTCTAACTTTGCGGTGTGCAAATTGACAAAAAATATATGAATGTCAAATGCCATAGTAAATCAATTAATCTCATCGAGAATCTTTCTGATCCAAAATCATAAATTCTCATTTCAATAAACACTTTCGGTTTTATTATGATTATTACAAAGTTGATAATGTTGCGCAAGTTTATGATACGCCTAACCTGTTCTCATACATGTCGAAAGTAGCTATTACTTAAAATATCGCAATTTCCTCAAAAACTTGTCCTAATTCAGAATTACATAAAACCAATTTGGTTCACTCGAAATCGGTTTAGTTTTCGAGTCGTCGTGCCGGAAATCGATTTTATATCGATTCGTTGTACTTTACTCTCGTTTGGTTCCGGTTTTCCGGTCGTGAACTTATGTTTCTGGGCTACAAATATTATTGGGGCAGGTTTATCTGATTATGAGAGAGAACTTCTGCCATGTTTGTGGATCATAGCTAGCTATCTCAATCATGTTAATAAACAAAATTAATCTTATTTTAAATTTACATTCACTAACATTATTTTCAGCTTTTAAAGGAGAAACCCGAACTTAGTTAACTTTAAAGGCCTGGCGTTACAGAGCTGAAAATTGGTTAACAATAAGAGTATATAGAGATATCTCAAGAGGCTAATTTTTACGGTGTTCTGCAATTGCCAAACTAGTAAAATAATTCAATGAAAACATTTGAGGTTATGTCACCCATTTTAGTTTTTAATTAGAAAAGTGCATGTTTTTGAGGTTTTATCGCACTTGTGCGTTATGGTGGTTTCTACCCGCGCTCTTGTAGTCCAATCAAAGCGGTAATATTATACAATACATTTAAAAAAAAGGTTTTTCTTTTTGACAATATTTATGGCAAGACTAGGTAATAATTGGCAACATAAAGGGCATGAAAACCATCCGTTGTGATAAGTCTGATGTTAGGTTGAATATATTTTTTGCTATTCATTAATTACTCACACCATGTTCTGTACTACAATAGCTGCTATGCGTCACCACCACACATGTTGACAATTAAAGGATCTGCATGTCCGGTAACATCCTTCGAATAGATTTATCTTTAAAGAGAGACTCAAAACCTATGTTCTTGAACTTCAGTTTTCTTTTTATATATATTAGGGTTATATATGTATGTATCAGTTTATATAGTATTGAATGTGGTATGGTAGGTATTAATAGGTATCTTTTTTATTCGTTCGACATTGGCAGTAAAATCGATTATAAAATTATGATTAAATACAAAATCGATTTTTAATCTCGCGTTTTGTGCAATCAATAAATAGTTAATAATGTGTAGATAGAAAGTAGTACTTAATACACTTTTTTTTAAATAGTTATTTATCAGATTGTCATAAAATGCAATAATAAATCATAAATTCAGAAAACGATTTTCAAACAATAAATATCGATTTATTACTTAACTCAAACTGAATAACATGCTGTACCTACTTGTCATAAATAAAACGTTTACAAAGATAGAAGTAATCAATGAAGTTGTTAAAATATGCGTTTATAGAGGTTCTTTAAAAATAATTAAATCACCTTTTTTCTCTGTCGGCCATTACCATTTCGGATAAGATTCAAATAGGGTCATCTATGAAAATGTAACGGGTAGGCCCAAAAACGGGTTTCTCCTTTTAGATTTTTTCCCTGTTGATTCCCTGCAAAAAAAAACCCTATTAAAGCTGTGAAATCTTATGCCTAAAGTTATATGTAAGTTCGTTTTCTGACTGTCCAAGTTTTTTTTCTGTCCGTCAATTTTAAGTCTGCATTGATAAATGTAAAGTACCTGCCATAACATTATACACTATTAGCATTCATCAACACAAACCGCTATTAAATTCGAACCAGAACCACAAATAATTCGAAAGTGTATCACGACTGCAAATGTCACGAGGATCTTATCCCGGGGAAGATGATTAATTGCTGCCGAAGCACGAATGCAGGTCGATCCGCGGACTCGTGAAAGGCCACGGCATTTCATTTGTCAACACAGAGCTGATGAGGCAGAAAGACAAATACGGAGACAGGAGGACATTTTGAAATCAACGCGTTTGGTTGCTTGCTTTTGACATGTTGAGTTACGGATGAGTAATACTTATGAATGGAGAAATGGAAATAAGACTTTTCTTAGAATGTGTTCGCTCTTGAAGATGGAACGAGCTTGTCCAGAAGAAGGACACTCTACTTTTGATTGGTCTCAACTCAAAATCAAAGCGATATTCAAATTTTAAGAGAGTCGATAAAGCGATCAAATATTTCTTTAAAAAAAAAGGACGTGCATAGATACAGAGTGTGAAAATTTTCCCTTCTATATCTATATTACTTAACTAGCGGTCCCCCGCGACTTCGTCCGCGCGTTTTGAGTTTGCTCCCTCCCCTCCCGTCGCAGCGTCATGTTTTATATCCTAAAGCCTTTCTCGATAAATAAGCTATCCAACACAGAAATATTTTTTCAAATCGGTCCAGCAGTTCCTGAGATAAGCGCGGTCAAACAAACAAACTCCTCAGCTTTATAATATATTAGCGCATTAGCGCAAGCGCACGTTGTACTTAAGCTGCGAACATTATTTTGGTGCGGAGTTATGTTAAAACTGTGATAGCTCCTAAGATATTTATTGAAATCAAATGATATAAAGGGCAACTTGTTTCTAAATGAAATGCTCGCGATGATGAATGTATTTATTTTGATAAAAATAAATACCTGTGTGTATAATACACCTCTAAAAATAATGCATTATTTTTTTACAAATTTATTAACATAAAAAAGGTTGTAGTAAGTCAACCATGAAAGATAGACATATGCTGTTACGGACTTTATTATAGAACTCTTAATGTTGAACAATCCTGTCATACATGATTTTTGTGTAACTTAAGCGGTTTCCGCAGCGTATGCAGCGGAAGCTCTCAAAAGGAATATCTTTCTCCCGATTTCGCATCATTTTTCATTTCTGCTGTGGTCTTATGAGTCGTATCTTTATGTTATATAGCCTAAAGCCTTCCTCGATAAATGGACTATCCAACGTAAAAATATTTTTTCGAATCGGGCCAGTAGTTTTTGAGATTAGCGCGTTCAAACAAACAAACAAACTCTTCAGCTTTATAATATTACGAGTAGTATAGATTAGCGCAAGCGCACGTTGTACTTAAGCTGCGAACATTATTTTGGTGCGGAGTTATGTTAAAACTGTGATAGCTCCTAAGATATTTATTGAAATCAAATGATATAAAGGGCAACTTGGTTCTAAATGAAATGCTCGTGGTGATGAATGTATTTATTTTGATAAGAATAAATACCTGTGTGTATAATACACCTCTAAAAATAATGCATTATTTTTTTACAAATTTATTAACATAAAAAAGGTTGTAGTAAGTCAACCATGAAAGATAGACATATGCTGTTACGGACTTTATTATAGAACTCTTAATGTTGAACAATCCTGTCATACATGATTTTTGTGTAACTTAAGCGGTTTCCGCAGCGTATGCAGCGGAAGCTCTCAAAAGGAATATCTTTCTCCCGATTTCGCATCATTTTTCATTTCTGCTGTGGTCTTATGAGTCGTATCTTTATGTTATATAGCCTAAAGCCTTCCTCGATAAATGGACTATCCAACGTAAAAATATTTTTTCGAATCGGGCCAGTAGTTTTTGAGATTAGCGCGTTCAAACAAACAAACAAACTCTTCAGCTTTATAATATTACGAGTAGTATAGATTAGCGCAAGCGCACGTTGTACTTAAGCTGCGAACATTATTTTGGTGCGGAGTTATGTTAAAACTGTGATAGCTCCTAAGATATTTATTGAAATCAAATGATATAAAGGGCAACTTGGTTCTAAATGAAATGCTCGTGGTGATGAATGTATTTATTTTGATAAGAATAAATACCTGTGTGTATAATACACCTCTAAAAATAATGCATTATTTTTTTACAAATTTATTAACATAAAAAAGGTTGTAGTAAGTCAACCATAAAAGATAGACATATGCTGTCGCGGACTTTATTATAGAACTCTTAATGCTGAACAATCCTGTCATACATGAGTTTTGTGAAACTTAAGCGGTTTCCGCAGCGTATGCAGCGGAAGCTGTCAAAAGGAATATCTTTCTCCCGTTTTCGCAACATTTTTCATTTCTGCTGTGGTCTTATGAGTCGTATCTTTATGTTATATAGCCTAAAGCCTTCCTCGATAAATGGACTATCCAACGTAAAAATATTTTTTCAAATCGGGCCAGTAGTTTTTGAGATTAGCGCATTCAAACAAACAAACAAACTCTTCAGCTTTATAATATTAGTATAGATATAGATAATAATCTTCAATAACGTAAGAATAGTACGTAACGTAAGTACATATCTGTTATTTACTAATAATCTTCAATAACGTCAGAATAGTGTTACTTTTTTTTTCACTATTTGACAACTTCTTTAAATATAATATCTGAATGAGACAAAACGTGGTGTAACGATACTTTCGATATTTGAAGTTAGTACCGTTACTAACTTCAAATATCGAAAGTATCGTTAAGAAGATAGCCACGTGGAAAACAAGCAAGGTTAAGTGGTAGCCGTGATTCGCGATCGGATACAGCACTATTGGATATTAAACTTTTGGTCATCACTTCATGAACTAAAGCAATCCGTCACAAATTGGTAACTAAAACGTTAAGGCACTTTAACCTTTAATCGGTTCTCATATTACAGGAAAGAAATCGGCAGGAAATCCTAGCTAATTTGCTTTAGACAATCGGTTTGATACAACGCAAAAAAAATTGTGTTATAGATACTTAACATTGCAAGACTCTACTAACGCCATTGATTGTAATTCTCAAATCGACTATTAGCCATTTAGTAACTGATTAACCCAATCAAGATTCTAATCGTATATAAATACGCTTTCAGAACTTAAATCACAGTGAAACGTTAACACGTTTTACAACCAACGGCGTGATTTATTCATTGAACTAAACAGAGAAAATAGCCGCAGATCTGATGACTTTATAATAATTAATTTAATTTCATTGTCGCACCGCTCACGTAATCATTTCTGCTTGGCTTAAAGGTATGACTGAGAAAATGCAATAATATGGCGTTTAGGGTTAACTAAAGGTGGACTCATTTGTACAAATTTTATGTTTGTAAGTAATAATATACCTCAAATCTAATTTAGTTTTACTTTCATACATAACATAACACGTGCTAGATTTGATTCACGGAGAATATGCTGTTTGGTTCTGCATCTTGTCACCTAAGCACGCGTCATACTGAAGTACCTTTATTATGTACTTACATAACTTTCTCCAAGATATGTCGGTAGACATAACGCGCTAGAGTGTTGCGACCACAAATCATGTGTTATTTAGGGTTATTACCGACACTGGTAGTCGAGTGGAAAGTCGAGAAGTGGGTAATGCGTAACGTGGCTTATGAGTTATAAACTAACGACATTAATATAATAATTTTAAGATAATGTCGAGGTTTTTTAAGTTCAGGAAAACCAGGATTTTTGAATAGATAATATGAGATGGTATGGTTAACTCATAAACCTCTCACAGGTTTTCACATATGGAAATAATATGAATTAACACAAACATTCAGTGAAAAATACTGCCAAGCAACAAAACAACATAATATAATAAGGATAAAAAATAGAAAACTATTTAAGCAACTCGCTATCAAAAAAATGCTTTAATGCATAATGTACCTCATAAGATGATCTCACGGGTTTTATTTATCCTAAAGTTTCGAGTTATAAGTATCCTAAGTTGACGGTCAAGCGTCTTCATTAAAAGATATTGGTAAAAGAAATCGACCTTGCATTGAACTCGCAGTCATGTATCCGAAACTTTCTGAATCTTATAAAGAAACTCTAGTAAAAACACACATTAAAAGTGTCTAGGGATCAACATATATTTTTGCAATAACTTTTCTCCTGATTGATATTGATTGATAAATTTTCATTAAGGATTCATCAAATAAAGTGTTTTCGTTTGTCTACAGTAACGATAAACCAAGTCACCTTTGCATTAATAAAGAAATTTGCCATTTTCCTAATAAAGGGTTTTTTGACATTTGAGACCACTAACATTAAAGTTCGAAAAAAAGACTGAAATAACAGTTTTCTTTAAAATTTTATTGAGTAACTTAAACAATTAATAATCCGTGTTTCTACCGCGAACACTAACACAAGAACATCGGTTTGGCATACTCAAAATGAGTTCATCCAAATCACGCTGTGGAATGGCCGCCCATGTTCGTTGCAACAGCAAAAAAAGGTCTTCTTGCGACTGGATACCCTCCATATTCGGCAGAGCTCTTCTCTGTAGCATATCCCATGCATGCTCAATCGGGTTCAAGTCTGGCGACTGAGCAGACCAGGGCAGGACATTGATGTTAGCTGCGGCGATAGTCTGTCTTACAACTCTTGCGGTGTGCGGTCGTGCATTATCATGCATTAACTGAAATAAAGGACCGATTTGCACTTGTAGAGGAACGATGCCGTCTGATACAATCGTCTCAGCATAAATTTGAGCGTTGAGGTTGCCTCTGATCCGAATCAAATCAGTTCTTCCGCCGATCCAAATACCCGCCCATACCATGATGGTTCCACCACTATAAGGATGGACTTCCTGGCAGGATTTTAATCGCTGTTGGCGTTCAGGGGTTCTCCAGTGTCGTATACGTCTTGTATCCGGTCTCATACCAAAACGAGACTCATCAGAAAAGCACACGAAACGCCATTGTTCTTCTGCCCAATTTCTGTGTTCAAGAGCCCATTGATATCGAATCCTACGATTGTGCTAGCTATAGGTCGTACGCGTAGCGGTCTTCGGGAATGAAGGTTCACTTCATGCAAGCGGTTTCTGACTGTTTGTTCGGTAATTAAGTTCCCTGAAGAGTGATGTAGCCTCACGGCTAACATCATGGCGGTTATTGTTGGAGCTCTTCGAGCTGTGATTTGAATGTATCGGCCTTGTCTCCGTGTGGTGCAGCGATGCCGTCCTCCATGGCGCTCAGCCACGGTACCAGTGCTTCGGTAACGTGTCCAAAGTCGACTGATAACACTGACTTGTATTCAGAGCTAAAGCCACAGTACGTTGCCGGGAACCAGCTTCTATCATTCCCACGGCTCTGAGCATTTCTTCCCTGGTTAAATGGCGTCGCCGCTCCATAATAACGTTGGTTTTAATCAGTAGTAGGGAAACAGTAGCACTAATAATGTCTTTAATGCGTTGTGTGTTTTTATAGGGAAAATATTGACAGCTGATTTTCATATTTTACTCGAATTTGATTGACAGTTCCTGTTTCAAATTATGAAATGCACCAAAAAGGATCTATATAAATTTATAAAATCATAAATTTATTACAAAGCCACATCTCAATCTCAAGAAATCCGCATAAAAATGCTTGATCCCTAGACACTTTTGATGTGTGTAAATTAATGAAAAGTATAATCATTATTTTGTTTTTAGTGTTTTGTCACTATTCAAACTTAATAATATAAATATTATTAAGTGTGGATATTGTGAGAGCAATCTCGCAACATTTATGACGCCACGCAGCCTACGCGTTAAAGAAAGCGCTTGCAAAATTCAACAGGCTTGCTAATGTGACGGTGGCCGAGTGGTATAGGCATACGCCCGGATTGCGTAAGACACGGGGTTCGATTCCTCGTCTGTCACAGCAGCCAAAGTTGCTTTTTACAAGTGCAATTTGCTATTTATAATGAAAAGTATTTATGAAAACCAAAATGCATAAACAAACAATAGTTTTTATAACGTACAAACATCTAAAAAACCTTAATAGCACATAACAATTGATCACCATGTAATCTCGAAGGTCCAATCTTAAATCAATCCGAAAAATCTGAATCGATAGAAGTAATCGATACGATCGTGTTAATATTACATTGTTTTACAACATTAATGGATCCAATACCCATTTTCACCGGTCATTGTAACAGTGTCGGATGATTTCGACAACAATTACTATCCGACCGTTCCCCAATCGATTCGATGGTAGATCGAGCAGTGATTATATCACGAACGAACCGAGATGGGATTTTGATTTCGAATCGACTGGTTAACTGACAATGAGTGGTTTTAGCATTCAATTAAACGTTCAAAGGAATTTCAAGCAATGTTGGTTTGAGAGAGAAAAGATTTGGGTTTGAACTTTCATGCATAAAAAAAAAACATTTTAAAGACTTTATGCACAAATTGAGTATTTAAAGGCGGACTTAATGCTTAAAACATCTCCGCCATCTGCTTTTATATGTTATCATTATCTAAAACCTAAAACTTGTTATTTCTAATTAGCTTTAATTAAATAGGGTAACAAGAAAAACTGGTATTTCCTACGCTTAAAAGAAAATATTATTATTTAGTATTTTATTATCTAAAAGCTAAGTAACGAACGTTCA
Source organism: Pyrausta purpuralis (assembly GCA_963924145.1). Classification (NCBI taxonomy): domain Eukaryota; kingdom Metazoa; phylum Arthropoda; class Insecta; order Lepidoptera; family Crambidae; genus Pyrausta; species Pyrausta purpuralis. Next base: position 1,153,183 of record OZ001648.1, on the reverse strand, counting down.
ATAAAATAAATTGATAAATTTCGTATTGCTGTACGAAAGTCATAATATTGAGAACTAGCGGTCCCCCGCGACTTCGTCCGCGCGTTTTGAGTTTGCTCCCTCCCCTCCCGTCGCAGCGTCATGTTTTATACCCTAAAGCCTTTCTCGATAAATAAGCTATCCAAAACAGAAATATTTTTTCAAATCGGTCCAACAGTTCCTGAGATAAGCGCGTTCAAACAAACAAACTCTTCAGCTTTATAATATTATTAGCGCAAGCGCACGTCGTACTTAAGCTGCGAACATTATTTTGGTGCGGAGTTATGTAAAAACTGTGATAGCTCCTAAGATATTTATTGAATTTAAATGATATAAAGGGCAACTTTGTTCTAAATGTAATGCTTGTGACGATAAATGTATTTATTTTGATAAGAATAAATACCTGTGTGTATAATACACCTCTAAAAATAATGCATTATTTTTTTACAAATTTATTAACATAAAAAAGGTTGTAGTAAGTCAACCATAAAAGATAGACATATGCTGTCGCGGACTTTATTATAGAACTCTTAATGTTGAACAATCCTGTCATACATGATTTTTGTGTAACTTAAGCGGTTTTTGCAGCGTACGCAGCGGAAGATCTCAAAAGGAATATCTTTCTCCCGTTTTCGCAACATTTTTCATTACTGCTGTGGTCTTATGAGTCGTATCTTTATGTTATATAGCCTAAAGCCTTCCTCCATAAATGGACTATCCAACGTAAAAATATTTTTTCAAATCGGGCCAGTAGTTTCTGAGATTAGCAGGTTCAAACAAACAAACAAACAAACAAACTCTTCAGCTTTATAATATTAGTATAGATATGCGCAAGCGCACGTTGTACTTAAGCTGCGACCATTATTTTGGTGCGGAGTTATGTTAAAACTGTGATAGCTCCTAAGATATTTATTGAAATCAAATGATATAAAGGGCAACTTGGTTTTAAATGAAATGCTCGTGATGATGAATGTATTTATTTTGATAAGAATAAATACCTGTGTGTATAATACACCTCTAAAAATAATGCATTATTTTTTTACAAATTTATTAACATACACAAGGTTGTAGTAAGTCAACCATAAAAGATAGACATATGCTGTCGCGGGTTTTATTATAGAACTCTTAATGCTGAACAATCCTGTCATACATAATTTTTGTGTAACTTAAGCGGTTTCCGCAGCGTATGCAGCGGAAGCTCTCAAAATAAATATCTTTCTCCCGTTTTCGCAACATTTTTCATTTCTGCTGTGGTCTTATGAGTCGTATCTTTATGTTATATAGCCTAAAGCCTTCCTCAATAAATGGACTATCCAACGCAAAAAAAAATTTTCAAATCGGGCCAGTAGTTTTTGAGATTAGTGCGTTCAAACAAACAAACAAACAAACAAACAAACAAACAAACAAACAAACTCTTCAGCTTCATAATATTAGTATAGATTTTACGTAATAAGTTATTCTCTATTATATGGAATCCTTTGAAGACCAATTTCAAAACTTTTCTCAAAACTGTAAATCTTGGGGCCAATGCAATGCTATTCATTATACGTTTTTATAAACAAAGCTTGGCCAATGGTGTAGTAAGCTAGTCCATTGTATTAAAATCTAACGTTCATGCAAGCAGTAATTAGCAGTTTCAGCGGCCATCTTAACGCAACTTAGAGTATAACCAATTTCTTCCAACATCGTTTAGTCATAGTTAAATAAAATCGCGGGATGGTAAAATTAATCAAAAAATGCGTTCCACGAAGTTACTATTACCAAGTTAAAGGGCCTAGGGCCCGCAAATTGAACTCTTATAACCTGCCATGTAATTAACTTATGTGATTGAGGTTTTAATGATATTTTTAGAAGAAAAACAGGGATTTAGATTTGTACTGGCCGTGCAGATTATGAAGAGTTTCCAAATACCAAATCACGTACATGTGTGCCCTATATAATTATTTCATTAAATTACTTCAATAATTAGTTACTTCCTTTAATGTATGCCACTTTACTTACCTACATTTATAAAAATACATCAAACACTTTTCACAACTACTTAGTTTAAATTTCATAATAGACGTTAAAAATATATAAATAAAAATGCAACATCAACTTACCAATTCGACATTTGATATTAAATGTAGAGCTATTTCACCCGCATTGCTTACCTGTAATAAATGAAAGATAGGTGATAAATAACAAAATGTGCAATGTGTTTTGCTTTTATTAATGTCGTAATATCCGTCCTTCATAACTGTATCAATAATTGATATAATTATTCAGATGTACGATGGTTATACTTTAAAATTATATCTATTAAAAATATGTATTGAAAGCTGTTATTAATTAAATAAGTAGATGTAGGCTAACCAGCCAGTATAAATATAATGACTTTATTTTCAAAAATAGTGACACAGATACATAATTAAATTATAGATGGATGCATTTAAGTGAAGTAAGGACAGGGTCTCATATTAAATTACAAACTTATATTTTCGGTAACAAGTTTTTTTTAAATAAAACATTTATTACACAAATAAGGTGTCACGCTCGATGCCAGACAGACATTCGCAAACCACGCGGATTCTGTGACCTCAATGAGCCGAAATACTACCAAACGTAACAACTACAGAAACTATAGACTATTTACAATACTCTGCCTGCAGAATATTTTTAAGTGCTTAAGTACGCTCGGTTTCAAGGCGTCACCGCTGTTTCGATTCCCGGTCGGGTCAATATAGTTTTTTTTTTAATATTGTGGTACCACCGTTGTGTCTGATTTCCATAACACAAGTAAACTACTTACTTTGGGATCAGAGCAATGTATGTGATTGGTATCCAACATTTGTGTATTATTAATGCACTGTTTGTGTAGTAGGCATCTACGAGTCAAGTATTCACATGCAAATAATTTTAAAATATACATAAAAATACTAAAATGACATGTTTATCATAAATTTGCGTACCAGTCACCACTGGCCCCTAAGATGACTGAGCAAAATGAAATTAAAATTATTAGCAAAGTAATAACCACCCACACATGTGTTATTTACTTCCATACAAGAATTCGTACAATTAATGCCCTTTTGTGAGCAAGTTAAAGACTAAGAGAAATCGCTTATTATTTTTTAAACTCTTAACAACATTCAAAAAATATTCATTCTTCATTGTTTTTTTCTCGTTTTTAAGACATACATGTTAAAACAATTCTTTGTCACATTTGAAAATGGATGCGTTAAAGATAAAGCAAAATCAAAATTAGTTATGGCTACACATTTTTTCCCATATTGAGCCAGACGCAGTTATTAAAGTACTCGTAATGATGAATCTTTTTTTATTGTATCCAAAATCAAAGGTCTTTTTTGAGGCAACATTCAAGCTAGTATTCTTTGTTAATTTAATGAACATCACTTTCATAATTCAAACAAAGCTACTGGTATAATCGCCAAAGAATTTATTAAGAGTCGTAGAACCCGTTTGATTTCAACGTTTTCTACTGGGTTAATTCATATACGAGTGCCAAATAAACATTGTCCGTATATTACTATTACCCATATATTACCCGTAGTAACTTTTAACAATCCTATGTTACAATGTTGCCTAGTATACCTACTGATTGTATTGTTAAACGGATAATCGATTATGGTATTACTACGGTAGACAACACTAGCACTCATGAACAGCACTAGACTTGTCATAGATTGTGTTTGACATTGTTTGTTGTGGAATTATCTCGCGTAATTTTACTAACTGCATTGATTTTTGTTTAATTATTACCTTTGATATGAAATAAGAATATTCTTCAACTCATCGTGTCTCTTTCAGTATGTACTTTCACTGCTTTAAACATACATTGTAAGACGAGTTTGTTAGTATGTGTAACCATATCTTAAAGTTCCCTATATTTTTGTATTGTTGCAATTTTCCAATATTGCAAAGTTGCTTTTAGGGGGTTCCCCGAATTTTTAACGCGCACACTAGCGCCACTTCAAACCTCGAAAAATCATAACTCGTTAAATAAAAGACCAATCAAAAATCTGATTGATGCGATTGTAGCTCTGGTTATGTGGTTTAGACACAATGTTTAAGTTCAATAAAACAGAGTTATCTGCAGTTACAGTTAGAATAATTGCCAAAAATGGCCATCTTTAGCAGATTTTTTAACTCTCATTACAGTAAACTACTTTTGAAACAATTTAAACGTACTAAATAAACTATAGAACCTGTACTACAATCATGTCTACCAGATTTTTGAATGTTTTTGTTTTAAAGGAGTAATAATTATGATAAATAGAGTGAAGCTAGTGTGCGCGTTAAAAATTCGGGGAGCCCCTTAAGTACCAACTTAACAGTTTTAGTAGTCTACAGTAGCCGCTCTATTAACAAGCCGAGCGCAGGCGCAGGTCAGGCGCAGTCGGTGACCGTTCAGCGATTTTTTAATCGCAATTCAATTTGCCAACGTTTGCCAAAGTGGCGATCACGACGGTTTTGCGAAACTGTTTCGATAGGCTTATTACGACTTATTTAAGTAATTCAGCTAATTGAAATGTTTTTAGAGTAAAAGAGAGCGTCTCGTTAATGTGATCACACAAACGAACAGAATAGTTCTCGTGATAATAGTTGGACGACGCTTTTGGTAAATTGGTTAGAGCTCCTGACTATTACGCGGGCCGTCGCGGGTTCGAATCCCGCAAGGGGCCAATGTTTGTGTGATAAACACGAATATTTGTACCTGAATCATGGATGTTTATTATGTATTTAAGTATTTATGGGAGACGCCCCTGTCATATTCGATGTCTGGTATTCGTAACACAAGGAAGAAAATTCTTTACTTCGTAACCACGACAATTGATGTGTTGTTTGGCGCATATTTGTTTATTGTTATTTTAGTATATAGTCAATATTGTAAATACTTATAAAAGGGAAATCATACCTACTCCATTCACAAGCTCCATTAATCAAATTACCTATACTAACAAAACCAATAGGTTACCTATTTTATGTTTGCTGATAAACATAGAAACGTCATAACTAATAATACGTTCTATTACAATGCAGGCACTAAATAAGTAATGCACCGATAAATCAAACTCAAGCGCAATTATTACTGCGACTAATCATGGACTACAATAAATAGTAAAAAGTTAGTATCTCATACAAAATCGTTACAATTTATTCGTGATTGCAGCCAACTTATTTACTCTTTACCCTTATAATAAGGAAACACATCGCTTAACCACAATTTTGAAATCAATATTATTTTGTTCATTTTAACAAAGTAAATAAATGTTTGCATTTAGGCAACTTTTAACGCATTATTATCTAATTTTGTCAATGGTTTGCTAAGAAATGCATAAAGTTTATCTCTTACTCACCACTTTACTTACTTAAATAAAAGGAGGTAATAAATTCGACCTGTATATATGTGATATAGCCAGAATTTAATAAAATTATAGTAAGTTAAACGAGTAAGTCTTCCTTGCAAAAATTCGTAATTTCGTAAGTTTATGTGTATGTCTGTATGTTTGTCTCAGGATTTCTTAAAAATGAGAAGTCATAGCGAGATGTTTCTTTTTTAGTTCAATCAGGTTTGGTTCAACTTAGGGTAAGGTGTAAGTTTCCCCAAAATCGGACCAGTAGTTTTTGAGATATGAGTAATACAAAACAAATAACATAAAACTACAACCGTCTTCAAATAACTGACTGAAAGCTTTAAATACTGCTTACAATTACAATCTGATGCTGTCACAACTTCGTAGGGGAACATTCAAAAAATAAAATTGAATTATATTGAAACAAATACGAGAAATATCAAGTGAAAGTAGGGAAGACACGGTTACGTCACGTAATGGCAATTAGTTGCTATAAATGACAGAGACATGTATGGACAGTGATATTCTTAGACAAAAATGCTTTCTTTTGTCCCACGCACAAGAGCTCAAGTTGGTACTGCACTTATATGAAAGAGGCAAGTTCAGTAAGCTCACTTCAAACTGCATAAACCTACAGACCGACGGATAAAAATACTAGTAAGAGTACCTATATCAAGATATCAATAAAGGTAGGTATAACTTGACGACCTCCGTGGTTTAGTGGCTAAGCACGCTGGATGCGAAGGCGTCGCCACTCTTGAGGTCCCGGGTTCGGTTCCCGGTCGGGTCAATATAGGAACCAAAATTGTCTATATTGTCCCGGATTTAGGTGTTATGGCACCACAGTTGTGTCTGATTTTCATAACACAAGTGCATTAGCTACTTACTTTGGTATCAGAGCAATGTAGGTGATTGGTGTCCAATATTTATAAATATATGTATAAAAAATATACTGAATTGTACTGCTACGTTGTATTTAAGATCTTTTCTGTATTTTTTATTGTTTAGGGTATGAAATAAAGAGTAAATAATTATAGTACATATGCGCCAGACTGCACACCGATTGTCGTGGTTTCGAAGTAAGGAATTTTCTTCCTTGTGTTCCGAATACCAGACAACGATTATGACGGAGGCAACTTCCTTCTTCAAATACTCAATGATGACTTAGGTACAAATGTTCATCACTCAAACATTTGCCTGTTGCGGGATTCGAACCTGCGACACGGTCGGCGTAATAGTCAGGAGCGCTTACCACTCACCAAACTTGTCGTCAACTATTGGACTACTATGATTCTTGCTTTTTAATTAACTGCTATCAAGACATACGATTAATAAGTTAACCTGGTATGTTCACTCATGTTCGGGGTATATTATAATAAAAAGTAAAGTTAGCCTGTTTCATCCCACTGCTGGGCAAGGGCCTTACCTCAACTATGAGGTAGTTTGAGCCATACTCCACCACGCGGGCTCACTGCGGGTTGGTGTAAGGGTGTTTGCAAGGCAAGTGACCTACCCTGCTGTCAGATGTTATCAAGCCGCCCATAAGGCCTCTGACTAGGCTTAACGACTAATATCAACGGATACTAGCCGGGACCAACAGCTTTACGTGCCTTCCGAAGCACGGAGATGCTCGTGATGTACGTCACTTATTGGCCGGAATGGTCACCCATTCAAAAATGACTATTATATTGCCGTTATATTAAACAATATACAGTCGACTTGCAGTGTGCGCCTTCTGCATCGCAACTTCTCCACTGTGTGCCATATTATGCAAACGTCTGTACCGAAATATTATTTTTCTCATTTATTCTAGACGTGACTTGAAGTGATATGTCGACTCGACTCCGTATTGTATCACGTCTGTCAGTATGACATAATTATGACGAATCATTAAAATTACTCCTCGTCGTTTTGCCGTGTGATGCCTGTCAGATAATAATTAATTAAAACGGTACTAATAATTCCCCGTGATATTCGTTTTGAGATTGTTTTTACAGAATAAGGTACAAACGTTTGTTTCTTAAGTTTGATAAAGATTCTATTTGCCTCGGTGGCGCAGCGGATAGAAAGGGTCGACCTTTCGACGAGAGTCTGCTCAGGATATGTGCCTGGAGTTTTCTGTTCAGAAATTCTCAGGCTAACCCGGAGTTTCGGAGTTGGTGGGTTCCACTCCGTGCCTCGGAAAGCACGTTAAGCCGTTAGTTCTGCGCCTGATCTCTCTCTGGTCGTATCAGATTTCTGTCCCATCGGGCTATGAGAGTGACAGGAATAGAGAGTGCATCTGTGTGTGTTGGGGACACATGTCTGCGGGGGGACAATTATTATTAGGATTGTAAATGTGTATTTCCTGAGAATGCACTGATTCAACGATAACAATAAACAAATAAGTACTTTATTAAACCATACATTCAACTTGGTTTCCACGGTAAAGACGGAACTATAGAAACAAAGTAACTATAGTGTTTACTTTCACACGAGTACAGTCATTTGGTAGCACAGTTAGCGCAATAATTTCTACTTATTAACAACATTTCACTTTTTGATTAGAAGTTCTGCCTTCATAAACATTAACATATGACGTGTTTACAGGCCGTGCCCAGTTGAAATTCAGGTAATTATAATCATAACTAGTTCTTACATAATGTTTCTGGGTAATAATTTACATTTTCACTTACGCATTTGATTTGCAAATAAGTGTCAATTGTTACAAAACTGTTGTTAATCGTGAATCGAATAAAAACGTGCACAATGGGATCAACAATCGAATGGTAACGCCAAGAAATGTAAACCTGTAAGAAATAGTTACGCTTTAACGAATTTGTGTAAGCGATTATTCGTTTCCTAGTTCACAAAAAGCTTAGGCCTATCCATTTTTTTAAACCAGTGAAATTACTTGGATTTGAAGCGAGCAGCGGCTGTTAACAAATATTTCGAGGATGTACGGTCAACACGTCAAGATAAACACTGCTATATCTAATGCGGTTGTAATAAGTTTTAGTTTTCAAAAAAAATATATAGCCTGATGTGCCGGTGAGTGTACTTAAAATCGTTTGCTTTACCTTAAACCTCTTAAAATGCTTGAACAAAATTAACATTAAAAATTTCTAGCTTAGCTAGAACCCTTTCTTTTATATTGATTAGTGGTTTTGTTACCGTAAACATTTTATTCTGTATCTTTACTATTGTGTGTATAAATTAGTAACCTGAATCAAATGACCGTTTAGGCGTTTCACAATCACTCAGTTTCCTGTCGCGCGTGGTGTGGCCGAATTAAAAGAATTGTAAGCACATGCCGTGTTACGTACCAATATATCGATAGTAAATATTTTTAAAAAACTTTTTGATCATTATTTTTAAAATTTTCATTAGAAAGACATTGTAAGAAAAAAACCGACCAAGTGCGAGTCGGACTTGCACACTAAAGGTTTTAGTTTTATGTATAGGAGCAGATCCACGGAAAAATGCAGGTCCACTAAAAAGCAGGCAACTGGCTAAGAGACTATAAACTAGCGTCAATGCTGCTATTCGAGGCGATCACGTTGCGCGACCGCAAGGAATTCGCTGCGTATCCGCGGCGTGTTCGTTACGCACCTGAAACTTATTTGTTGCGTGCTCGCTCGCTCTGCTTTGAAGTCACTCGCAATAAATAAATAAATAAATAAAACAAATAAGTAATATTTGACAACATTTAGCTTGGGATCGGAGCAATGTCACATACATTGCTCCGATCCCAAGCTAAGTAGCTAATGCACTTGTGTCATGGAAATCGGAAACAACGGTGGTACCACAACGCCAAGATCCGAGACAATATAGAAAAGATCGTTGTTCATTGACCCGACCGGGATTCGAACCCGGAACCTCACGAAATGGCGACGCTTGAAACCAGCGTGCAAGCCACTCGACCACTGAGGACGACAAATCAATCCAATGCAATCCAAGGCAATCCGCTAGTGTGATAAGGCTCTAAGTTCTTGCAGATCGGTTTTTAGTAACATTGCTAAAATATGAAATATTAAGCTTGTGAAATTTTTCGACCTTTTTCTTCATGGTAGTTTCGGTATTTGTTTTTTATAAACCGTTGTACTGTTCTATAAATCAAGACAGTCGCCCAAACAGATATTGGAGCCAAGCCGTAAAACCGTAGACTGCCAATCTAGACAGAAGTTCTAAGTCGTGAAACATATCAACTAGACTGTAAACAGTAAGGTATAGCTACTCATCGATAAAATTAATCACTGTTCTATCGCGGCCCTAACTTAGGCAAGTGGGTCGCCACAGTCCAGTGCGCCGTAACTAACCGTGGCGAATGGACATCGACGCATTGGCCATGCCGCGATCAGGTGGATTGAGACTAGAAAAAATTAAAGCCCTTTATGATAACGTCGGAGGGGAAATTCCGAGGAAAACTTTGACCTATAGTGAAAGTTACAACTGAAAAAATTAACTTAAAACCGACTTCAAAACCAAAATGCACTAAAAAGTCTTAAATAAACTCTTGACTATTGAAAGGAAAGGAACCCGTTTTAGGCAAACAATTTCTTTTTGGAGTCGGTGCTGTGATAGTCGATGCTTGATGGTCAAAGTGATGGATTTTTAAAGTTAATTTTATTTCTTCATTTTTAGAGAGTACACGAGAATGGGGGGGGACCTTATGAGTCTGTTTTTTAAGAAGCTACAAACTACCTATTGTAAGTTCTTTCATTATAATTATTGAACTCCTAAGCGTTAAGGAGTTCCACCATCAGCTCAGCCCCCCAAGATGTAGATTATTAGACCTAACAACACGTCGACATTAACATTCAAGTAAAGAAACACTATACGTACCTTTAAAATTTGAGGAGGGAGGCAAATTGAAAAAAATGGGACCAACTAGAAGGTATACCCTCTAAGTAGGCGAAAAAAATTTTCGAATCGGTTGACAAACGACTGAGATATGAGGTAACAAACATACAAAAAAAAAACATACAGTGGAATTGATAATCTCCTCCTTTTTTGAAGTCGGTTAAAAAGTTATATATATATATATATGGATGACTGACTTTGCCGTAATGTTTAATTACATTTCAAAATGTTTTCTACCCAACAAGGCGAATGATCCCATTCTGAAACAGCATTAAGGCGATTCATACCGCGGTCCGAAAACCTCGTGGTGTAAAACGCTCCAATATCCCAAGGCAGAAACGAGGACTATTTGAAAGAAAGAAAGAAAAGCTTTTATTGATTAGGGACATCACAAACACATACACACACAAACAAACAAACGCTCGGTCAAAAAAAGAAAAAACAGGCATACATTTACTACGTAATATCAAACAAATTACCAGATAAACTGAACACTAAGAAAGCTCTGATGGAGAAGCCGGTGGATAAAACAGTGCCTGGATTTAAGCTAATATTTTCAGTGACGATGCAGAAAACAATTAGAAAGTTAAAACTATAGCCATCGCTTCAATCCGCAACATGGCTTACCTTTATAATAAATTCAAAAATAAGAGATCAGTATCGTTGGAGTTCCAAAAAATTCATAATTCGTTCAATCATTTTGACGACCCGTCTGGTGTAGTGGTCGAGAAATCGCCTACTATGCAGCGGGTGCGGGTTCGATCCCCGCACAATACAAACATTGTGTGCATGAACATGTCTGTTTGTATTGGTCTGGGTGTTTTCTATGTATATCATGTATGTATTTACAAACAAAAAGTATTTAAGTATTATATCCGTTGTCTGGCACCCATAACACAAGCTTTGAGTAGCTTACTTTGGGGTTAGATGGCGATGTGTGGGAATGTCCAAAGGATATATCATTATTATTATTGATAATATGTAATATTGATAATATACCCAATCTAAGTTATCAATAACAATAATAAATATGCGCCAGACAACACATCATTTTTCGTGGTTTAGAGTTAACGATTTTTGTGCTATTGTTACTAATATCAGACGACGATTATGACAGGGGCGTCTCCCATTAATACTTAAATTAAAAATCCATGACCAAGAGACATCCATGAGATAAGTTCAAATGTTCGTTCTCAACACACAAACATGTGCCCTTTGCGAGATTCGTACCCGGCGGCCGGCGTAATAGTGAGGAGCGATAACCACTACACCAAACGCGTCGCCTATAAGTAATCATCATCATCATTATCAGCCAAAGGACGTCCACTGCTGAACATAGGCCTCCCCTACGGCTTTCCACAGTGACCGATCACTAGCGGTCTGCATCCAGTTTGATCCTGCGATCTTTATAAGGTCGTCTGTCCATCTTGTTGGTGGACGTCCCACGCTGCTATAAGTAATAATAATCATTTATTCCTAAGTATTTGTAATCGCCTTAAAACCTAACCAAAACAAAACAAATCGACAACAAAAAAAACGCCTTTTTTATTCAGTCATTAGACGCAATTTATCATGTCAGTACATTTGACAGTGAACCGCGCGGAAATGGTGTTGGTCGTGACTTGAACATACAAACGATAAGTATGTCGAAGATGTGATATCTCTTGTGCGAACCGATCACTACAATTATTCGATTAAGATCTAAAGCCTTATATGAAATAAAGAAAATAACAAAATATCATGCATACATTTGAAAAAAATAGGGTTTTTTTGCCAAATTCCCAAAAAGTATTAATTATAGCGCAAAATAATAATGATTCTTGCACTACGTTGCATGTAAGAACTGTAAGGTAAAGATTACACGTCCAGTCCGGCATCAATCCAGTCCATCAGTCTTATAAACTGACACCGAATGATGGTCAGTTTTTGCTGTTTAATGTTTAAGTCAGTCAGTCCGTCAGTCAAGTAAGAAGGTCTTTCTTACTAATCTGATGAACCTGACTTACGCTAGACTGATGGCGTAACCGTTTCTTATGATATATTTACTCGTATTGACACCAGATTTTGTATTCATAAAGTTGAAAGAAGAAACCAAAAATTTGCGGACGGGAGGGACTTGAACATTGCATAAACAGACGGGTAGATAGCGCTAAAAGTCTCGAGTGATGACGTATCCAGAGGAGACCACAAATTTCGCAAAGTCGGACAGACAGCACGGTATCTCAATTGGTAGAGCGTTTGGCCCGGTTAGTCAAAAAGTTGCTGGTTGAAGTCCAGCCCGTGCGCAAATTTTTGGTTTCTTATTTCATTTTTATGAATATAAAATATGACCATTCTAAACCACCAAATTTTGTATTTAAATTTTAGCACCTGTCTAAAGCTATAAAAATAACAATGATAATGTACTACCCGTAACAATTGTTCTTTGGTTCCGAGAATCCGATAAATTAGAGTAAATTCAAACATCTGTCTTAATTACAAGTAAATAATAAAATAGTGTTAAATTGATTTTCTTTTTGTTTCACATGGTACCAATACATGATCACACCAGTTACATGATTTATAACTGCAACTCCAGCTGAATAATTGACAATATAATTGGCATTGTTGTTACGGGTATTTCCCAAGACACGTCTATCAGATGTAGTACCTGTATATTGTTATTATAATAAAGGTTACAAGTCAAACCTAAAACAGGTCAGAGATCAGAGATTGTCTAAATAACTTTCTCTAGTCATGCTCTTGTTATTGATCTACAATATGCCACCGCTGTGCGGATTAGAAATGTGAGGCAAAGGTTAGGACAACATTGCAAAATCAATTATTTGAAACAAACAAGGCTCTGTTCATTGATTTCAAAATAATTTAAGTACTGCTACATCAATTGAAGGTTAAGAAAGTATTTTTTTTAAATTAATTATATCGTTGATTTGATAAAATACATATCTACACATGGCGGAGTTAATGCCAAAAGCATTCTCTACCAATCAACCATAGGTCTTAACAGAGAAAGTACAGGCGGCGCGAATAAAATAAGAAAGGTACTAAAGAAAGAGCGTGACGTTAATAACTACAAATAAAAAGTACAATGTGGTATTATACAATGTTAGTAAACATACATACTCCTTATTACATACATACTATAGATGAACGTACGCATAGCACTTCAAGAGGATTGCACTTTGAAGCGACGGCTGCGCCACAGGTCCCGGTTTCGATCCCCGGGTCGGGCCAAAAATATATACCTGAGTTTTTCTGTTCCTAAATTCTTAGGGTAGCCGGCGGTGTTTTACCCCATGCCTCGGAAAAGCACGTAAAGCCGTCCTGCGCCTGATCTCTCTCCGTTCATGTCAGATTGCTGTCCCATCGGGCTATAAGAGTGAAAGGAATAGAGAGTGCACCTGTGTTTGCGCACACACTTACGCATCTTAATTTTTATTTATTTATTTAATCATTTATTGCAGGCAACAAAGGCCCATACAATAGATATATACAACATATAATATGTCCCGCGCAGTCGGTTAGTCGTTGTGTCTGGCCACCGGAGTCATAATCAGCTAGGGTGGGGGGGGACTACTATACATAATAATGATCATACACATAGGTAAAAGGAAATAGGGTCAATGAGTCAAGACCCAAGGTCAAGACGGATAGCATTTCCTGATAAAGTACCCGCAAGGCCTTCTTGAAGAAAAATTTGGATGTTCTAAAGTCGAATGTCTGTGAGAGCGAAAGAGTTGGACATGAAGCCAGAAGAGTGTCGCGGAGTGAAAAGTTGAAGAAAGCTACGGGAGCGAAGGGACCGGTCAAGAGAAGTACGTAGGTACGAGAATTTGTCTCTAAGATATGCCGGAGAATTGGGATTGATTAGACACCTGGTACATTTACTAAAATAACTTATGTATAATCCATAAGCCTTCATAATTGGCGACGCCATTTACTGAGCACAAAAATATCGCCTTGATAAAAAATATCGCCAAAAATATCGCGAAGATTGATAAGACACACATGTGCTGATGAATCAGTGAGCTGTTATAAGAGCAATCACAAGATAGTCCGGTTGCCCACAAACATATGTCTCCTCTATCCAACAAAACCTACATACACACAGTCTATTAAGCATAACAGTGACGAGTTTCACGTAAAGTATTTCATAATTTTCATAGTTCGTGCGACCACTCATGCGCAGAGCGCAGCGCGTGTATCGAGGTTGCCGCGCTTGGTTGTGACGATACCGCTCGTGTCACGCTTTCTGTTATCAGTTAAAATATCGGATGACATAGGACGTTCCCATCACTACTACTAGGTTTATTCGGAAATGGTATCAGTATCGTTACCATGTGTTAAACCGACGGGTTTTACTCGCTGGCGACGACGTGACTTTTTGTATGGAAAATTTTAGTTCTGTCAGTGACCTCTAGAGGCGCTGTGCAATTTTCCATAGACTTTTGTTACGTCTTCGCTAACAAGTAAAACCGTTGTTGATGCATGGTAACAACTGATAACATAGGAAGAATACTCCCAAGTACTCCTAATTCTACTTTACTTGAGATCTTTGTATTTTGGTAAGAATTTAAAATTGTAAACTTGTTACGAAAGAAGGCGACTTTCACCATATTTAAAGTTAAAATAAATATTGTATTAGATTTGATAATTGCCCTACAAATCTATGAAATACTTAATATACTCCTACAAGATTATTATGGATAAATATTTGGTTTAGAATCCCACTCAACATAAAAACCATGGAAGCTCTGCATCACCTTGAAAGTTCGTTAAGTAATGTCTGTCAATAAACATTATTTATATCATTAAACACATAATAAAGGTCTTTAATTGACATGACGGAACAGTAACAAGGCTAGTAATCTCTTATTTGAAACTTGCTTTACGTAATTACTTATGCCATAGCTTGAGGGCTAATAACTTAATAGATAGAACAGTATAAAAGTATTTAGAGGCGTAGGTGTTTTAATTAGATTTTTTGTTTTAAATCATATTTGCCTGTGGCCATCACAAACGTCGTTGTTATTAATTACACACAGTAAAGTGCCTGTAACTGGTGAATTATGAACTGCAAGATATTAAAAACATCGCTTGATGGCTCAATCGTGACAACTTCCATTTAATTATAGTATTTCTGGTTTCATGTTTGAAACAACATTTGTATCAAAATAAAACTATGACCTAGAATTCTATTATTTTTTTATAACCCAGATTTTCAGTATGTTAGTTAGTCATCATTATCAGGACATAGGCCTCCCCCATGGTTTTCCACAGTGAGGGATCACAAGCGATCTGTATCCAGTGAGATCCTGCGGTCTTTAGACTTTTTTGCCTCAACGACCATCAAGTCTTCGCGCGTTGAGCCCTGTGTGCCAACTGCCATATGAGCTTACTGATTCTCAGGGGTATATCCGTTACGTTAATTCTTCTATGTATCGCCTCGTGTCTGATTCGATCTCGTGTAGTTTCTGCTATACTATATTGCAGGGAAATTAATATCGATGATAATGATAACTTTTCATTCGTTCTTTACAACAATTACAAACCTGAATAAAAGTTGGGGTTAGTCTTTAGGAGGATAAATTACAATGGTAGGTATTATATGGATTCAACAACAAAATGATGACATTAATATCAAAAGAAATAAGGCATTCATTGATATCTATAAAAAACATAACAAAACCGCATGACAGTTCGCAGAATGATCCTCCCACTAATTTAGTGTTTTTATCAAAGTCAGCCCAAGGTCATTGGCCTGGTTTTTTGGCAAACTATTGTAGCGATTTACGATTTTTTTGGAATGATTAATGTTTAAGGTGATCGATTCCTTTGACATTTTAGAATAATTTACTGATAGTCTATAATCATCATGTGTAAGATAAAACAAGGCTGCGTTCTTAGACCCTTTGCATACTGCGACTTTTAGCAGCGATGCAGTCGCGATGTAGCATCGATGCTGTCGCAAAATGTCAACCTTTACACACTTCCGCTACTTTTAGCCTCGATGCAGTCGCGATACTAACGCGCGACAGCATCGATGCTAAATTAAATTTGTTTATTGCGTGGGACGCGACGCTAAAAGTAGCAGTGTGAAAGGGTCTTAGTGTTAAGTCCACAATCAATGGTTTAAAATTAAGTATTCGGTAAAAGTATCATTACTGTCTCATCATTAGACAGAGAGTTAAATACCGGATATACATTTGACGTAGTTAGTAAATTAGTGCAACAAAGTGTGAGAGATTAAAGAAATGGGTCACATAACTGTGTCATTTAAAGCCTGACGTCTTGGCAAAGCCTAGCTAAAGGTCAGGCTTGTAAAAGCCGGACCCTAAACCTTACGATTTAAATGCGTAAAACATATCCGGAAACAAATAAAACGTTACTTAATTATGATAAATATTTAGCTTTTTTACATGATTATTGGCAGCGCGACATTGCGCCGACGTCACTCGCTAGCGAAAGCGACTGATTCAAAACATACAAAAAGTATGCATAACCATTTATCGGGGCTGAGATTTGCATATTATGAACACGAACCGAACCGCTACCAAAGACGTCACTTGCTAACAAAATATTCATAAAAAAGATTGTTTATTTTTGTCATTCCATACAATCCCTATTGATTTACAGAATGCTACGTGAGCGTTCCAACTATTTTTGTACAAAATCTGTTTTAATAAAACATTTTAAAAACCAATTAATAAACATGATGCCTTATTATTGGGCTTCGCTGTAATCGAAAAAAATATATACTTCGAATTATTTTTTATCGTCGTGGCCATACATTTGTTTCATAGCAGTATTATCCAAAATGGCTCCTACACATTCATACAAAAAGTGCAAACAATGGGTTAAATAATTGATTTCCGCATCCGAGCTATGAATAATATGCATAAACAATGGCTGTTATTAGCTGGGAATTAAATAAAGATCAGCAAACAAAAGTTATAGTTGGTAAGTTACAAAAAACTGTGGAGTTTCACATCGCATGCATATGAACTGCCACTTGCAAGAAACGTTTTTTTAGTTTTTAAAGTTACTTTAGGGCTTAATGTGACGTATTTGCCACTTAAGGGCTTAATGTCACATATTTGTCACATTAACTTCTAGCGTGTCTTTAAAAACGTTCGTTCGTTTCGTTTCTTGCAAGTGGCGGTGAATTTCATAAAGCATAAAATATGATAAAAAATAAAAAAGGAAGGTGTTAACTTACTCAAATATGACGAGAATCGTAGTACATCACATGCTATTAATGGCTTACCTGAAAAAGAAAAAAAAATGTTAGTAAAAGTACCTACATTTTTTGACATGAGTATTATCGGAGCCTGTATTATAAGCCGCGGCTCATGTCAGTTTGCGGAGCAGCTATGTCATTAAATTAACTACAATCACGCCTAAGTACTTAAAAATATGATTTTTTAATCTCATTACAATTTGAATCCAAAAATAAAATTTACACATAAGGAAAAATTATCCGTCACACACTTCACATAAAGCAAGTATCAAGAATTAACAAAACGCTGATGCGACATTGCCGCGGCCTCGCTTTCGGCATAGTTAATAGTTAAGGCCAGCGCACACGAACAACGTGGGAAGGCTCGGTGGAGTATTCGATCTGACACGTCCGCGTGTGACACTGAACTGATATGTGGGCTCATTCGTTTGCGTCTTTGCCTATTTGGTTATTTATTGAATGTGATAAAAATAATTTAATTCTTTCTAATTGAATAAAATGAATGGTGATACGTTGAGAGCATTAAGCAAAAGAAATATCATGCAAACGTTTAGTGCAATTGAAACTAATAAGAAAGATAAAATATATTATACGATTTACGAGTAAGAAAAAATATTTTGTTGTGATTCTTATTTATAACAAGTTATTTTTGTTTTATTAGACCATTCCACAACCTAATTACCAATTTCATGCTAGGCATACATAGGTGCATACCTAGGCATTAATTATGTGTAAAAATTGGTATCCGAAGATACAACAACAACAGGAAAATAGCTATATGTATTTTCCAAGAGAACGGAAAATAATGGCCAAATTATAATGCAAATACTAATCAGCACACAAATAGAATCAAGTCCAAAAGGAAACAAATTATAATCGGAACCTCAATGCAAAGTTACATAAACCTTGTAGTATGTAAATGTTTAACAGAGTACTAAATGGCTCGTGGCCATATTCTAAATGATGTCCATTTCGGTTAGATTCGGCATGACCACGAACTTCCTGGGTGGAAGTTGTGGAAGTTATGCAAGGCGTATCGAAAAGTATTGACCTCGATCGAGGTGAGAAATGCATTCTTTTGCAGTACGGTGGAGTAAGTAGGTTAAAAATGAAGTGATTGGCTCCTATAGCCCGTATCTTCCCAGCGCTCCATTCAAGGTGCACTTATATTTCACCTCAAAATACCTACTATTTTATTATTTGGGTGGATTTTTTTCAATCTTATTTTCAATAAAGTTCTTCGTTCTATAGTATTTAACTCGTTACAAGTGTATCCGCAATTTATTCCATTCCTAATTCTTGACCAAGAAAAGTTAATTTTATGAATAACGAGTTGCAGAGAAGAAGTAAATAATTGAGGGCAATAATTGTATGTACCCTTGAAGCGTTAAATAGTCATTCGAATCGCTCCATGCATCGTCGTCTCTGCCGATGCCGCTCTGGTCTAATCTGGAGACAAAAGCGGACCCATTCCATTTATAAAAAACGAAATTAGATGTCATATAGTTTGTGATTATATCTAATTGATAAGTCGGTGGTTCCTTCGTAACGCATTGAAAAGAAGGCTCGATGACAGTTTTTATTATGGACACTTGCCAAGTAGGCCTCAATTTAACTGGGCTCAAAGTCCACCTAATGAATAATAATTAATTATTCGAATTAGTGTATGCGTGAGATACGTAATTGCATGCTTTACAAATAAAGATTCGTTATGTCATACCAGAAACTCGTTAGCGGATTGAATAGACGATCAGTGGAAGTCTTTTAAATAAGTTAATTCACTTCGTGGTTACTTGATTACAAAAGTCGCAAATACAAAACTTGGTCACCGTGTGGTGACTGAGATAGCAAAAATACAAATTTATTAAAAGGATACTGAGGTACACTCGTGAGCTATAATTCTGAGGTAAACACATCTACATGTTAACGCTTTTGAAGTTACACAAAATTAAGAACACCAAGATTTATGTGGGACACTTTTTTATATTTGAAATGATGTTCTGTGACCAGACTAGACCAGACTTGATACATAACAAACTAAGCAATTAAAAACTTTGCCATTTCTTCAATGTACAGGTGATCCTTACTTTTATAGGCAGAGTAATGTCATGAAAGAACCTTTTATTCAGAAGATATTGCTATCACCTTAATAACTTATCAAGTTTTGTTTACAAAAAAGTGCATTGCGCGCAGTAACCACGAAAAGTTCTTATAGCAAAACATAGAATAATAGCATAATTTGGAAGCACAAAAACCTACAAAAGACCAGGATCTTCTTTGAATAAGTGCAAAAAGCTGAAGAGTTGAGATAATCACACCATCACGACCCCCTAATTACCTCTGCAATAAAAACTAATTTTAGTCGAAATCGGGTTAGAAGCACGAACGTCTACAAGGTCAGAATCATCTGCGACGCTTGCAATTAGCATATTGAGACATCAGACATTTGACAGTTTCTTGGTGACTTTAAAAAATATCACTCAGACATTTTGCGCCGTAAAGTAGACCAAAAATATCTTCTAACATATCAATTTGCGGTCAGTCAGTGAAATAGTCACTCGATTCGCTTTGATTATAAATCACAAAAAGACACATAAAACAAAGTCATAATGCAAAAAACTGCCTTATAAAAATTGCATCCGTACTCTACTTTATTGGTCTATGTATGTCAGAAAATATTATTTTCATTTCTTCTGTTCGGAAAATTGAACTTTCATGTGAAGATAAACGGGTGGAAAATAGCTTTTCCATCCCTAGGGTGGAAAGTAATTTAGTTTTAATCGCGACGATTAGACACGGAGTTAAAGATAATTGAGTCACATCATATTATTAAAATAAAAAGCTTTCCATATTTATAAGATAAGCTAATCATTAAAAGCGTGTTTATTATGGTCACTGATTAAAAAAATTGTACAATTGGTCTAATTTTTGACAATTTAAAATCTACAAATATAATATTTGGTTGCCCACCATACATAGTGACACTTTTATTTTTCATTTCATTTTGTCACATTTTGCTTGTCTTTGACAGTGTATTTTTTTAGTTTGGTCGATTATTGCACAGATTATTAAGCAGACGGCGCGGAGGCGACTTACCGCGATTTTGTTGTTTATTAATCTTCTTTCTCACTCACACCTTTAGCTGTCACTCATAGCGCTATCGCTTATGGCAAAATTGAACCTGGAATTGGACATAACCTGTGGTAGTTTTAGTGACAAGGTTAAGGTTGCGTTCTTCTACTATTATTATTGTCTGAGAGAAAAAATCGATCGATATTTTTAACAATGATTTTAAATATTTCATATCGTTCGCGTTTTATGTACACTGTTGTCTTCCGTGCCGTTACTGTCCTAATAATCGTGTGTTTTATGTATAACGACATTAAACAAACTGATACGTGATGTAAAAAAATGAGGTTTCATCTCTCGCCAAACCACATAATATCTCATTATCGCATCACAATCACATAGTTAACTTTATTTATTTTTCCTCACAGTCGAAATGAAAAATAGTATGTTTAACTCGGTTGAAAGCACCCATTTCACTCTCGAATTAATAGCGCTCTCACTCCGTTCCAGCGCCAAAACATCTCGAGTGAAATG
Organism: Pyrausta purpuralis; assembly: GCA_963924145.1. NCBI lineage: Eukaryota > Metazoa > Arthropoda > Insecta > Lepidoptera > Crambidae > Pyrausta > Pyrausta purpuralis. The sequence goes on along the minus strand of OZ001648.1, from coordinate 1,132,123 downwards.
GTCTACTTATTCTTCCCTCTGATATTAACTAGCGGTCCCTCGCTAATTCGTTAGCGAGTTTTTCCCGCCCTTCACGTCGCAGCCTGATATATCATAGTCTAAAGACTTTATCAATAAATAAGCTAGCAATATTTTTTCAAATTGGTCCAGTATTTCCTGAGATTAGCGCGTTCAAACAAACAAACTCTTCAGCTTTATCGTCTTCAGCAACTTTTAAAATCGTGTTTGGCCCACAAGGAAAGCAATGTAGAACTAATGTTAATAAATATCTATGGAAAAGTTTCGTCGGTATATCAAATAAAACGTTACCTAATTGCTCCGTAAATTTGTTTAGGATTAAAATAGATCAAAGGTCATCCGATTGAGTAAAAACAAATTAACGGGCACGTCGAATTGTGTTTAAATAGAAAACGTTAACTAACAAAACGATACTATCAATCAACAAGTCCAGCTCTATTGAACAGGCATCATACCTATTTGTTTTGTTTATTAAACTTTTTAATAAATATGAGTTGAATTATGAATTCGACTAGTTCTATTCCTTTAGTAATGTAAGATAAATGTACCTACTTAACATCGTCTAGGTTTCATAAGTAGTAGATACGTATAAAATTGCATAAAAGCAAATCGTAAATAGACGTTCGAGGTCCTTAGCGTTTAATCAGTTTTCAACAAAAATCGGTTGCATAAAACCATTCGAGGTGCAAGCGATTTAGGCTTTTAGGGGTGATGAGGCGCCAAAGACTCTACCGTACTTTAACATTTTTTTTGTTTCCTAACAAAAATGTTGTTAGATGTATATTTAGCAAGAGCAGCGGCTAGAAAAGTATGGGTAAAGGTAAAGGTATACTTACCCTGTAAACACCCCACTGCTGGGCAAAGGCCTACCTGCTGCCGCTGAAAATCAGTGTCGTTGCATGCTTACCATCTGCTGTCACGGCATGTACTGGGCGGAGACCTTTTTGTCACACTTGGAGGCATTGTTTTTACTTTATATAAATTTACTTTTTGTTGTTTTCTTTTTCTAGGATAATGTCATTAATTTCTATTGACGATTAAATATTAATTGAATAATTCTATTACCTCAAGTATAGGGTAGTGAGCCACAGTCCACCACGAAGGCTCTCTGCAGAAAATTATGTGTGCCAATGTATTTTTGTATGATGGTTAAGAACCGATGTAAAAATTACAATGAACATTCGTTTTGCTGAACTTCACTATTATAAGAACATTCTCATGGAAAATGCGTCATGGGTATTGCAAGGGAAACTAGACATCGAGATCATTCGACCGTGCACAGTTTAATTGAACAGCACAAAAAAACATTTCATAACTACGCGGACCCTTTGACAATGATGGCGTATTCGAATGTGACTGGCCAGTAGAAACGTTTAGCAATGTATACTAATATTATAAAGCTGAAGAGTTTTTTTGTTTGTTTGAACGCGCTAATCCCAGGAACTATTGGACCGATTTGAAAAAATATTTTTGTGTTGGATAGCTTATTTATCGAGGAAGGCTTTAGATATTACGCTACGACGGGAGGTGGGAGGAGTTAACTCAAATTGCTCAATAACGGCCCCTTTTAGCTACAGACTTTAACAACGAACCCATCTATGTGCCGTGTAATAAAAATTTACAACTTAATGAGCCCTTTTAAATCTCCACAAAGCAATTGCAATTCAGTTGATTACCGGATAAATGTACTTAAGATGTGCTATTTATGTACTGTTATGTACAATAATATACATACTTCCTCCGACGTGGCTCCGGAATTAAACGCGCTTAACTTAATGGAGCATAAAATTTGTATCTACTAATTCACTGTTAAAATGGCTGGAAATTATATAAAGAAGGTCGAAAGTTAACTCAGATTTCACGACGACATTGGTTTATAATAAAAAATCTGACTAGAAGAATTGTTAAACCCAAAAATGTCATTTCATTTCCCAATCTATTAAAGAGATCTTCGTAGTAAAATTTTTAGGTCGCGTTTAGCAAGGTTCGTGGAAGGAAATTAAAATATCTATATATTCAATGAATATCTATGTAGTGTCTAAAAGGCTGCTGTTAGATGATTTAATTGGTGGAAATGTATATATAAGTACATGTTTTAGTGAGTAACTTTTTCGTGGCAAATAAGTTACGTGTATAAGCTATCCAACACAAACATATTTTTTCTAATCGATCCATTAGTTCCTGAGATTAGCGCTTGCGAACAAACTCTCCAGCTTTATAATATTAGTATAGATTAATGCATTTTATTATTTGCTAATGGTCGTTAACTGCATTCTCAAAACTTCTGTTGATATTAATGCTCATTGCGTTCTATTTGTAAATAATGGAGCCTTAAACCCAGCAACCATAATAAGACAATTAAAGGGCAACTAACAATAAATAAATTACAATTAGCCAATACAAACTCCGTCATTTTGCGCAAAATTGCGATGGAGCGCGACACTCATTAATTTTGATTTAAGTATTTTTAGCAGAACGAATTTGCATGAAGCTGTGATGAAACTAAGACTGATGAGAATACTGAAGAAATAGAAACCACACCTAGTCTATTATTTAGTCGTTACTTTAACTTATAGTATTGCTTGTAAAGTCTAACCGGTCGCAATAAAGATTTCATGCTATGTTATATTTGAAAGAGTTTCAACATTAGATGGCGCCTACAACTGACTCCATCGAGGCAAGTTTTATTTCCAAATCAAACATTTTTACATTACTGATAAGTGGAACTAACTGAACTAACTGTTCTGCTTTTTAAAGCAACTATAACAAATTAAGGCTACAATACACATGCCTGTAGCTGGCACACCTTCATTCCAGCTAATTGCACGTGCCATCTACTTGTATGTGTAAGCAGACGCTTACTGGCATGCAATGTGAGGAAGGGGGGAACGAGGGGGGCTCCAAAACTGGCGCGTGTGAATATAAGTCCCCCTAGCCGATTTCGACTACGGTGGCTCGACACAATGGCTAACCGACAGCGCGGGACATATTATAGTGCACAAGTGTGTGCGCAAACACAGGTGCACTCTCTATTCATCTCACTCTCATAGCCCGATGGGACAGCAATCTCACACGAAAGGAGAGGGATCAGACGCAGGACCAACGGCTTTACGTGCATTCTGAGGCTCGGGGATAAAACACCGCCAACTTCCAAACTCTGGGCTACCTTGAGAATTTCTGAACAGAAAAACCCAGGTACATATTTTTGGCGACCCGGGGATCAAACCCAGGACCTCTGGCGCAGCCGTCGCTTTAAAGTGCAACCAACTAACCACCAGCTGCGCCACCGAGGCAGTTAGTAAGACGCGCGTGTGAATATCAATACTATGAATATAGGCATGCAAGGACGCCAATTGCTAAACTAGTACATGCCAGTAACTGGCACGCAAGCTACTGGCCCGTTTGACAGGAATGCGTATCGCATCTTTATATATCGCCGCTCAGAAATAAATAATATCAAAATTAAATATGGTGGTTGAACTACTAATATGTGCTTGGAAAATATTTTGTGTTCATCGATTATTTCGATATTTTGTATCAAACGAGTTTCATTAATTTTTAAGACATCACGTTTACGGACAATCTGATAAAGGAAAATAAATACCATAATTATACCTGCCCGTGCCTTAAGACAAATATAAAAAATCGCATTAATTCATGCGGTCGTTAAAGTCGATATCATCTAATGTCGTGTTTACAAGATATAAAAATAAAAACCAAGCAGATTCCACGCCAAATCATTAAAAAAGATGATTTCGCCATTAATATTTTTTTCTTAGATTACCGGTAGGTACCCACAGAAATTATAAATGCAAAAATGCCTACAGTCAGTAAAATGAGAAAAAAAGCAGCTGTTCAACACAAAAACTCATTTCATCTCGGAGAAAATATATGGAACAGCTGATTTGGCCACATTTATAAGGCCAAATCTGTGGTAAAGTTTTATTTGGCTATCAGGAGTAGCAGAACCTATCTAATATTTTATAGTTTATTCGAAGTATTTTAACTAGCTTAGGTATTTTTCCCTATTATCCTCACTGTTGCCTAGCATTTTGCCTGCAATGCCTACTAATCACTTTTTTATCGTATGCATAAATTGTAAATCCTGATCTGTCTCAAAAGTTTCATCAGAGAATGAAGTAAAACGGTAATGTATCTGCAAAAAGTAGGCAAATTCCTTGCATGAAGATGATACCGCCCCGCCCAGGTTTTTTTTAACAACTAACGTTGAGCACATGATAAAAAGCGTACGAGTAAATACCATAATGCGTAAACCTCCATCTTCTTGTTTCGCAAGAGTCCGTGTCGTGACTTGCCTTTAGTAATTAACTGAAGCTGCTTAGAACAAAGATTTTTTCTGACGAATTCGTGATCGTACATTATCATTGATTTTTGTAATTAAATCATTGGAATTTATCATGATATTTTTAAAACTTGAATAAACACAGAAGGTTGTTTTGAATGCATAATTATCTTAACACGAGTAAGCCTTTTTAGCAAGCCTAATCGAATCAGAAATGAGGAGATACGTAGAAGAACTAAGGTAACGGACATAGCTTTGAGAATCAGTAAGCTCAAGTGGCAATGGGCAGGGCACATAGCGCGAAGAACTGGTGGCCGTTGAGGAGGAAAGTTCTAGATTGGAGACCCTTCGACCAAAGACGCAGCGTAGGACGTCCACCAACAAGATGGACAGACAACCGTAAAAAAATCGCAGGATCAAACTGGATGCAGATCGCTAGTGATCGGTCGCTGTGGGAAGCCGTGGGGGAGGCCTATGTTCAGCAGTGGACGTCCTTTGGCTGAGAATGATGATGAAGCCTCTTTAACAGAATTTTAAAAAATGTAATAATATGATCTTTTTTTGCTTGGAAAACATTGTGAGTATCAAGACGTTGAAAAGCAGGAAGAGATTTTGAGTTCAGATAAATCTAGGACAAGTTAGGTGATAATAAATCACTCAGCTATATCTTGCATCTAAATCACCCTGCCTGGTCGAAACAAGTAGGATCCAAGGCTATCTAATCTCGTGTTAATGATTAGAAGACATTAAGATTACCCGTTTAATTTGATTAGCGAGCAATCCCTTCGGATCCTCTTATCTTTGAACGAGTTTTTAAAGTAGCCTCTTACACGCAATAATAACCCATAAAATCGTATTACAACAAAAAAATGCCTTTGTAAAGCGGGGATTATAAAGTTGTGTTGTACATTATTATGGTGTTCATATGAGTTGTGTATCCACGAAATTGCCCATGCACGACCGCGAGCACCGCGACCCACTTGCAAGCGACCTTCCCATTGCTTGAACTCTCAACTTAGGGGTGTGGGCTAAGTGACAAACGCTAATCGAACGTAGGATACTGAGCCGGGTTCAGTTGAGAATTTGTGCTGGTATATTGTTTTTTTTCCTACCATCAGGGTATGAAAAGATGTATATGTGTATATGAATGTTGTAACATTTTAGTACTTTATATCATCGAAGGGCTATTATTAGATGCATTCATTCATATTAGAGGCATTCAAACACGACGCGATATTAAAATCTTGGCTAAAATCTACTCAAATAAAGAACAGTCATGTCTAAATAATTTCGCCATGGTGATCGAGGCACACACAATCACTAAGAAATAAATTTATAGATAATGGACTTATTAGTGGCTGAATTCATCATTATCATCCAAAGGACGTTCACTGCTGAACATAGCCCTCCCCCACGGTTTTCCACAGAGACCGGTTGTTAGCTGTCTGCATACAGTGTGATCCTACGATCTTTACAAGGTCGTTAGTCCATCTTGTTAGTAAACGTCCTACGTTGCGCTTTTGGTAGAAGGGTCTCCAATCTAGAACTTTTCTGCCCCAATGGCAATAATTTCTTCGCGCTGTAAGCCCTGCCCACTGCCACTTAAGCTTACTGATTCGTAGGGATATGTCTGTTACCTTAGTTATTCTACGTATCTCCTCGTTTCTGAAGCACCGAGCATAGCCCTCTCCATCACTCGTTGTGTGATTTTGAGCTTCTTTATAAGGCTCATAGTGACCGAAATGCAACTTGACAAATAATTAATAGCAGCAGAAGATTATCAGAACCAGTAAACAATGTCGCAAGGACTTACGCGTCTGCAACACCCCGGTTCTTATAACTTAGACCACACACCTGTACCTAGAGCTACCATGAATCGTGTGTTGTGCATTTACGCCGTTTTAAAGGACGGGCGTGGGTACTTCCACGGTACTGGGGCTACGCGGAATCCGATAAATCGCAATCATCGATAATAATAGGTAGCGAATATAATACAGGCAAATAACAATGAAAATGCGGGTCTTTATTTATGCAAGGTTGCTTGTTGGAAGTTTGTAAGGAAAATGTGCAAGTATACAGGGTGGCCAAAACAGTGTTGTCAAAAAAATTTTTTGGAGCCTTACATCCAGGGCGATCCAAATATTCTATCTATGATATTATATCTATGTTAGCCGAATTTTCGTTGATTTGAAGATACATATTTTTTTCGCAATTTTTAAAAATCACATTTTTTATGGTGTTATTTCATTTGTTTATTGCAGTATGCATAGTATGACCCTTATAAATTATATTTACTTAGATAAAATTATGAGCTAGCTAAAAACTAAGACTAACAAAAGTTAAAAAAAAAACAAAGAAAAAAGCCTCAAAACTAAAAACAACTGGATAAATAAGGATGTAAGATTCCAAAAAAATTTTTTTGGAAGTCAATGTTTTGTGAATTTCCTTCAGGATTTCTAAGATGATTTTTGTGATGTTTATTCTACTGCTAATAAAAGTAGATATTACTTTAAAGTTTTACGTGAAATTGGCAAGGTAATTTCACCACGCTTCTTAATGAGATCTACGAGTATGACAATTTAAAAAAAATAGCCTTAAATTTTATAACAAATGTTTATAAAATACATAACATCTAGAAGTTATAACATTTTAATGACCTGCCTAGTCAAAACCGCACCTGTTTAATTTGAAATTTTAATACGAGCTAATGAATAGTACAGGCGTATGAGTAACTACCTTCAGACGTCTCAATATCAGCCAACAATCACTAACAACGGTAAGCGCATGTGACAAGCAAATAGCTCGTGTGATGCGCAGGCGCAAGGGTCAGGGTTCGAATCCCGCATGCCCACGATTACATCGGGTATACATGCAGTATTTGGCCTAGCTAGAGACGTCATGAGATGTTTTAATGATATAAATTAATGTTTTTTTAAAAAAAATAATTTGTATGTTGATGACCAAAGACCCTATCCAAGCTACAACGCATCAAACACAGCTAACGCATTCTAAACAGTTATGTATTACCTATATATTATGTAGTATATAAAATATTTTAAAAGTAAATATCAAGGAGAACATTTTCTAAAACCTTTCACAAATTTCAAATAAAAATACATATTTATGATAATTTAAGTATCAAGGAAACAAATTTGAAGTATACAATTATGAATTTCTTCTCTTACTAATAATTTTAGTTTATTAACTTTAATTTTAATTTCCATATACTAGTTAATTTAGAATACCTACTTATTTGTCACCATTCTAAGTGTTACTTAGAATGGTGACAAATAAGATATGTATATAACATAGATATGTATATAAATTTACAAAAATATTAATTAGAGTTTGTTTGTTTGAAAAATGATGAACCGATATGAAAAATATTTTTGTGTGAAATAGCTCATTTATCGATATATATATACATCGCGGGAGGGATGGAAACAAACTCAAAACGCGCGGACGCAGACGCGGAGGACCGCTAGTATTGACTAAAGGGGTTAATAGTAACTGTACTATTTACCCTATCTGTAACAAACGGGTAATTAATAGCTTAATAATGATTACCGATGCTTCCTCATTGCTTTGCATGTGGGTTTTTATGTGGCCTATGATTTTGTAATCATGTGCTTGCTGTTTTTATTATTATAAGAAGTTCCGTGTTTGACCCATCCTCGGACATGTTTGGTATTAGCTATTATTACGTACTGATTTACTACTTATAAATAAATCACGTTAAATATCTTTAAACAAAAACAAACAAGTGACACAAAACCATTCTTTTAAACTTAAGGGCAAGGCTTCAGTACTCAAAATTATTGTAGCAAAAGGCCTTCATTTGAATTTTGTTCGAAAAAGCGGCCATTATTAACAACCGAATTTTACAAACTAAATATTCTAAGACAAAAACTCCTAAACTGGCTGTCAAGTACGCTAAAATATTAGTTTTACATCTTTAACCAACGTTTAAATCATAAATGACGTATATGTATACCGAGACTTTATCTCATGGACCATCTGGATCTTATATTTCAACACTTATACACACATTTCTCCAACTTTGATAACGTTTATAATCGCCCACAAATTCATAAGTATGGGGCAAACATAACGCGAGTGGTCATTACATAACATACCAATTTCCATTCCATAAAGCACGGAACTTGAAACAAAACCGGTTCTGTACATAATGATGTGTGTTAAAAAGGCGCAAGGAAGATTTTCATAAATCGTGACTACGGATTCTAATCATACAATTAAGTAGTTAAGGAAAAATATAAGGTATTTAAAGTAATTAGAAGGCAGCAAAGATTTAGAGCAGCCTTGTCATTTACTACTTTTGTACGGGAATTATAAGTAGTTTTAGATGCATCATGTTTAATCCTTTACACATAATGGAAACTGATTAAACGATTAATTTCGATGGTGCTTAATTGCTTCAATGCTGACATTTAAATTCTTATAGGCAAGGTTGATAATACTGTGCTTAAATTTACAATTACTTTAATAACTGAAAACTTACCAAAAGAATCAGTGGGTAACGATTTTTCATTTACAGTGGACAGAAAATCAGGTTCTAACCCCTTTGGATGCAAACTAGCTCTTATTACAACTGAATAAGATTCTGCAGTGTTTACTTTAACGTGCTGTTGTCCTTGGTAATTATTAGAGATACAACATATTATTAATATGCTGCTGCAGAATTTATTATGTAACAAATTGCCGATTAAAGCATTTCGTCTAAGTGATGACATTCAATAGGAAATAGGAGACCGTTTTTCTCTAAAACTTGTTTGTAACATTCCAATGACGGCATTATGCGGTAGATCCGAGAAAAACTTCGGAAATATTATATACCCGTACATTTTTTTCACCGGGAGCTCTAATAACATTTTATAGTACCTATTTGCTATGCTAATTCGCGATATAATATTAATATTTACTTCGCTACGAAAACAAAAAAGTTCAAAAGTTAAGGGATATCCACGTCGAAAATGTGTAAATTTTACAAACAATATTGAAACTCTAGACTTTGTTAAAGATAACCACGTAAGGCCTCGGGTTCCGCACACACAACATTGCAAAACAAACGTCGTGAATCCTTTCTGAGAACTCTGTCAATAAACATGACGGTTCGGGCTACAGTTTGCATCGTGGACAAACAATTAAACGACGAGATGCACAGTGCACACGTCAAAGCTAACTTAAATAGGAGATGTACTCAGAAAGAGCTCATTGCAATGTGTGTAAGCCGCCATGTAAAAATCCTGTTTAGGCGCTGATAGCTCCGAATGTCGCCGACGAATTCCACCCATTTTAGGAACAACTATTGTTACAACTTTTTGATTAATAACAAACAAGAAAAAAAATACAACTAAGACATGAAACACAAAAAAATAACTTAATATCTATCTTAATATTCAAAAACGAAACCATTTCCTTGCGGCAAGGAGGCTATGATGCTGGCTGCGTTGCCGCGTTGGAAAGCTATGCTGATTTTTTGAGCTAGGAACCAGCCAGCTGTAATTACTTTTTGATTCATTTATCCAGGAACGAATAAGCATTAGCGAAATATTTTCAACAGTTTTCACCGTTAAAGTGACCTAATTAGTTATCCTTAAACAGACTTGGTTTTTCAATGTAAGATAAACTTTTACCTACCAAATCGCTTTTACCAACAAAAAGTTACACATTGAGTTTGATTTTTAGTTATAACAAGCATCCGTTATTTAACTGACTGACTTATCTTATCTTATCTTATCACTTATCTTGAAATGATTAAATAATAAGATTTATGTTCCTTTAACTGTGCGTTTGCGTGACGGCTATTCCCAACGGCCTAGTCCTCAATTGACCGGAGCAGCGCACGCGCATCGCATAGCCATCCTCTAGCGTCGCGACCTACTAAGATGGTATCTGACACGAACGGGAGATTAGCTGTCTGTTGGTTGAAGGCTTGACAATTGTAGTTAGTTGCGTTTTGTAATCAAGGTGTTTAAAGTGGTAAGAATTAGCCGTCGAAAATCAGATTAGCATCAAACGGCTTGACTGTGAAGGTTGAATACTAGATCTGTGAAAAAAAATAACGAGTTGTAACTGTGTCTCGTCTTATCAAACGAATTTAACTGCATTTTAGTATCAGTCGTCAGTTAAATCACACAAAAAATGATTCAAGACTCACAAACCCTGAAAACGTTTACACAATCGATAAATCTTTTTATTCACATAGCAATCATATCAATGTTGTTTTTTATCACGCTCATATGTTATGAAGTTTCCCAAAAGCAAAAACAAATTGCAGTCATGAGTGACGGTTCCGAGAAGCAGTCGGATTAATGTGGGCTACAGCCAGCCTGCATGACAATGAGGCCTATCACTTATTACAGCACCTAGAATACAGCCAACCAACATCATTCAATAACTACATAATATATTTATTTAAGGCTTTTACTGCCACGGAACTAGACACAATAGAAAAATATTGTTTGGGGGTCACCTGTGACCACCATGGCGCTTAATGTGTTTATGGACTCATTCCAAAATGTATACCACAAAGGAACTAAAAAGTAGCAGAATACCAAGTTCTTGTCATAGATTCGATAAAAAAAGATCGTGTAGACAGACATGCCCCTATTCACGTGACTTTTAAAACTGACCACATCTAGGTAAATGCCGTTAAGAAGTCTTTCGTATATTTTAATCTTGCATAAACACAAACGATTCACGTAAAATGAATATGTAGGTACCTACTGTGTTGACTTTTTATGTCTATGATCTAATTGTTCAACTATAGTTAGCAATACATAAACTATACCAGACCATAAAACACACATTTAAATTTTAACCCACGAAGAACATAAATCATGTTTACTTAGTTTCAAGGTTACAAGCTTTCGGTTTTATTTGTTCTGTGGCTAATGCCAGGTATTCCACACTTGCACATCTAGACCGACGAATTGATGCTTGCACGGTACTTGTTAATGCACTCTGAGCTGGAATCCATGTCACTGGTTTACTAGAAAAAATAAAAGCTAGAAAACCAACTATAATTGACGAAAGTAGAACGCAGTGCTTCAATTACGTCTGTGGAATTTATTAGAGAATTTGCTGGCTATGCGAATGGTAGCATTGGACGAGTTAGTTAAATAGCGCGTTTTATTGTTATAGTGCGTACTGAATTAAATAAGGTTTAACTCAGGTTAGCTTTTAAACTAAAACATGAAGATGAAATAAGAAACAAAAAGTTTGCGCACGGGCGGGACTTGAACCAGCAACCTTTTGGCTGACCGGGCCAAACTTTTTGGTTTCTTATTTCATCTTTATGAATATAAAATATAACACTGTGTGTTTAAAATATTCTAAACCGCTAAAGCATGAATTCAGCAAGTGACATAATTTGATATCTAAGATTAAAAAATAAACATAAAATATAAAATTAGACACTGCGTGTGTTAAAAACATTCTAAACCATAAGATTAAAGAAGCAGGTTTTTCTCAAAGGTATCTTCGCCCTAAGATAGACAATTGTACAAAATACAAACATTTTAGCCTTTCATGGGGGATCCTCACCCGGGGAAAATGACCCGGCGACATGAGCTGTATGGGACCGTTCAAGTATTACGTAAGCAGATTTATGACAATTATTTACCCCCTCCTCCCCCTTGTCAGCAAAAGTAAGCAAAGCTCTTACTCCCCCCTCCCCTGCTTACGTAAACGCTGTACCTAAAAAATGTGTGCGTGTACTAGTGTACACACGTAAGAAGTGAAACTACTTTATGGCCTTATTTTTAGAAAAATGATCTACATGCAACTTTCCAGAAATTGGTTAAATAAAGTTAAATTAGATAAAGTTTAAACATAAGGATTTTATTATCATAGGCATGAATACAAATAATACAATTATTTCACTTTACCTTTTTGCTACTAAGATTATTACAGCATGAGAAAGTGAAAGTACTCTTCGTCTAAACAAACCGTGGTAGGGGCAAGAAAAAGATGGCGCGTAACCGAAAAATGTGACGCGTAACCGAAAAATGTGACGATATTTGTTTTTCCAACGCCGATAAAGAAGTTTCGCTTCAATAATGAATAAGCAAAAATTAAGCAAAGCTACCGCAAAAACCTTCTTTAATTTTACCAGCTACTACACGAGCGAAGCAAGTGATGTCAAATACCGCATACTAATGGTTTAAGATTGATTTATAACGGCGAGTATAAATTTAAGCGTAACTAAAACGTCAAAAACCATACGCGAGCGAAGCGAGCCCGAAAATTTCTTTAAACTTTACTAAAAATCTGTTAACTTTGTAACGTTTCATTTACCAGCAGTAATATTATCATTCAAATGTTTGAGGGAGTATATTTGAGGACAGGTTACAGGATCTTAACTTATTCATAATTTATAAGTATTCCCGAAAATGGGTATAGTTTTCAAACAACGACAATGTGTGGGTTGCCAATAGGAAAAAAAACTACTGCCGGTCTGCTGACGTAATCACCATCCCGACCCCCCGACCCCCCATGTCATCAAAAATAAGCAAAGCAAAGACCCCCCCGCCCCCCTGTAGTGCTTACGTAATACTTGAACGGCCCCTATGGCCGGTGTGGACACACCATCAGAGAATACTATGTCGACGTTTTCAATTATGATAGAAAATATATAGAAAAATTGATGAAGTTTACATCCTTTCCATACATTTTGTGACAAAATTGGAAACATCAAAATAGATTTCTCTGAGCGGCTGAATTAAAAATCAAAAACTTTGTTACCTTAAAAAGTATTTATTCGAGGAACACTTCTACATTCTACTATCATAAAATTAAAGAAAGAAAGAAAATGTACTGTTTTTTTAAGAATGGAAACTTACGAGTCCATAACTGCTCTAACCAAAGCAAAGCACGTAAATATTTTTTTAAATCGGTAAATTAATTAGAGCAACGAAATAGTTAGAGTTCGACCCTCACAGGCCAACCTAATTCGCAATTGGAAGTTAAAAGTTTTTGATGTCAGATCATTACCACTAAGGAGTCACGAAAAACATTAACTTCAACTATTAAACGAATTAATTAAACAATTCGGATCAATTATAATGTGAACTTTGAACGCGCAGATGTGTGCAACGATCCAATCTGTTTCGTAACCACACTTTTTCACTATTATACTAATCATTTAAAGACCGTTTGATAAATGATTTTCAATCAATCATCCTCACATCTAATCTGACGTTTATAATACTTTGATGATAATCATTATATTTCCCTATATAAGAAAGTGTAAAGTCACTCGTGACGTAAGACTTTATTGTACACAAAATGATGAACGCGATGATTTGATGGTTGTTGGAGCAGAAAAGGTGAGATATTTTTATTAAAAAAAATACAAGGGATATTCATTAAGACCTACAAGGGACCTAACTCAAAATAGCCCCCACTGTTCTGGGACAATGTAGGCTAGTGCAAGAAGCAAGAAGCAGCGCGACGGATGATACTCAGTCAACACTATGGTCAATCAATCCCTATGTCTTAAGCTAGTATTTACCTTCCTAAGATATCTCCTAAGGAATTCTGGCTGTTTTCAATTAAACCTTATTTCACTGTCAGTTTCACGATTGGCGGACTCAATGCCTTACTTAAGGAATTCTCAACCAACCGCTTGGAAATGCAGAGATTTTATGCCTCATAAACATTAATCATTCTTATTGTGTAGGCAGCACTAAAGTTGAATCTGTATTGTCATAGTAAAAGCAAAAAGGAAAGAGAAACAAACAAAGACGATGCATTTTAATAATCCTATTAATTACGACTTATTCTCTAACAACGTACTGATTGATGAGGACAAGAGAGCAGATCCTCCTACTAGATTTTAAGATTTAAGACCCTTTACACACTGCGACTTTTAGCAGCGATGCAGACGCGATGCTAATGCGCGTTAGCATCGATGCATTCGCAAAATGTCAACCTTTACACACCGTGCTACTTTTAGCATCGATACAGCCGCGACGCTAACGCGCGTTAGCATCGATACAGTCGCGGTGCAAAAGCTGGAAATTTTCAAATAATGTACGGAATATTGGCGACGTACGCGCTTTAGCATCGATCTAGTCGCGTTTCTGCATCGATGCTGAAAGTCGCAGTGTGTAAGAGGTCTAAGACCTTATGATATTTAAAGTAGCATTATTGCAACTTGTGCTGAGTAAGTGAATCTTTTGTACAGTTCAAAAATGTGTTTTCGCTTTATATTTTAAGTACTTCCGCTTTTGTATGCATCTTGTTTGTCTATTAGAAGCCGTGATATGCTGAAATTAGGCAGATTATGTTCATAATCATATAAATAGCAAATTGCACTTGTAAAAAGCAACTTTGGCTGCTGTGACAGACGAGGAATCGAACCCCGTGTCTTACGCAATCCGGGCGTATGCCTATACCACTCGGCCACCGTCACATTAGTAAGCCTGTTGAATTTTGCAAGCGCTTTCTTTAACGCGTAGGCTGCGTGGCGTCATCAATGTTGCGAGATTGCTCTTACAATATCCGAAGGAAATATTTTTACAAATATTTAACAATCGGTTAAGATGAACGAAGCCAATTTATAATTATTATTTTGTTTTTATAGTGTTTTGTCACTATACAAACTTAATAATATAAATAGCAAATTGCACTTGTAAAAAGCAACTTTGGCTGCTGTGACAGACGAGGAATCGAACCCCGTGTCTTACGCAATCCGGGCGTATGCCTATACCACTCGGCAAAGTTGCTTTTTACAAGTGCAATTTGCTATTTATATTATTAAGTTTGTATAGTGACAAAACACTATAAAAACAAAATAATACTCATGTTATTTTTTCTTAACTAAAGTCACAATGAACTACTGGGATTAAGTTAATTACCAACCAATTAAATTTTTGCCACATTGGCGCTATGCTTGGTCATTTAGATTTAAACTAGAGTATCAGCTAAATGAAAACATGTTTATAATAAAGGAAGTCAACACCGATTAAAAAAACATGTACAAGAAAAAAAAAGATAGCAGAATTTAGTCGCTAGTGCCACAAAATTCGAAATATCACCTTACTGGGCTTTTAAAACTTACATTAGGAATCCTTTAAGAAAAACAACTTTACTCGTACTGAATATTTTCTCACTTAGAGTTATCATATTCCGAATAAGGAATTACCTCTACTCGTACAATGATAAGGTATTTCGTATCTGAATTAAAAAGCATTTGAATCCTTAATGTATTTTTTGTATTTTATTTATTTATACTACAGTAAATTATCGATAATGCCCAATACATCACCGGAAACAACAACAACACTAATTGTCAATGTGACAGCTGACAGCAAGCTCATTTAAATGTTTTTCTGTATCAGATGTCATTGCAAGGCCGTAACCTGTGAAATGCCTAGTTCTATGTTATTTTCAGTCTTTTGTATAACTTTATAAAGCTAAAAAAATACGTGTTTAGTATTACTAATTGTCTAAAAAGTTAATTTCGAATTCGAAAAAAATAAATGCTGTCAATTAACTGCGAGCTACCGTCATCACAGTTGCAAAATCTAAACAATGTGTAGAAACAATAAGAAAAGTTATTTTTAAACAGCATTGTTTGAGATCGTTCTTATGGTTACGTTTGGACGTGTTTGACGCGTCAGTAAACATTATCGAAATACAGTACCTATAAAAAGTTAATTGAGAAGTGAACTGTTGTAGGGAGAAACTGTGGAGTTGACAGGTGTCGTAACAATACGACGGTTTCTAGTATCTCAATTAAACTAAATTAAACACTGGTAAAAACAGTTCATGAGTAGGCGTGAAAACCATAATTTTTATTCGATCAAAGTGAAATCATTTATAAAATTAAACCACCTGCAAAAAACTGACTAATAAGCCAAAAATAACAAAATAACGCAATCGTCTTCATATAGGAATAACAATTTTTTTGAGTGCACATCATCATACATCATGCACCGACTCTAATAGAATTTGTTTTTCCCAAATACCCAAATAGAAGACTAATGCTTTATTTTAGCGGGTACGTATTACAATACCGAATTTTAAAATACCGAATTTCATAAGCCCTACGAACGGAAGGTGGAATTTTAGAATGTCGAATGTTTATATGATCGAAAGTTCTAAATACCGAAAGTTTGAAATCCCGAAAATTCAAAATACCGAATCTTATAATACCTATGATTGGAATGCCGAATACTAAAATGCCGAATTTTAAAATACCGAATGTTCATATGACCGAAAGTTCAATTTAATATACCGACTGTTTATATGACCAAAAGTTTAATATACCGAAAAATTTAAAAAAAATTAAAACCGGAGGTTAAAAATACCGAATTTTACAAGACCTATGAACGAAACGCCAAACAAATTGTATACCATTGAGATTGAGGTTCATTAAGAAAAACAAATTTTGATTGACCCCGAATCGCCGTGGTCTTTCGCCGTGGTACTAGTCTGCCCGATACTAGAGTCTAATTCAAAAGCCGGAGGCGAAGAGGGAGAGCAGCCCTCGCCCGCTGTAGCAAATCTCAGGCTCCCGTGCGAGCTGGAGCGGCTGAGGCTGGTCGCCGAAGGCGACCAGCACGCCGAAGTTGCGGAGGCGAGCGTGGGTGCCTGAGATTCGCTACGCTAGGGCGAAAGGGCTGCACTTCCCGCAGCGCCGGAGAAGAGCAAAACCTATGCATGCTGCTACATGCATGTCTGTTTGATTGCTTGCATACTGCATGCCTGCTTGCTTGATTGCTTGTATGCTGCATGCTTGCTTGATTGCTTGCATGCTGCATGCATGCTTGATTGCTTGCATGCTGCATGCCTGCATGATAACTTGCATGCTGCATGCCTGCTTGCTACATGCATGCCTGTTTGATTGCTTGCATGCTGCATACTGCATGCCTACTGTAACGTTGTATATTTTTATATAAGTTCGCGTGAAACGAAAAGCTAAATGGATGTAGGACTCCAGTCCATATTTTGGCATAGATATGATGACACTGACATTTGTCAAGTGTGACAGCTGCTTTTTTTCCGGTTCCGCACTGTTGGTCGTGCGTCGGAGTCGAACGTGTGTGAAAATGAAATAAATTAGATATTTGAATATGGGGCACGCCCCAAATTATTTTGTAGTTTGATAGTTATTCCTGGTAAGTATCTGCAGAAAGGTTTGCGTTGATTTTTGTTTGTTGCGAGACATTTCTTAGAGTCTGAGCACATGGTTCTTTTTATCGTTTCAGACGCCGCCAACATGTCAATTTGGATGAATTAATTTCGAAAATGATTTGATATAAATGACTGGAAAAATGGTAAGTATGTTGAGAAACTCCTTTGGAAATCCTTGTAAAGAAAATGTAGCCTGCCTACATCTGGGCATATTGTATTGAGAGTTGTAATTTTTATCATTTCAGGTCTCAAATAGAATAATTAGCATAAATGTTTAGTAATCAATTCAGAAATTATATGGCGAGCCAGCTTTTGCAGGTATTAAATTGGTTTATTATAGATTTCATAAATAGGGTGATGAAAAGTATAACCACCCTCACTTAGAAAAAAAAAATTGGTTGTTAACTAGAACTTTCTTTTATTTCTAGGTTTCGCTTTTGATATGTGTCTGTAAGTTGAACAGTCACAATTTGGTGATCATGTTGTAACCTCAGGTAAATATTTATTATGAAAAGTTAGTGTTTTTTAACTTTTACTTTGGTTTGTGCGTTGAACTAACCTTTTGTAAATTCTTTTCAGTGACCTTACTTAGACCTTACTAAGACCTCATCTGGATTAATTTTTGAAGTCAGAACTTCCTTATGGATTGATTTGCTTCTTGTCTGCTGTTTTGAGGATGGATCGGTATCGGTGAAATTTTGGGGTAATGTTGCAGAATTGTTTGTAGTTTGATGCAACAAAGATTTGAAATAGTAACCTCCGTTGAAATCAAAGGTTGGTTTTCCTTGTATTACTTTAACTTTAGTGAAAAGTGGGATAATTTAGCTATTAATTTAGGCATAATTTAGGAATCCCTTTGAGGATAAATTTTTGGAATTTATTTAGGTAATTAAACACTTAAATTGGTGGTTTATCTTTATTTAATTAGAAATTTGTGAACATTAAGATTTGTAATAGTATAGATATTGATAACTAAATTAGAACCTAACCTAGTCTCTACTGTATTCTGAGCTATTAAGTTTTGTATTTGATTTTTTTGAAGGTGTTAAAAGGTAATTGTGAAATAGCAAATTTGAATAAACTTTTGTTGCCAAATGCTATACCCGGATTTCTTTATTTCATTCGAATATTAGTACCTTTTAAACACCCTTTGTCCACACTAGCCGGGAGTGACTGCGACACTACCACAAAGTTAATCTTACTTTCGGGATTGTGAACTTCGGTAAACTAAATGTAGGTATATTAATCTTCGGGATTTTAAATATTCGGGATATGAACCTTCGGTATTTCAAACTTTCGGGATTTCGAACTTTCGGGATTTTGAACTTTCAGTTATTTGAAATTCGGCATATTGAGCTTCGGTATATCGGGTATAGGTATTTCATTCGTTAGGTATTTTGATTTTCGACGTTTCAAGCGTCGTTATTTCATTTGTAGGTATTATGAACTTTCGGTATTATAATACGTACCCATTTTAGCATCATAGTGAGGCGAAGTGAAGACGGTTTATATTCTTATTTATTTCATGATTTCAAGTCACTACCCATAAAACTACTGAACTGACTTTGACGAAACTCACACTGTACCCTAAGTTGAAATATACCAGTTTGAACTAAATCATCGGGTACGTATTATAATACCGAAAGTTCATAATACCTACAAATGAAATACCTACGCTTGAAACGTCGAAAATCACAATACCGAACGAATGAAATACCTATACTCGATATACCGAAGCTCAATATGCCGAATTTCAAATAACCGAAAGTTCAAAATCCCGAAAGTTCAAAATCCCGAAAGTTTGAAATACCGAAGGTTCATATCCCGAATGTTTAAAATCCCGAAGATTAATATACCTACAGTTAGTATACCGAAGTTCAAAATACCGAAAGTAAGATTAACTTTGCAGTAGGCATGCAGCATGCAAGTAATCAAACAGGCATGCATGTAGCAAGCAGGCATGCAGCATGCAAGCAATCAAGCAGGCATGCAGCATGCAAGCAATCAAGCAGGCATGCAGCATGCAAACAATTAAGCAAGCAGGCATGCATGCATGTAGCAAGCAGGCATGCAGCATGCAAGTAACCAAACAGGCATGCATGTAACAGCAAGCATAGGTTTTGCTCTTCTCCGGCGCTGCGGGAAGTGCAGCCCTTTCGCCCTAGCGTAGCGAATCTCAGGCACCCACGCTCGCCTCCGCAGCTTCGGCTTGCTGGTCGCCTTCGGCGACCAGCCTCAGCCGCTCCAGCTCGCACGGGAGCCTGAGATTTGCTACAGCGGGCGAGGGCTGCTCTCCCTCCGCGCCTCCGGCTTTTGAATTACACTCTAGTATCGGGCAGACTAGTACCACGGCGAAGGACCACGGCGATTCGGGGTCAATCAAAATTTGTTTTTCTTAATGAACCTCATCTTAATGGTATACAATTTGTTTGGCGTTTCGTTCATAGGTCTTGTAAATTCAGTATTTTTAATAGTTCGGGTTTTAAATTTTTCGGTATATTAAACTTTCGGTCATATAAACAGTCGGTATATTGAACTTCGGTCATATGAACAGTCGGTATTTTAAAATTCGGCATTTTAGTATTCGGCATTCCAATCATAGGTCTTATAAAATTCGGTATTTTTAATTTTCGGGATTTCAAACTTTCGGTATTTAGAACTTTCGATCATATAAACATTCGGCATTCTAAAATTCGGCCTTCCGTTCGTAGGGCTTATGAAATTCGGTATTTTGAAATTCGGTATTGTAATACGTACCCAAATCATCACGTTTTCGAGAAATCCGTGGACAAACATAATAATACACAAACATACATACACTTACGAAATTTAGCACTCGTGTTTGGAAGCCTTAATAGTTCAACATACTCAAATATTATCAAAATTCTAACGATATCACATACATACACTTTTAATTGATTAATATGCAAAAATGACAAAAATGATTATATTTTTAAAGCTGCAATATTTTGATCAACAACATAAATTATGATTTAAAGGCATATCATTGCCCTACCCAGTGCACTTAAGACTGACAGCAATCATTACACGATTAATATAAATGCGTTTTTACACCTATTTATTGCCTTCAAACGATTTCGACAATCGAATTAGACATGAATGTAATTACGTGCGATTACCGATTTGCAACGCCTGCTCACCTTAGGGCTCGGAATGCAGAATTAGCGAAGGTTCAAAAACCTTTGGTTGAACAAACCATGTGAGTGTCGAACCTTGAATCCTTAATTTTGGTGTAAATCCGACAGAAATAATCTGTCAGACCTGATTTTTCCAACAGACAGAAATGTTCGTCGAATAAAATACAATACGCTTAAATTGAAATCGTCAGCTATTTGTCAGCAATCATTTTTGAAAATGAAATTTAAGTCGGTCGTTTTATACTTCGGATAAGTTTTATCTGACGTCAGTAAAATCGACTCTTATGGCCGATTTTTCATTGGTAAGATAAAACTTATCAGACTGATAAATTGTAAAGCGACTGATTTCAAAAAATGACAGTTACGTATGATTGCTGACAATTAGGTGACGTTTTCAAATTAGCCTTATTCTATTTTGTTCGACGAATATGTCTTATCTGACTATTGAAAAATCAGCCCTTAGTCGAATAAGTCTTAACTGACGTCGTAATCGCAAAAATGCAAAATCGGCAAAATCGACTCCCAGTCGGATGAGAATATGTCGTTGGTAAAATTGGCCCTTAATCTCTGGACTAAGGGCCGTTTTTTCAATGGTCAGATAAAACTCATCAGACTGATAAATCATAAAGCGACAGATTTAAAAAATATGACAGCTACGTATGATTGCTGACAATTAAATGACGTTTTCAAATTAACCATATTGTATTTTGTTCGACGAATATTTCTTATCTGACTATTGAAAAATCAGCTCTAAGCTGGACATGTAGACTTACATTAAAATACTAGACCTTTATCTGTGGCTATACCGTAAGGGAAGTTGCGAGCCATTCCCAATACAAGTGTCATTCAGACTAAGACTCTGCAAAAAATATTGTAAACAAGATATTGGAAATCAATATTTTTATTTTATTATTTACTTATGTAGATTTGTTCTGCATTTAAATTTTATGTATTCGTTACTCGTAGTAAAGATATTTAGGTCATTTTGATACTCCTTTTCACTTTCTATCTTCTTTCAATAACTTTTTTACTACATTATGTTGGTAAGTACGAGTACCTATCTAATAACATTTAATATCCGTTTTAGATTACTGCTGTAATACCGGCAGGAAGGCATTTTATAAGATGGTTACCGGGTTAGATAAGCAGTAACGATGAATTTACTGGAAAATATCAAAGCTGAGCTGACCACGTACTTTTACTCTTGCGGAATTGAAGAAACATATAACGTGTAATGTTAAATGCGCAAAATCTCACACACCCCAAATGATTTTTACTTCAATTGGATTGGAACCTAATTCTGGATGAAAAACCAATATTTAAATAATTTAAAAGATTTTATGTGTGGTGTTATGGTTTTACTCGCACTTCTGATCATTTCTTGCTCTGCGTCTGCAGCAGACGACGCTCTGTCGAGATAGGATTCGGTAGGTAGTTATATCTCCGTGCTGCTGCGCCACCACGCTGACATTATTATTATTATTTTCTCCGCTCATAATTAACCATTGCTTGTTTACGTATTTTGGCTGGTTTGGGCACCTGATTGCTTGTCTTATTATTAAATAGACAGGGCAACATTTTAAAGAAGATTTTTTGAAAAATGTACCCTTATTTAAAAGTGGTTCAACTGTCTTGTGGCTCGTCTTATCATATTAGTTTCAGTTTTTGCGTATTAAACGATACATGTTGTGTAGAGTTAAAAATGAAATAACGTGTATTTCAAAAAGATCATTATAGTAAAATGCATATTTAATTTAGTTAACAGTAGATCTGTATGCAATCCGACTATAAATTCGTTTCATAATTTCTAAATCGCTCGACATCATTTCAGAGCAGGTAATTTTATTACCACAAAATAGTTACACTAATAATAACTGTTCCAAATTGCAATTTCTATTATCAAAATGTAGTTTTAATAACATAATTGTAGTATCATATTTTAATACCTATAATCAAAGACCATCCCTCTTACATAACGTAAAGACATTCGTTGCATGAACTGTTCTGAATACCAGCATACGAATTCAGAAATAACGTATAAATAACAATAACGTTCTGTTATTACGGCCAGTGTAATGTAGCGATCTCGACAATACTGGGTCACTTAAGATTATGGAATTCACTTAAGTATGAAACCTGGTTAGGGTTGACAAAATACTGTAAATAAATTAGCAAAAAATAATGAACTGGATTATTGTAAAATGATCTACTATATGAAATTATGATTACAGACTACATTAACAGACTGACTGACTGTCCGTTTATCTGGTTTGTCACAACTTAACTATTGAAGTCTTCATTGTGAAGGGTATATCTTATAATTAATAAATTATAATCAGTCTGGAAGAGATCGCTTATAGCGATAAGACCGCCTAAATTGTACATTTCCTTAAAACGAATTTGTAAATCAATGTTTGTTATGTGCCATAAACAGTTATTTATCTATTTTTTTATATAAGGCGATAAAATATGGTATACTAAAATCTATATTCAAATTAAGATTTTGATTCAATTATTGACATGAAATTACATTATAAAACATAAAAAAAAAAAATTAACATTTGGTTTGATTTTTAAAAAAATATATAGTTCAACAGGTCTCACCACAAGCATGTAAAATATTTTTTGATAGCATTCATTATCTATTCACACTGGCGAAATTGCAGGAGGCCAAAAGTTATATTTTACTATAAAATCAAATCTTCAACCCTAAACGCCACTAATAAGCTTATAGTGGCTAACCGTAAGCGAGCGCAGGCGCTTTCACTGAAAGTAAAAGTGGACGAGGCGGTTCGGATTACCGTCCCTCCAGACGCCCGTGGCGTACCTTTTTTATTATTGGTGCTGTGAGGACTGTTGCGTCATTGATAACGTCAAGGCTAATGATATTTGATGGCCGTGGAAGTTGAAAGATAAGTAAACGTTTAAAGTAAGCATTATCAAAAATAACGAAAATAAGTATAGAAGATTGGAGGAATATTAAATCAAAATCAGTCAAAACGCTTGTCAAGTTGACTTTTGATCTGGAAGGTAGATACTACAACCAAAAACAACCAAACCAGTTAAACATGTTAAATGTACAAGGAAGCAGAAAGAAAAAAACAAAAGATTACAAATCACGCAAATCTGTACTAATATTATAAATCTAAAGAGTTTGTTCGTTTGAACTCGCTAATTTCAGGAACTACTGAACTTATTTAAAAAATATTTTTGTGTTGGATAGCTTATACATCGAGGATGGCTTTAGGATATAAAACATCACGCTGCGACGGGAGAGGAGGGAGCAAACTCAAAACGCGTGGACGCAGTCGCGGGGGACCCCATGACCTAGATATTGCCGAATTAGACATATCAATCTTAAAGATACATTGAGTTGCCATGGTTTGTGTTCAACACCATAAATCACCACGCTGCTTCAAGCCCTAGCGCCAGACAAACCGTCTCAAGTTCTCAACAAAGGCCAGTGAATGGGACTATTACTATACCACAATACCACCGGCGATTTCACTACATCTCTGAGTGAGTTGTGACGAACTGCGCCGACTGGAATGCAGTCAATGCAAACGGGTGACTGCATTGTCTTGCATGCTGCATATGAGTGCATACTTTCAAGGAAGTGTGTGAGAAAAGCTTTTGAATATTTAAGTTTTATTGCAGTGTTACGCGCTGTTCAAGCCGAGTGTTTAAACATGTGTACAAGCAGGAAAGGAAATTTAATAGGTCATAAAAGGTTTTACAAAACTCATTTCATAACATAGAGGATGAAAATTCGTCCAATCTGGAAACCTAGGCTTTGTGAGGAAAGGTATATAACGTTTAAATAAATGTTGTGATTGAGTAAGGACAATCTTACTAATATTATAAATGCTTTTGAGGATGGGTATGTTTGTTACTTCTTTACGCAAAAACTACTGAATGGATTTTAATGAAACTTAAAAAATAATAAAGTTCATTCACTGGAACTGGAATATAATATATTTTAAGCTATAATTTATTTTTATAAGATAGGTATAATATAAATGCGGGTGAAGCCGCTTGTGTCTAAATCAATCAATGTAATTTGACTATATTTTTAAAACAAAGGGACAGCAGATATAATGCCGAAATGAGTCCTATATTGAAAAATATCATTGCCAAAACTGAAACAGTTGACTTTGTCTTCATCGAAATCTACTCTTTCCTTATAAAGTTATGGATTATGTTTTTTTCTGATTTAAATTGATATTTTGAATAAATATTGACGTCAAAAATCTCAATTTATACATTCACAAGGCGACCAGGTCGCGGAATGTCCATAAATTTGACACAACCAGCAAAAAGTCTACAAGAACCTATGATAAACAAATTGATTACAATTCAAATCGTATTCAAAACAAATAATTCAGAATCAACACGGATGTGACTGCGAAGTTACCATCAAAATATACTCAATGGACAAAAACTGACCAAAAACTAAA
This sequence comes from Pyrausta purpuralis, assembly GCA_963924145.1. Lineage (NCBI taxonomy): Eukaryota > Metazoa > Arthropoda > Insecta > Lepidoptera > Crambidae > Pyrausta > Pyrausta purpuralis. The sequence continues at coordinate 1,107,020 of OZ001648.1, read as the reverse complement.
CTAAGATACTGTCAATCATTCGTTGATCAGAAAGTTTAATAGGCCTTTTTTGATTTGAGATGATATCAATTACGCATGCGTACAAAAACATGAAATTTAATCTTTACACTAATCCGTTTTTTCATTGTACACCAATAACTTGAAGTAACACGATCAAGGTAAGTAAGGGTTTAGCATATCTTAATTGAAACCGACAATTTCGAAAGACTGAGCAGGACTAACCTATAAGAATGAACGGGATAAATATATATATCGTGTTGCGTCGCCGTCACGCGTTGCTTACGCACTCGAGAAAGCAGTTAGGAAAAGCGACCACGCGATTTAATGTCAATAAAACTTGAACTTTATTATCAAGATTAGAAAGTGTAATTTTAACCGTCTCAAGTAATACTTTATCATGTAATTTTAACCTTCTATAAAGTTTAGTAATTTTCCGTCTTACTATATCATGTTTACTGTCATAAATGATGAGTTTTAAACGAAATAAACATGTAATTTCTTCAAATGTAAAAGTGGAAACCGGAATAATATGAATAGTATAATCAATCTTATTACTTGATATAATTTTAACACTCCCAGCACGTTATCCACGTTAAATATCATTTTCCTTAAAGTATATGCAATATCGTAGCATTCATAAGTATAATCAGCTTTGAAAATAGGGATGACTAACTAATTTATGAGTACTCTGACGCGTTGATGTCTTTTGTATGAGAACTCGGCTTATCTTTGCACGGTGTATAGACGGTTTGTGGTACGCTCAAATAAATTACGATACAATTGTATTTAGCAGTGAGAATATCGGCGCTATGTATTAAAAGTTGCATAGAAAAACTACTTCAAAATTAAATTCAACTTATTACGCGCATGCATCAATTACAATTTGAAATCAGAAAATGACATTTACTTAATTCAAGCAACAAAACAAATGTAAAGATTACATGACTTGTCAAAATCAGCACTATAAAGTAGTACTACGCTTTCTTTTCTACGATTCTGTTGTAGGTACCCTTATGATATGAGTACCTGTGGAGTTGCAATAAAAACATCGTTTCTACTTTTATAAACGATATTTTTATTGAAACTCATTTCCATCATGCAATAATTGAAACTTTCTTGTATTTCTAGAACTTTCGTGTAGGTACTGGTGTTTACGTCGAGTTGAAGGCTGTATCGTTGAGTTAAAACTGGGTGATCAATGTCATCCACCATTGTATACTAATTTACGAGGCCGAATTTACAAGATATAAATAAACTGATCAATAAAAAAACACAATGCTTTTGGAAATTTATTACTGTAAGTATAGTTTATTCGTACTGTAAGTATTACATATTTATTGACGACGCGTTTGGTGTATTGGTCAGAGCTCCTATTATGCCGGCCGTCGCGGGTTCAAATCCCGCAAGGGGCAAATGTTTGTGTGATGAGCACGAACATTTGTACCTGAGCCATGGATGTTTAATATGTATTTAAATATTTATGGGAGACGCCCCCGTCATGTCGTCTGGTATTCGTAACATAAGGAAGTAAATACCTTATTTCGAAGCCACGACAATTGGTGTGTTGTCTGGCCCATATTCATTTATTTATTATTCTTTACACCTTTTTACGAGTAGTTATTAAAATTAAACACTCAAAATTCATGAAGTTTGTACATAGGCTAATATTAGCACATATTTACACGTCCCAACACTGACCCTACCACAGCTTCGGGACAATTGTAGGCTAGTGCAGAGAAGAAGCTGAGCAAAAAACTCAGTCACTAATGTCACTATTGTAAATGCCTCCTTTAAAATATCACAATTTAAGTCTAAGTATCGTGACTTCTTTAAACAATTCCCTTAAAGAATCGTCAGATTTAAGGTTGTTGTATAGTCGCCATTTACTTATTTTTCGATTATGATTTCCATTATTGTATATCTTCAAAGATTTATGCATGACAAGCATAGGAAGATTTTATGCCACTGCTAAAATATATTTTGATCAATTTCCAAACAGCGTACTAGAACAAAAATGAAACCTACAAATAAATAACACTTTTCGTTACGTTTAAATGCAAACTTCATCCAAAAATAACCTTTACAACTAACAATCTAACAGTTTACATGAAAACGCATAGCTTTCGATAACTAACAAACTAAATTGTGCCTTATTTCGTTGCAATAAAGACCACCAATTGTTTTTCGAGGTATCAACAATCAGATTTTATCAACAAGGCTGGGAAGAGGTAGCCGGTATTCTAAGTCTGTATTGTGTTAGTTTTTGCTTTGATTACCTTCGGTATTAAGATATACCGTATCTCACGAGGTGGTTATATAAATTTGTCATACACAACTATTATATACAACAGGTATAATAACATGCAAAGATGGGGTAACACTACGTAACATATTTCGTAAACGCATTTAAGTGCGAAGGAAAATCTCGCTACCGATTTCGTTATGAATAATGAATCTAAGTCACCATTGGTTAACGATACGACATCAAGCTCAACTGAAACAATGTAGGTCATTTTCTTTCTTAATATGCTTTTAGTTTATGATTTTGATAAAAATATTATGTATATGAGGAAATATTCATCATTGTAACGCAGAAACATTGGAAGTATTATGAAATAGATACCCAATGTGACTTTCAATGATACTGTAAAAAATCACATATCGTAATATTACAGATGCAATAAATAATAATTTGATTAGATTTAATTTTTATCCGTGTTAACGTTATTTGTCCTTAAAATCCCTAGTCCGAAAGACGAGCTTATCGGTATTCCTCACAGTTTAAAATTAAATATACCCATAAAAATATAAAATTTAATGCACCTCAAAGTTCAAACAAACATTGACGTCAAAACTGCCGTTTGATATAAAACGGAGGACCTTGGAACGACCTATCGAAGCGGGTCGTTTATATTATCACCGGTAAAACCAGTATCCACTTATGTATTCATTTGAAAGTGAAAACTAGATCTACTTAGATGGAGTTAGGAAATATGCGGTTGATCGTACGAGTTTTTGAAGGCAAAAGCTTGAAATAAACTCAAAGATTTAAACAAGTTAAGGAACATTCGGGATGCATTTTATAATGAACGGCATTGGTTTAAAATACATCTTTAACTTAATTTAGTCTTTAAAAGTACATAGGTCTTAGTATTATAATAATATTACATTTTAGTTTCAACATTTTATATCTAGATATAATATAATGTAGCAACCAACTTATGCCGATAATTGTAATATAACTTTAGTGAGGTCATTTTGCGTAAATATTAGGATGGGGGTCTGTTTAATCGTTATTAACTCTTAAAGTAATAGACCGAAAGCAGTGATTGCTATATTAATTTGTTCGTTAGCTCAAATACTTCAAGGTCCACTTGCGCATGATGATTCAACCTGGGATTACGCTAATCCTGGATCAAATCATCATTCTGTCTTGGTTAGGTTATTTGACTTTGGCAGAGACGGAATGAAGATTTAATCCAGGGTTAGCGTAATCCTAGGTTAAATCATCGTGTGCAAATCCACCTTAAGTTATTAAAAACAAAGGTGTGTCAATAGTCTCGTTTTAGTATTATTCTTAAATGAATTGCCCGAATGCGCTAGAAAATACTTTCTCCTTTCGGCAATTAAAAACTAGAGTCATTTGATAGCGTCTTTTGGATTATGTACACCACACCTTTTTCTTTAAAATAACACCAACCACGAGCCAATACACGACGAGAGACTCAAAAGTATTTTTTCTGAAAATAAAAACAAAAATCCCTGCCGTATGGTGGGGTTTAGGAATTGACCGCCATTGGTGTATTTTCGTCGATGATATTCATCGTAGCTATTGCCCTTAAAGTATTATTAACGACATGCCTGGACACTATAATATCTGAAGGAGTGAATAGAGAGATGTTTCGCTATTTCTTAAAGCAATTACCACTCTTTAAATACCAGTTTCTCATCGAGTACTCGTTGTAAAAGTTGTTTTAGAATTGCTTAGTTGTAGCGTGTTTATAAGTGCCCGCTGACATGTCGCTATGCCTTAGAAGGAAATGCCAATGTCACTACAAATATCTCTATTTCAAACAAACATCTATACTAGAGTTTGCTTACCAATATAAAGGTTTCTTTTACAAAAGTTAAAAAAAAACGAAAAATTTGATTCACGTATGTCCAATTAAAGAGTATGAGTGAATGCAACAGAGTTAAGTACTACTGTTGAGGTCATTCATAAAATTCAGATCCTACCTTAATAACTTCAGCATTTTAGTGTCTGCCTTTCTAGAAATATAATGCCTTGCCTATGACGAAGCCGTTGTCAAATAAACCAGTCATACTTGTTAAGTAAAGACGCTCACGATAACTAGAGAAACGTATTTTTTACGTTCTCTTAATTTTACTTTTAATAACTTGTACGTGCGTAACTCAATGGCCTCAGTGAAACCTTGTTGCTGGTTGGATCGAAACCCACGACCAATTACAAACAATTATAATGTATACTGCACGCGTTTCCCAACCGACCAGTGTTTTACTTGCTTAGCTTGGATCTGTGTGTTAACTTTAAGAATTAACTGATTACCTAGCTGTGTGCTTCGATTTGAATGAATGGGCAATGGTCCGAAAATGCAAGTTTATAGGATGGGTATTGGGGCGTTCCGCACCATAAAATTTTCGGATCGCGGGTCGCGCCCATGTGTTGTTTCAGAATGGGGTCAACAATTGGACATTTCGACCCGCGGTCCGAAAACCTTGTGGTGTGCCGTGTGATACGTCTACTACCCGATTTAGTTAGGTTAAGAGAAAAAGCTCCAAATGACCCATGAAATAAAAAATCATTAACTTCACTTTTAACCCAAATAAGTTACCGATTTATCTATACTAATATTATAAAGCTGAAGAGTTTGTTTGTTTGTTTGTTTGTTTGTTTGTTTGTTTGTTTGAACGCGCTAATCTCAAAAACTACTGGCCCGATTTGAAAAATTCTTTTTACGTTGGATAGTCTATTTATCGAGGAAGGCTTTAGGCTATATAACATAAAGATACAACTCATAAGACCACAGCAGAAATGAAAAATGTTGCGAAAACGGGAGAAAGATATTCCTTTTGAGAGCTTCCGCTGCATACGCTGCGGAAACCGCTTAAGCTACACAAAAATTATGTATGACAGGATTGTTCAGCATTAAGAGTTCTATAATAAAGTCCGCGACAGCATATGTCTATCTTTTATGGTTGACTTACTACAACCTTTTTTATGTTAATAAATTGGTAAAAAAATAATGCATTATTTTTAGAGGTGTATTTTACACACAGGTATTTATTCTTATCAAAATAAATACATTCATCATCACGAGCATTTCATTTAGAACCAAGTTGCCCTTTATATCATTTGATTTCAATAAATATCTTAGGAGCTATCACAGTTTTAACATAACTCCGCACCAAAATAATGTTCGCAGCTTAAGTACAACGTGCGCTTGCGCTAATATATTATAAAGCTGAAGAGTTTGTTTGTTTGAACGCGCTTATCTCAGGAACTGCTAGTCCGATTTGAAAAATATTTCTGTGTTGGGTAGCTTATTTATCGAGAAAGGCTTTAGGATATAAAACATGACGCTGCGACGGGAGGGAAGGGAGCAAACTCAAAACGCGCGGACGAAGTCGCGGGGGACTGCTAGTTTAACCAATAAAATAGAAATAATGGTCCAAATTCGATTTAAAATATAACAACCTGTCGGAGCATTATTTAAGATGACGCTGTGTTTTTATAACTGGTTGGGCTTTAGGTAAAAAGGTAGACCCTGGCTCAGGTCTAACTCAAAAGCGAACATAAATAAAAGACTGTTCCAGTAAAAAGGGATACATGATTTGCTTATTAAACGGTCCATCATCTAATCATAATATAAAACTTTCCCAAAATTATAGCCTAAAAGCCTTCAAGACATCCTTCAAAGAATCAACAACAAAATATCGAAAATAAAACCAAACTGCAATAATCAGATGTCTGTAGAATGAAAACAAGATTGACGTATACGCATTAAGTTAACGATAAGAGACGTGACTCATTCCAAAACAATTTATAATGTTTTGATCGCTATAGCCATCACGGTTTCCTTTATTTTCCACTTATATTGTTATTATTTCTTCGTTTTGTATTACAAACAAATATGGGGATAATACCGATAATAATCTCTCTAGGGCTACGCTTATTTATATTTGTTATGTTAAAAGACAGTTTTTTTCTGAATCCTAATCGTGGTAGTTGCTACGAACTATACGTTGACAGCAAGATAAAGATTTCTGACGTCACTTTTGCGGCCTCATTTTTCATTTCCCTCTCAATTACGGCTTTCCGTATCATCCTTATGTATTAAACCAGAGATGCACAGACCGCGGCCCGCGGGCCGCTTGCGGCCCGCCGGTCGAATACTGGTGGCCCGCCGACAGCAAAAATAATACTCTCGTACATTCGAAAAATATTGAATTCTATTCCAGAATAAAACAAAAAGAAATATGTTCGAAAAGTAATTTGAATCTCGCGCGCGCGCTCTTAAGTGCACGAATTCCCGATTGCTCGCGTAGGTAGATACACGAAGCTTCCAGAGTCGGTTTCGAGATTTCTCCAGACAGTTTTCGACTCTATACGCGCGGTATAAAAGCCACGCTAACCGCAGCGACCCATAGTTCGGTTTTAATTTGAGTGAAGTGTCAATAGTTCTAGTGTAGATTTTAACTCGACTAGCCGGTGTCATATATTTTGATCCACATTCAACGTAGATTTCCCGTCAAGTGCCGTGTATAATTGTGTTGTGAAATCGTAAGTAAAACTCTGTTATTAATAAGTGTTTCCCTACCTATTTAAATCAATTATTTTTGCTAATTTAAAAAAGGATGGGTAATTTAAGTAGGTACTGTAATTGTTTTTAGGTGCTGTGTTAATCCTAGCCAGGATTAGAACGCAACATGGACAAGCCAGAACCTAGTAAAAAACGTAAGGTTAAAGATGAAAATCGGCAGTTTCAAGAAATTTGGACTGAGAAATACTTTTTTGTATGGTCGCATAATAAAGTCGTTTGTTTAATTTGCAAGAATTCTGTTGCGATTGCAAAGGAATATAATGTAAAAAGGCACTATGAAACGCAGCATCCTACTTTTACCAAGTTTACAGGCGAATTAAGAAAGCAAAAAATGTTGTCTTTAAAACGGGAGCTTATTGGTCAGCAAGCTATGTTTACAAAACCCATCCAAGATTCAGAAACAGCTACAGAAGTTAGTTATGAAATTTCTCGAATGATAGCAAAGCGCAGTCACCCCTTCAATGATGGGGATTTTGTAAAAGAATGCATAGAAATTGCCGCTAAGAAAATGTGTCCAGAAGCAGCAAAAAAGTTTGAGAAAATTCAACTGAATCGTATGACTATCCAAAGACGTATTATGTCTTTGTCAGGTAATATTGCGGAACAATTAAATGAAAAAACTAAGATCATTGAATTTTTTTCATTAGCACTCGACGAATCCACTGATATTACTTCCACAGCTCAACTTCTCATATTCATACGAGGTGTTACTCAAGATTTTGAAGTCTTAGAAGAGTTGTTAGGAATGTGTTCATTGAAAGGTCAAACCAGAGGAGTTGATATACTCAATGTACTTTTGGATGAGTGTTCAAAAACTGATTTGGTCTTATCAAAATTATCGGGAGTTGCCACTGACGGTGCTCCTTCGATGATTGGTGTCAATTCCGGGCTAGTTACTTTGCTGAAAAAGCATCTGCAAGAAAAAAACATAAACGCTGAAGATCTCATGCAGTTTCACTGCATTATACACCAAGAAGCCCTCTGTTCTAAAAAAATTGAATTTCAAAATGTCATGAAAGTGGTAGTTTCGACTGTAAATTTCATAAAATCACGAGGACTCAATCACAGGCAATTCAAACAATTCCTTGATGACATCGAAAGCGAATATGGAGATTTACTGTATTATACAGAAGTAAGGTGGCTAAGTCGTGGATTGACCCTGGAACGATTTCTAAATTTAATAGAAGAAATTGGAATATTTCTGGCGGAAAAGCAAAAGGATGTCCCGGAACTTAAAAATCCTGATTGGTTGTGTGATTTGGCTTTTTTAGTTGACATTACAAATCATTTGAATGTCTTGAACACACGGCTTCAAGGCAAAAATCAACTGATATCCCAGCTCTACGCTCACGTATCATCCTTTCAATGCAAGCTGACACTTTTCAGATCGCAATTGAATTCTGGAAATTACAATCATTTTCCGAATTATAAGAAAATGGCTGAAAAATTCAACAAAACTGCGATTAATTTCAGTTATGTAGAAAAGCTAGATATTTTGATTCAATCTTTTCAAGAAAGATTTTCGGAGTTTAAAAAAGTGAAACCTCTGTTGGACATATTCAGCAATCCTTTCACGATTTCAGTTGAAAATGCGCCAGAGTCAATGCAGTTAGAAATTATCGACATTCAAAACGACCAAGATTTACGCAACAAATTCAACGAAGGAGACTTGCTGAACTCTTACCGCTGCATTGATAAAAATACGTACAAAGAGTTGCGCATAAACGCTCTGAAATGTGCCAGCTTATTTGGTTCTACCTATATATGTGAACAAACCTTTTCAATACTAAATAATAATAAAACAAAAAATCGAAACCGCCTTGCAAATGAAAGTTTGGAAGCAGTTTTACGTGTTGCTACAAGTAAATTTGAGCCAAATATAAAAAAGATTGTAAGCACTATGCAGTGCCACGCTTCAAATTAATAAATTCTTTTTCAATTTTAATACATAATTATCAATTCTTTATTGTCTTTAATTACCTATACTTCTGGCGGCCCGCCATCAGTTCATAATTTGCCCGAGTGGCCCCTAGTCTTAATAAGTCTGTGCATCCCTGTATTAAACGATCTTTCTTTCACCTAAAAGGAAAACAAAGTATTAATTGCAGTACATAAATTGGGAGAAAAAGACGACAAAAGTGACGTTAGAATCGTCTCAGTTTCGCAGTTTATCAATAACCTGTTTTATTACTAAATATAACATGAAGATCCCAAATAAGTAAATTGGTTTAATTTATATTAGATACTGATACAATCCTTATTAAATAAGGTTACAATAACATTTAGCTACTGTGGTTACAAGCTAATACCAAACCCAGCAAACCATGTAATACGAAGCGAGTTTTGCAACAAAACTGAAACACTACCCCAATTGGTAACTTGTTAGTACTAAATAGCCGTTATACAGCTGATTATAAACACAATACTATCATAACAATTCCAAGAATATGTTCTGACAGTTGTTGATATGTTACAAACAAAACAAATGGCACTAAATGTTTTTTAAATCAATCATTTTTTATCGTAGCATCATTTCAGAATAGCATATAGAACATAGAAACAGATCGATAATTATGCCCTTTGATAATAATTAAATTTGATTGTTATAAACTTAAGGAAAAACTTAGATGTCTCTTAAATGAAAAACGTAATTTGCATATTTCGTTAATTGAATTAAGAAAATATGGAAAATTTCAAATTAATAAAATACATATAGGTCTTTTTATGTTCGAGTGTGATAATGTTTACTCCTAAAATAAAATATCGTATGGCCACTAAAATGTGACCCAATGACTTTATCCGAACCTTTTTAGGCGTTGATTTTTGTAACGAGATTCAAAAATATTCTAAAAATAAGGAAACAAACTGTGAAATTCGAGGATCTTTCTTTAAACTTTAGAGTGAGGTAGGTACAATACTTCATTTGCATAAATATTATATTACAACAAAACATTTTGCAGGTATAGTAAGGGTATATACACAAATAAAAAGTTTTAAATATTCCTCTACATTCACGATCCACATCTGGTGATGTGAAAATAAAATCCCAGATTAGTGCACTTTTTTTCAAATCTACGAACAAATTGTCTTTGAATTAGTGATATAGTTAATTCAGGTGCAACTGACACACATAGGAAACACATTTACCTAATAACTAGCAACATTTTAATATAGTTAAGCGTAAACTAATTCTAGTAGATATTTCTACTACTTATATTTTGAAACCTGAATGTGGACTGCATTTTATAACCGAAATAACCTTCACATTATTTACTAATTACCATATTCAGATTTTTCAACCAAATATCACGTTACCGGTCGTATTTGTTCAACTTCTAATATTTAAACTTTACAAACTTTATGCTTGTGTATAAAGCATCAAATGTGTGATGTGCTAAGTACGTACTTCATAATCGCCCACCACTCAAGAAATAATAAGATGGTCCGCTTTACAAATTCTAAAACATACAACTGTTCCGTACACAATTAATTTTAGTTTTTCTTGCTTTTCTTAGCTTGGACGATACATCATAAGAGTGGAAAATACGTTTGCGATCGCTCTCGCTCGATCGATCGTGTTACTTTTCGTGGTATGGGAATGGTACGATGTAAAAAAGCAGTACCAATTAACATTATTGTTACACCCAGTTAGTCAAATTAAAAAACACCAAACGGAATCTGATACGTTACAGCAGTGCAATTCTGTAAGAGCTCATATGTTACTCCGAATCTAAATCCGCCGTGAGTTTTGTGATTCGCATTCTGTAAACACGGTTGATTACTCGAACATACGCTAGCGCCACCCTTGCGAGTGCGGGAGAGAGCTAAACATAACTAACCTTGAAATATAGTATGGAATGACATATTATTTGGCATTCTGTAAGGTAAACTCATCGTCACTTCGAAGTTCACATCGCACTCGGACACGAATTTAAATGTCAAATAAAAAGTTTGTATTATACGAGTGATAACAGACGTGATCCTATCTAAATTAATAGTTTTTAAATGAATATGTGCTGAAAAGCTACTTTTAAGACGTGTTTGTTATGTGAAAGGGTGTAATAAAAACAAAAGAATGTATTTTTTACTGAAATCAACTAGAGATAATAAATAACCTAAGCACAAATGGATATCGTCAACAAATAAAAGTATCCAAAATAAATTACTAGTAGTGGCTTAATTTTATCAAAATCTACTACCTAGACATTTTAGTTTACAATATTACAACATAATTCTGTCCAGCTTTTAGTTGTGTTACTATTATTATATATAATGATAAATTTTTAATTAAATATATAAGTTTTATGGAATGAAGCTGCTGTAGTAAAAAATAAAACACTTTATTATGTGCAGTTTATTGAAATAGCTCCTGTAAAAAAAAACATTGCATTCACAGTTTCAGCTTTGGATTTGTTTGTTAGATTGTAGACCTTCTCGATGGGATATTTAATGGTGATTTGCTGTTCTTGCTCAGTTTGTTCAGTTTGTCATTTAGATGAAGGAGGCACAAAACAAGAACCAGTATGTGTGACGCTGAAAATAAAAGAAATTATTACAACAACAAACATAGACACGGTTTTCATATCCATTAAGGTACCAAACTGATTTATCTACCCTAAAGTAGTATTAACACTTGTAGAATCAAATATTATTATTGAAATCAAGCCAAAATAAGATTTTCGAAGGAAATTTACAAATCATGTATTATAGCAGGATTAGCAGGTGCAAAAACGAATACAAAAACAAATTTATGATTTAAAAGGTAATAAAATCGTAGCAAAATACACTCTAGACAAGACAAATATAAAAAAATCCGTTTCTTTATCATTTTATAAGATCTATTAAGATAATAACTGAGTTATAGTTATGCCAAATAATATAAGAAATATTTAGTGGCAGCGGTAATTATTACTTGGGCAGTATTTGGTCATTGTTTTAACATAACCTCACCATCACAAACTCCTCTTAATCTGTATTTCTTTGTCAACAAAATAGGGATTTGGTTTTTATTATCAAAGTCATTACAAATTTGCAAAAGAATCCCGAATTACATCCTCACCAAGGTTAACATCCCTCGCATAATCTCAAGTAGGTACTTAATAAAGAATATTTAACTTTTAAGTTGTTTTAAGAAGGTAAGCAAATTACTGACCTTGATCCACTATGTCCACAGTTTGTATTGCGCCGCTCAACTATTCAAGCATTACGTCTATTCTTCCCATTCTGTATGGCGTCGATTTTGTCCTCTGTAATTTTTAGTTTCCAAGAACCTCTTGGGCAAGACTGAATTTCCTTTCACAACTTCTTCAAACGACTATAAATTTCAGCTTATGAGAGGTGTAAATTTCTTTCGCGTTCGAACACCTAAAGTGAACATGGACAACAAATGAACTATCACCGTAGCATAAACACAATAGTAGTTTTACAAGTACAAAATATACTTACTTCTTAGTAATTGTAAAGTTTCGGACTATTACAAATTATAATTACACAAAACAATACATATTTATTCAAAACAAAAACACAAGAAAACCATCAATGTTTGACATTAGTTTTTTTTAATCACCTCAGTTGGACGCTAAGGAATGTATTGAGTATCGTTACCATCATTATAGATTATTATTTTAAAGTAAAACCGACTAATTATTTTTCTAAATATGCAATAAGTCTTATTGAATACGTAAACTGAAGTAATAAAGCTTAAATCTTAACATTAATACACTAAAAGCTATAATCGAAAAACCTCGACTAACATTGTGTGAAGTGCGTCGACCACGCGTCGCTAAGTTGCTCACTTCACTTCGCAAGTGCCTACGTGATGACTACAGAATGCCAATTCAAGGTCATTTTAAACCATAAGCGAAGTGAGTGCGGCAAGCGGTGTGAGATGCGAAATGATGGTTGAATTTTACAGCATCGACATGCAGTTAAAGTATAATACAACATTTCAATCTCTTGTTTTTGGCATTGCCTATATTTGTCGAATGTGACGTATATTTGTCTTTTTTGCTATTGGTCTCATAACTTTGGTTCTCTTACCATACGTATGAACTCTAAAAACTAAACAGAGTCGAGGCTGCGTATTTATATGCGTGGGCGCAGGTTTTAGACTGTTAACCGCGCACATTAGCCAATCGGCTTTGTATTCAAGAATGTGCGCCGGTACCTAAACAAACTCGGCTTTCGAGCAGGTTTAGTAAAGATTCATTCAGTTTTAGGATACTCAATAACACAATGAAATAGTTTTGTGATAACGTCAGAACTCAATCAGGTGCTACCCGACCGTTTTTTTCTGATAAATGAAATAAAAAGTATTTATTATTAATTGAATAACTTTATTCATTATTTACTAATTTGCTTCGTTTTTTTATTTAATATTACTTTTTTTTTAATATACATATATTTATTATGTATTTAACTATTTCTAAAGCTTTATTCTTTAATAATGCACAATGTTCTTAAAATTTTTGCTATTTTGCACAGCGCTTTCTACTTTTAATAACTGTTTCATCTACTCAATGGTTGTCTGGAAGAGATAAGATAAGACCGCCAATTTTCTTCTTGTAAATTGGTGGTTTTTATTTGTGTCCTTACTTGTTCATTAAAAAATAGGTATTATTAGTATTATACTATACACGCTCAGAGTAATCCAATCATTAGGATGCTAAAAGCTTAGGTGTATAGAATACCTATACTGTAAAAAATCTTGGAATGACTCTGGTAATAAGTACCGACAGGTGTTATGATGAATGATGTTATCAAATCAGCGAAACTTTAATGCAAACAAAATTATAACATCTCATCATTTTCATCCATATAGGTATCTAGCTCGAGCAAAACGTTTTCATTAGCCTTATAAGTTATTATAAGCCTACAGTTGCATGGTCTTGCCTTACTCGGGAAACATTATCGTGCCTGCCTTTATGTGCAATGTCAACGTAAGACGATGGGCGGATCAGAATGCCTTGGATAGCGATTTCGAATATGAATTCGTTACTTGTTGTTTGCATTATGAGCATTATGAACAATATATGAGTACTTCGGTAGTAGATTAATGTATATGTGGTACATGAGCACAATAAATGTTTAAATAACATAATTTAACTGTGCCGAAGTACTCAGATTATTGTGCTATACTGAAATTGGTACTTAGGTTAGGACAGAAGTGGTAAGTAAAAAAGACAAAGACGATATCAATTTCACTCATTCAGCTTCGAACAAAAGAAGGTTTAGGGACCTCGGAGGAAAGGGTTTGCCCTTATAAGGCCTGTGGTCTTCTAATTTCTTGTGACTCTGACGAGAGCTTTACGGAGCCAAATTTTACAGCAAAACCGAGACATGTACCAAAGCTGTAAGTGTTCGAAACGTAGCATCGGTTTAATAAATCACTGCGAATAATATTTATAAATTTTGTTTTATTGAACAAGACAACTAATTAAGTAAAATAAACATTATTTATGTGAAAGCATTAACACTTTTCGGGGCAGTAAACGGCAATAGCTGTAAAACAATAAAAAATCTATTGTGACTGGGATACCGCCCCGAAAAGAGTTAAAACAGCGTTAAGTAAATAAAAAAATATAAACATTAAACAATCTGTTAATTATTTGCCAAATCACAATCGAGAAACAGCTCAAAAAGTTTCCAAATCTTGTTTCCAGCACACACGGTTCCCAAGAGGATATTACCAAACCGCCACTCCGATTGTAACTAAAACCGTTCAACTTAGCCTGGCTAATTGCGCGAGCGCACATGTAACTTAACCGTAACAAGTGCAAGCGATTACGAACCTTGTTGTTATCATTATAAGAATCACAACCATCCATATGTAACGCATGTTTAGTAAACTTTACGCAATGGTCGTGTTAAAAACAGTGCACGGGAGCGTAACGACTCAAGTGACTTATGTTTTTATAAACAAACGTTTGCAGTTTATGAAACCGTATATTGAGAGCATGAAAGATGATAATAGAACAATATAAGTAAAAACAAAACAAAGAGGATGGCACAAATCATGTTGTCAATAAAAGTATCGTGATACCAATGATACCTACTTTTATTTATAAATAAATGTATAAATAGGCAAGACTAGTCTAAGAAACAAGTCAAATGGTAATATGACCCCAAAGCACCTAAAACTGGTATTACCATTTATACCAGTCCGTCAAATGAAAGTAAATAATTAATGCATCGATAATAAATTAATTGCATCATTATAAAATCAATCAACGTCTCAGAAATCTATGTTTATTATTTTTGTTTATTTCCAAATCGAAGAAAATTTTCAAATAGAAGAAAAACTTCGTAGTATCTAAAGAAAGAAAGGTTTAGTTAGGAATGTGGTTAGCTGTAATCTTATATATAAAATTCTCGTGTCACAATGTTTGTTCTCCTCCGAAACAGCTTGACCGATTCTCATGAAATATTGTGAACATATTGAGTAGGTCTGAGACAATTCTCAGACCTACTCAATAATTGGCCAATGCCAATATCTATTTTTCATACCCCTTGTCCACTTGTATATCCCTTGACCCTTGTTAAGGGTGGACAAGGGGACGTGGCTGGGCGGGACGAGGATGGGGGCGAAACAAAGTTCGCTGGATCCGCTAGTAAAAGATAAAACTGTAACACGTAAGCGTTAAATTGATTAGACTAGATACAAATAATCTTTAATAAAAATATTTATTTAGAATTATATGCGAAAACAGTCAAACAAACATATTCAAAAACCACCAGCAAATAAAAACTGAAAACGCCGAGTAATAGCAGCCATTACCACAGACAACGATGCGCCTGCGCCGAATGCCCCGCTAAGGCCAACGAAAACGCTCCCATGATCAGCGAAGCGCATTGTTTTGCAGAGGAAATGGCATCCTATTGTGCGACTGAGTGAACAGGCAACTGTTTAGATAAATTGCGGGTTTAGGACTTCACAATTGCATGACTAAAGTCAAAAGTAAAGTTGGACATCAATCACATACATTGCTCTGATCCCAAAGTAAGTAGCTAATGCACTTGTGTTATGGAAATCAGACACAACGATGGTACCACAACACCCAGACAGTGTTATAAGTTAGTATCTGATCTTAAACCAGGGCCTTCAAAACTTTTTTTTAACATTGAAACCAGTACGATGTCCTTTAGTTCCCTTTAAGATCTTAACAACGATCAAAAAAATATGAAAGTAAAACATACCAAAGAACGACTAACACAATTTTCATAAATAATAAACAAAGAAGGTCTAGAATTGAACCTTGAAGGACACATCTAAATGTGATTGTGATTCTTGAATGAAATCATTTCACAACTTATTTGTACTTTTGAAGAATACAACACAATCACAACATTTGTTGTCAATCACATTTACAACGCATGCAGAAAAGCATGACGTGGTCAAGGTGCCGAACGCCAATGAAAAGTCATAAAGTTTTGCAACTTTTAGAAAACGCGAGTGTGTATCCAATTGATGCACAATTGGGCAGTTATTTTAAGTTCTGCAGTCAACTGATCACTGATCCTAAAGCAATCATATAAAATTGTTTGGAGTATAAAGCTATTGAAATATTAACTTTACCTTTCATACATTCTGAAAGAACTCATGGAGCTGTTAATACTAAACTATCGTTTGTAATCGAATAAGCCCTTGGGCAGTTTCTTCTTATAGACATTGTGATGCGTATCCAAACTATCAACAATGCTTGATGGATTAGGCGAAAATGATTTCGACACTCTATTGTATTGCATCTTCATCATGTCTTTGAAAGAAATTGTTATGACTCAAGGTTCTGACCTTGCTGATATTTGTAAGAAGCATTAGAAGTCAATCTAATCGCGACCATAGCAAATATTGTGTACTAAGTACTTACAATAAAAATGTAAGTGATTAATGCCTGTCTGTTACCGAAATTATTTTCATGTCTAAAACACTACAACGATATAAAGCTATGTTTTGTTAATATGAAGATTTAATATAAGTGGTAGTAGTTATTTATAAGACAAGGATAGTAGATATTGCCCCCGAAAACTTCTGGCAAAAATCATCATTTTATCGTCATCATCATCATTATCAGTCAAAGGACGTCCACTGCTGAGCATAGGCCTCCCCCACGGCTTTGCGAAGCAACCGATCACTAGCGGTGTGCATCCAGTGTGATCCTGCGATCTTCACAAGGTCGTCTGTCCATCTTGTCGGTGGATATCATCCCTTGTTATACTCCAAATGTTGAATAAAATGTAACTGTAAGTCCGATATTTTTGCGATCGCAGACCCAGTGCACGGATAGTATCAAAATAATTACTGAATTTTGAATGAATGGGCTCTCGAAATTGTGAATTATGCCGAGCTACACGATGACCACAGACCACAGACCGTTGCAAACGTGCATGTTATGAAATATGGGAATGAAATTATACGGCCACAATACAACAATGAGATTGCTGGCGTTTCTTGTAAACTGTCGTTCCAAGTTTGTTTGGAATGTTTTGAATTTAGTAAATTAGTCGTAACAAAACCTACAAAATATCAAAGCTATAATATAACACCGTACAGTAATAATAAGAGACGTTTATTTACTTATTAAGCTGACTAAATGCTAGAATAATTTAACAATATACCCAACTTATGTTTTGCATCTAACTGTTTACAATGAACCTTATTTTTGCCATATTATTGCGAGATTTCAAATTAGTCTGCACATATTTTATGCTGCTTCAAAAATATCGAGCGCTATGGAATGCACTGTGAAGAAAGGTTCAGACAATGAACATTACACACAAATAAATTAGTATGAATATGTATTACTGCATTTGGAACGCACAAAGCATTGTTGTTTATGCAGCATATCAACATACCACAAAATGGCACATTTTCTCAATTGATATTGAACTCTAGTGTTTGAAACCTAAAGTTGTTTATTTATTGAAAAAAACATTTTAAGTAAGATAGACAGTGCGCGTGCGCAGCAGTAGAAGCGTTGCGGAACCCATTGTTGGCAGCGTGGAACGAAATGCTCGGAAAAAGTGTTTGGTTGCGTAAGGAAAATCTGTTTTGTTTTTGTCTTTCAGGGTATCTCTTATATATAGACTTTTGTTTGTGACTATTATAACCGCCTGTCTGTCTGTCTGTCTGGCAACAAAAATAGTAGGGTAGTACCTACTTAATATGTATTTTGGAAAACAGTAACAAAAATGTAAATTTTATGAAAAGGGACGAGAGTTGAAAATTTCGTCTGCAGTTTATTGATAGGTAAATTTATTGGTAGATTTATAAATAACTAAGTTTATTACGAATAATTACCTGTTTAAAGTGTAAGTTTTGTGTTTATCAGTTTTTTTTTTAATCTACAATTTCATTAAAAAGGAATCTCATGATTGTTAACAATATTCGACCATTAGAGAAAAAAAAACTTTACTTACTAAAAGCATAAACGTGTGAGTTAATTTAGTGGGTTTAAGGATTTTGATTCGAGATTTATTAAGAATAAAACATTTATTTGTTGATTGGTATTACAGCATTCGGCTACCTTAACGCAAAGTTAAAGCAAGAAAAATCATAGAGGAAAACTTTGTTGTTCCTTCATGCTCTGATGATGGCATCTTTATGTAAAGTTGCATTAGTTACACACTTTGATCGCAATCAGTAACATACCTTTTATGTATTTGTTGCATCGAAACTTAATTGAGATGAAGCAATAAGTAAATCTTGAACCACAAGCATGTCTACTGTTGTTGTAACCGCGTCATTTCACAAAATTGTTATGTAGAATAAGACAAAATGAAGGTTATCAATTCAATGTGTATGGATGTGAAATTGTTGGAATAATTTAATTTTATATTATTTGAGTATGTTGATCATGAAAATCTTCCAAACACGGATTTTTCGAAAACGAGAAGTCGTAGCGAGATAATAAAATACTAAATTATTTTTTAGTTAAATCAGGTATAATCCAATTTTGGGTACTACACTCAAACTACACTACAGTGAATGTTTAATCAAAATCGGTCCAAAAGTTCTTGAAATAACTAAAAATCATGTTTTTAAAACCGCTTTCAATAAACGAACTAAATAGCTTAAAATAACGCATGTGTCTTCTATTTAGAAGAAACATATTATCCTTTTGGAATCGGTGCATAAATCTCCTAAAAAGGAAGACATAATATGCGTAATTTTGAGCTATTCAGTCAGTTTTTAGAAGGCGGTTAGTAATAACTTTGTTTTTTGCCAACACAATTCAAAAATTGACTAAATATTTTCATGAAATTTTCAACTCTTCTATGAATTGACTTAAATTATTTTACAGGATTATCTCATAAACCTTAAAAGATGACAAATGACTCAATACAGAGTCTTTATGTGGTGCGGAGTCTCTATGAGCACAAATATCAGACGAGTGGGTGGCAGAACATTTGTGTTTAATAAACATTGGCCAATGACAAACGAGGGACGTCGCTGCCCTGACGTAGAATCGCTTTGCCTACTTCTTCATAATGGAATACCTTCGATACAAAACAATTGCATTTCTAGATACAAAAACAATTACACGACACGGTTGAAGCATTTGGAAAATAAGTAGGAAGATAGGTACTTACAAAAGCGCAGTGTCGAGACGAATGGAAGGAGGTGAGGGAGGCCTACACAACAACTGTTGAAAAAATCAACAGTCAGTTGCCAACTTTACCGGGCGTGCATACAAAACTTAAGGGAAGGGTTGATAAATGAAGATATAGCGCACCCTAAATTAAAATACAATGCAGAAGCATTTTGCATTAAATATTACGATGACACAACATGCCTTACAACTTCAATTTTTAAATATTTTAAGGCAGGTCGTTGATGTCGTTAACTTACTCACAAAAGTTAGATATTTTCCTTACAAAAAAAAATATAAAGCTACAGTGACAAGAATGTAAAATGCTTATAAATAAACAGCTGTAGCACCTTTATAAGATCATGAATATTTGCAAGTAAAGATCAGATTTTATGAAAACTTTATAATCAAATCAGACGCCGCAAATTTTAAACACCTTACATTATTGTTTTGCTGAAGTGATGCATGCAAGGGCTACTTAACCAACCAAAGAGCTTTTTTAATGAATTTTGAATTTCGCACCGCCACTATAATGTTGGTTCAGCCCAAAGAATGCACTATGGCGTAAAGTGCACCTTTGGTGCAAGTTTTGGTTGTGCAATCATGTATTTTAAATCCATTCTTTCCGGATGAAAAGTTAGCTAGCTAGGTTAAAATATAATTAGGTACATTAGTAAATAGATGGGTAATATCGCAATGATTCATACCAATATTCGCCTTAGGTGGATTTGTACATGGCGATTTAACCCAGGAGTACGCTAATCCTGGATAACATCTTTATTCTGTCTCTGTCAACGTCAAATAACTGACCGAGATAGAATCATGATTTAATCTAGGATAAGAGTAATCCTGGGCAAGTGTCGATTTTACAAACTTCAGATAAGAAATTTCCGTCGAATACGTCTAATTAGTACGCTTTCTCTCCGTACGCCTAATTTAAAAATGTCATCTATTTATCAGCAATTATTCATGTAAATGTCATTATAAATCGGTATCTGACGTTGGTAAAATCGACTTTAAATGTGACCTCAGCGTTATAGAAAGGTATTGAAAAACACTTGTATCAATATTGTGAGTTATTAATAAAATTTCTAGGAAGGTTGTAATTTGAGTCTTTCTTAGTGCATAATTATTATGTTTTAAATTAATATCGGAGCAAACAATGCACACATTCAAGCACACACATAGGAAGGTACTATTGTTGATTCAACAGTTGCAAAAGAAATACCAGTGCATGTCATTGTTTTCAATGTATCCACATAAATGCGTGTGTTAATAGGCATATTGTACAAAGGTGTGTTTGCATTACCAATGCTACCTTGTACGAATTAAAAAGTAACAATCCCGCGTTTCCGTGCGAGCACTCGCGGAAACGTTTACTGTTGGCAGCCCTGGCACATTTCACATGCAACTTGAGAGTACCCACCTGGCAGAAAACCTTTTCCGTCTTTTCTCTCCTGGTCGTCGCCTCGCGCCACCTCCTCTGACAGCTCCAGAGCATCCACATCCTCGCAACACCCGTCACGCACCAACAGAACCGCGCATAAACACACCAGCGTAATCCTTAATAACTCCCGCATTTTAAACATTAAACAATTCCCATTTTCGATGTCACCACAGCTTAACAGTCACATTTTAACGCGCCAACAGTAGCAGAATCACGCACAAAACACATTCACTGAGCACAGAACATTATATTGTCGTGAGTGAAATCGTATTGTTTTTCGTAATTTGAAAATGGAATGCGCGCGCGCCGTTCGCGGGTCGCGGAGGTACTGACGTGCGCGCTCCCCGCCCCCGCGCGGCTCGCCGACTTGTTCGGCAGAGGTTTCTAATACCAAAGATAAGCTATCAGAGAAAACTGCGGTTGCTATAATGACTTGGTGAACTGTTGTTGTTCGATTAAATAGCATAGTTCGATTCAATAGTAGTTTACAATAGATAGAAACAAAATTAAAAATGTACACAAACATCAACACTGTCTAGAGATATTTGTATATAGTTCTTAAACTCAAAAAATATTGGCTAGTTTTTAATTATTTTGGAGAAAGCTTATTTAGTAAACCTTTTTAAACGATTCAAAATTAAAAAAGTATTTTTATAAGAAAGATTTACGTGGCATAAAGGTAGCGAATTCCAAAGGTTTCATATACCTACAATAGTTTTGACTATATTTTGTTATTGTCTCTTCTGGTTCTTTAGAACATCATAAATTATTTTCCCATGATTCCTTGTCCCTGCTTCGAATCCACTTGTATGAATCATGGAACACTCATTGAAACTCCACCAAGAGATCTGTTAGAAAATACTTCTCCGATATCCAGCAGACAATTCCCCCAAGACCATGGTTCTTCAAATACACCAGCCTTTCCAAAAATGTGGTTTTCACCATCTGCAGGCTTCGTTTGTACTCCTACTCTACTACTAACTCCCTATGTGAGTGTGGCCTCGATGAAGGCACAACTAATCACATCTTTTTCAACTGTCCTATCACCGGCGCTTCCTTTCTCGACTTTCTCCCTAAAAGCTTTCCCCGTCCAACTTAAATTAAATGTGTTCTTTGTAACCTATCTACCACGCTTCATATATGTCTTTCAAAATTTATAGCAACCCAAAACATTACATATAATCAAATACAAGCTGTCGTTTTGGTCAGCGACGAGCGACGAAGGGGTGGCTGTACAAACGATACTGATGCCCAAAAAAAATTTTTTTTTAATGGAAAAAATCGACAAATCAATTTTTTGATGAGATACAGCGATCAAGTCAAAACTACCAACACCAGATAGCCACTTCGTAGCTAACTAGGTACGGCATAATTTTTTCGTAGATACGCGCTTACTACGTGCGACGATGCGAGTTTCCCCATACGTTTTTAAGTTTTTTTAGGATGTTGTTCTTTTATAAAACTAGCATATAATTTAATGAAAATATTTTTTTTAAATAAGCATAACTGATATTATCATCCCTGAGTTGGACGTCACTGACCAAAACAACACCCTGTATAGAACAGTTCTATACCTGTTACAAACAAAAATGATTTTTTTTCTTCATCTTTGTTTGTCACCAATTCCCCTTCCCCTTCACTTGACTCCATCACCCCCATTATATTAATCGTTTTACTCTTACTGATCTGTGCGCTTTGCAAAATATACTAGTTTTAAATTGTGGCAAATGTACCACCTAAAACAAAGAGGACAACACAAATACATAAACACTGTTTTAGGTGGTACATTTCAAGCCAATTCAATTATTTAACTATTTATTTATGTAGTTTTTATTTATTTACGTGTAAATGTTGCACACGTGTCTCTGGCGGAATGGTATAGGTACCAAGCGGCTGGTAAACTTCAGTTTGTCACCACAAAAGAAAAACTAGAGAAAGATGTCAATTTTTCAAATTTAAATTTAAATCAAGATCAGGCTGTATTGCTCTGTCCCAATGCCTTTCCCGTATGAATCGAATGGGATAAATTCAACTACTACTACAGTCAAATTTAAGTTTTATAATAAGTTGTCGGTTAATTTCGAATTAATGTTATAGTTTGCATCATGCAGCGGCTCTATTGAGCAAAAAGGAAATGTTAAGGGCAGTGCAGGCATGCTCCAAGCTGGGGCTACTCCATGGAGTATTTCTGATGCTGAGGAGATTGAAACAATTAGAAACGTGATATCACGGTTATGGTCACGATATCGTGGTGAAGTAGCTGAAAGACACCTAGGCGAGCGGCGGCTAGGGAAGTGCATAACTACTCTACGAGAGGACCGATTTTTACAAGTTGCCGCGAGAAAACAACCAAATGTTACGGCCATTCTGTTGGTTCCAGTGTCTCCAGTTGCTCTCTATAGTGCTCTGCGAGTGAGTGACCAAAAACCGGCCAAATGCGAGTCGGACTCGCGCACTGAGGGTTCCGTGCTAACTTTAACTGAATTAGGGAATTCACTTACTTCCACTTAGTAAAATACCACAATATTTTGTTGACAGCAAATATAACTTTGTTTTTCATAGTGTTTGTATAAAGTACAAAGTTATGTTTTCGATTGTTGAAAATGTGCTATATCTCAAAAACTTCTTGTTCGATCCCGTCCGAATCAATTTTCGTTGAAAGTCTGTTATGGTTATCATTACACATTTTTTTTTAAATTTATACTCGCTAAGTTTAGAAGTTAGATGGGGGGGACCATTTTATCACCTTGGAAGCGTCTAGCTATGAAACGTTAGACTTTAAAATATAATGGTTTTAGAAACCTCGATGTCATTTTAAAAGACCTATCTATAGACATCCCACACGCATAGGTTTAACATTTTTATTTTATTTTTGTTTTAGTTTCATGTGTGTACAACCCCACCTTAAATGTCATTATTTTTTATTTTTTGTATGAGAATCGTAAAGCGGATAACGTAACGATAATCGTTAACAGGATACATCTTCCTACTAAATTTCAACAGTGTGATGTAAGCATCACCTGTATAAGTACAGGGTGAATTTGAAATCAGTCGACAAAACTTACGAGGATGTTTGATCAATAGTACTGATAAAGAAATAAAAATATTATTGTGATCGGAGCAGTACATAAAAAACAAAAAAATATGCTATAGTACATTTTGGTCAACATGTTTTGTACGCAACTGTACAGACGGAAAGTCGCGAGTTGCGGCCGAGAGACGAGGCGTACCTACAGCATTACGCCTCGTAGGTATTCGTATTACGCGGGCTTTTTACAACGTGTATTATGAATAAAATTTACAAAAGAAAAACAAAAACCTCTATCAAAATTAACTTACCAGAGCTACGTGTATTTTAATAATTGTTCAAAGTGACCACCTTCCCTGTGAATGCACAAGCCCAACCGAGCACGACGCCGATGGTTGTTGGATTGTAAAACTTCCCTTCGAGAATTTAAAAACGTCAAATGCACAAACAACCCATTCCCTGAGCTGACCCACTGTTGAACATTCACTTGCGTACACCATGGTTTTAATTTCACCCCACAAATAAAAATCCAAAGGCGTGAGATCAGGGGATCGCGCTGGCCAGCTGATTGGGCTGACGAAAATGTCTCTGCGTTTCTCGGAGGTTATTTATCTGCGAGTACACGCTAACCATAAAATGGCTGTGACATGTAGTTACAGAATAAAATGGCTGTGACATACGGATGGACAGACAGACAGACAGACAGACTTGAAGAAACTATAAGGGTTCCGTTTTTTGCTATTCGGCTACGGAACCCTAAAAAGTATGGAGAAGGCTGCATAAAGCTAACATTCATGCTCGCATATCGCTTCATAGTCCAGCACTACGCCGAGGAAATCGTGGACGACAACTAGAGGCTCGTGAACATTTTCCCTGGAAGGATATCCAGTTCCTAGTCTATAGTGCTGTTTATTGATGAGTCCTGGTTCGGTTTCCAACCGATACACGAAAAGTACGTGTTTGGCGAGTTCCTGGTTGTGAGATTCGTCTGCAACATCTTCAGGAAGTCCATTCATACCACGACGAGACAATATGGTTTGTGCGAGAATCCGTGTTGGTGGAAGAACAGACCAAGTTTGGATCAGAAACACCATGTCGGCTGAAAAATAATAAAGTAACGAGGTGCTGGTACCAATAATCTACCTTCATCAATAACAAAAGGGCCCAAAATTCACGCTCGTTTGCACGTTTATTTCATTACTTCAAAAAAAATTGCATACTCAGAAAAATAGTTTTCTTTTATTCTGAAATGTAGTCCGATAAATGGGCTTTATAAAAATGATTATAATGTTGTATGTTATTTTAAATAAATTTTGATTAAAAACCATAAAATAAATATTCTTATCGGAAGAGAAGGACAAGTAAGAGATGTCAAACGAAACCTATTTAAGATTTCAGAAACTAACTTAAGTAAGTTACCTACATTTGTACCTTAAAATGAGATGAATTAGGTCCGGTGATTTATACCAATCTTCCTAAGTTTAACATCAGTTTACCGCATGATAAACAGTCGACACAAAATATCGAACATGGAGCTCTCGTGTAAAATAAAATATTATTTCTTTATACAAAATATTCGTAGATATGCATTACCTAGGTTATCTCTCTTTACTTTTCACCGATCAAGTCACCATGTTTCAGGAGAAATATTTCTTCAAAATACATATACACAATTTCACTTAAACGGTTCTGCTACATCGCATCTCCCATCTCTTTTTATCACACAGTTTGCTGCTAGTCACATCTCGCTCTCGCACGTAAATTTTCTACTAAATTTGCTACAAAAATTGTGACAGACTCCCGTAATTTTTTTTTTTGGTCACTGCTAGCGCTGTCATCTCCCACCATCGAGGTATTACTACTACGTATAGAGACGCTATGCCAAGCAAAAAGTGTGCGCAATTTGATGACAAGATTTTGACGTCAACTGTCAACAGACTGACGTATTCCATAAAATTTGAATGTTGAATATGAAACTGCAGAATTGACACAGGCTTTTGTGCCTACTACCTATACCTGACTGTGTTGAATGGATATTATTTTATTTAAATGTAAAATAATAAATTGGATACTTTAGCGAGGAAGTCTTGTGATTATAAAACATCACGCAACAGCCTACGAGGGTAGTTAAAGTCGCGGGGGATCGTTTCATTACTTTTATTTCATCTTTTTCTTTATTTAAATTTTTCACACAAAATTACTCGGGAGAAACTACCGATATAAAAATCATTTTATCAGAAATAGCACAACATCACATTTCCGGACCTCAATTTGTTACCTACTTTTCCATTCTGTACGAGTCACTTTTTACAATCTTTGAATTTCGTATAAAATTACGGCAATTGCATACAAAACATTTTAAACTTTCGAAAAAATGATTAAGTAGGTTACAGTTAACATTTTATTTACTTACCGCTGAAAAGTAAACACGGGTTTATATTTTATTTTTTGTGGGTTTTATTGTTGCATGTTTTAAAACGCAAGACGGCATTTTTGACGAATTAATTGACCAAATGTCACATTGCACATCGCTACGAGCGGGAGTGAGTGACTGGGATGCCGCGCATGCGTTGATGTCCTGGACCATCAATTCATTTGGCACGAGGTTCCTTCAGGATATCATTTCCATACACATTAGTATAGTTCAATGTCTCCCACCGCCTACTTCGCACATGGCAAATGCCATTTCAAGTAAAAAATATGTATTACCTACGTACAAAATAATGTATAAAGATATTCTACTGTCAATATTACTATAGTTTGGATTTAAACTTTCTTGGTATTTTTTATTGCAAGCCTGTAACAAATAATTCTAATATTAGTTTATAAGTTGTTTTGGGAAGTTCTCTTTTTACCAACCTCAAATTAAGGGGATTAATTAATTTGTAAAACTCTTTGCTGGCTGGCTCTGGACTCTAGACTAGACCTAATTATTCATACCTAAAAATGAAGGCAGCTCAGTCAAGTACCAAAACCAAACACATACTTAAAAATTATAATTTAATCAACATAATTTGCACTAAGATGAAATAAGAAACCAAAAATTTGCGCACGGGCGGGACTTGAACCAGCAACCTTTTGGCAAACCGGGCCAAACGCTCTTACCAATCGAGCTACCGTGCTGTTAGTCCGACCCTGCGACATCAATTTCCAAGTTGAATTTATTCTGTAAAGAATAACTGCTTGGGCCATCTGTTTCATAAACAGACGGCTAGATGGCGCTAAGCGTCACGCAATTGAAGTTTTCATAAGAAACCACAAATTTCGCAGGGTCGGACTAACAGCACGGTAGCTCAATTGGTAAGAGCGTTTGGCCCGGTTTGCCAAAAGGTTGCTGGTTCAAGTCCCGCCCGTGCGCAAAAATTTTTGGTTTCTTATTTCATCTTTATGAATATAAATTATGACACTGTGAGTGTTAAAAACATTCTAAAGCATAGATAGCGAAGCGACATCAATTTCCAAGTTGAATTTATTCTGTAAAGAATAACTGCTTGGGCCATCTGTTACATAAACAGACGGCTAGATGGCGCTAAGCGTCACGCAATTGACGTTTTCATAAGAAACCACAAATTTCGCAGGGTCGGACTAACAGCACGGTAGATCAATTGGTAAGAGCGTTTGGCCCGGTTTGCCAAAAGGTTGCTGGTTCAAGTCCCGCCCGTGCGCAAATTTTTGGTTTCTTATTTCATCTTTATGAATATAAAATATGACACTGTGAGTGTTAAAAACATTCTAAAGCATAATTTGCACTATTTTAGCCACCAAGATAGACATGACACTTACAGGACACAGAATGCACACCATCCACAGTTTTTATTTTGAATCATCTAAAAATTATATTTCAGATTTAAGTGTAATCAAGGTAATAGTTAGGGAGGCGAGGTAGCTAAATAGCGTAATTCAACGGCGCCGTCGAGACCTATCAAAATCTATACTAATATTATAAAGCTGAAGAGTTTGTTTGTTTGTTTGTTTGTTTGTTTGTTTGAACGCGCTAATCTCAAAAACTACTGGCCCGATTTGAAAAATTATTTTTACGTTGGATAGTCCATTTATCGAGGAAGGCTTTAGGCTATATAACATAAAGATACGACTCATAAGACCACAGCAGAAATGAAAAATGTTGCGAAAACGGGAGAAAGATATTCCTTTTGAGAGCTTCCGCTGCGCTCAAGTTACACAAAAATCATGTATGACAGGATTGTTCAACATTAAGAGTTCTATTATAAAGTCCGCGACAGCATATGTCTATCTTTTATGGTTGACTTACTACAACCTTTTTTTATGTTAATAAATTTGTAAAAAAAATAATACATTATTTTTAGAGGTGTATTATACACACAGGTATTTATTCTTATCAAAATAAATACATTAATCATCACGAGCATTTCATTTACAACCAAGTTGCCATTTATATCATTTAATTTCAATAAATATCTTAGGAGCTATCACAGTTTTAACATAACTCCGCACCAAAATAATGTTCGCAGCTTAAGTACAACGTGCGCTTGCGCTAATATATTATAAAGCTGAAGAGTTTGTTTGTTTGAACGCGCTTATCTCAGGAACTGCTGGACCGATTTGAAAAAATATTTCTGTGTTGGATAGCTTATTTATCGAGAAAGGCTTTAGGATATAAAACATCACGCTGCGACGGGAGGGGAGGGAGCAATCACAAAACGCGCGGACGAAGTCGCGGGGGACCGCTAGTCGAAAGATAAAATAATTTCGAAAAGAAAAGCTCGTATGGTAAAAACCATTTTAGCGGTGGGTTTTGCGTGTACGGTTTTTCAAAAATGTAAAAAAAAACAGTTACTTGGGCATTCTCGAGCGCGTCAGATATTCATACTAGGTATGCTCCAAGTGCCTCGGATAACAACGGTATACTAATCTGCCGGTTTGCGTGGTGGGGGTAGGCATATAAAGTAGTCAAAAATGCAAAAAAAATAATAATAATCGAGCGCGTCATATTTTCGGAAGGGGTGTTAAGTAGGCCCCAAGGAAGCTCCTTTTAAAAAAACTGACTATTTCGGCGTGACAAAAAAAGTTGTTTTGAAATACTCGAGCTCAGTCAGATTTTTATAGGTGAGGTTTATCTCGGTATCCTGAAAGCATATTTTCTTAATCTGACAAAAATGTTGGTGGGTTCTCTTAATATGACCGGAAAGGTTTTTGGTTTCTTTTTTTTTCCTTTCTTCTTTCTTTTGACGACTTGACGACCCGTCTGGTGTAGTGGTCGAGAAATCGCCTACTACGCAGCGGGTGCGGGTTCGATCCCCGCACAATACAAACATTTGTGTGCATGAACATGTCTGTTTGTATTGGTCTGGGTGTTTTCTATGTATATCATGTATGTATTTACAAAAAAAAAAAGTATTTAAGTATTATATCCGTTGTCTGGCACCCATAACACAAGCTTTGAGTAGCTTACTTTGGGGCTAGATGGCGATGTGTGGGAATGTCCAAAGGATATTTATTTATTTATTTATTTATTTTTAATAATTCTTCACTTCGATTTGCTTTCGGTACGTCCAAAAAACAATTTGAGGATCAACAGGCTATTGAATGATAAACATACATGAAACTGTACATGTTAATAATACTTTTGTATACAGATACTTAACGTAACTTTTTCCGAGTCCACGAAAATTGTCGAGAAGCTTTAGAAAAAAAAAATGAGATATAATAAAAGTAACGTAATTTAATCATCGTTATTTCATATCATTTTTTTTAACACCCTCAGTTTTCAAGATATACTCAAAAAACCGGGAGTTTGAGTTTTTATGATGCTTCAAGTCAAAAAGTTTTAACTTTGGTCAAAAATGTAAAGAGACCTTTTTTGTGTAAAATTAAATTACCTTTTTTGTTTATTCAAACTTTTTTTTTTTGAAAAATTTATCGTTCGCGACTTATATGCCGCAACGCGTTTTTCAGAAGACGAAATGGCTCCTCCACACTCCTGGTCATGTGGAAACCGGCAGATTTTGTATTTTTAGTACGTTTTAGATTATATTCTTTAAAATAAAAAAATAAAAATCGCGCTCGAGAATGCCGGATGAACGTTTTTTTTACAAGTTCGCGACCCTATAACTCGGCGGCGTCAAGGACTTATCGTCAGATTACTTAAATTTAGTCTTAAAACACTAAAATCAACCCCCAATATCTTAATCTGACGCGCTCGAGTATTTCAGACTATCGATTTTTTTTTACTAATCTGATCGTCTATCCTAGGCGCGCGTCACTGCATATAGAGCTAAATACTTTACAAGGTTGTTCTATTAGGTCCAAGGTATCTCTCATATCTTAAACTGCCACGCTCGAGTATTACCGAAAATCCCCTATTCGCCTCCCTAACTATAATAAACCTATCCTTATTGATTGATAACATATCTTTGAAAATTATTACTTAAATAAAGTGACCTTTTATCTAATTTCATCAACACCTTTGCTACCATTTACCTTAGTTTTATGCCTAATCAAATGTTTAACATAAGTCTTCATTTGTTCCAACTTTTTCTTAAGTCGCTTCTTTCGTTGCCACATAAGGTTAAGTCTTCGTTTCCTGCTCTCTGCGATGGCTTCGAGTCTCCCCACTTTGTTTTTTAGTTGTATGACTTCTTGTGTATCTGTAGGCTTGATGTCTCCTGGTTCTACTTCAGATATAGTGACATTTGGAGATTGGCAAGCCTGCAAAATATGCAAGAAATTCACACTTCATGACTGGTATTTGCAGTATGGTAAAACTAAATTTATTTAATGAAAATATATAAAATATGAAATTATCTAGGAAAACTTTGATTTAAATGTCTTGGTATCTAAATTAAGGGAATTGATAAATGGCTTACTGTCATTACAAAAAGTAATTAATCCAAAGTTATTTCAACAAAATATTGTATTATCCATATATTCTATTCAATTATGTAAGGCAATGCTGACTACAGACAAAAACCCTATTGCCATCTTTCTGGTTGCCCACAGTTTTTACTGACAGATAATCCTCTAAGTATTAACACTCACAGATATATTGTACAAGGGTACAGCTTCACATGACAGCCTCCGAAGTCCGCTCTCAGTTAGGTAAAAGTTACTGGCATCAAAGTGTTCTGAGCAAACTGCACTGGACTCTGTAGAACTCCAGTCTTCTTCCCTATTGACTGCCACTTCCCATTGCTTCCGCCTAGCTTTATCCCGGGGAAACCTAGAGATTAAAAGATTCACACTCAGCCCTCAGTTGACAATTTGACAAACCCCTAAAGAAACTTAACATCTGTGTAATAATGTGGAAAAATAGAGGTTCATTACCGTTACCTGTGAAATGTAATCCCATTTTTGTTTTTGGAATATTTGCCTGAAGAATTTTTGCAACTCGCAACAGCACATGTCACCATTGGAAAAGCAAATAAATCAATATTTTAGTTTCAGTGCGAATTGTAACAATAAGGTTACGAATATGTTTTATTCAATTTAACTTTTTACTTAAAACAAAAGACTGAAACAAAAAACTGTCATATCTCACACACTGACCGTCGGCATTCTTAAATGCAATGCAATTTTTTTTTTAGGTACTTAATCAATCAATTATTAACAAAACAAATTAAAAAACACTAAACTAAACAAACAAACGCGGCAGGCGGGCTGTGAATGAAACAACAAAGTCAAACGTCAAAGTCATTTTTTAATATACAAGTTTAACGTCCTCGGCAGTACGCCATACAGACAATTCTTCATTATGGTATTTTCATTTTTCAATACTTAAAACTAAAACTAACACTAAACTAGCCTAACTTAACCTAACTCATTAAAATGCGAGGTGGTCCGCATTCCAATGTTCAACAAGGAAGCTAAGCGCAGGAACAGCGATCCGGGTAAGACGACGCGATAAGAGCTCGCTTCACCATAATTCTCACTTTAACTTCATTGTTTTCTTCAAAAGCACGAATTATCATGACAATTCCACCGCACAATCACAATAATTGACCCGAAAATAACAATTTCTAGAATGAAGAAATATGGTCCGTCCTTCCCTTTTCGTTTCCCGCGCAATACTCAACGTCAAAGTCAACGATTGATTTAACGTAAAATCAATGGTGGTGTATTCAGCAGATAACAGCATACATAAGTGTTACATTGATTTCACAGCGCTGCTTCTGCCTGAAGCCCAGCAGGATATCCCTACGTAAAAATTTTGCTGCAGCGTTTATAGCCATTGTATTAATATTTTGACTTTGAAGGCCGTAGACCCGAGCGTCCTTTTTACTGCACATACAATTTTTTTCCAAATTTTTTTTTTTATTATTAATTCGTTTTTATTAAATTGAACGCTATCATTACATCAATTGTGTTTTATAGGATTACTACCAAATGGAATTTTATTCCGAAATAAAATATTTTATTTGTCAATAAACGCTTATTCATTCGCTACTTTGTTTCACGACGCGCTGTTTTCTGCTGAACCATCGAGTTTTCTTTTATATACACCCAATGTCATTCATTCTTTATTTATTACAAGCAAGAGAGGCAATGGCACAAAGCTATATAGCCTGATCCACAGATTGGTTAGAGTTCTGGATTCAATAATAATGTCAAAAGTAGATTTTTTCTCAAAAAAAACAGTGTTAACACCTCTTTTCTGGTGCCACCTTTCATTAGTCAGACAGATTGTTGCATTGTTGACACTAACTAAATATATTTTTTTAGTTCAATCGGGTACTTTAATTTCCTAATTCTAAGACACATCTTACTGACGCTCTGTAGAGGTAAATCAAACTGCCAGGGTTCCTAAACTCTTTAGTACAACTAAGATGAATCCCATCATGCCGTTGCATTTATTTATGATGTGGTCGTAGTGAGCATAAAATTGTAAGCTTCGCATCAAAAAGTAGCCCCAAGTCTCTAAGCACGTAATTTCGCAACAATTTTAACCCCGTATTGTATGGTATAAATGATCTGATTTTTCTTACATGTGAAAGAGATTACACTGCATTGATTAACATTTTAATTACATAAAGACATCTAGATAGCTTTGAAGTGCCCGAGCATCTTTTACACTATGTGGATGCTTATGGGATGCTTGAATAATAAACACGTAGTAGTAATAAACATCTTCAGGTTCTTCTCCAAATTCAGATTCAGATTTATTGGCAGGAATTATGGTAGGTACATAATGATGGTACATACAAACAAATTTAAAGTTCGCACAATTCACCAGAAGCTGGCATGCAAATCACAAAACATTATTGAAATTTAAACATAGTACAATTATTCAAATAGTACAATTAATCAAATCAAATTCCAATAGATTTATTCCAACAAATAAGCACAGAGATAGGGTACAAAGAGTAAGTACTTACATACAAATATAGAGGACACATTGTGACATGCAGCTCGCTTTTATACAAATTAAACCTGAACAACTGTTAAAATACAGTGGGGACGACATCCGTTGCCGTATCTGAACATTTACTAAAATATTTACTTCTAGGAATAAACAATACGCTTAAATATTGACGATCCGTCTGGTGTTGTGGTCGAGAAATCGCCTACTACGCAGCGGGTTGCGGGTTCGATCCCCGCACATTACAAACATTTGTGTGCATGAACAAGTCTGTTTGTATTGGTCTGGGAGTTTTCTGTATATATTATGTATGTATTTACAAACAAAAAAGTATTTAAGTATTATATCCGTTGTCTGGCACCCATAACACAAGCTTTGAGTAGCGTACTTTGGGGCTAGATGGCGATGTGTGGGAATGTCCAAAGGATATTTATTGTTAATTCATTAATTATTATTAGGTTATTAATCGTCCTGAATTTAGTTAGCCTTTAAGATTATTATTTTAATAGTTACAATATTTGAAATACCTAAATCTAACCTCCACCATCCAATCAGAGTCAACTTTCTTTTGGCGCCAAAATGAACATTTGTTATACGGCAGACATTAAAATCGTATAAGTGTCCCAATAGTATTTAATTAACCGACTTCAAAAAAGGAGGAGGTTATCAAGTCGACTGTATGTTTTTTTTGTATGTTTGTTACCTCATATCTTAGTCGTTTGTCGACCGATTCGAAAAACTTTTTCGCCTACCTAGAGGGTCTACCTTCTAGTTGGTCCCATTGTTGCCAATTTGGGATTTGATGATGAGATCTTGGTGTAATCGAGGGAAACCCTCAAACTTTTAAGGCACGTATAGTGTTTTTCTTACTAGAGTTAATGTTGACGTGCTGTTACGTCTGATAGTCAATATCTTGTAGGGCAGAGCTGATAGTAGAAATCCTTAACGCTTAGGAGTTCAGTATTTATAATGACTGAACTTATGATAGGTATTTTGTAGCTTCTTAAAGAACAGAGTCATAAGGTGCTACCCTCTCTTGTAATCTCTAAAAATGAAGAAATAAAATTAACTTTTAATAAAAGTAAAAACCGACTTCAAAACCAAAATGCACTAAAAAGTCTTAAATAAACTCTTAACCATTGCAAGGAAAGGAATCCATTTTATGCAAACAATTTATTTTGGAGTCGGTGCCATCACTTTGACCATCAAGCATCAACTATTACAGCAAGTTTATATAAGACTTTTTAGTGCATTTTGGTTTTGAAGTCGGTTTTTATTTTTATTAAAAGTTAATTTTTAACTTACAATATATCAAACATTCACACAGACACACAGTGAGTACCTGTGTGGTTTAGTGCATAAGAATACTATTACAGGACTAAGTAAATATGTGGATCTGACTAGGACCGGGAATCATCGTGTAACAACTATTTACTCTCGTGAATATCTTATGGTAAACATAGACACTACATGAGGCAATCGGCTAGGACATAA
Organism: Pyrausta purpuralis; assembly: GCA_963924145.1. Classification (NCBI taxonomy): domain Eukaryota; kingdom Metazoa; phylum Arthropoda; class Insecta; order Lepidoptera; family Crambidae; genus Pyrausta; species Pyrausta purpuralis. The sequence continues at coordinate 1,072,288 of OZ001648.1, read as the reverse complement.
ATGAATAAAATAAAAAGTAAGAAAGTCACGACGGAAGACGCCGGGGGGCTTCCGCTGGCACGTTGGCGGCAACAAGAGCGTTGACGTCATTGATGCTGGCATGACGGGAGAACCTACCAGCACTCAAGTGGCAGGAAAGACCATTGGCATCCCAACTCGTCCACGTGATCTCCGCATCTGCATCGTCAGAACGGTTGATTAGTCCTGGTGCCGATTCTTAAACTACCCGCAAAAAGTGGTCTTGATAAGCCACTGGCTGTTGACTGAAAGAAGAGCCTGCAACCAATAACCGGACTCTGGTTGAAAGACGACCAGTAGGCAAGCACGCTCTGCTGTGTTCTCTGGATGATCTAAAAGCTCATTTTGAGCACACAAACAGAGCGCCTCATTCCACTTCTTTTGAGAGGTAGCTAAGTTGGAAGGATTAAATTATTTTTAAAATTGCTTTCATAGGATTAACAATGAGGATATTACACCAGGTATCATTTGTGATATATTATACTAACATAACATGAGCCACAGAGGAGCTCAAACAGATATGTTTTGAATATTTTTTGAAATGTATTGATTTGGTTTATCATTTAATTTCAATTCAATTCAATCATTTATTTCAGATTTGCATCCATAAGTGTTAGTAACAAGGTGTTCTTATCCTAATGTTAGTAAAAATAAATCAATACAATTCAATTCACAATAATATAAATAATAATAATAATAATAATAAAACAGAATAATAATATTGGTGGGGCTCGCGCCTGTGCTATATGCATTCATAGCTAGTAGCTAGGGAATGAAGCTGCAGCCATCGGCGCATCAGCGGGGAGTCCCAGCGATCAGCCAGCACGCTCACGATGCTGTTCGAGCTGCCACGCACGCGAGCCCACAGCGAGGCGCAGCGCTTGCGGATGATTGAATAAAAGCTATCCATGTGCGCCTCAGCAAACATGGATGAAGCGCTGCAGTGACGGGGCAGGCCGAACAACATCCGAACGCGTTGTTATATTGTACGCGGAGGGCGCTGTATGTCCTCTGCGTAAAGCACACCCACAGACTGCACGTGTAGAATGATTCACAATAAGATTTAAAAAGCGTCAATTTCACTTGTCTACTACACCGTGCAAATCTGCGGTACAGCATATTACAGCGAACACACAACGCCCTGCGCTCCCTTTCCATATCCATGGAGTCTGTCAGGTTGTCAGTGACCCAGTGGCCCAGATATTTAAAGCGGTCAACTCTATTTAATTTTACACCTCCCAAAGTAACAGAGGGTACACTTCTGTGCTTACCGGCCGCACCTGCTTGGAACACCATAAACTCACTTTTACGTGCGTTATATCTGAGCCCATGAGCCACTGCATATTTTTCACATATTCCTAATAGTTGTCTCAATGCACCGATCGAAGTGCTCAGCAGCACCATATCATCAGCATAACTAATTTTATTAACACACAGTCCACCATCATGACATCCTAGGTAGGTGCTACTGAGCTCCTCGATCAGGCCATTCATGTACAAGTTGAAAAGCTTGGGCGAGCTTAACCCCCCCTGCCTCACCCCACATTGCAACCCATACACGTCAGACTTCGAGTCTGTCCACCTTACACAGTTCCTCTGATTGCCATACCAATACTTGAATAAAGATATTAATTCAGGAGGTACAGTAGTTTCAGTATGCAACTTATTCCACAGTATGTTGTATGACACCAGATCGAACGCCTTCGACAAGTCCAAAAAACAGGCATAAATCGGAGTCTTTCTAGCTGTGTAATACTGGACAGTTTGCTTGAGACAGAAGGTAGCACTTTCCGTGGAGAGACCCGGTTTAAAACCAAACTGAGCATCATGTGTCTCAATATGCTCACCCAACCTCGTATCAAGCAACCCATCCAGCACCTTAGCTGTAACGGTAGCTAAGGATATAGGCCTGTAATTGGATAAGTCGGAGGCATCCCCCGTCTTGTTTTTTATTATTGGAACTACCACGGTAAACATTACATCTTCAGGCAGGTAACAGTGACTTAAAAACAGATTAAATAATAAGGAAAGAACTCGGGGCAAGTGCACTCCAGCGTATTTTAAATGCTCGATGCTGAGCTCATCGTGACCAGGAGACTTACCTCTTGGCATTCCTCTGATCATGGAGTCTACCTCTCGCGCCGTAAATCTAATGGTTAGTCACCTACGCTGCTCTCAGCATCGAACATTGCTAACTCAGACTGAGCCCCACCTTCTGGCACCGCTCTAAAGTGATTCCGAAAAGCATTTGCTATCTCGGTAGGATCAAACTTTCCTGCTACGCTCGCCGGGGTGCCCGGCCTCGGATTCAGTTTATTGGTGTTTTTCCAAAACTCTTTAAAGTTGTTAGAACTGTGATTTTGAGCTATTATATCTAATTTCATTTGTCTCTCATTGTTTTGTACATACTTTAATTTAGCTTTAAAATATCTTTTAGAGTCCCGCATTTTATCATAAATAAAACCAGAACCAGGCCTACCGTATTGTAACCAAGACCGATACCAAAACCGAGCCTCCCGGTGTGCGTCACCTACATGCTTATTCCATCCAGTTATACACTTATGTTTCCTACGCTTCTGCTCATTAAAGCTACCCTCAGCTGACTCTTTTAGTGCACAAACAATATCTTGGTACAAAGCTGCTATTTTTAATTTGTGGTCTACATTACAACATGCTTTATCAGCACAATCACGAAATTCTTCAGGAAAGTCTATTAGACGTAATCTAGCATTACAAGCTTCAGTATATTTTAGAATCTGGCTCTCATCCCTAACGCCCCACCTAACTTTGCTACAAGATTGTACTAGGGCCAAAAGTTTAGGCAGACATTTATTAATATCGCACTCAATACACAGGGGATAGTGATCTGACCAATAAACATTTTGGTTTAAGACCGACACATCAACAACAGATTGCCGAGCTGCCCCAGTTACAATGCAATGGTTTAGCCACCGACGGCAGCCGTGAGCTTCACTGACATAGGTATAGGTATCGCTATCAACACTCAATCAAGATCAACACACGACCACAACTGGTCGTTACAAAAGTTTATAAGTTCATGCGAAAACTGCTCACCGGGATGTGCGTTGAAGTCCCCGAGTACATAAACCGAATCACTATTGCTCACCTCCACCAACGCACTTATTTCACTCATACAATCCGTGAATTCCGTAAGGTTCTCTGCCGTATCAGTAGGCATATACACAGAAATCACTAACACCGACCGGCCACCATCGATTAGGATGCGAATAGCCGTTAGCCGCACACTATGACACTCAATCACCGAAACACATGGGAACGCAGACTTCCTCCACAATAGTGCCACTCCTCCGCCGGCATTTAAACCGCCTTAAAAAATATTTTCAAATGATATCACATTCAAATACGATAGGTTCATGAAGTTTTTTTAATTTGCTACACATGAAATGATGACTCAGGAGGAAGAAAACTTCCTGCCGAAGATTTACCTAGGTACCTTCGGGTCAAAAATGTTGTTATTATCTGCATACGAGTATAATATGCGTGTCCAAACAGATAAACTGTACATAAATTTCCGATTTCATATAAGTGGCGATCATGCAGGCATGATGGCAAAGTGTCATGCCAGCTCCTTGCACGTGCGAGCTGCAAATATCAATTTCCAACAAAGCAATATTATCAATTTCAACTGCCTCGGTGGCGCAGCAGTAAGAGGGTCGCACTTTAAACCGACGGCTGTGCCAGAGTTCCCGGGTTTGGTCTCCAGGTCGGGTCAAAAATATATACCTCAGTTTTTCTGTTTAGAAATTCTTAGGGTAGCCCGGAGTTTGGAAGTTGGCGGTGTATAACCGTTGGTCCTGCGCCTGATCTCTCCGGTCATGTCAGATTGCTGTCCCATCGGGCTATGAGAGTGAAAGGAATAGAGAGTGCACCTGTGTTTGCGCACACACTTGTGCACTATAATATGTCCCGCGCAGTCGGTTAGTCGCTGTGACTGGCCACCGTAGTTGAAATCGGCTAGGGGGACTATTATTATTATTATCATTTTGCAACGATATCATATACATACTTATAGGTCGAATCTATATAGCCTCTTTTATGATGTCGGGTATTTTGTTTTTGTTTAGAGAAATAAAACTTCATATTTTATTTCTTGAGTCAACTAACCTACCTTATTTATTTTTTTCAATTTCTTTTTTATTGAATTGTAACCCAGAATAAGTGAAATTTATTTATTTTATTTATCTTCTAAACACGAATATTTATTTTAGCCTGTCAAAAAATACAATCTAAAACAGTTGATATGGATAAAGATGAAATGAGAAACTAAAATTTGCGCACGGGCGGGACTTGAACCAGCAACTTCTTGGCTAACCAGGCCAAACGCTCTACCAATCGAGCTACAATGCTGTCTGTACGACCTTGCGAAATTTGTGGTCTCTTGTGGATACGTCATTACGCGTGACGTATTCTTAACAGTTGATATGGGCTTTAATCGGGCAGGTAATAATAAGAAATCAGCAGTTTAAGAAAGAAAAGAAAGTGCTCTTTTAATTGTTGAGTTTTCTGTCATCTAAATACATGTGTCGGCCAATGCATAATCCCTTTTAATACTTCGTTGGTATATTTTTTTCACAGCAGCTGTAATTACTGTCTTCCACCCCATTCCACCGTTTGATGGCTCCATTATTTTTTCATGGCGGGTAACAGATCGGCGCGGCCGTAACGCCCACATTTCACGGGTATTATAATAGAGACATTTAAATTGAGGGTTTGAGGTTGTACGTTATAACACCAGTGGAAAAATGACACTTGGTAGTGAAGGGCTTGATGTCTCTATTATCGATGTAATATTTTTTGCTAGAAACCATCGAGAAGCGTGACAATGATAGTGCGATTTTTCTTTACATAAAAAGTTTCAGATACTAACTATCATTCAAAAAAAAAATAGATAAAAGTTAATCAAAAGGTATAAACTCAATCTAACCAAAAGTTTTACAACTAGATTATGTTCTGTTGAATGTTTTTTCAAGAAACCGTCTAAATTTTACCTTCAAATTTTTGAGAATAGCATTTAAGGTACTCCGTTTAGTTATCAGAACCAGATAGAATCTGATCATCTCAGCGACCACACATTCCACTTTTATTCTTCTTTTTCTGGCCGAGTATGAATATATTACAAATTCTTTATCATATTTAATTATTAACTACCCTTTTACTTATGAGAAAATAAACATTATTAGCACATTCTAGTTACTCTAACTAATAAATAGTCCAGTTTGAAAAACTGACTGGTCTGTTTTTGCAACTTGTCAGTTAACGAGAGCTGTAGAGTACTTTACTCAATAGGTACTCATAATAAGTACTTAAATAGTCCACTTTGAAAAACTATAATTTATTATTAGTCACTTTTCCAAAGATATACACTGATACCCACGTGTCGTGTGTTTTATGCCTGTGTAAAGTGTCACCAGTAAGTTTTTAAAAATGTATGCGGGCGTATAGCAGCTGTCCATAAAAATCTCGTAGATATAGTCACATACACACAAAAATATACACTTCCTATTTTGTTAGGGTTGAATAGGGTAGCAGGGCGACTATATAAATGAGGTGCAGACAAGAAATCCGTCCATTATTTTTTAACTCCGTGCAGGAAACTTTAAAACTATGTTAAAGGATTTTCTCCTACGTTTTGAAGACCCTGAGAAGCCACTTTTTGGCCCAAACTTTTGGCTTATTAAGAAAATGGGTTTAATTTTACCTGATGACATAGCAGGAAAAGTCTTGTATTTTGTGATTCACGAAATTGTAGCATTCTTTGTATTTACACAGTACATGGAGCTCTACTTCGTCAAGTCAAACTTAGATTTGGTGTTAACGAATCTCAAGATCTCGATGTTGAGCATTGTGTGTATTTTTAAAGCGAATACGTTCGTTTTTTGGCAAGCAAAGTGGAAAGAAATCATCGAGTACATAACAGAAGCCGATCAGTTTGAACGTAACAGCAATGATCCCCGCAGGAAGAAGATTATAGACAAATATACTATGTATAGCCGCAGACTAACGCACAGTTACTTCGTTTTGGTTTTAATAACTTTTGTTACTACGGTTATTCAGCCGTTTGTACATTTTGCCTCTGCGACCTACCGGGAGAGCGTACGTAATGGAACGGAAGATTTCCCCCACATTTTCAGCTCCTGGGTTCCTTTCGATAAATATCACTCGCCGGGAAGTTGGATTACAATTGTTTGGCATATTAGTGTATGTGCCTATGGAGCAGGAATAATGGCATCATACGATACGAGTATAATCGTCATTATGGTGTTCTTTGGAGGAAAGTTGGATATTTTACGGGAGAGATGCAAGCAAATAATGGGTACTGGTGAAACTGTTCCCAGTGATGACGTGGTTGCAGAAACAGTACGAGAACTCCACAACACCCATGTCCTGATCATGAAGTGAGTATTCAAAAGAGTTTAATGTTAAACATGACCTCAAAAATTTTGTTCTTTTACTAAGACTTCTTTTATCAAGCACGCTGCAGACTTTGCCACTCTTGCATTGGCTCAAGCAAGTAATAGCAATGTCTTTCAAATACTGCACCATACACTAACTGAAATAGACGCAAAAGCCATTGAATATATAATAATTAATTATATAAAAAAAAACTAGAACGGAAATCAACCTACAAAGTTGTAGACTCATAATTTAAAAATGATACCCAATAAAGGGTTACCGAGGAGGACTCCCTAAACAGAAAAGGAGCATAGGTCGCTAGCTGTGCACTGTAACATAGTGGCTCGTAGATGTGCCTAGTGCCTTTACACGTTTTAAGAAATAATAATTGCTAGTCTGTATATACATGCGCTCTATGGGTCAGATATACGCAGCAGACATATAGCGATCTACGCGTATAGTAATGCCTTCAGGGTATTGACGGGGTTGCCATGTAGATGCAGTGCATCGGGGCTGTTTGCGGGCCGATGATTGATGTGTTTGCTGCTATCATGAGAACCTCCAACAGAATCCTGAGGGTCTTTGTGGATTGCAGTTCACCAATTACTTATTCAACACTTACTCTAAAGGTCTCTCATACTCAATGTTGATTTTAGTTCTTTTATTTTTTTTATGCTCAATGTTCTCGCCATATTATTAAGGCTAATAACATTTCTAAAGGCTGCGAATGAAATTAATTGTTATAAAGCTGTTTTGGTTTACTTATTCTTTTCATTTATGAAGATAATTTACGTTCTAAACATTTCTTGGTTAAGGATCTTAAGTTATTTATTTGTTTCAATTGGTAACATAACAGACATAAATCAGAATAGTACACAAAGAGGGAAGAATTAAATTGCAGTAAGAGCTAGAACTACCGTCCTAGCGTGTTACATTTAAAAAACCGCGTAAAAATATTAATTATTAAAAATAAATACAAAATTATTAATAGTATATAATTTATTGATAATTCCATAATAAATTGTAAACACACACATACAGCTACAGCATACTTTCAGGTACAAGGTCGGTGGGTAATTTCATATTCATAATAAAAATTCACAATTTCACACCATAAACAATAACTATTTACAGAAAACATTTTAAATATAACGATGGAGTACAATTCAGGCAGTCTTTTTGCTTAAATTGAAATGTGTTGTATTTTTTTTTACATCCTTTCATTACTTGTTGTGATTTCAGTAGGTACTAATTTTTGAGACGTGGTGCTTCTTTTTTCATATTTATAATAATAACACTATTTTCAGTGTGCCCACGCGCTTATAAATTAATATTTATGGGAAATACCTACAATGAATTTCATCGAGGAAACCCCACTACACGGCAGTGTTTGGTTATTTATTTTCACAAAAAATACCTTACTTTCATATTATTTTAAGAAAAATAAGTGGTGTAACTAAAACACTAAAAAGACGGTATCAAATGTCCCCAGTTTTTAATTACCGAAAGGAGAAAGTATTTTTCCTTTTCATTTTTTGCCCTTTCCGGCAACTCTGTGTAAAATAATACTAAAACAAGACCATTGTCATATCTACTGTTTTTTAGATCATTAAAAAGTATTTGAGTTACTTATAGCAACTTGATATAGCAACAACTGCTTGCGGCATATTACTTTAAGACTTATTAACGATTAAATAGACCCCTTTACTCATATTTACTCAAAATGGCCTTAGTAATTTCAATTATTATATTTTTTGGTTTATTTTTTCTAATAATTTGCTAATTCTGCCAAACAGAGAATATAAACATGTGTTACTGTTGTCAAATAAACTAAAAAAACTATAATTACCTAGAGTAAAGGGGTCTTCTTTTATACATATATCGTGATAACTCTTGAAGTAATAAACCGAAAGCAGTGATTGCTACGTAAATTTGTTAAGTAACTTAAATACTTTTAAGTAATAAAAAAAGGTATGTCAGTGATCTCGTTTTAGTCCTTTTTAGAATGAATTGCCCAAATGCTTAAAGAAAACTGTATAAAGAATACGTTCTCCTTACGGCAATTAAAACAGAAGTCATCTGACAGCGTCTTTTGAATGAATAAGTATTTTTTAATTGTGTAACACACATTTTTCTTGTAAAAAAAAATAACAGAAGCCACTGCCGTATTTAGGGTTTTAACCTCGATTAAATTTACTGAAGACATTTCCCATGTAGTTTTGTTACTACATGCCAGGACACACTGTATAAGATTGTAGATGTAACTTCTTAAAAATTGGTCGGATATTTCGCGTTTAAATTGGAAAAGTTTATTTATTGTAAGTTTTTTTAAATATATAAGTGATGCAAATTTTGCAAGTGTTAGATTCTTCTAAAAATACAAGCATTTGGGAGTAACCCCTTTAGGCTACCTGGAATGTTTTCCGGGAGTTTTGAAAATGAGCTGTTGGAACTCAGCAAAAACGCGAATTATTTAACACGTTGCGAGGCTTTTAAGTACTCCGAAACTATTGATTTTATAAAAATGTTGCTGAGCATTAATTGTGGGAAATAGTCTCTACTTAATATTGTCGTAGATATTTTTATCGTTAAATGAGCCGAAAGGAGATTTCTTCTGTAAAGTGAAATGACGCCGCGATCGGCTGAGATACGAGGTGGCAAAAAAACGGCAAATCAAAATTAATAAGATAGCTCATATTCAACACTCCTGAAAACCATTCCACGCAGAACATCCAATTTCTTGTGCTTTAAAGCTTATTCCAATTAGGAATGTACTGACGGTCCATATCTAAGAATTCATGTTAATATATTATGTTAAACTACAGATATTTTTATTCTTTGTGGTTCAGACAAATGCACGTTAAGGTAATCTACGCGGAATCTTCTGCAGTTGCAATGGGGTTTTATCATCATCATCATCATTATCAGCTAAAGGACGTCCACTGCTGAACATAGGCCTCCCTCAAGGCTTTACACAGCGACCGATCACAAGCGGTCTGTATCCAGTTTGGTCCTGCGATCTTCACAAGGTTTCTCCATGTTGTCGGTGGACGTCCTACTCCACGTATTTGGTCGAAGGGTCTCTAATCTCGAACTTTTCTGTCCCAATGGCCTACAATTCTTCGCGCTATGGGCCCTGCCCATTGCCACTTGCCATGTGGTGCTACTGCATCATTTCCCGTCACAATTTTAAAATTGCTCAATTTACAAACAAAGAGTATCAAATGGTATTGAAGATTTTTAAGTAACTTGGATAATGTATTTGACACAAATTCACATTACTCAAGCGAGACACAGTACTTCGTCTTCTTCTTATTTAAGAGCTATGCCCTTGTCCGTGGAGTATTTTCCAATTTAATCGATCCCATGCCATTTCCTTGACTACTTGGTACGACTTGACTCCTAACTTTTCCTTAATTTGCGTCATGTATGCCCTTCTAGGTCTACACAGACACAGACACAGTACAAGGCACCGTAAATTAATTCACTGAATTAAACGAAGAGCTTACAATATTGAGGCACATATTAAATAAACGTATATAAAATGCTTTAGTAATTAGGCCTAGGTACCTTTTTCGCAGTTACAGAAAATATAGGGACAAAACAAACGTCATTTTTATCGATAACTTTCAATCCCCGATGGCTGAATGACCCAACTCGTTGTGTGGGTTGATTCGGGTACTTACAACAAGTTAAAACAATAATTATACCCAAATTACACGGCAACATAATAAGTAGTATTATGTATTTGTTTCAGGTATTTGAGATTATTCAACTCTACTTTATCGCCAGTAATGTTCATATATGTGGTTATGTGCTCATTGATGTTATGTGCAAGCGCTTATCAACTTACTGTAAGTACAAAAAGAGGTATACTTTGGTACTTTTTAAGTTATTCAATGATAATAACTTAATAAGTGATTTTTTTTCATTCCAGTCAGCGCAAAATGCCGCTCAAAAGCTTCTAATGGCAGAGTATTTGGTATTTGGAATCGCACAGTTGTTCATTTTCTGTTGGCACAGCAACGATGTCCTGGTCAAAGTATGAATATGTATTAATTATTCAATAGGTATTTTGAACTGTAAAACTTAGGGCTTTTTCATTTTAAGGCTCTACAAGAAAATTTTATAAATATGTTGAGGCTGATTGTTTGTCTAAAAAACCGGCCAAGTGCGAGTCGGACTCGCGCACTGAGGGTTCCGTGCCAACGTTAATTGAATTAGGCAATCCACTTACTTCCACTTAGTAAAATACCACAATATATTGTTGACAGCAAATATAACTTTGTTTTTCATAGTGTTTGTATGAAGAACAAAGTTATGTTTGCGGTTGTTGAAAAAGTGCTATATCTCAAAAACTTCTCGTTCGATCCCGTTCGAACCAATTTTCGTTGAAAGTATTTGTTATGATCTACATTATATATTTTTTTCAAAATGTACACTCGCTTAGTTTAGAAGTTAGATGGGGGAGGACGCCCATTTTTCCACTTTGGAAGCGTCTAGCTAAGAAACGTTAGACTTTAAAAGAAAACGGTTTTAGGAACCTCTATGTCATTTTTGAAGACCTATCCATAGACACCACACACGCATAGGTTTGACAAAAAAAAAATCGGTTTTAGTTTCATGTATGGGAGCCCCCCCTTAAATATCATTATTTTTTATTTTTTGTATGAGAATCGTAAAGCGGTTAACAGGATACAACTCCCTACCAAATTTCAATAGTGTGATGCTTATAGTTTCAGAATAAATTGGGTGTGACATACGGACGGACAGACAGACAGACAGACAGACAGACTTGGTGAAACTATAAGGGTTCCGTTTTTTGCCATTCGGCTACGGAACCCTAAAAACAGTCTTCTTTAATTGATTTCTTAAATATTCTAGTTACTTACCCTAATCAAACGTCCGAGTAATTACGTATTTGATTAAATTTAAAATTTTAAAAATATATAAACCAAGCCGATTTAAATAATTTAAAGTGTGGTTAAAGTCATGGTTACATTACCATGTTATTTCAATATCATTAAAGTAACATGGTTACAAGTTTCGAATCGATAGAACATAGAGAAGGTAGTCAGATCCCCTCATCAATTATTAAAGAGCTGTTTATTCTTTAGCGGCTGATAAGGTCATAGTTACCATAACATGTGTTTTTAAAAGTAACACAGTACCAACATGTTATCTAATCGATCGGACAACTAGAAACTTGAAAAGAGCTGATGAACTTCAAACGGCTGAACAAATACTTAATTAAAACATGGCTGAGAACATTCGTAATAAAATTGTCTTTGACACAAAAATGAAACTAAACGAAAATCGTTTTATCCGTTTGGGAGCTACGATACCACAGACAAAAACGTTAAACTTTTAACATCACCAATCTTTTTGCGTCGGGGGTTAATGTTTTTTTACCAATGTTCCAGTCTGAAAACGTGATGCTTGGTCCTTACGAAAGCCAATGGTGGGCAGCGTCAGCTCGTCAAAGAAGAAATATTTTACTTCTCGGTGGCCAGCTGCGAATCAGCAAAGTGTTCACGGCAGGCCCTTTTACTAATCTAACCCTTTCTACGTTCATAACGGTTGGTATTGTAGAGCGAGTGCTAAATTTTTTATGAGATATGATTTATTGGTTATAGTCGTTGATGTTACATAAGGTATGTCAAGGTAAGGTAGGATTGTTTAAGACAAGTTTATTATAAAATCCCCGCAAATTGATAATGCGCCTAGCGACTTTTTTTATATTTTCGTTATTATTTATTGTATTACTTTTCTATATCTAATTGACAAAAACAAATAATTGAATTACTATAATAATTAAATTTTAAAAAAAAATACAAAGTTTCAGGGCATTACCAACTTGCGAAGCTTGTAAGGCCTCATGAAATTGAAGGTAAAAATTCCCCCTGGGTGTGTTTTGAGATGTCTGCCTTTTAAAGGATTAGCATTTTCGTATTACGATTTCGTGAAATCTAATCAGCAGAGTACAGAAATACATGCTTTTTTTATTTATTTAATCAGCAGATGAGCGTGTTGCATCGCAATGCCAATTTGGCGGCTCAACTAGTTGAGTGGGAATGAATTGCCTGGGACTTGAACGGATTGTGGCAAGATCGATATACGCCCCTTTTACGAACTTATTAAGTAAATTCTGACACCCTATCTTACTATATTTTATCTTTTCAGATTCTAAAAGGAGCCTACAGTTACTATACCTTACTCAGAGAATAAGAATACCTGACCTGCATAATGTATTAACGACGTTTATAGTTACAATAATACCTATTAGCATTAATAATAATAAGTCCCCCTAGCCGATTTTGACCAAGGTGGCCAGTCACAACGACTCACCTTCGCGGGACATATTATTATAGTGCACGCGTGTGTGCGCAAACACTGGTGCACTCTTTATTCCTCTCACTCTCACAGCCCGATGGGACGGCAATCTGAAAGCTTTACCATTATAACATTTGCAACGATGGGTCACGCATGCACTTAATTCTGTCTAATTGTAATAATAAATAATATAATATTTTATAATGGTGTTATTCATAGACCGATAGATCGATAGACATTGTTTTAGAAAAAGTAAGAAAATTAAAATATTAAAACAAGGTTTTTGGTCGTCATCATTTGGTTACCTACTTGAGAAATTTTATGATTTGGGTACTTCCTAAGGTTTAAGTGCCACTATTTTGTATTCATATAAGTGAAATAAGAAACCGAAAATTACGCACGGGCGGGACTCGAACCAGAAATTTTCCGTCCAGCTGTCTGTCCGACCGTGCAAAATTACTGGTCTTTTATGATAACGATACGTCATTATTGTATTTAATATCATTGTTATAAAAATAAAATAAAGATAAAATAGACACTGTGAGTATTTAAAAATTCTAAACCACTGCCACCATTTTATTAGACAAAAGGAACTCTTGGCACTACCTACAGTCACTACTACAGCTGTCACTTTAAAAATATAAAATCCAAAAACCTGAATGTTTCAACTCCAATGTCAATGTTTCAACGCCAAACGGCGCAAACACATAATCATTTGCAACTTGCAAATGATTATGTGTTTGCGCCGTTTGTTTGCAAGTAATCAATTAAGTATATTCCAACTTAGGGGCCAGTTTAAGTATTATCAAAATCGGTTCAGTATTTTTGAAATATGGGAAAAAAGAAATATCATGGAATAAAAAATATAAGGGAGAAGGGGGGCGGGGGGAAATACAACATATTTTTCTGTCCTTACTCACTCCTTTGTTAATGTAAAAATAATGAAATGTTTGTTTTTGTAGAATACGTTAAAGAGAAAAATTTTAAATTCATAAAATTCTTGATCGTGGAAGCCTTTCTTTTTTGAGATCATATTATTTAAGGAACAAACAAGAAAAAATAAAACTAAGACATGCAACATAAAAAAGTAACATCTACCTATTCAGAAACGAAACTATTTCCTTGCGGCAAGAAGGCTATGAAGCTGGCTGCGCTGCCGCGTTGAATACCTAGCTATGCTAATTCTTTGAGCTAGGAACCAGCCAGCCTTTGCCAGATTTTTTCTACACAGCAATTTAGCAGATAGCAGGGTCCCCACGGCCCAAACGTTTCAACGACAAATGGCGCAAACACATAATCACTTGCAAGTGAGACGTACTTGTTTTATTTATTTACTAGCGGTCCCCCGCGACTTCGTCCGCGCGTTTTGAGTTTGCTCCCTCCCCTCCCGTCGCAGCGTCATTTTTTATATCCTAAAGCCTTTCTCGATAAATAAGCTATCCAACACAGAAATATTTTTTCAAATCGGTCCAGCAGTTCCTGAGATAAGCGCGTTCAAACAAACAAACTCTTCAGCTTTATAATATATTAGCAAAAGCGCACGTTGTACTTAAGCTGCGAACATTATTTTGGTGCGGAGTTATGTTAAAACTGTGATAGCTTCTAAGATATTTATTGAAATCAAATGATACAAAGGGCAACTTGGTACTAAATGAAATGCTTGTGATTATGAATGCATTTATTTTGATAAGAATAAACACAGGTGTATATAATACACCTCTAAAAATAAAGCATTATTTTTTTACAAATTTATTAACATAAAAAAGGTTGTAGTAAGTCAACCATAAAAGATAGACATATGCTGTCGCGGACTTTATTATAGAACTCTTAATGCTGAACAATCCAGTCATACATGATTTTTGTGTAACTTAAGCGGTTTCCGCAGCGTATGCAGCGGAAGCTCTCAAAAGGAATATCTTTCTCCCGTTTTCGCAACATTTTTCATTTCTGCTGTGGTCTTATGAGTCGTATCTTTATGTTATATAGCCTAAAGCCTTCCTTGATAAATAGACTATCCAACGTAAAAAAATTTTTTCAAATCGGGCCAGTAGTTTTTGAGATTAGCGCGTTCAAACAAACAAACTCTTCAGCTTTATAATATTAGTATAGACTAGCGGTCCCCCGCGACTTCGTCCGCGCGTTTTGAGTTTGCTCCCTCCCCTCCCGTCGCAGCGTGAAGTTTTATATCCTAAAGCCTTTCTCAATAAATAAGCTATCCAACACAGAAATATTTTTTCAAATCGGTTCAGCAGTTCCTGAGATAAGCGCGTTCAAACCAACAAACTCTTCAGCTTTATAATATAAATTAGCGCAAGCGCACGTTGTACTTAAGCTGCGAACATTATTTTGGTGCGGAGTTATGTTAAAACTGTGATAGCTTGACTTACTACAACCTTTTTTATGTTAATAAATTTGTAAAAAATAATGCATCATTTTTAGAGGTGTATTATACACACAGGTATTTATTCTTATCAAAATAAGTACATTCATCATCACGAGCATTTCATTTAGAACAAAGTTGCCCTTTATATCATTTGATTCCAATAAATATCTTAGGAGCTATCACAGTTTTAACATAACTCCGCACCAAAATAATGTTCGCAGCTTAAGTACAACGTGCGCTTGCGCTAATCTATACTAATATTATAAAGCTGAAGAGTTTGTTTGCTTGTTTGTTTGAACGCGCTAATCTCAGAAACTACTGGCCCGATTTGAAAAATTATTTTTATGTTGGATAGTCCATTTATCGAGGAAGGCTTTAAGCTATATAACATAAAGATACGACTCATAATACCATAGCAGCAATGAATAATGTTGCAAAAACGGGAGAAAGATATTCCTTTTGAGAGCTTCTGCTGCGTACGCTGCGGAAACCGCTTCAGTTACACAAAAATAATGTATGACAGGATTGTTCAACATCAAGAGTTCTATAATAAAATTCGTGACAGCATATGTCTATCTTTTATGGTTGACTTACTACAACCTTTTTTATGTTAATAAATTTGTAAAAAAAATAATACATCATTTTTAGAGGTGTATTATACACACAGGTATTTATTCTTATCAAAATAAATACATTCATTATCACGAGCATTTCATTTAGAACAAAGTTGCCGTTTATATCATTTGATTCCAATAAATATCTTAGGAGCTATCACAGTTTTAACATAACTCTGCACCAAAATAATGTTCGCAGCTTAAGTACAACGTGCGCTTGCGCTAATTATATTATAAAGCTGAAGAGTTTGTTGGTTTCAAGTTGAACGCGCTTATCTTATCAGGAACTGCTGGACCGATTTGAAAAAATATTTCTGTGTTAGATAGCTTATTTATTGAGAAAGGCTTTAGGATATAAAACATCACGCTGCGACGGGAGGGGAGGGAGCAAACTCAAAACGCGCGAACGAAGTCGCGGGGGACCGCTAGTATATTATAAAGCTGAAGAGTTTGTTTGTTTGAACGCGCTTACCTCAGAAACTGCTGGACCGATTTGAAAAAATATTTCTGTGTTAGATAGCTTATTTATTGAGAAAGGATATAAAACATCACGCTGCGACGGGAGGGGAGGGAGCAAACTCAAAACGCGCGGACGAAGTCGCGGGGGACCGCTAGTATATTATAAAGCTGAAGAGTTTGTTTGTTTGAACGCGCTTATCTCAGGAACTGCTGGACCGATTTGAAAAAATATTTCTGTGTTGGATAGCTTATTTATCGAGAAAGGCTTTAGGATATAAAACATGACGCTGCGACGGGAGGGGAGTGAGCAAACTCAAAACGCGCGGACGAAGTCGCGGGTCGCTAGTTAGAATATAAAAACGGTTATAACAGCTCGTAATCACAGAAAAAAAATATGTAAGATTACACCTTAGAAAGTTAAAGTTTGTTTGTTGAGTTAAACGACGATTAGTTAAAGTTAAAGTTTAATGTTAAAGTTTACAAGTTGTTTAGTTGGTGGCTTTCGCTTAACTGGTTGCAAATAATTTAAATAAAATACATTAGTGCAGGAAATGCTGACGTGCAAATGTGCGAGCAATGACTTGACCTAAATTATTGTGCGGTTGCTAAACCGTACATGCTCCCGAAGGCGAATAAGATAACATAGTTAATAAAATCATAAAGCAATAAATAAAAAAGCAAAAATAAAGTATTTAAATGCATTGTAAGTATCTAGTTGCTTAAATAATTTCACACTGCACACACTACACTAAGCACTATCACTGTCGTTGAACACTTTTCTTATGACCGGTGACGTCGACTTGTGTATGCGGCTGTAGAGATGAGCTGGGCTCGCGGTTGGTTCTTGTCCCATTGCTGTTTCGTTGGTAGTGTGAATCTGTTTGCCAGACCCCTTTGAGCATCGTGTCAGTGGGATCGGAGGTTCGGCGAGTGGGTTATTACGGCTTGGTGTTGGAGAAATAGTCGCGGAGCAACGTGCGTGGAGGCGCCGCCAGATGTAGGTGCCTGCAGCGATCAGTATCGCGCCGGCCATTATGTACAACACGATGTATTGGTGTATGTCGTGTGTTGTGAGGCTGTCAGTGTCCTTTATTATTTCACTGACTTCTTTGTTCTTCATTTGTTGGACTTGTTTGTCAACGACGTCAAAATCTTTTTGAAAATGTTCATAGTCTGATCCATTAATTGTTTCAAGTTGAGACAATGGTATACTAGTATTAAAGATGTTGTTAATGGGATGTATGTCAACCTTGAGAACAGGTGACTGCACTGTCATAGTGTTCGATTGCAGAGTATGCGAATATATCGTGAAAGTGTCGCCCTTGATGACGCATCCTTCCCCGAGTGCGATGACGCCGGCCTTGCTGACGCGCTCGGCCGCAACCTGATTCTCGCATATGATTCTTATAGTTCGCTGTCCACAGCAGAAAAATAGATATGTGTTTATTTTATTAAGTTGCGTCCACATGTCTGTACATTTTGTTTGCGTAATTTCACATCTATCTGTTTCTTTGATCTTGATGCAGAGATTCTCGTCTGACTTTAGGTGATAAATTGGTTGTTGTAGAGGACACATGAGAGTTTTGTAGTTGTATGGTATACATGATCGTAGTTCAATTTCTGTCAAAGGTATGTAAGCATCTTTCTTTAAGTTTATAGCGATATGATCAGTGAATGGTCTTATTTTCTTCACTATATCATCTTCAGTTTCTCGTGGGATCGCTATTAAGTTGTAAATTTCATAGTTATCTCGTGTTATGAGGGGAATTTTGATCTCGAAAATGAAGTAGTTTCTAGTCATTCTTGCTCTTACTTTCAGCAAATGGTATAGCGTTCTCAAATCAGTCTGTGTATTTTCAATCGGCAAGGTTAGATCACTCGAAAGGTGTCCTGAAATAGTATTCAGCTCCGTAGTTAATTGTTTAGGGCTAAGTAGATTAATGTCAAGTTTTCCATAATGTATGTCTGTTATGGTGTCCAGAAGTGTATCTTGAAGTAGTTTTAAATTCTCTAAAATGTTGTTAGCGATGATAGATGTCAGTGTAAAATCATTCATTTTCTGCATCGTCTTCACTTCGGCTGCCACTGTGCTCACAGCCTTATCAAGCTCGATGACGTGTTGATCATACATTTTATGCTGTTTCTCGATAGTTTGTTCTACTCGTTTTAGTAAGTTGTTTTCGGCTTCAATTAGTGAGGTTTGGTTTTTCCAAAGCTGGACAAGGTTCTTTTCGTTATCTCTTATTGTTCTTATATCGGCTTCGTATTTATCAGCAAATTCTTGATCGAGTAAACCAAAAAGACTGTTTGCTACGTAACCAATGCCGTTGATAAGCCCCCGACGTCGACGCCTCGAGTTTGTTGTTTGCTGACTAAGGAGCATATCATTGTTGTAGTTTAGCTCGGTGTAAGCGTGACGTAGTTGCAATAAAATAACGTCACACTGGTTACGTAAATGTTTCACTGAAGTGGCGCAGGTGTCTTCTAAGCTTGTAATATATTGTTTGTATGTCTGTATGCCATGCCAATACGGATCCATATCATAATACACGACTAGTTTCCATTCGTCGCGCATAAGATGCATATCTGTCATCTTGTCAAAGTATAGACTTTGGTTATTGTTTATGTATGTGAGGCTGTAGTTACACTCGGCAGATGTTATGATTGTAAATAGTGATAATATGATCCATATTAAATTGCATGATCTTTTGATGAAGTTGCATGTTGTTTTCTTGTTTGTAGATTTGTTTGTTTGTATTGCTTGCTTGTATTCTTCGTTCAGAGTTTCGTTTGATTGTATGACAGGTTTTTCTTTGTTTTCAGGTTTTGACACAAGTAGTATAGATAGTTTGGTAATGGGGCGTTTCATTGTTCCGTTTTTTGTTTTGACAAAATGGGTGAGAAGATCAGTGTAGTGACCTTTGTGTAGAATGATGATTGGGTGTTTTTGATCTTCATGGATGTTGGCGTTGCTGATATGTCCTCCCATTCTGAGGAGTCCGTCTTGGTCCAAAAAGGGATTTAAAGGTAAGAGTTTGCTCTTGCGATCCAGTTCCTTCTTTTGTTCTAAGTTTGATATTTCGTTTTCAAATGATGTAAATTGAATATGTTTAATTATGATGTTTCTAGCTTTAGTTAGTTCCGGTATAGTTAGGTATTGCGGCCGATGTGTGTCACGCGATGCCATTCTAAGTATCCACGCGACGACTCGTGTAACTCGACCCAGGCAGCTGTTACGCGTAAGTATGTCTTCGATGACGTCAGATCTGTGACGTTTTGTGGTGACGTTTGTTTGCAGTTGTTTAATCGTTTTTGTTTCTTCGGTTGTTTTGTAACTAATCTTGTTGTTTTTTATTTCAGGTTGATATGTTTGCAGCCAATGGGGTCCGTGCCACCATAGAGGATGTTCTTTCAGCTGAGTTGGCGTTATACCTCGGCTGGCGCAGTCAGCCGGGTTTGCGGACGGTTTCACATAGTTCCAGCAGTGCGCAGGCATCGTAGCCACTATTTCGGCATCGTAGCGGTGGAGTCAGACTAGCCGTATAAGGTGATTTTTTGGTTAGGTAGGCATTCTTGAATCTTTTTCATAAGTGTTGCGAGTAGCAACGCGGCACAAAGTTCGAGTCTCGGTAGTGAAATTGTTTTCTTCGCAGGTACGAGTCTTGATTTGGCGGCCACCATGACTACTGAGTTATGTTCGACTTGGCAATAAATTACACAAGCGTAAGCGTTTTCTGAGGAATCGCAAAATCCATATAATTTTATTTCGTCGTGTTTCTTGACTTGTAACCATCTCGGTATTTGTATGGCGTTTATTTCAGTTAGTTGATCTTTAGTTTTCGTCCATTCCTTTCTTATGTTTTCAGTTATTTCGTCGTCCCAGTTTAAGTTTTCTTCCCATACTTGTTGAAATATTAGTTTGAGTTTTGTTGTAACAGGGCATAACCAACCCAATGGATCGAAAATTTTTGATATTTCGGATAGTAAAAACCGTTTTGTGACTCGTTCCGTAGAGCTCGTATTAATTGTTAATTGAAAAGTAAAGTTGTCCTCTTTAGGGTTCCATCTCAGTCCCAATGTTTTTGTCGACTCTTGGTGTCTAAAATGGAATGCTTCTTGTTTATTGTTTGTAGGATTTTCACTTAGTAGTTCAGCGTTGTTAGATGACCACTTGCGTAAGTTGAACCCACCGGACATGAGAAGGTTTTGAAGATCGTTTTTGATGCGTGTTGCGGTTTCAAGGTCATCGCAGGTGTATAGTAGGTCATCCATGTAGAATGATGTTTCTAAGATGGCTGCGGCTTCAGGAAAGCGGTTTCTTTCGTCATTTGCTAATTGTTTTAATGTCATCATAGCAAGGAACGGAGCCGCTTTAGTTCCATAAGTCACGGTTGTTAGTGCGTACTCCTTGATAATCTGATCCGGTGACTCTCTCCACAAGATTTTCTGGTATTTCTGATCTTCTTCGTTAACCAAGACTTGCCGAAACATTTTTTCGATGTCAGCAGTCAGAGCAATCTTGTAGAGTCTCCATTTCAGGATTATTGATTGAAGGTCTGTTTGTAAGTTTGGGCCGCGGTACATCAAATCGTTTAGACTTTTTCCTGAAGTTGTCCTTGCGGAAGCGTTAAAAACAACACGCAGGGCCGTTGTTGATGACTCGGCGCGTTGCACACAGTGGTGTGGCAAATAATAGCTTGGTTTCGTTTTTGTTTCGCAAGGTCGCATGTGATTTAGTTCTTCGTACTCTTTTATAAATAGTTTGTAATCGTTCTTTATGTTTTCGAATTTTCGGAATTTTTGTTCTAGATGGTGAAACTGTGCTGCAGCCTTGTTCCTCGATTCTCCTAATTGTTCGTTGATGTCAGGGTGTAGAGGCAGCCGTACTACATAACGACCATCTTCCTGACGTTTAGTAGTTGTTTGATATTGTTGTATACACTTAAGATCTTCGGCAGACATCTGAGAGTTCTCTGCTATATCTTCTATCGTCCAGAATCTGCTAATTTCATCTAAATTGTTTAAGACGACGTTACACTGGAACGATCTCATGTTACCACACAGAATCCAGCCGAGAAGAGATTGCTGTGCAATAGGGTGTGTCTCTTCTCCTTTTACTATGCCTCCTAGTATGATGTTTGAGTAAATATCAGCCCCAAACAGGATGTCTACGGGACGGCTGATGTTAAACTCTGGATCTGCTAGTTGAAGACCTTCCAGATGAGTCCAGTTTGATGGCGTTGTAAATGATCGGTTTGGTAGGTTGTTGGTTAAGTTGCGCATTACATAGACGTCTGTGTTGAAAGTGTGATTATTAACTGTGGACATGCAGGTGATAGTTATCGCACCCTTACAGTTATTTTCTCTCGCTCCGACCCCGAAAATTACTCCGGCAGTTTTATGTCGAGGTAACTCGAGCATCTGAGCGGCGTTTTCGGTAATTAGTGAGACTTGCGACCCCTGGTCAATCAGCGCTCGTAGAATGATTTCTGAACCGTTGTTAGCCTTGACCTTGACTTGAGCGGTTGCCAAAAGTGTTTCTGATATGTCTTCCATAGAAGCATGGCTGTTTGAAGTTGATGCGATTTCGTTATTCGTTTTGTTGTTTGATGGTTTGTTATAATTTGTGTCTTGATGGAGCAAAGTATGATGTTGTTCATTACATTGCCTGCATCTTTTCTCAGATTTGCATTGCTTGCCCTTGTGATCGAACAAACAGTTTCGACATAAGTTATGTTTCGCAATCAATTTCCTGCGTTCGAACAAATGTAGTTTAATGAACTCGTTGCAGTGGAATAACCCATGTTCATTATTGCAGAGTGGGCATTTTACGTAGCTTGGAATGTTGTTCGATGTCACGTGCTTGAGTGTGGAATTGTTTTGCGAGTTATTATAAGTGTTCGGTTTTACGTTCTGGTTAGCACTGAATGCTTTGTAGGTAGGCTGGAACTTGTTGTTTGATGGACCACGCTGTTGTTGATCGGTCATTGATCGCTCTTGTTTTCGTCGCGAGCTCTCTAAAGATGTAAATTTCGTTTCTAAGAACTGTAAAAACTCGGTTAGGCTTGGCAGCTCTCTTGGTTGTTTCAGACTTTCAACATAATCGTTGTAGGTGTCTGTATCCAATTTTTGTGCTAGGAGATGCACTAAAATCGGATCCCATGTTGAAATGTCGACGCCAAGGTTTTTTATGGCGTTAAGACACTCGTTTGTTGTATCATGCATCCTTTTGATAGGTATAGCTGTTTGGTACTGTATAGTTGGTAAGTTTAGCATTGTATTCAGATGTGAGGAGAAAATAAGCTTCTTGTTGTTGTATCTGTTATTCAGTATTTCCCAGCAAATGTTGTAATTATCTGAACTGATTGCTAGATGTTGAATAAGTTTTTCGGCTTCACCTCTGACCTTTGATTTCAGAAACTGCATTTTCTGTGCTTTAGATAATGCTGAGTTGGAATGAATGGTTTCGACAAATAAGTCCTTGAATGACGTCCATTGTTGGTAGGTGCCACTGAAGATTGGCAGTTCCATTACAGGAGTTGATTTTTCCTTATGTGACGAAGTCCACATTTTGGTGTTAAGTGCTTTTTTCATCGAGTTATACTGTCGTTCGTATTTTTCAAACTGTTGTTCGTATTCTTCTTGTTCACCTATCACTTCACTGTCAAGCTCCCAGTGAAGTGAATCAATTGTTTTCCACCTTGATTCCATGTTCCTTAAAGTGTCTTCAAATTCCCACTTGTCCTTGATTTCATCCAAGTCGATTGCAGCGAGCGTCCTTGAGAACGCCTTGAAGTTACTACGTTGTCTGCGTAGCATCTCCTCTGCTCGACTTGCGTTACCTTGAGAAATAGTTTGGTTTGTTACTAGGTCAGTATTCGGTTTAGGTTGTTGCTGATAAGCTGTAGAACCTTCACTAGACGTGCCAAGCTCACTTGTTTGCGTTGCAGGATTCTGCGGTGCCTTTCCCCTTGTTTGTTCGTTAAGTTTTTCTTGTTGAAGAGTAGTTCGCGCTTCGTTGTAGATGCTTTTAGCCCGTTCGTAGTGGTTTTCAGTATAATAAGTATAGTTTCGCTCGTCAAATGCGCATAGTTGAATGTGATTGGTTTGAAATTCTGCCCAGTACAAGTCAAGTGTTTCAATACGTTTGTTAAAATAGGTTTGTGTCTTACGTTCAGCTGGATCTTTCTTAAAGTTCCGAAGCAGATGCTGCATCGCCTCGATCAGTTGGTTTTGGTTATGTACTAGGTCTTCAATGTTGCTCATGTTGATGTTAACGTTGTTGTCGACTGCTACTCACAAAGTGCTGGCCTGTACCCTTAGTACGATATGTGCGTTCTCGTCTCAATTCAACCGGTGAGACCCGCTGGTGGGAGGCCGGCTGAACCGATTCGCTATCGTAAAAGAGCGCAAGTTCACACAGTGCGAAGATGTTACCTGCAGCCGTGGTGCCGTAGACAGGTGATGAAGTCCACAGGCTACTAGTTGATCCGTGCGTGAAGAAACAGAAAATCCACAAGGTTGTAGCACTCGCGAATTCTGGTCCCGCTTACACGGAAGCTCGAAGGACCACTAAGATGTAAGATTACACCTTAGAAAGTTAAAGTTTGTTTGTTGAGTTAAACGACGATTAGTTAAAGTTAAAGTTTAATGTTAAAGTTTACAAGTTGTTTAGTTGGTGGCTTTCGCTTAACTGGTTGCAAATAATTTAAATAAAATACATTAGTGCAGGAAATGCTGACGTGCAAATGTGCGAGCAATGACTTGACCTAAATTATTGTGCGGTTGCTAAACCGTACAAAATACAAATACTACAACTATATATAAACTTATTAGTCAGGGGGATCTCTTTGAGGATGTCTTTTAGAATATTTCTAAAGAACAAGGCTGGAGTTAAAGATGTCTAGTTTGGGCGAGTGCTATATTCCTCGTAGAGTCGACACAACTTGTGACGCTTTCAGCCAACTCCAATGCTGCACCAGCTTTAAAGGCTTATTCTCTGAGATGGGAGGGGGGCCAAAGTATCGACACAAGTTGTATCCCAAACTAAGGCCCGAATCCATTCCCAGGGAATAAGCGTGAGGGTCTCTTACCATCATTACGGACCAAACCACGTGGTTCCAACGTGGATGGACTATTAATGGCGGCAAGAGCTCTTCTCATGGCGTCATTAAGGGTAGCGTGACAGGCGAGACGCCCAGCGCTTTTCTGCCAAAAAAGGCAGTGGATATCAAATTTGTCAACCTCCTTGCCACATGGATACCAAAAAATTTTAACATATAGGGGATGCGGAGGCCCACACGCACCCGGAAAGACTCACTATCGAAGAGTGCCTAAATTTTTTGATGGATATAGCCTTATAGCCTTTATTGCATGTTATAGCTCTCAAAACGTCTTTAAGGTCTGGTCACACAGCCGGCGGGGCGGGACGGCGACGCGACGCCGGCGGAAGGCCAGCGGGTTGGACGAGTTGTATAATACAGAAATATAGGAGACATAACAGACAGCGCCGCCACGCTCGGCGGGCCGGTAACTGGCGCGTCGCGTCGCCGTCGCGCCGAGCGCGAATACAAAACACAGCGCGGCGGGGCGGGCCACCGTCGCGCCGAGCGTGGCGTGAGCGGGACGGCGAGCGTTGTGTTATATGATGTTCGTATTTAGTAGCCACACAGACGGCGGAGCGTGGACGCGTCGCGCTCGGCGGGACGGAGTTTTGTATTTTTATACAACTTTTAGTACCAAATAAAAGATGTTGAAACAATTGAACGTCTGATAGAATGAGTCAGAGGTTACACACTGATAAACGACCTTAGCTACAAAGAATATAAAAAAGATTCTCTGAAATCTGCCATTTCTTGCCTGCAATCTTGCCATCACGTCACACCGCGGGCGGAACGGCCGGCGCGACGCCAGCGGGACGGTCACGCCGGCAGTGTGACTGCCTCATAGCGCTGGCGTTCCGCCGGCGTCGCGTCGCCGTCCCGCCCCGCCGGCTGTGTGACCAGACCTTTAAGGCTCCCAATGTTCCCCAAGGTTTTACTTCTTTACTTCGTACTCGATCTAAACATCTCATTGCTGAAGATTATAAAAAGTTTTTGCTTTCGGTTGAGGAATCATTAGTGGACGACCCTAAAATATTTTGGCGCTATGTCAACACTAGGAAGGGAAGAGTCACAATTCCGCATACAATGACATTTGGGGACACAACTTCCTCTGAGGGTCAAGGTATTTGTGAACTATTTTCAGACTACTTTGGTTCAGTTTTTGATAATCCTACATCCAGTCAAGTAGAATTAAACGTGCTCAACACACCAGACGTCTTCGTTGGTACCCTTAGCCGTGTAGTTATATATGAGACTGATGTTTTAAATAAAATCAGGCAGTTAGATGCAAGAAAAGGTGCAGGTCCCGATGAAATACCCCCTAAGTTTATTCGGGAATGTTCAGAAGAACTGTCATATCCTTTGACTTTGTTATTTAATAAGTCTATTGGGTCAGGTACGTTTCCTTCTCGCTGGAAGTTAGCACATATAATACCAGTGCATAAATCCGGTGACAGAACTTTATGTACTAACTATCGACCAATAAGCATTTTATCGTGTATGGCAAAACTGTTTGAATCGTTGGTATACGCCCACTTTTATAGCCACCTTAGCAAACACATTTCAACTAAGCAACACGGATTTGTTCAGAAAAGGTCTACTCTCAGTAACCTTTTGGAATTTAAAAATTATTTATGTCAGGTATTTGCATCTGGTGGTCAAGCTGATGCAGTTTACCTTGATTTCAGCAAAGCCTTTGATAAAGTTGATCACGTTTTATTAATACACAAGCTGTCGTCCTATGGCATTCACGGGAATTTGCTTCGGTGGGTTACATCCTATCTTAGTAAGAGAAGTCAACTTGTGACCTTGAAGGGATACTCTTCATCCCATGTTTCAGTCTCCTCAGGGGTGCCACAGGGTTCTCACCTTGGGCCCCTTTTATTTGTCATTTTTATCAATGACCTGATAAACAGACTATCGTGCCCGGCTCTCCTATATGCTGATGATCTTAAAATATACACAGATATAATTAATGAAGCTCAGTGCCTCGCCTTACAAAACGATCTCCGTATTATCTCAGACTGGTGTTTGTCAAATAATATGAAACTTAATGTCGATAAATGCTGCGTAATATCTTTTACTCGTAAAAAAAATAAGCTACATCGAACATATTTCGTGCAAGATAAACCTCTTTGCAGAAAACAAACGGTCAGAGATCTGGGGGTTTGGTTTGATGAGGAATTATCTTTTCGGCCTCATTATGAACATATCATAAAGAAAAGCCAAAGGCTTTTAGGCTTCGTTATTAGATCCACTAGGGAATTTAAAAAGCCAAGCAGTGTTCTGTCACTTTATCAAAGCTTAGTGAGAAGTATTTTAGAATACTGTTGTCCTGTGTGGTCTCCATTCTACGTGACTCATGTGGAAAGCATAGAAAGGGTTCAGAAACGCTGCCTAAGGTATCTTGCCCGTAAATGTAACCTAGGTAGAGCATTCAAGAGTTACGATGAGAGACTAACTAAATTTGGTGTGCTCCCATTAAGTGCTCGCCGAGAGCGATATGACTTACTTTGTCTGCACAAGATATTGCATTCTTCTATTGATGCCCCGGATCTGTTGTTCACAATAAACATCAACACAGCTTATAGGACACGCTGCCCTAGCACCTTTGCAATGCAAGTCTTTAAAAATAATACCTCATATTATAATCCTGTGGTCAGAATGTGTAGAGCCTTTAACGAGTTAAAAAAAACTAACAATGATGTGGACGTGTTTGGCAGGTTTTCTCTGTACAAAAAAATCATCTCAGATATAATAAAAGCCAAGTATTCTCAATCACCCTCGAATACTGAATAACTGAATAACTGTTGATTTGTTAAATTATTCTGTTTTGTTAAATTATTATTAATTTTCGTTTTGTCTTCTAATCTTTAAATTTCAAACAACGCTGCGAATTGTAAAATCATGTTATGTACACTGTTGTTGGACTACAGTTTCGTCTGTAATTTGGATCTTTTAGTTATAAGCAAGTTAAGACTGTATTCTGTTTGTGTACTTAATAAATAAATAATAATAATAAGGTGAATGCACACTTATCCGAGCCGAACGCGTCGAAACAATCCGCGTCGAAGAAATCATGAGATAGTCCTATGATGAGTGACAGCTAAAGGTGGTAGTGAGTGAAATTTTATATTGAACACTCGGAAGGCATTGAACATTTCATAATTAGCAGATGAAATTTTATATGTAATGAAATTCATTATTCACACCTGCTACTTTTTACATATAGACTGCTATAAACGCACTCTGCGAAATCATAATACTCGTATCATACGGATTTCATTTCATTGGTAAATGAAATGTAGCGGGCAAAATCCTTGACCGCGAGTGAGCGAGTAGGAATGAGTATGCTCTATCTATGCGGTCGTTTGTGAAATTGTGACTAACGACGTTCAACAGTCAAAAATTGAATTTTAATCTCATAGTCATAAAGTTGAGATCATTTTGTAATGAGTTTGTAGAGTGTCGGTACGAAAAAAGCATTATTTGCGTACAGTGAAATTATGTACTCGCGTCGCAATTCATTTTGCAAAAAAATATATATATAAATATCCTTTAAATATAATGTGATAAAAAAAACATTTCATGAAATGAAAATGAATGAAAAGTAGCAATCATTTCCATGCCTAACACCTGGCGTTTCGTCAGAGTCGTCCGAGTCGACCGCAATAACCGAACCGAGGGTGCGATCAGCGATAGTGTAAAGCAATCGTATTCATTTGACAATTCAAAACGTACGGTATGATCTGTCAAACGGCAAAGAACAAAGGGTTTGACAGATCAAACCGTACGTGATGAACTGTCAAATAAATACGATTGCTTTACACAATTCCAGCTCAGATCTGAATTCTGGGGTTCTTACAGATTCGGACGATTCGATGCGGAGTGTACGAGGTTTCACAAGATTTCATAAAAAAAATGCCATTAATATAATAATAATTAAGGAAAATTGAATTTAAAATATTCATTTTTTAATTTTGCACACAAACTTTAAAACTAATGAATTCCACCGCAACTTCTAGTAATAAGTGTGATGATTATGGAGTCATTTAAAATCTGATCCGGTTACGATTAAAAAATTACGTTTGATAAAGAGATAATCAGTAATGGTTTTATTCCTTAGACTGCATAAATTCAGCATATAAGAAAAATAAAACGACGCCAGCGACACCTCAGGTTGCAGCCCCAAACTTTTTATGAGTCTTTAACGCTCCGAGCTTTAGACATACTCTTACTAATCTGTGCAGGAATAGGCGACTCACTGGGACAGAAGATGTGTTCATTATAAAATCTTCTTTATCATTCCCACCTTTAGCTGTCACCCGTATGGACCAAATCGAATCTGCAATTTCACATAATCTGTAGAAATTTTCTCGGTAAGGTTAGGCTGCGTTCTTTCATTAAAAAATAACAACGTTATTCTGTTTCGTTACTCAAAAATTATTTGATATTGTTAAATTTTGCACATTAAATAAATTCATCGCACCCTAATTACTAGTAACAGGTTTGAAAAGTTTTTTAAGGAGGTAATGGTTTTATTCCTTGGCCCGAATTCAGCATAAAAGAAAAATTAAACGACGCTAGCGAACGACACCCCAGGTTGCAGCCCCAAAATTTATATGGATCCGAAACGCTCAAAGAGCTTTCCAAAATACAATCTGCTATATCTATGAATCTGTGCAGCTCCAAGGGATTTCCATACTCTTTTCTGATGGGGAGTTTAGCGCGGGAAACGAGTAGAGGAAGTTGGAATTTGTTTGTTCATTTTAGTAATTGTTTTTTTCTAGTAATTTATTGTGATTTTGTGTTGGAATCATCATAATAATATGTGCTTTTGAAGAAAGCAATGAAGACAAAGGAGGAAACAAAGTAAAGCGTGCTCTGATCGCAGATCGCGCCCTCTGATTCGGATCGTTATTCTCGCGCTAAACTTTATTCTTGAGCATTGAAATGCGAACGCCAGCCCCGCATTTCAATGAGTTAGGTTAGGTTAGGCTAGTTTAGTGTTAGTTTTGTAGTTAAGTGTAAACATTGAACTCATTAATGAAGAATTGTCCGTATGGCTCTGTCCGAGGACGTTAAACTGGTATTAAAAAAAAACTCTTACTAATCTGTGGGGATTTCCAATCTATTCATCTGTCACTGTGGTTCATTTTAATTTAATTTCATTCATTTTCTAATTTTGTGATTTTTACGTATCCACAAATTCATTTTGTAAATAAACAAACACCAAATAAATCTTTGTTGAAAGGTAAATCAAACATCGAATGATTGAAGGCACTCGGGAAGAGTTCAATAAACTCGAAACGTCAAATCGGCGGGCAGGATCGACAGTCGACTGCAAGCAAAATGTCATACTGCTTTTGGTGTTTACTGTAAAATAAGTGTTAAATGTTTTGCGTGCTATTCGTTAGAAAGTTACGAATTACCGCTAGGACTCGTCTTCGTTGCTATGGAAAACCAAAACCCTCAAGAGAGGACCGCTCCGATTCAATATGTTCGTGGATCAAGAGCTTTTCGTCAATTTAAGAATCCACCCCAACCGCACATGTGTATTCAGGATACTATTAAGGATACGAGGGAGAAATTGTTCATAAATGTCTTGGGGTGGCAGAAAATCGCAAATCCTAAACAGTACAATGATCCCATTCCTTTGTATGGAGGAATGCAGGTGAGTTAATAACAAAATGTTCAATTAATATATCACAATCTATACTAATATTATAAAGCTGAAGAGTTTGTTCGTTTGTTTGTTTGAACGCGCTAATCTCAAAAACTACTGGCCCGATTTGAAAAATTATTTTTACGTTGGATAGTCCATTTATAGAGGAAGGCTTTAGGCTATATTACATAAAGATACGACTCATAAGACCAGCAGCAATGAAAAATGTTGCGAAAACGGGAGAAAGATATTCCTTTTGAGAGCTTCCGCTGCATACGCTGCAGAAACCGCTTAAGTCACACAAAAATAATGTATGACAGGATTGTTTAGCATTAAGAGTTCTATAATAAAGTCCACGACAGCATATGTCTATCTTTTATGGTTGACTTACTACAACCTTTTTTATGTTAATAAATTTGTAAAAAAAATATGCATTATTTTTACAGGTGTATTATACACACAGGTATTTATTCTTATCAAAATAAATACATTCATCATCACGAGCATTTCATTCAGAACCAAGTTGCCCTTTATATCATTTGATTTCAATAAATATCTTAGGAGCTATCACAGTTTTAACATAACTCCGCACCAAAATAATGTTCGCAGCTTAAGTACAACGTGCGCTTGCGCTAATATATTATAAAGCTGAAGTGTTTGTTTGTTTGAATGCCCTTATCTCAGGAACTGCTGGACCGATTTGAAAAAATATTTCTGTGTTGGATAGCTTATTTATCGAGAAAGGCTTTAGAAACATGACGCTGCGACGGGAGGGGAGGGAGCAAACTCAAAACGCGCGGACGAAGTCGCGGGGGGACCGCTAGTAAAATAATAAAGTTACACAAAATAAAGCAAAAACTGTGCGAGTCTCATTAGAATCGTACTTGAATTGTAAAATAATAAATTATTATATTATCCATATTTATACATGTAGGCTCAATAAAGCACTTAACTTTCTCAAAAAGACTAGCACTACTTTTAAACAACTAATATTTTTTGGCTAGTGCTAAGAAGGAACAGTGCAACTCAAGTCACTTTTGTCAATGCCTCTTTTTAATAATTTTCCCATTTCTGTGTTTATAACATATTAAGGACAGCTGAATACTTGTCTTGATTTCAAATGATGTTAATTCAGGAGTTGTGTTTATAAAAAAAAGGCATACTGTAAAAAGTCACTGTGTATTTCTCTAATTTATCATTATTTGCGACTCCTTACTTGATGCATGTATTCTTAACACAGGGTAGAAAATACCTAAATTTGATAGCAGTACAACAGTTGGTGTGATTTCTGACACATTTTTTTTTTGTTATTATTTAAGTTTAATTAGTAGTTTATTAGTGACTATGTTTTAGGTACCTCAGGGCTGTGCTCCAAATAGTCACAGACCTCCACTCCTAGTGTTTGCTGTTATGGTCAACCCAGACATCTTGAAAGCAAATGGCAAGAATGCTGCTAACCCTACTGTAAGTTTCATTAACAGTCCATACCACAATGGTTTATATTCAATACCTTGTCAAAGTTTTGCAATCTCTTAGTCATTTATATTATATATTATGCTTAATTTACTTGTCGTAATAAACCTAAGTTTATACTGTGATTATTGCAGTGTTACATTCACTTGTACAAACCATCAGCAAAGATACATCAAACAATATTTTTGTTACTTTCACAAGCAAATAAAGAAACACTTAGAGAGAAAGTTGTTGTAGCCTTTCATCATTGGCCTTGTTACATGTAAAGCTATCTCATTACAGGACCGAGAGGCCTTGGTCAGCCTTCTATGTGACTTTGTGGAGGCTATGAACCCAGGATTGGTGTTGGCAAGGAGTCCTATTATCCTCAAAGACCGGGATCTTGCTGGTGAACTTAAAGATGTCTGGCTTGCAGTACAGAATAAGAGAGAGCGGGAAAAGGGGTTGAGTCAGGATGTGATGTATAAGGTAAGAAAGAAATGTTTTTTGATTAGCTCTAAGGTGTAATTCTGTTTTTAATTCTCAAGGTAACATAATAAAAAGCCAAATTGACAACAAAAACTTTAATTTACAATTTACAGGTCTATGATATTGATGGGATTGGCAACGAGGATGTTAATGAAGAAGATAAAATGAATTCTAAAAATTATAAACAAAATGAATGTGGTTCACAAAATAGATCACATGGCGATGACAAAAAAAATGTTGTCAAATCCTCCAAGCAAATACTAATGAATGCTGGCCAGAAGTCTGAATTTGATTCAGGAATGAACAATTGCCAAATAAATCAAAACAATTCTAGCAGAGACAACAGATGTAGCACAACACAAGCAGACACAACATACTGCACCCCAGTTTATGGTCAGATAGTATCCAGTAGAGAAAACCACAATCAAATTAATGATATACAACAGAAATTTTCAACCAACGAGACAACAAAACCCTCCAGCTCGTTTAGAAAAGACTGGAATCCAGTCCATGGAAAAACAACTGAAGGCTGGGATGAATTTTCGAAACGGAACATATCCTCTATTAGCAAAGAAGGCGATGTAAAAAAGCAGAGGTATATTAAAAATGAGAAAGGGAATAAGGAAATGAGTAACGGTAAGTCTCAATATGATTTCTTTCCTGTCTTTGATAATAAAGCTGCTGATGAGGGGCTGAACACAAATGAGGACATTGGAGCTACAGTAAAAAGTAAAGAGGAAAATTTAAGTAATGAAGACAGTTCTAAAATAATATTAGATGCAGTGCAGAAATTAGTTCTGCAACCGACTGATAACAATATATGTGATAATAAGACAAGTGCTCTCAGCTCAATAAGCTCATAATTTTAAAGCTTTTACAAATAATTTTGTATGGCAGTTAAATTTGTATTGCTTAAATGGCTGTTTGTGAGAACTGTATATTGAATTGTAACGGAATATGATATAGATATATGAGTATAACACACAACTAGTCAGATTCTTTCTGAAATATGAATCAAGCAGTTTAAAATTGCTTGTCAGAGACCATTGAAATAAATAATTATATTTTAAAGTGACACACACCTATAGAAATTATTGTTTTCATCGAATGTTTGTGTGAATTTCAAATTCAGATATAGGTAAGATTAAACTTTTGCTATGTTTGATACAATTGACGAAAGCTGGTGGGTTATGGCTTTTATGCATGCAGTGTGAGAGTAATTTGTTCATATGGTTGTGTATTTTATTAGGATATTTGTGTGAGTATGAACAAATTAATGTGTGACATGTATTAATTGATGATGCTATAAATATGATTGGTAATTTTTGTATATTGCTATGTTTCATTGTTGCCAATTTGAAATTTGATATTTTAAAGTTGATACATAAATTAATCAAGACCATTTTTAAATATATTGCTCATTGATATTCTAAACATTACTCTAATAATTTTAATAAAATAGTTGATCTCACTTTTATTAATTACATAAACCTGTTCAACTGTAGATGAATGTCGAACACTGCCAATAAATACCTTTTCACATCCTACTCACATGAATTATTTTAGGTCTTTATTCTACATAAATATTTTAAATCTCTAATAGTGTTAGTAACCAAATATTACTAGGGTAAATTTTTATAAGAGTTGTTTAGTCAGTTAATAACAAATCCAGTCTAATTTTAGGTTTTCTAACAATGTGCAATCTCTTGGTTCTGTATAGCTGTTTATTTAGTTTATTTTACTTTGTTAGCTGCTGTTATATGTATATGTATGCAGGATGTCATTTTTATCAGTTCCCAAATTTTATGTTAAGACCACTGATAAAAAGGAACAAATTTTACTATGGGAGCAATACTGAAATATTAAAACTGATAAAAAGACAACCTGTAAGTATATTATACATATTTTCTTAGTTATCAATGTTTAAAATGACAGTCCCCTAGGTACTTCTTCTGTTTTGTAACTTTGATTTTGATGGAAATTAGATTTGCAGGGTAGGCAACTACAGCATGTTGGCTGCATCATTATTTATATTTTTGTTTTTCTTCCTACTTTCATTTCATAAATGTACGCTATGTAGGTATAATAATTTTACAAAACAATAAATATTGAGTGTATGATATTATAAAAGGTAGGTGATTTACTTGAAAGTTTATTATCGCACATTTATATTATATTATAATCTTGTTTTTTTGTTTAATATCAGCAGTTCATTTATTAAAACAGTAAAGTTGCATTTATTGAATAAAAATACTGTGTATATTTTCGATGTGCTACATTTAGATTAAATTTTGTAATGTTTAAATAAAGTATTCTTGAATTTTATTTTATAATGCTCTATAGTTTTAGATAGATAATATAATTGTAGTAATTTTAGCATTTATATGTTGCTCATGATGCATAGGCAGTGATTGAGTTGTATTCAATAATGTTCCTTTTTGTACCATCTTTATCTCGAATATATTTTGTAGATTCATAAAGTATTATTGAACAAATATAACTGAAATAGTTTGCGATTTTATAAACCTCTTTCGATTACTAAGTGGTAGCTTTTATTCATGAATTTTATATTCCACTTCTGGTTTTATTTAAGTATCAGAGTTGTGTGAGGTTTACATAATTACCTAATACTAGCAACAGTCATACAAATTCAGAATAACTTTGTATTGGAATCTCATAAAATGTATCTTTTTATTGCTCTGTATCCTACTGCTTTTTAGAGGAATGAATAATTATCAGATCTCTTGTTTACAGTATTCAAAAATTACATGTCATTTTACAAGACTGGTTCTAAAAGGTGTTTTATTTTATTTAGTAGGTATGTAGTACTAGCGGCGATCCCTTGCAATTTCGTCCCGTCGTCGTAAACAATCTTGAAATTCCTTTTTAAATAATTTTAAAATAAACATTTTGAAATAATTTCTTTTAAAATAAGATAAACACAAATTCACCAACTGCATGGTTAATTCATCGCTTAGCACTGAGATCTTTTAAAATGAAAAAGTAAATAAATTTTATTCACTGATATTATATAAAACTTTATGAAAATATTGTTTACCTACGTTATTCGAATAGCAAAGAAAAACTGCCTAGCATAGCATAATGTGTGAAGGTGCCTTCTGACTATGGGATGTAAATATTTATATCCCCCTGTCTTTCACTATGGTTCACAATTAGTATATTATATTTTCTTCATATTTACCTGTCTACCGCCACGGTGGGGAAGAGCGTGCGGGGAGACGAAAATATGTCTTTCTTGATTGAAGTTGGAAGGTGCCTATTCACTTAGAAATATGCAGTGTGTCCCTGGTGATTTTTAATATATATATATGTATATATATGTATATACAGGGTGAAATTTTAATTAGTGACCAAATTTTAAGTGAGGACTCCACTACCTAACTAGCTACCAAAATTTGAAGTTGTCAATTGTTGGCGTCACCTCAAAGGTAGATGGAACAATAACGGGATGGAATAATAACCAGGGACACACTGTATATAAAATACCGAGATATGATCGATATCGACGACCTCCGTGGTGTAGTGGCTAAGCACGCTGGGTCTCAACGCGTTGCCGCTCCGAGGTCCCGGGTTCGATTCCCGATCGGTTCAATGTAAAAATCAGAACCTTCTACATTGTCTTGGGTCTGTCTGGATGTTGTGGTATCACCGGTGTTTCTAATTTCCATAACACAAGTGCATTAGCTTTTTTTTGGGGTGAGCAGTGTATGTGATCGGTGTCCAATATTTATTTATTATTTGTTATTATGGCTCACCATATCTTACAATGGATCCCTTTTCACCGAGAAATATAATATTGTATATCCCTAGCTAGCTATAAGATGTTTTGATGTGATTCGAGAAAGATATAATATTCCGCGACCCGCAACGCCCTTCCGCCTCGACAGTGAACTATCTAAAGTCTGTTTTTCTTTGCTAGCCAAATAATGTAAACAATCTTTTTACAACTTTTTCAATAATACCAGTGAATTAAATTCATTAACTATTTGATTTAAAAAGATCTCAGTGATAAATGCTAAATTATCTATGTAGTTGGTATGTTATGCGTTTATTTTATTTTAAAATGAATTATTTCGTTAAAAAGGAGTGTCAAGATTGTTTACAAAATTCGACAAGCAAAAAGGAACAGACTTTAATACAAAACTGAGAAAATAATATCCCATAATGTAAACGGGTGAAAGATATACCTCGGGATTTAAAATGTATCATTTTAAGGGTGTTTGGCGGAAAGATGTTCTTAGGTAGATATTTCTGGGTCCGATAGAGGACACGGACAGCTATGCTATGCAATCATTAAGTCTCAGAAATACCAATTAATACCAACATCGTTCCGCCAAACATCTTGTATATGCCATAATGTAAACAGGTGTAAAATATATCTTGAGATTTAAGATATTATCATAATTTAATACATACACGTAGTAGTACGGGAAGGAATAAAATCCTATTTTACTGATACTTTTCGCGATTCAATGAATATGTTTCGTACACTTTACAGAGTTCTTCGTCCGGGGTAGACTAATTTAATTAGTCTTCCTAATTCTAATTAAGTTGTTATTTACCTACACAGATTTGAAAAAATAAACAACCGACACATAATAATAATAGTCCCCCTAGCCGATTTCGACTACGGTGGCCAGTCACAACGACTAGCCGACTGCGCGGGACATATTATAGTGCACAAGTGTGTGCGCAAACACAGGTGCACTCTCTATTCCTTTCACCGAGAGTGAAAGGAATAGATGCCCGATGGGACAGCAATCTGACACGACCGGAGAGAGATCAGGCGCAGGACCAACGCCTTTACGTGCTTTTCCGAGGCACGGGGGTGAAACACCGTCAACTTCCAAACTCCGGGCTACCCTAAGAATTTCTGAACAGAAAAACTCAGGTTTATTATTTTGGCCTGACATGGCATAATAATATTAATTAACGTTCCTATCCACGCAAAAAGTCGTCGTCGTTACACAGCTAACTGTGTCTTGTGATCTTGCAGTGAGAGGTTGTAGGTGAGGAGGAGTACCTTGCTTGGTTTTCCGCTCTGAGTACCACTGAGTACTAAATTTTTCCGATATTTTCATACTCTGTGCAAAATTCTGAAAATTTCTTAAAAGTCTTCTTCTTTATTGAAGTGAAAACTTCTTTAGCGGCGTTGAGCACTTTTGTGGGATGGGGGAAAAATGTGAAACTCGCGTCAGGACACGTAGGCTGATCGAAAAACCGTAAGACGGTTGGCGAAATTATGGATGTAAGTTGATTTTTCTGAGAGATAAACTTTTTAATGTAATTTAATATAATATAAATTGTAATGTTTGTGTACGATAGCGCAATAAATAAATATTGTATTCTATAAAAATATTATATTATTATTATTATTGTATTGTTATTATTATTATTGTATTCTATCACAAAAATGATAGTACTTTTATATTGATAATAACTATTCGAAAAAAATAAAAATGCACAACGTTGATATTCAAGTTTTCACTTCTGCCGGCACCATCTTACTAATCTGTGGCCGGCACTCCCGGAGTGCTTTCACAGTTTTTTTTTAAAGGCGGCGAATCATTTAAAATCCTTGCGCCGTACTGAATTCCGCCAATGACACGTTTGAGGCTTTACACAGACGAAAAATGCATATGAAACGAAATGTATAAATAAAAAATACGTCATCTAAGCATATTTTAACGAAAAACGAAAAGACAACTGTTATTCTACAAAACGTAAAGCTTCAATTTTTTTAATAAATAACAATGAAAAAGAAAAGGGGTGAGGGTGGGGTGTGGATGCACCTATGGATGTTTCGATACCATCAAAGTATCGATACCTACTCATTTCGATAGTACTCAAATCTTCTTTCGATACTACTCAAACAAATACTCCTAAAGTATCGATACTTACTTATATCGATACTTTACGAAAAACTATTATATATTTTTTATTTTGAGGATGCTCACAATGAACGTTGAAGGACAATATTTTTAAAAAAAATGAGAAAAAAAATAATCTACTTATTTAAAATGTTTTGCGTCACATGCTTACTTTAAACATTAAAACTCTTGAGCATTAAGATGTGCTATCTCCATATGATGTTTCCCAAAATCGTATGCAGGTGTTGCAGTAGACGGGACATCATGTTCTGACTTACTCAGGGCTACTTAGTTGTCTTAGGTTTTTTTTAAAGATGATATACTGATTCGATTTGATACCAAGTACTTTTGTTTCGATACCGAGTAGGTATCGCAAGATTGATGCGATGCTATTTTTACTTGGTATCGAATCAAAAGTATCGAATACCTACTCGTATTTACTTGTATCGGAATGTCCCTAGATGCACCATCATATTGTGATCATTTTTTAGTAAGTCTGCGGCAAGTCAAAAGTGTTTCAGAGAGGAGTTTTGCGGGGGAAACAAAAAGGGAGGATCCTATTTCTTCATTTAAGAAATTGTTTTTTTCGGGTCAATTATTTTTATTTATTTATTTAAACTTTATTGCACTGTAAAATGTACAATTGGCGGACTTAATGCCTAATGGCATTCTCTACTAGTCAACCATTTGGTAATTCAGAGAGTTTAATCAGTGGCGGAATATTATTAATAGGTGAGAGGAGTGGTACAAACAAAAAAAGAAGTAAAATACACTAACATAAACATACATACTAATATTACACAAATATATAATAGGATACAATACATAAGCAAAAGACTAATAAACATACATAGAATCATTTGTTTGTGTGGTGGAATTTTAATGTTAATTTGTGCTTTCGAAGAGAACAATGAAGTTAAAGGGAAGCTAGCTCTAATCGCGCCATCTTACCCGGATCGCTGTTCCTGCGCTTAGCTTCCTTGTTGAGCATTGATATGCGGATCACCTCGCATTTCAATGAGCTAGTTTAGTGTTAGGTTTACTTTTAAGTGTTAAAAAATAGACATTCAATGAAGAATTGTCTGTATGGCGTGCAGCTTAGGACCGTAAACTTGTATAAAAAAAAGGATGTCACAGATGCAGAATTCCTGTCAGTAAATTGGAAAGCTCTTCTACCATTAGGACCTAATACAGTTTGAGTTGTATTTTCTTATATGCTGACTGACTCTGTGCAGGCAAGGGTATTAAACCATTACATATTTAGTTTTTTTTTCAATAACAACCGGCTTAGACTTGTATGACTTTTACGCAAGTGTCATTGATAAAGGTATTTTAATTGGCCTCAGTTCTGATCATAGAGGTCAAAAGGTTTTATTTGAATACAATCATACCGCAAGTTTACCTGTGGAAACTATGTATAGGCCTGTCACAGAAAATAGGTTAGATAGATTTAGGGATACAATTAAGGATACACTATATTCAGTGAAACAAAATACTAATGATAGTGTAGATAAACAATATGATGACCTCTTTAACTTAATTAAAAACGATTTTAATGAAATTTTTCCCATAAAAAAGACTAAATCAAATAAGGTCAAATGTCAATTTAATAATTGGGCCACGCCAGGAATTCATAAAAGTAGGATTAAATTATATGAATTATATAGTCTACGAGAAAACTCTCAAGACCAAAACTTTATTGAATACGTTAGAAATTATTCAAAAATATTTAAAAAAGTTTGTGCTATAGCAAAATCCCATCATCTTCGTAGAATAGTCTCTAGCTCCAAAAATAAAGCAAAAGCTACATGGAGCATCATAAATAAAGAAACTTGTAAAAATAAATTGAGAGATGGTAAATTTGCATTAAAAATAAATGATAAAACAATAAATTCAAATTTAGAGGTTGCAACTGCTTTTGAATCGTTTTTTTCACATATTGCACTAACAACAACGAAAGAACTTGCTTCTTCTTCAGTAATAGCCGAATATATTCTAAAAGTAAATGTCAGTGAATGTAATTCTCAACTGCACTTTAGGCATGTAGGACCTGAAGTAATAATAAAAACATTTTTAGAGTTGAATATGAAAAAAACGGAGGATCTGTGGGGACTATCTGTGCATATTATTAAGTCAATTATTAACATAATAGCCCCTCAACTAGCATTAATTTTTAACAAGTGTATTGATGAAGGCCAGTTTCCTTGTTTAATGAAGATTAGTAAAATAATACCGCTTTTCAAAGCGGGTGACAAAAGTGACCCCTCAAACTTCCGGCCAATATCGATTCTGCCAGTCTTGAGTAAAATATATGAAAAGATTATATTCAATCAAATTTTAGCACACTTTTCATCGAACAAGTTATTGCATAACAAACAATTCGGTTTTACTAAAGGAAGAAGCACCACGGATGCAGGAGTTGCTCTTTTAACACATGTATTTGATGCCTATGATAATAGGCATGATGCTTTAGGGATTTTCTGTGATCTATCGAAAGCGTTTGATTGTGTGGATCATGAAACATTACTTAAAAAAATATGTCACTATGGGGCATCATTGAACTCATTAAACTTAATTAATTCATATCTCTCAGGTAGAATGCAAAAAGTATGTATAAACGGAACTGAGTCTTCTGGAGCACCTCTAACAATGGGTGTGCCCCAGGGATCTATATTAGGACCTCTTTTATTTTTAATATATATAAATGACCTCCCGCATTTTGTAGGGAATCTTTGTGATATAGTATTGTTTGCTGATGATACTTCACTTATATTTAAAATTCCAAGAGGTGAAGGAAATTTTGACGATGTAAATAATACTCTCTCACAAGTATTACATTGGTTTACTATTAACAATCTCCTTCTTAATGGAAGTAAAACTAAATGTGTAAAGTTTACGATGCCTAATGTCCGACAGGCATCAACTCAGGTTAAGATAAAAGACAAACCGCTTGATACTATTGATTCCACAACATTCTTGGGAATCACATTAGACTCCAAACTACAATGGGGTCCTCATATAGAGGCCTTGTCAGGGAAACTAAGCTCAGCTGCTTTTGCTGTAAGGAAGATTAGACGTTTGACTGATGTAGAAACAGCTAGGTTAGTTTATTTTAGTTATTTCCATAGCTTGATGTCCTACGGTATTTTACTGTGGGGCGCGGCTGCTGATGTAGAAACAATCTTTGTGTTACAAAAAAGAGCCGTGCGAGCTATTTATAATCTTAAACCTCAAGATTCCTTACGAGAGGTGTTTAAAGAAATTAGAATATTAACTCTAGCCTCACAGTATATTTACGAAAATTTAATGTATGTAAGGAAAAATTTACATTCATTCACGAAAAATAGTGACATACACAAACATAATACTAGGAATAAGGATAAGCTTGCTATTCCACAATTTAGGCTTCGAAAGGTTGGTAATTCTTTCATGGGGAAAGGTATAAAATTTTTCAATAAACTACCAGAACACATTGTAAACTTACCGGTTAATAAATTAAAAACTGTTATTAAAGAAACCCTTATGACGAAAGGGTATTATAAAGTAGATGATTATTTAAATGATAATAATGTATGGACTTGCATGATCTCTACAAACATTGTAAACCTTTTGAAAAGAGGCATTGACAATAGTGACTGAGTTTCTTGCGCAGCTTCTTCTCAGCACTAGCCCACAATTGTCCCGAAGCTGTGGTAGGGTTTATATTGGGACGTGTAAAAGTGCCCCCAGTGGGCCTATTTGCATAAATAAATGACTTTTATGACTTTTTATTAATGTTTGTGTTTGTGTGCAAAATTAAAAAAAAACTGACGATACAGAATAGCGTTTCGTTGTAATTTATTGAAAGAACGCCGGTTATGATTGAGGAATAAA
The DNA here is from genome assembly GCA_963924145.1 of Pyrausta purpuralis. Lineage (NCBI taxonomy): Eukaryota > Metazoa > Arthropoda > Insecta > Lepidoptera > Crambidae > Pyrausta > Pyrausta purpuralis. Next base: position 1,030,574 of record OZ001648.1, on the reverse strand, counting down.
TTTTATAAAGAGGTAATCGGTGTTTTTGTTTTATTGAATTAAGGTACACTTACAGATACAGATTACAGTCAGACATGCATAGCTTACATTGATAAAACAGTAAGAAACTAGACGGCAACCTAAAATTAGTGTACACAACATTTTTTTTTTAACAAACAGATACATTTGAGGTAAAGTGACATAAAAGGTACAGACACAGAGTATGTATTTCACTACTTGAGACTACTACTGTGCGAGGCAGAGTATTCCTCGGCCCCCAAGATTTGTGAAATTTTTCTTTCCAGCTGTTGGACACATCTACATCCCAGCCACTGCGATTCAGCTCATTGGAAGTCCGACACATTCTAGTTATAGGACTATATAAGGATATATTGATTTTGTACACATTTACGGCAAAGACATAAGGTAAACGGCTTCGGTATTGTGTATTTATGTAAACAGAATGGTGGGGGTGGAAATCTGACGACTCGATCGAATAATGGATTATTTTGTGTAAGCACAGTAAATCATAACGCTTACGACGAGTATATAGAGGGGTCATTTTGAATTCAGTCAGCCTCTCGTAGTAACCCTGCAGAGATCGACTCAGATTATGTTTGCGGCAAAGGAGCTTAGTAATTTTTTTGGACTTTTTCTATGTTATTTATGCAAATATTATAAAAAGAGCTCTAGACTGGACAGCAATATTCCAATATACCTACTTCTAACAAAGCTATAGAAGAGAAACAGTGAGCATCACCACAAGAGGTTTCCCAGATACTGCCAGGTTGCAACCTACAACAACATGGCAGCGATATGCAACTTCAAGAACTGCTTCCTAAACAAATTAAAAAAACGCGTTCTACGGTTACTTTGTTCTCTAGATTACACACAAACTGAATATCTGATCTGCAATAGCTAACCCAACATACTTATTATCTTTTTCTCTCTCTCGCACACACACATACACACACACACACACACACACACACACACACACACACACACACACACACACACACAGCACACACAACACAAACAGCTAAAACCATACACACCATTCACTGAACCCCCCCCCCCTCTAACTTTTGAACTAAACTAGAAAAAATAAAATAGGACAATGTATTGCTTAACTAACAAACACTTTAAATCAACTTTAGGTTGAACGAGATCGAACTAGTACTTTTTGAGATATAGCACATTTTCAACAACCGCAAATATAACTTTGTCTTGCAAACAAATACTATGAAAATCAAACTTAAATTTGCTGCCAACATGCCTTAATTTAGTTTAAGTTGGCACGAAACCCTCACAACGCGAGTCCGACTCGCACTTAGCCGTTTTTTTTTATTAGTGTAGTGAGTGACCCCCTCCAAAATTTCAGGCTGCGACCGCGCCTGATAGGCGTTCTATGAGATCGTTTATAAGCAAGACAAACAGCAGTGGACCGAAGTGAGAGCCCTGTGGAACTCCCGAGGAAACCGGTACAGGGTATGAGGAGAAGCCCTTTACTGTGACGAGTTGACTTGGGTTATTTAGGTAGGAGGTGATCCACCGGAGTAAGCACCCGTGTATGCCATAGTGCGCAAGTTTTCAACATAGCAGAGTGTGGTCGACCTTGTCAAAGGCTTTACTGTGACAGAGGTAATTTTTAAATACAAGTAGGTTACTAAGGGTGGACTTTTTTCTGACAAAACCGTGTTGTTTGTCTGAGATGAAGCGATTCAAGTGGCTGTAGAAAGTACCATACACCATAGACTTAAACAATTTTGTAACGCATGAGAGGATACTTATAGGACGATAGTTGTCACATGATATATTTTTTCCAGATTTCAAAGTGGGTATTATACACCGTGCTTTTTTAACCGTCTTAAAGCCGAAGGCCACTTAAAGTATCCAATAACTACTTGCTATTCGTAAAATAAAACTTGGTTATTATTAAGATTTCAAAAACTAAGACATTAAAAAAGGTTATTAGCACAATTCAGTACAAAACATCCTGTAACGAGCACGCCGCGCGGGTCATTCACTCGGTTGTCTCACACTACTGACCTAGTTTTACGAGAGGGTAGTGGGCGTGGCCGTCAAAGGATTGCGCTAGCGCATTATTGGGTGAAGGTCCACGTTGACTATCTTAGATTGGCTAACGGTTCGGCACGCGTGGGACGGCAAGGTCAAGGAATGCATTGTTGAAAACGTAAACATTATATCCAGGATGATACATTACTATCTTGAATTATTTAGATATTTTTACACTTAAATTATATGGAGTATAAAAAAGGATAACTCATGTCCTAGAGGTTTATTAAGATGGTTACATAACGTGGCTTTCGGCTCTAAGACGGTTAAAAAAGCACGGTGTATGTGCCGACTTCTAGCGAGTGGGGAAAACTCCAGAAGATATGGATTTGTTAAAAAATATGGCAAATGGTAATGATAATGGTTCTCTGCATTTCTTTATTAACCTAGGTGGCAAATTATCTGGGCCAGGACCTTTGCGTGTGTCTAATTGTTTTGCTTTGAAAATAATGTCCTGCTGACTTATTGTTAAGCCATATCAAGAGAAGTTGCATACGCTGGGTAAGTTAAGTGATGTAACTGATTGGGTGGAAGAAGGTGTCTCGAATACAGAACTGAAGTACTCAGAAAAGTTCGCACACACCCTGGCCATCAGAGGATGATTTGTCCTTACAACACATAGTGTGAGGTATGGTCACTCTTCCCTTCTTCTTATCATTGATGAATCGCCAAAATGTTTTTGGATCCTCAGCATTGACTCCTCTACGGAGCTCGGAGGCCAGAAATGCACTATGACATTTTATTATAAGGGACTTGCATCTGGCTCGAAGTAAAGAAAAAGTGTCATAGTCACGGGGGTTGGAGAATTTTTTAAACCGCTTTTGGAACTTATTTTTTCCTTGATGCAACGAATGAGAGACTCGCTGTACCAGAGTGGATATTTGTGGCAGCTTTTTCTTATTAAAGTAATCGTAATTAGACTTATGAAAATTGTATCGTTTATTGTTGTAGGGTTTTAATGTTTTGTTAGATCCGAGGTGAAGTTAAAATAAATAGGAAACTTAATAAAACTGAATGGATAACAAAAGGTATAAAAAAATGCTGTAAGACAAAAAGACGATTATTTAGAACATATCAGCTTGCAAACAAAGATGATAAAGCTTTACGGAGTCACGAATTCAAAATATACGCTAAAACCCTAAAAAGATGTATTCTTGGTCACCAGAGACAAAGCAATTTAAGGTATGTCATGAATTCCAAAAATAAGTCAAGTGCTGTTTGGAAAATAATAAATTCTAAAGTATCTGATACAACAACAACAACCCCTTCTACAACAGAATTTGACGAGGTTCACTATAATGGCTCAACGGTTTTGCGACCAACTGAAATAGCTAACATATTTAATAAACATTTTATAGAAACTACCAATATAACCCTCGAAAATAATACTAATAGCCCTAGCAAACCTACCCTTAATTATTGCCTTTCTAGTATGTTTTTCAATCCCACTACTCCTGACGAAATTCTTAAAATAATAATGAGACTTAAAAACTGTAACTCAGTTGGATATGACGATATTTCCACTAAGATAATTAAATTGGTAGCACAACCCATAGCCGAAGTTTTAAGTCATGTAGTGAACTTATCTCTCTCTGAAGGAGTATTTCCACAAGCATTAAAAATATCAGTAATTAAGCCTCTTTTTAAATCAGGAGATAAAAAAAATACAAACAACTATAGACCAATTGCCTTGATACCAGTCTTTTCTAAGGTTTTTGAAAAAGTTGTACACATCCGTCTTACTAACTTTGTAAATAAAATGAATATTATTAAAAAGGAGCAAAACGGATTTCGGCAGAATCATAACACCACTCTGGCCAATTACACCCTGGTCCAAGATGTAATAGGAAGCCTTGATTCGAAAACGCCAGTATTTGCATTATCTTTGGACATGAGCAAAGCATTCGATTTTGTGAAACATGGTCGACTCATTGAAAAATTAGATTATTGTGGAATAAGAGGATCAGTAAAAAATTGGTTTATTAGCTATTTTCATAATCAGTCACAATGTGTAGTTATAAATAAATTAGAAAAAAAGGGCAAAAAATTTAAAAAGATAGAATATAGGTCAAATTTCAAAGACAACAACTACGGTGTGCCACAAGGCAGCATTTTAGGACCAATATTGTTTTTACTCTACATAAATGACCTCCCCAACGTAACAAAACACAAATCAGTACTTTTTGCTGACGACACAACATTTATTATAAAAGCAAAAAGTAAAGAAAATCTAGAACACGAATTAAACATGACCATAACAGCAGCAATAAAATGGTTAAAAGAAAACAATTTGAGGATAAATTTAGATAAGACCAAAATTATACAATTTCATACGTATCAATCTCCCAAAATAGATATCAATATTAATTATGAAGGAGAACTTATTCAGACTGTGAATACCATCAAATTCTTAGGCATAATTTTAGATGCAAACTGTACCTGGAAACCTCACATAGAAAATGTTTGTAGCAGACTCAGCCGATTTGTATTTGTCCTTCGTCGGCTGCGAGAAACAGTGTCCTTCGAAGTAGCAATGCAAGCATATTATGCGTATGTTGTTTCAGTTCTACAGTATGGCCTTATTATCTGGGGGAATTCTGTAGATATCAATATTGTTTTTAAAATCCAAAAAAAATGCATTCGTGCAATGTGTGGTGCTGACTGGTCAGATTCTTGCAGGCCCCTATTTAAAAAATTTAAAATACTTACACTTACCGGTCTTTATATTAAACAAATAAATATTTTTGTGAAACAACATCCAAACTTTTTTCTGACCAGGCCAATTTTAACTGATATAACACTCCGTAAACGACCCGAAAACCTATTGCAACTTCCATCTGGTAGATTATCTTTATTCAAAAACAACGCATATGCAATGGCTATAAAAGTGTTTAATGCATTGCCTGATGATCTTAGAAAGCTTTCGGGTACAACTTTTAAGAACAAATTGCACTCGTGGCTAACAGAACGCACTTTTTACTCTTTAAATGAATATTTTACTTGCGAGGCCATTTAAATATTGTATACATAAACACATGTATTTATTTAGTTCTTACAGATATTCAGTGTAGGTACGATGTAATTTTTTAATTTTATTAAGATTAGTGCAATAATTAAGTTTAGTGTTGTAGTAGGTATACAGTTCCTTAAATATTAGTAATTTGATAGTTTTGTATTAATTTACTATTAAATATTTAAATAATAATTTTGATTTGTAAATATTTGCACGCTACATAGAGCATATTTTGGCGAAGTTTTTTTTTTTTTACATTTAAGAAGATCTGAATGTACTACCCAAATATAAGCAAATAAATTTTTGAGTTTGAGTTTGAGTTTGAGGTTCTCTTTGACAGCAATTGAAGATCCAGGTAAAGTAGAGAGGACTAAATCAAGAATTCTGTTATTATGATTGGGAATACCATTGAGTTGAGTTATATTGCAAACGTTTATAGTTTCCGTGAGGGTATAAAACCACTGTTCTCCCCTCCATTCTCCCAGGTTATCTCAGGAGTGTTAAAATCACCTAACAGCAAAAAATTATTACCAAAAGTTGAGTTGAGTATGACATCTTGGGTGTTATGGTGAAAAGTAGTTATGTCTTTGAGCCATAAATCAGGTGGTAAGTAACAAAGACATATGTGTAAAGCAGATCCTCCAGAGTTACTAGGCAAAACTGTGAGCCAAGGATCCTCAACCTCACACTCCCACAATGTCCGACGGATGGTGCCAATATGACTTTTGACCGCTATTAGAATACCACCTCCACTGTCTTTCTTAGAACACGACGATTCACGATCCCTTCTGTATACATTATGACGGCTGACTATGAAGTCACCGTCATATACACCATAATTATTAGATAAGACGTTTAAATAAATATCCTACATTTTGTTCCTTAGCCTGCACAAAATCAGCGGTTCAGCACTAAAAGAAAAATTAAAAGACGTTAGCGGTACCACAGGTTGCAGCCTAAAACTTTTTGTAGTTATAAACGCTCCGAGAGCTTCCCAATCTACCTATATTATCTTCTTCTTCTCCTTTTTCTTTTGTGGCGACGAACTTATGTTTACCAGCTGCTTGGTATACCGTTCCGCCAAAGACACGTGTGCAATATAGTATTTCTTACTGACTGGTCAAGTTTCAAATCTCAACTCGTACTAATCTGTGCTGTCATATATTATCTATGATGATTGCTGACTGAACTAGGACATACTCTTACTAATCTGTGACTAGTAGTTGTGTTCTGTGGACTGAACGATTTATATTGTTTTTGCATTTTATTTCTCTTGCTTTCTAATACTCTATTGCCAACGATTATTTAGTGGGGACTAAAAGTTACTTTAAACTGTATAATTAATTCAGTTTCAGTAATTTAAATTTTCCAACCCCAGGATTCAATTTCTTAATCCGGCGCGGCGCTAAATTTTTTAGGTTATTTTGCTGTGAACATGAGTAGTTCAGGTAATCGGGGTCGTAGTAAGTGGTACCGTAGTGATCGGGGGGGACATAGGAGAGGGTTTGGGGGAAACTGGGGCTCGTGGCCGAGAGCCGGCTCAAACAGAGGTTCTTACGGTGGCCGGGGTGCATACCGCGATGGCCCTGGCAATAGAAATAATCAGCAGTGGAGGAAGCGAGAGACGCCGGGGAAGAGGTTGACCGAAGACGCAATTGGCGTGACAAAGTACGTTAATGATCATGAAGGATTCACTGGAATCATTAAAGCGAGGTGAGCAAAATGCATGTATTGAGAAGAATGAGTTACTGGGTTAAATGAATTTTTATTTTCCAAGTTTGTGTTCACTGCTTTACTGTACTAGAGAAAGTTCGTATGGATACACTCTGACCTTACTTGCCTTGAAGTAGTTTGTAGGACCTGTGTGAAGCTGTGTTTACGTTTCCAAGATTGGTCTGCCATGGCCCAGTAATTTTCTAATTGGCTTTCATGACCCACTGAAAACTTTTAAACCCGTTGGTTCCATAAAAGTTAAATAATATCATGGCTTATGAATATTCACAATGTGTAGATATTTTTTTAAAACAAGGCAGGAATGTTTTAACCCTGTATTTTATTTGATGGCCAGTGGTACCAGGCCAATGGGAAACGCTGATCCAAGATTTGCTTTTTATTGATGTAATTTATGAAGATAAATATATCTGTAAAAACAGTATAAGGCCAATCATGTAATACAAACTTGAGGTTTTTGCCCTGCAGTGGGTAGAGTATATTTTTATAATTAACATCCTTATATTATTTACCAGATATTCTGACTTCCAAGTATCGGAAATAAATGAGAAGGGTGAAGTGGCAAAGTTGACTGATTTAAAACCACCGGAGCCTCCAGCAGAAGAAACAGTTGATGAGGATGAAGACCTGCTTTTTTCTAAATATAACCTAGAGATACTGCCGATGGAGACATGGGACAGTATTAACAAACTCATAGTTTCCAAAGATGCTAGTTCAGATAATGTTGAAGTGGTAAGTGTAAGTGAATTGGCTTTTACCTAATAACAGACATACAGGTTGTTGTTTTGGTCAGTGACATCCAACTCAGGGTTCCAAGTTAATATTAGCTTTGCTTATTCTAAAAAAACGAATGAAGAAACTCACACCCTTGCGTGTAGCTTGCTCTTATCTACAAAATACTACACCATAGCTAGTAAGCTACAAAGAGGCGACCAGGTCTTGGTAGTTTTGTCTCGCTCCCTAGTATCGCAATAATAAATTGTTTTTTTCTTTCAATTTTTTTTTTAACTTTTGTTTTGACATCAGTATCTTTTGTGCCACCACCCCTGTGTCAAAAAACATCCTGTATAAATATACCTTACCTTCCTGGGAATGGCTTTTACCCAAAGCGGATCACTTATAAAGTTATAATGCAATGAAGGAATTAACTAATAACCCATAAAAAATCTTAGTTATTACTTATCAATCAGTTTATTTTTTTAGATTGATGCTACAAATATGTCAAAGGAGCAGAGAACTAAAATTCATGATGCAGTCAAAAAGGCATTTGGGGATGCTATAGTTGGCAGCACTGTCAATGTTGGAGATCAAAAAATGCTGAGATTTCAGAAGTACAGAAAAGGAGGTACAGGAAATAAAATAAATCTTTACTTAATATTATAAAGCTAAAGTTTTGTTTGACTGTGCTCATCTCAGGAACTATTCTATTGTTGGATAGCTTATTTATTGAGCTAGGTCAGGTCAGTGGTACTCAACCTTTTTTTATTCAGGGCAGCAAAGACATATTACAGGTGATGATCCGGACTGCAACACGAATTCTGTTACACAAATTTAAAAAAACAAAACTAAAATTATCTAGATTTTGGCATCTTCATGAAAATTTTGGTCCCATAGATCAAAAATTTTGGGTTATGTTACAACATTATTTTGCATGTTGTAGAGAAAAGTTTAAAATCTGTAACAATCTCAATCTTTTTGGAATTGCAAATGTATAATTATGGTGTTTTTTTTTACTTATAGTTCGCATAGACAACAGAGTGAAGTGGATTTGGCCAGGAGAATATGTGTACTTTATAGTATACAAGGAGAACTGTGACACAATGGAAGCTGCTGCACGGATTGCTGAGAGATTAAGATTGAAGTGAGTAGATCAGTTAATTAAGTCTTTAAGTTCAAGGTAGCTCTACTTTCTAAAAGGAAAATGTAAAATAGTATATTTTCCTCGTAACTGCCTCATAGATTCACTAAGATAAAATAAGAAACCAAAATTTGCGCACGGGTGGGACTTGAACCAGGACTTTCTGGCTAACTGTTTGGCCCAGTTAGCCACTGGCCCCCTGTTGCATAAACAGACAGGTAGATGGCGCTAAACGTCACGCATAATGACGTGTCCGTAAGAGACCACAAATTTCTCAGGGTCCGACAGACAGCACGGTAGCTCAATTGGTAGAGTGTGTGGCCTGGTTAGCCAGAAAGTGCTGGTTCAAGTCCCGCCCGTGCGCAAATTTTTGGTTTCTTATTTCATCTTAATGAATATAAAACATGACACTGTGAGTGTTAAAAACATTCTATGCCTCATAGATTTTAATTTATTTTTTTCTTGCCAACACATCGTGGGAACTTGCAACTATGCTCAGCTGAGCGAGGCAAGCCTTGAGGTTAAATTAATGATGAATAGATTAGGTCTAAAACCAAATTCATGGCCAACGCCGCAAAACGGGACATAGTGGTGAGCGGGCAGAAAATGGAGTATGTCAACGAGTATATTTACTTGGGCCAGATAGTCTCGATATCGAATCGGAAATGAGGAGATACGTAGAAGAACTATTGTAACGGACATAGCCTTGAGAATCAATAAGCTCAAGTGGCAATGTGCAGGGCATATATGGCGAAGCGATGGCTGTTGGGGCAGACAAGTTCTAATTTGGAGACCCTTCGACCAAAGAGCAGCAGGACGTCCACCGACAAGATGGAGAGACGTATCCAGACCGCTAGTGATCTTCGCTGTGGAAAGCCGTGGCGGAGGCCTATGTTCAGCAGTGAACGTCTTATGGCTGATAATGATGACGATGATGACACACAATTAATCGGACGACGTATCGATAACGCCTGGAAGAGCTTTTGGTCCATGAGTGTATATGATGGGAGACCTTCCAATGTCGTTCAAACGCAAACTCGTCGACACTTGCATTCTGACCGTTCTCACTTACGGATTGCAGACGTGGTAACTGACTGAAAAGTGAAAAGTCTGAACTCATAGTTAGCCAAAGACGCATGGAAAAAATAAGATCCGTAATACCACAATACGCTTCATGACGTCTAAAACAGTGTTATAGTTAAAACAGGTTTATTAGACTGTTTGCCTTATTTTGAATAAGGGTTTTTTTTAGCATATCTGCGATCAGTCCTTCGACTATAAGCGGATGGGTTGCAGTGGAATTGATTATTAAGTGTACTCTCCAGTGAGGGTACTCCCTCTATGTAATTACTGGTTTCTCCAGCGCAGCTTTAATATGTCGTGCCGTTTGAGGCGATTCTCGTAGCTCTGCTGCAACAGCTGGGTAGCTAGTTCGTTCGGGTATACAGTTAGCCGGTTTTGGTAAGATGCAGCAGCGATCCGTATCTATAAGGGGATATGTGTGTAATGATCGATAAAATTTTATGAAAATACTTTTTTTTATCGGGACATTAAAAAATTTCAGTCTAAAACCATCGATGGTGGGGTACGCGGGCAGCAAGGATCGTCGCGCGATCACCTCTCAATGGTTCAGCCTCCGCAAAGTGGACCCTCGTCGTGTGGCTGAGTCCTGCGAAAGCCTCAAAGATATCAAAGTGGGCAACTTCTCGTTCAGCCACCAGAACCTTAAGCTCGGCATGTTGAAGGGAAACAAGTGAGTAGTTTATTTATTAAGGAAACCAACAGCTTTAAAATAAGTTGTACAAAGTAAGTAATAACAGGTTGTGAAGAAGGTGATTTTACAATAATATTTGTAAGGGAAAGCTGTGGCCTAATAATGCTATTGGTATTCCAGCATGTACAGTGACAGCACATCAGGTTACCCACTTTTGTTGCAAACTAGCCCTTATTACAACTGTATAAGATACTGCAGTGTATATCTTGACGTGCTGTTATCCGAACCAATGATGGATTTAAAAATTAAGTATTTAATTTGGCCTTGAATATCACTAATAGCAAAGCACATTTTATACTGATGATATAAGTAAAAACTACATTTATGCACCCACATGTAAGGTCTCTGGTGTCTAATCACTTTTTTGAATGAATCAAAGTCAAGTCTAATCACTTTTTCGCTTGCACTTGGTTAGGCAGCGAAGACCTCGAATGTGCGATTATTCTGCATACATACAGTCGTGGTCAACTAATTAGGGACACTATCACAAAAAGAGCAAGAGCTTCCTTCGACATCAATAAATGTTTCTAATCACGAAGCTTTGAAGTTTTATCATTATAAACAAGTTAAGGGATATTAATTTTAAATATTTAGTATCCAAAAAAAGAAAAAGCTACTTGCCGCCACAAGTTTTTCTACCTAAACTACACTGCTACTTTCTCATACTGATTAATGACTGGCCAACTAATCAGGGACAGGAGGAAATTTGACTATTAATTTAAAAATAACGAGAAAATGTTAAGTTTTAATAATACAAAAAGTAAGCAAACAAAATTTTAATAACAAAGAAAATAAAAAACATAGTTTTAATAACCAGTATGGTTGCCATTATTGGTAATCACCATTTGACAACGGCGAGGCATTGATGTAATTAAATTGTTGCATGTTTCTTTTGAAATATTATTCCACACCTCTGTAAATCTCTCGTAGAGCTGATTTTGAGTGCCGGTACGTTGAGCCGCAACTTCTTTTTTAACTTCGTACCACAAATGCTCGATTGGGTTTAAATCTGGGCTGTTTGCAGGCCAATCTAGTACCGTCACAAACTGCTGTGCCAGGAAATATTTCACTGATTGAGCTGTATGTTTTGGGTCATTATCGTGTTGGAACGTCCAGGTCACCGGTAAAACTTCTTCAGCATATGGTATCATATTTTCTTCTAAGATTTGCTTATACTGATACTGATCCAGTTTGCCTTCAATTTTTTTTACGGGCCCTACTCCATGTCCAGAAAAACAGCCCCAGACTTGAATAGTTCCGCCCCATGTTTTACTTGTTTCTTGGTGTATTTAGGATTCATTTCTGTTTTTATAGGACGTCGCACGTATTGTCGGCCATCTGATGAAATTAAATTTATCTTAGTTTCATCTGAAAATAATACATTTTTCCACTGAGCTGGAGTCCAATGTCCATACTTTCGAGCAAACGCCAGCCTTGCTTGTTTGTGTTCCTTCTTCAGCAACGGAACTTTTCGTGCAACTCGTCCAAAAAGCTTTGCTTCAACTAGACGCCTTCTAACGGTTCTTGCTGATACGCCGACATTCAGTTCAGGTCCAAAAACTTCAGCCTTAATAACTGCAGAACCTTTAAAGGGGTCTTTCTTGGCTAGAATGACCATCCTGCGGTCATCTTGTGGGGTAGTTTTTTTTGGCCTCTTCTTTCTAGGAACACTTTCAGTTGTATTGTGGGTTTTAAAATGGCTCACTGCATTGCATATCATATTTTTGGAACAGTTCAGATGATCAGCTATTTTCCTGTAAGGCCATCCACGTTGATAAAAATTAATTATCACTGTTCTCATTGTTGCGTCACAACTCTTGTTTCGACCCATATTTTAAAAATTACTGTTATTGTATTGTACGTACGAAACTAATGTTACGATTCAGAATGGCGCCAAAATCAATTTTACGCAGAAAAAAGTTTTTTATTTTTATTTTTATAAATTTAGAACACGGAAATTTTACTGTCCCTAATTAGGTGGCCAGGACGTAAATACCATAAATATCGATCCAAGTGATTTGATTGAAGTATTTATTAGTTTAGTCATGTATTATTTTTGTTTATTTTGTGTAATTTGGTAAGGTTTCATAATAGTGTAATAGGTAGAAGTATTAATATTAATGAGTAATACAGAGGTATGAATATTTAATATTGTTTAGTGTTTTATTTGTCCCTTATTAGTTGACCACGACTGTATATCAGGTATACATTGGACATTGACCAAACAGATGGCGTTAGAATTGTTTGAAACAAATCCAAAGAATAATAACTATTTCTGATACGCTGAGTATTTATTACTTTAATTCAGTTTGTCACACGTACATAACCTCTCGTTATATTCTTGATTTATTATCACCTTGCATGTTGTTTATTGCATTAAACAATTCCTTGTTTATCTTCGTCACTCATAAATTGTACTGAATACTTTGTGCCTCACAGCTTTGAAACTTCAAAATTTTATGCAAATCACAAAATACTTTATTACTGTTACGTTCCGGGTGGAATAAAAAGTTTCATTAAATACATAGGTAAAAGAGGGTTTTTTTAAAATTTGCTTTTAAAAAACCTCACTCAGGATCGTAAAATAAAAGCTCACAGTACATAATTAAAATTATCAATTGTTATGAAAATGTTACCAGGTAAAACTCAAACAACGATTTAATCGAAAGAGCATATAATTTTAGTCATCATTAATTATTGAACATGAAATTAGTTCAATTATGAAAAAAATATAATAATTTAGAAAAAAAACATAAATTTCCTTAGTAATAAAATAATGGTTACAACGAAAGTGACATAACTCGAATTTTGAGAAAAAATATAATTATTGATTATCTTTTAAACCATGAGAGTTTCCTTAACCCATATTGGCCTTTTCTGATAGATCATGACCTAACCTACGACCTAATCATCCATCTACGGATTTCGTTTCCACCACCACTGCTTACTTGTCATTCTGTATATGTAGTTTGTTGTGTGCTGCGTCGCGCTCCGCATCTTACGAATAAATGACCAATATCTGGAATCCAAAATTGTTACAAACTATTTCTCAAAATTTTACTTACCATTCAAACTTCTGGTTAGTAAAGTTAGCCTGTAACGTTCAACTGCTGGGCACAGGCCTTACCTCAATATGAGGTAGTTCGAGCCATACTCCACCACGCGGGCTCAGTGCGGGCTGGTGGAGGGGTGTTTGCAAGACAAGCGATGTTATCTAGCCGCCCATAAGACCTCTGATTAGGCTTAACGACTATTATTAACCAATATTAGCCCGGACCAACGGCTAAAGGGTGATTCACGCTACAAAGTGCCGGGGCCGGACCGTGCCGGATCCGGGATAAATTCTCATACACATTCCAACGCCGTGTCCTGTCCGGGTCTGGGCGGAGTACATTCAGGCATGTATCACTTCATACAAAATGTATACAATAATGTGTGACCGTGGCTCGACGCCGGCACAGTGTAGCGTGAATCAGCTTTTAACGTACCTTCCGAAGCACGGAGATGCTCATGATATACGACACTTATATGGTCGGAATGGTCACCCATCCAAATACGACAGCGCTGTACGTTGCTTCACTTCGGTATCACTACCAAAGCGCTGCCACCGCAGCGCTACGAGCAACTTCTGTTTATTGAAATATATACACATAATATATTGGACACCAATCACATGCAGCAATGTATGTGATTGGTGTCTGATCCCAAAGTAAGTAGCTAATCCACTTGTGTTATGAAAATCAGACACAACGGTGGTACCACGACACCCAGACCCGAGACAATATAGAAAATTTTGATTTCTATATTGGCCCGACCGGGAATCGAACCCGGGTCTTCGGAGCGGCGACGCCTTGAAACCAGCGTGCTTAGCCATTACACCACGAGGTTCAATTGAATTATATTTATGATGTTCGTTACTAACGACGCAGACGTGTTAAAGATTCCGCATCGCGCTGCGCAACGTGACCGCGGAGGACGCGTGCGTGGACGCGGCGTGTCGGCTGCTGCGAGAGCACGGCTTCATCAACTACTACGGGCTGCAGCGGTTCGGGACGCGCGCCGACCGGCCCACGTACGAGCTCGGCTTGAAACTGCTGCAGGGGAACTTTAAGGGGGTGAGCAAATATAAGATTGTTATACAAGCGAAGTTATCATTATCAGTCAAAGGATGTCCACTGCTGAACATAGGCCTCCTCCACGGCTTTCCACAGCGACCGATCACTAGCATCTGCATCCAGTTTGATCCTGCGATCTTTTTAAGGTCGTCTGTCCATCTTGTTGGTGGACGTCCTACGCTACGTCTTTGGTCGAAGGGTCTCCAATCTAGAACTTTCCTACCCCAACGGCCATCAGTTCTTCGCGCTATGCTCCCTGCCTATTGCCACTTGAGCTTACTGATTCTCAGGGCTATGTCCGTTACCTTAGTTCTCCTACGTGTCTCCTCATTTCTGATTCGATCCCGTAGAGAAACACCCAGCATAGCCCTCTCCATCGCTCGTTGTGTGATTTTGAGCTTCTTTATGAGGCCCATAGTTAGAGACCATGTTTTGGATCCGTATGTCATCACTGGTAACACACACTGGTTGAAGACTTTCGTCTTTAGACACTGAGGTAGATGAGATGAGATGACACTCTTGCGTAATTTCCCGAACGCTGCCGATACAAGCGAAGTAAACGACCCATTCACTGGCACTCGAACGGAGTGAAAAAGCCAATAATTTGAGAGTGAAATGGATGGTTTCACCCGAGTTAAACATTTTTTTTAAAAATTTGTATGGGTTCGCTCTTGACTCCAGCCCAAACCTAGTGCGACTAAGACGAAGTCGAAGGTGAAACGAGCTCGCCCAGAAGAAGCCTGTTCACTCGACATTGAAAAGATTCGGATTATAATCCCTAGGAAACACCGACGCGGGCAGCGAGTTCCGCTCCTTTGCCGTGCGCATTATAAATGTTGATGAGAAGCGCTTAGTTGGAAACAGCGGCTTATCGACAAGTTAAGGATGACATCCCGCGGTACGCCTAGAAAAAAGGGGGCTGGTGGGATGAGCTCATGGAGGTCCTTCGCACACTCACCAAAGTAAAGCCGTAAAATACCGTTAAGCTGGCAACCTTGCGGCGATGGGCTAAGCAATGGAGCTTATCATCCACAAGCTTGTCGTCACCTTTAATCTTTTGGCTCTGCATTCCACTGAGTCAAGTGCTTCAAGTTGGTACTTGTTTGATCCATCCCAGAGGTGACTGCAATACTCAATGCAGGACCGGACTTGTGCTTTGTAAAGGGTCAAAAGCTGTTCAGGCGTGACGTATCGCCTCACTCTGTTCAGGATGCCAAGTTTTTTAGCAGTAGTTTGTACTTTGTGCTCAATGTCAATCGAATCAAAAAAATCAAACCCCATACCCAGCAGCTTTAGATACTCGGTGACAACAACATGCGTACCCCGGAAAGTTTGAGTAGATATGTAGGGCAGGACTCCACTTTGCCGAAAACAGACATGCTTTTGTCTTTTTGGCGTTGAAGTCGACTCGATTGTCATCGCCCCACTGCGAGACACGGCTCAGGGTCATATTGGTCCCCTCGACCATGGTTCCCCTCAAAAGACGCACTTCATCCCCACTGGTTCCCGCGCCGTACAGGTATCTCTTTGAAACTGTTCTGTCGTCAGCATCTCCAACGATACCCGGCTGAAGCAGGTCGTTGATGTGAAGCAGAAAAAGAGTTGCAGAGAGAACTGACCCCTGAGGAACTCGGCTGGCTGTGAGGGGAAAAAACAACACCTATGTGGTTGAAGATGTCATGATGAGGTTTTATGTAGTTCAGCGAGAGATGAAAACTGAAGATTGTGTGCAAAATGGTAGTTGATTTACAGTACTAATACATCGAACACGATTAGAGAATAGCAGCACGAATACATGCAAACAGAGTACAAGAAGGCAGAAGATATCAACTAAATAAAATCCATTTTAAAAATATAGATCGAATTCTCCTAACAGATAGTAATAATTGACAAAATTTAAAAAGTAGACAGAGATCCCAAAATTAAAAAGTAAACTGACAATGTTTAAGAAAATACCGGCCAAGTGCGAGTCGGACTCGCACACTAAGGGTTCCGTGCCAACTTTAACTGACAGCAATTAAAACTTTGTTTTTATAGTACTTGTATGAATAATAACGTTATGTTTGCGGTTTTTGAAAATGTGCTCTATCTCAATAACAATCACTGAAAAATAATTACATTGCGAGCTCGCTCCCTCTCAGCGCGTCGTGTGGTGCCAATTCCTGAGAGAAGGTAAGCATGCGCGCTATGGCCACCCGAAGCGAACCGATCAAAGCGCGCGCGTCTCATTCTGTTGTAGCGACATTTATTTTATTTTTTACAGAAAAACCAGGGTTATTAAATATACTCTTCACCAGCCTCTATACAAAGATTCATGCATCTGAACCAGTTTTTAAAACACTTTTTCCAGTCCGCCGGAGAAAAATGCATCTTTATTTTGAATGTTGCGAGTATTTCCTTCATTCGTCGCAATTTTAAACCTCTTTTTAATGAGCGTAAGGTTTAATTTCATTACTACGGTCTTCTTAAAAGTGTTTCGGGAAGACTGGTGCCGCTCGCTGCCATGTAAATACTATCATGGTAGCCTGCTCGAACGCAGCCAGCGCATCTTCTGGCGACGAAAACTGTATCCCTTTGAGCTGATTATTTATTTTTGGAAATAAAAAGAAGTCACCATCACGGCTGGAAGTGTGAGGGTGACCCAGGAGTTTGACTGACGTAGTGTCTAGAAAGTCCCTCGTTTTGAGCGCGGGAGGTACAGACGCATTGTCGTGGTGGAGCAGTAGTCCGCGGAACCCACTGTTTGGTCGCTAGTTGCTCACAACAGAGAAAACTTCTGGTAAACATTTGGTGTATACCATTCGGCGTTGATGCCAGACTATTCATGCAACTCGCAATCAAAGAAGCGCACGCCCAATAGCCGTCTAGTAAGATTAATGGTACAGTGGAATATGTCCAGATCTCCACATAAAATTTTATTTTTCATTCCTCCTGTTCGGAAAATTGAACTTCCACGTGTAGGCAAGGCAACAAGGAATTTATTTATCTGTTATCGTCTGCTGTATTGTACTCTTTTTATGTTTTCGTTACTCTTTTTCCAATCGTGTCAGACTTTTTACTAGAGATGCGCCGAGTAGCACTTTTGCCGAGTACCGAGTACCGAGTTTTACTCGGTTCATTTTTTTTCCAACCGAGTACTCGTCTGAGTTACTCGGTTTAAAATCGAATTCCTGTTTTGGGTGTGTAAACAAGAACAAACAGGTTCTCACAAAATTTGCTTTCATTTATCCACTAGAGCGCGATGATACTAAAAGCCCTATTAATTTAGAATAAGCTGACAAAAGACAAGAGTCCTTTCGAGTGGTGGGTAGGGCACCAAACATGTACTACGTGCCAGTTCTGGATACCTATCCAGAACTAACACGTTTAGCACGAGTGTTACTATGTGCAACTGCAAGTACCACGCATAGCGATTGATTACTTTCGGAGGCTGGTAAAATCTACCAAGGAAAAATGGCTGTTACCAGAAAGTGCAATGAGCTTTGTGTTACAGCATCATAACTTTACTTTATAAAATTTCACATATTGATTTTTTTCGATAACTAGTTCGCCTCACTTTGTCTAATTACTACTCGTTTAGTATCATTATTGAGATTGTGAAAGATCTCCCCTGTTGTTAATATGATATCTACCGCAACATATTGCTTAACTTTTACCGAGTATACTCGGCATTAAAACCGAGTTACTCGGCCGAGTACGAGTATCAAAAAACCCGCCGAGTACGCCGAGTACCGAGTATTAACCGAGTACTCGTCCCATCTCTACTTTTTACTATTGTAAATCAACTTTCATTTTGTTCAAAAACTTGAGTATTCATCTCTCTACATATGGCAAAACTACATAATACCTCACCATGACATCTACAACCAATCATGTGAATTGTATATTTTTCCTCACAGTCGAAATGAAAAATAGTATGTTTAACTCGGGTAAAAACACCCATTTCACTCTCGAATCTTCATTTGAGCGCCAGAAACATTGCGAGTGGAATGGGTCACTTTCTCAAATAAAAATTAAACTATTCCGCCTATAGTTAGTCCCCACAACGGGCAAATATAGCGGTGCATTGTAACGCAAAACACGCTTTTTAGAAAGTTTTAGGTAAAATAAAAAACAAAATATCAGCGATTTCAGTTGTGATGATTCAGCAAATAAACAATGTCAGCGATTTCTAGCCTTGAACTTGGGGGAAGAAGATGATGTTGCCTACATAACTTGTAACAATCTTCGGAACTATATTTGGTCCTCGTACGATAGCAGAGAAACTTAACTAATCTCTGTATGCCATCCAGTCGTGAGAAGTATTTTAGGTATCTTGGATACCAGATCTGCTATGCATATTCCAGGTAACAACAGGAAAAATAGGCGGCTTAAAAAAAATAAAAAATATGTCATCGTGATTGTCATTTATTCCGCTTTTTCGTGTATGATTTTGGTGTTTCTAATGCTTGTGGTTTTGATTTTACGGCGATTTAACGATAGGAAATTGGTAAATTTTCGAT
Organism: Pyrausta purpuralis; assembly: GCA_963924145.1. Classification (NCBI taxonomy): domain Eukaryota; kingdom Metazoa; phylum Arthropoda; class Insecta; order Lepidoptera; family Crambidae; genus Pyrausta; species Pyrausta purpuralis. The sequence goes on along the minus strand of OZ001648.1, from coordinate 1,011,523 downwards.
ATGTTCTAATTGGAATATCGTTCCGTGATCAAATTCCTGACCAAGGAAGGAATCAGTCCGACCGATATAAAATAAAACCGGCCAAGTGCGAGACGGACTCGCGCACTGAGGGTTCCGTGCCAACTTTAACTGAATAAGGATATCCACTTACTACCACTTAGCTAAAATACCACACCATTTAGTCGACAGAAAACATACCTTTGTTTTTCATTGTGTATGAAGAACAAAGTTATGTTTGCGGTTGTTGTTGAAAATGTGCTATATCTCAAAAACTTCCCGTTCGATCCCGTCCAAACCAATTTTCGTTGAATGAATTTGTTAAGATCAAAAAAAAAAAATTTTTCGAAATTTACATTTGCTTAGCTAAGAAATTAGATGGGGGGGGGGGGACGCCCATTTTACCACTTTGGAAGCGTCTATCTCTTATACGTTAGATTTTCGGTTCCGTTTTTTGCCATTCGGCTACGTAACCCTAAACGACGGAGAAGAATTTTAGAGAAATCATTATCTAACGATTCTTCTCCGTCGTTTTCCACTGTTAAAGAATGGAGTAAGCAGTTTCGGTTACGGGACGGAAGTACATTGACGACGAACCTCGCTCCGGCCGGCCTGTGGAAGTACTCAGCGAGGACTGTGTCAAATTAGTGGAAGAAGAAGTTCTGAGTGTTCTGAGCGAAGACACAAGAATAAAGAAATAGCGGCAAGAACCGGGCTTTCGAAAACTTCAGTATTTAGGATTTTTCATGAACATCTTCACATGAATAAAGTTAGTGCTAGGTACCCAATCTTCTATCGAGCTTGCAGCGAACAGGGCGAAAAGCGTGTTCTCAAGAAGTTTTAGACGCGTATAGGCTTTACGGAAAAGTTATTCGGAGTCGATTGTTACGGGAGACGAAACTATGGTTTTGTAATATGATTCCCTGCGTCGTCTTGGTGAAAAGCCGCCTAGAAAAGCCAAGTTAACGCAATCCAGCAAAAAGATTATAGCAACGGTATTCTGGGGTTGTACGAGCTAGCATCGTACATTGCGACAACCACGGCGTCAGCGACCTACATCGCAGCGGCTGACCGATGGACCCATCATGCACCGTCGGCACTCACACCGGCGGCACACAACTTCAAACCTTTATATGTTTACACACTCTGTAATAATTATAAATACATGTATCATAACTAGCAATAAACTAGATATCAACCGTCCGTGTTGGTTCTCATTTCCCTTCGCTGCGGCCAAGCCACCTTTAGCCGTCACTATGATCAGTCTGGTGAGCCTGCCAGACTGGCAGCGGGTCCACGCCACCTACCTACCGTCCTAACGCTGCTACCCTGGGCAACCTAGGCGCATCTCTCCTACCACAACCTTTCATTCCATCCTTATTATATCTACGTATCTATTGTTAGGCTTCGACTTCTTGCCGCCTGTACAGGGGTTGTCACGGAATAATGATGATTGACATAAAAGAAAGGAATACCACGGTAAATGGCAGCTACTACGCCTTTATTGAGCAGTTACGAGAGGCGATCAAGCATGGGGGACGTGGTAAAGTAGAGGTGTGCGGCTTCTCCACCATAATGCTCCCGTTCACACTGCTGCAATTGCCAAAGCTGCTGTAGCAAAATGTGGCTTCGAGGAAATTCGCCACCAACCTTACAGCCCTGACCTGGCCCCAAGCGCCTATTATTTGTTCTCAAGACTTAAGGGGAAGACGGTTTCCTTCGTATGATTAAGTGGTTGAAGCGGTTTTCGCCCATTTTGAGGAAAAACTCCGGAGTTTTTTTTAAGGGGAAAGAAATGCTTATCACGTGATCTGCAAAGTGCATTGATAGAGGGGGACTATATAGAAAAACAAAAAAGGTTTTTTGAATATATCTACTTGTTTTCTTTGTAAGGCCGGACACTTTTGGACCGCACCTCGTAAAATATAATATTTTATCGTTTCATATTGTTAAAACACACTGGATTGCGCATTACAAACCCGAGAGCCTCTGACGTCTTACCCACAACATGATCGATATGATTCTCAAAGAGTTTCGAGTCATAAATTACTCCTAGGTCACGAAACGAAGGCTATTCTCTGGAGCTTCTGCCCCTTCATAGAGTAGAAGTAGATCTTCGTATCTTTCGCTTCCTGAGCGACGTGTGAACTTTTTGATGCGCTGTTTGGGTTTCGGAACAGTGGAACATACTAAAGTAGCGACTCAGTGAGTCGATTCAATAAAGAGTTACACAGGTCTGTTCATGTGACCTTAATTTTTTTGTACCACAAAGCTTGTTTTGACCAGCCTGTCAAATTTAACATTAAGGTCGTAGTAAGCGGTTAAGTTTGACGTTCCTCATTCTGGACTGCAGGCGATAAACAGCATCCTAGAGGAGCGGAGCGGCGATCTGCAGCCGGCGCTGCAGCGGTACCACGCGCTCGGCGCCGCCGCCGCGCTGCAAGCAGTCCCCCGCGCGTGCGCCGGCCACGTGGAGGCGCGGCTGCTGCGCGCGCTCGCACACGCGCCCAACGACCTGCTCGGCGCGCTCAACAAGGTACCGACACTGCACACGCACACACACACACACGCCGGCCACGTGGAGGCGCGGCTGCTGCGCGCGCTCGCACACGCGCCCAACGACCTGCTCGGCGCGCTCAACAAGGTACCGACACTGCACACGCACACACACACACACGCCGGCCACGTGGAGGCGCGGCTGCTGCGCGCGCTCGCACACGCGCCCAACGACCTGCTCGGCGCGCTCAACAAGGTACCGACACTGCACACGCACACACACACACACGCCGGCCACGTGGAGGCGCGGCTGCTGCGCGCGCTCGCACACGCGCCCAACGACCTGCTCGGCGCGCTCAACAAGGTACCGACACTGCACACGCACACACACACACACGCCGGCCACGTGGAGGCGCGGCTGCTGCGCGCGCTCGCACACGCGCCCAACGACCTGCTCGGCGCGCTCAACAAGGTACCGACACTGCACACGCACACACACACACACGCCGGCCACGTGGAGGCGCGGCTGCTGCGCGCGCTCGCACACGCGCCCAACGACCTGCTCGGCGCGCTCAACAAGGTACCGACACTGCACACGCACACACACACACACGCCGGCCACGTGGAGGCGCGGCTGCTGCGCGCGCTCGCACACGCGCCCAACGACCTGCTCGGCGCGCTCAACAAGGTACCGACACTGCACACGCACACACACACACACGCCGGCCACGTGGAGGCGCGGCTGCTGCGCGCGCTCGCACACGCGCCCAACGACCTGCTCGGCGCGCTCAACAAGGTACCGACACTGCACACGCACACACACACACACGCCGGCCACGTGGAGGCGCGGCTGCTGCGCGCGCTCGCACACGCGCCCAACGACCTGCTCGGCGCGCTCAACAAGGTACCGACACTGCACACGCACACACACACACACACACGCACACGCGCGCCTGTGCCGGCAGTTATACACGTCGACAGCAAATTTCTGTTCGTGTGTAAAATCCCTTTGATGTGATCCATTCTTGGCCGCATCGTCTAACACTTAAATTCTACTCGTTTCAACCTAGGATTTTTTATACTCCACGTTATTTGTTGCCAAACGAATTTGAACTCCTTCTTTTACTTTGCCTTTTTCCCACTTTAAGTGGGGTCGACTCCTTACGAACGATTTATACGATTGTTGGAGCATCGTAATTTCATCCAAATTACTTCCGATATACCATAACCGCACTTCAAAATACGACCCATGATTGGTGCTATCCCTCAACCCGATCGTCTAACTAATATTGAACCCTCACTGGGAAAGGTTATAAATAAAATACTAAAATCATACTCATCTCAAATGTAATCGGATGCCAGGGCCAAACACAAAACAAACCAACTCGTTTAGGCTTACAAATATAATTTAGTAAACACTACGGGAACATTTACAATATTATATCACATCAAGTCACGCGCAAGCGACAACCGACCGAGACGAGACGCGGGAAGGGAGGGGCCTCTGTAATTATATTATTCGTATTGAACATCAGCATCGGTATTTCCCCGTACTCACGTACGAGCATACATTCCGCAGATAGCGCGCAACACGCGGCTGCTGTACCTGCACGCGTACCAGTCGCTGGTGTGGAACCGCGCAGCCACCGAGAGGATCGAGCGCTTCGGCCTCGCGCCCGCCGCGGGAGACCTGGTACCCGGACAGGAGCTAACCGGTAAATACACTTATTTTTACATTTATATTCGTATACAGACTGGATACAAACATTGCTTAATATAATTATTGCAATAAACAAATGTGACTGGACTGAGCCCATGGTAAATGCTTATGTATGCTACTAGGATATACAAACTTATACAAGCTGAAAATAAAAGCTAACATAAAAAGCAAAAAAAAAATTAATTTAATAGCATTTTAGGGTTCCGTAGCCGAATGGCAAAAACGGAACCCTTATAGTTTCGCCAAGTCTGTCTGTCTGTGTGTCTGTCTGTCTGTCTGTCTGTCTGTCTCTCTGCCCATCCGTATGTCACAGCCACTTATTCTGTTGATTGACTTGACACTTTGACGTGCTTGATTGAGAAACGTGTCGTCACACTTCGTGATTAGCGTTTGCGATATGCAATATGTTCATTGAATGAAAAATACCTATCTACCTCATAGTTGAGTTAAGGCCTTGCCCAGCAGTGAGATGTTACAGGCTTACTTTACTTAACTTTTATGGATTTTTTTTAAAAATAAAAATGTTATTTATATATAATCATTTTTTCGTTTTATTACTTCGGGCAAATATCCTATTATAATTTTCTTACGACAAGAGTGGCAAAACTTGAATTCTTGATGATGCTGATACTTGCCATCTGCGAGCGAATTGGTTGTGATGAATTGTTTCACGCCTACTATAACTAAAATATCAATCTTCTATATATTTTTTATTCTCTACTTGTAAAAATTAATAACTAAATACTAAACTACCATCAGCTATTCGATTAGTTCTTACTAGTCACAACTAGCCTATTGCGGGATGCAAAAGATTCTCGGTTCGATTCTTGACTTGGCCAATGTTCACTGGCCGCCTTTCGTCCGTCGTTAAAGTGTAGATCCTAGATTTTAAGCTCTTTGTCCAGTACACCATAGGAACGGATCTGGCAATAAAAATTTTTTTGTATTTAAATCTTACGACACCTTGCTTACTAGAGCGTTCCGATCAACACCAGACAGACACAGACTGTGTCGGCTTACTCCATCCAACGGTGAGACAGAACGCTGTCAATCCGTTTAGTGGGCAAGGTAAAGCGTATCGTGTTGCTTTTCGTGCCTGACACGTTCCTAGCACGGTCATGCTAAGGCGCGGTGCAGTGGAAAAATACCTTAAACAGTAATAAGTCAGGCAAACAATGTATGTAACAGAATGTATTTTAAACTTCTATATCCAAAGTCTGTTCCTAGTTGCTTGTTGAATATTGTAAACAATCTTGACATTCCTTCTACCGAAATAATTCATTTTAAAATAAAATAAACACAAAAATCGTCGACTACATGGGTAAATCATCGTTTAACACTGAGATCTTTTAAAACCAAATAGTGAATGAATTTTATTCACTGATATTATTTTAAAAGTAATAAAAAGATTGTTTAAGTTATTCGGCTAGCAAAGAAAAACGGACTTTAACAGTTGCTATTTTTCATTTTCAGTTGAAGAAGAAATGTACGACGTCGGATCCGACGGGGAAGAAAACAATGAAAGCGAATCGGACGTTGACGGCACTGATGCTGAGAAGCAATCAGATACTGCTGACTCCACTGCCGACGAGAAGAAAGAAAAGGACAAACACACTGACGAAAAACCTAAAGTACCCGTCAAAGTGTTGACGAAGGAGGATGTAGAAAGTGGCCAGTATACGGTGTTCGATGTAATTCTGCCGCTGCCGGGGTATCAAATTGAATATCCACCGAATATGAAGGATTTCTACGAGGAACTGATGACTAAGGATGGCTTGAAGTTGGACCTGAGGCATAAGATCAAGTAAGTTTATTAGAAAATAAGGTAACCTCGTTTTAGTGATAACTTTTGAATGGCCAATTCAACACTTTTTTTTAGAAAACTGGTTTTATATGCTATTTTTGAAAATTATAAATTAAGGTTATTTATTTCAGATTTTGATGATTTAATTAAGGTTAAAATTAGAGAAAAAAAGGTTTGGCCATTGAAATGAGAGAGGCGAAGCTGATGCCGTAGATATTTTTTTTAAATAAAATAAAAAAAGCCCAGGGGCGCGGGGAGACCACGAGGGTTGGGCCTGTGAGGGGAGCGGGTGGTGGGGATATAGGGATATACAAGAGACGAAATTTGCAGTGACAGTTCTCAAGATATGTTACATCACTCGTCACAAAAACAATATTCGTTTCGAAGCATTTGCACTATTGAGAATGCATTAGGTCCAAATATTATTATTCAGAGCCGTGTATATTTTTTTAATTAAATCAAATTAATTTAATAAATTGAAAATATCAAATAACAATTCACTTTCCCTGGGCGGAACAGCTTTAGCTTTCGATTGGATTGAATTGCAGACGTGTATAATGCGTTCGATGGAGCTTCATTGTGTTTTCTGTAATTAAAAACTGCGTAAATGTATTCCTTGTTTTATTTTGTTTATTAGTTACATTTCGTACTTAACAATAGCGTCCTATTTTCCTCGCTCTTAAATGCCCGCCACAGTCTCGCTCAGCCATGGGATCCTTAAAAGGAGAACCCCTTAATATAAATCGATAATTTACCTCGATTTCAAATATTAAACAGAGTGAAATCAACATGCTTAGACGAAGTCGACGGGGGCAGCAAGTTATATATTTTTATATAATATCTGTAGTGAAAGTGACAAAATAAATTATAATATTATAATCAGTTTAATATTGGTATAAGTTTAGAGCAAATCGCTTACACAGACTGTTTAGTTTATGTCTGATTATACTTAGATTCGTCTTCAGACTGACATTCTTATCTCGTGTATGATGAATAATTATGGTATGGAGATATTAAAACACTAATTAATTCTGAATTTATTTAAATAAGGATGATTAATATTTTAAATAATTAAGGGCGCGCAATTTTTATTTCAATTATGGGTGGGGGGGGGGGGGGACAAGAATAACAAAGAAACAATGAAGGCATAAACGTTATAAAAATGAAAGCACGAGTGAAGGGAACACGCCAAAATTTGGTTCACAACATGGGCTAGCGAAGTGAGAAATGATATTTGGTTAGGGCGTTTCATATTCATAATGCAGTTAAAATGTCAGAAAGTTCATACGAAATTCTGATAAGGGTGGGTTTTCGATGTATATCAAACCAAAAACATGTTTAAAATTTAAGCGGGAGTGTAGCGAGCGCGCTTAAATCTGGTTTACGATGTGACGCTTATAAAAGCAAGAAAATGATAAGAATTATTAGGCGTGCAAAATGAGAACTAGATATTAGTCTAGGACGCTTCATAATTTAGTAAAATGACAAAAAAACCTTCCATGCCTTTTCTAAATTCTTATTAGGCATGCCCACAGTGCCCACAACGGTGTATCCGCGCCTGCCTTAAACGCACATCAAAGGATGTGACGTCAAGCCTTCGATGGCGGGCTTTTTTTGCTGTCATATCAATTGTTTATTGTGTAATCTTCTGTCAAGAAGGCTGTCGATTGCAAGCAGTGACACTATTTAGGACGTCATTACAGTTCGAGCGTTTTTGAGGCCTATTGTAACTGAAAAAAAAACACTACATTAAAAAAAAACGTACATGGCAACCCGAAGGGAAGTTGACGGGCGCTCGGAGTTGCGCCGACACTCGCAGGTAGCGTGACGGGAGTGATAATGCATTTTGAAAATTCCCCCGCTTTAGGGTAAATAGGCGCTAAACTTGTTGACTTTAAATAACGTTTTTTTTTATGAATTACATACTTTAAATACTTGTTTTGGTTTCGGTAGAGCAACTTTATAACCGTTTCGGCTCGGATAGTCTTTTTTTAGTTTTTGAAATATGTTCAACTATTCGATTTACTATAACCAGTGGTCGTTCTGCAGTTGTTTTGTATGACCTAACGATTGACGTGGTCGGTGTTCAGGAGCTACAGCATGTCGGGCGCGTACCGGCGGCTGGTCGCTGTGCCCGGCGACGTGTCGTGGCGCTGCGTGCGCTACTCGCGGCCGCACGCCGACCTGCTGCGCTCCGACCTCGACGAGCTGCGCGCCAGGGAGCGAGCCGGCGTCGAGCCAGGTGCGTACTGATACAACTCACGTGGCTAACGCTCAGGAGCTACAGCATGTCGGGCGCGTACCGGCGGCTGGTCGCTGTGCCCGGCGACGTGTCGTGGCGCTGCGTGCGCTACTCGCGGCCGCACGCCGACCTGCTGCGCTCCGACCTCGACGAGCTGCGCGCCAGGGAGCGAGCCGGCGTCGAGCCAGGTGCGTACTGATACAACTCACGTGGCTAACGCTCAGGAGCTACAGCATGTCGGGCGCGTACCGGCGGCTGGTCGCTGTGCCCGGCGACGTGTCGTGGCGCTGCGTGCGCTACTCGCGGCCGCACGCCGACCTGCTGCGCTCCGACCTCGACGAGCTGCGCGCCAGGGAGCGAGCCGGCGTCGAGCCAGGTGCGTACTGATACAACTCACGTGGCTAACGCTCAGGAGCTACAGCATGTCGGGCGCGTACCGGCGGCTGGTCGCTGTGCCCGGCGACGTGTCGTGGCGCTGCGTGCGCTACTCGCGGCCGCACGCCGACCTGCTGCGCTCCGACCTCGACGAGCTGCGCGCCAGGGAGCGAGCCGGCGTCGAGCCAGGTGCGTACTGATACAACTCACGTGGCTAACGCTCAGGAGCTACAGCATGTCGGGCGCGTACCGGCGGCTGGTCGCTGTGCCCGGCGACGTGTCGTGGCGCTGCGTGCGCTACTCGCGGCCGCACGCCGACCTGCTGCGCTCCGACCTCGACGAGCTGCGCGCCAGGGAGCGAGCCGGCGTCGAGCCAGGTGCGTACTGATACAACTCACGTGGCTAACGCTCAGGAGCTACAGCATGTCGGGCGCGTACCGGCGGCTGGTCGCTGTGCCCGGCGACGTGTCGTGGCGCTGCGTGCGCTACTCGCGGCCGCACGCCGACCTGCTGCGCTCCGACCTCGACGAGCTGCGCGCCAGGGAGCGAGCCGGCGTCGAGCCAGGTGCGTACTGATACAACTCACGTGGCTAACGCTCAGGAGCTACAGCATGTCGGGCGCGTACCGGCGGCTGGTCGCTGTGCCCGGCGACGTGTCGTGGCGCTGCGTGCGCTACTCGCGGCCGCACGCCGACCTGCTGCGCTCCGACCTCGACGAGCTGCGCGCCAGGGAGCGAGCCGGCGTCGAGCCAGGTGCGTACTGATACAACTCACGTGGCTAACGCTCAGGAGCTACAGCATGTCGGGCGCGTACCGGCGGCTGGTCGCTGTGCCCGGCGACGTGTCGTGGCGCTGCGTGCGCTACTCGCGGCCGCACGCCGACCTGCTGCGCTCCGACCTCGACGAGCTGCGCGCCAGGGAGCGAGCCGGCGTCGAGCCAGGTGCGTACTGATACAACTCACGTGGCTAACGCTCAGGAGCTACAGCATGTCGGGCGCGTACCGGCGGCTGGTCGCTGTGCCCGGCGACGTGTCGTGGCGCTGCGTGCGCTACTCGCGGCCGCACGCCGACCTGCTGCGCTCCGACCTCGACGAGCTGCGCGCCAGGGAGCGAGCCGGCGTCGAGCCAGGTGCGTACTGATACAACTGTAGCTAATGCACTTGTGTTATGAAAATCAGATACAATGGTGGTACCACAACACCCAGACCCGAGGCAATATTGAAAATTTGATTTCTACATTGACCCCACCGGAAATCAGACCCGGAACCTCGGAGCAGCGACGCCTGAAAACCAGCGTAATTATAGTCCGTGCCATTTAAACTTGCACAAAAGGTTATTTACCCCACCTGTACTAAAAAATGCCCAAATTTTACGACACGTATCGCTCATCGTACAAAATAGCGATAATCCCGACTTATCGCTGATTTCATAATACCACGGCCCGTCCGAGAACGAGACAACTCTAAAAAATCAAAATTTAGGTAATTGTTTTGCATTTTTGTAATAAAACACAGTTATAGTTATAAAAATCAATTTCCTTTTAATTTGTGTATTACAAAGCCTTTAAGCAGTTATTCGGTTTTTCATTAAAAAACTCAGTTAATTGACGTTTCTTTTACCAGAAATTTAAACACAATAATTTGAAATTACATTTATTCATTAAAGAATCAAGAGGAGTTGACCATTGATAGATATTTATCATTATAGAACTTTCACTCCAAAATATGATAAATTATGACTTATTGCACTTAACCGTTAGCGGTTTGAGACGTCAGGGGTGCTGTACCTGTGTACGCTACTTTGTAATAGCTTAACCGGCGTAGCGTGTAGTACTATTATATTTTCTGTGGTAGCGTCCAGACTGCCGCGTCATCGTCATTCCGTGTTGGATTACGCTCGCGCTCGTACCACTTTCGGAAATGTTCACAAATTATTGTTATTATTATCAGCAATTGTATTTTTTTATGAGTTTCTGTTATTGTTCTTTGTAACGTTTGTGTATGTTATTTTGTTGCTGTTTTCTCAAATCTTTACTTGTTATAAGTAAAGATTGAACCTGAGAAGAATGAACCCGAAACAATGAACGCAATCCATTTCAAAGGGGGAGACCTTTGCCCAGCAGTGAAATGATGTAGGTTAGATAAAAAACCGATCTCAGTGTATGCTACATGCATCTTACACGTGTCTATTTATAGCTTTTTGAATGAATTCTTATTCTACAAATAGCGGTTCCCTCCAACTTGGTCCGCACGTTTTGAGTTCGCAGCTTGATGTTTTATAGCCTAAAGCCTTTCTCGATAAATAAGCTATCCAAATATTTTCATATTGCTTCAGTAGATTCTGAGATTATCGCGTTAAAACAATCAAACTCTTCAGCTATAGATAAAAACATATTTTTTGAATAATACCTACCAATTGCCCCCGCGACAATAACGCAGGATATAGAAAAACACAAAATTTGTTAATTATGATGATTCTAGTTTTTATTTCATTATTCATATCCAGTTACATTATATTATGTCGGCTGTCACTCTGTATAATGCAGTAGCCAAATGTTTGTAATACAGGACAATTTTTAGGATCAAGGTCGCCTCGTACCAATAAACGTTTGTTTACATAGACTTCTATCGCTACGCCTTGAGTTTTGGTTCACCGCTTTACCGTATCGGCGTGCAGTAGTAATGTCGTAGCAATGACCTTTTTTGCAAGTTTAAATGGCACGGACTATAGCCACTACACCACGGAGGTCGTCGAAAGAATGGTTTAAGTCTTGTTGAATTCTTTCGAGTGGTTCACGATATACGTGAGAAAGCTGATAAAGGTGTTTAGGGTGGAGTCTTTGGTAATTACGAGTAGATGCAACCGGGTTAATGATAGCAGTCCTAGCCGATTGCGATTGCGGTGATCAGACCCAACGACTGACTGACCCCTTACACATTGCGACTTTATGCGCGATTCAGTCGTGCGTTTCCAAAACGCGACGGCGCACAATAGATCGCCGCCATACAAGCAAAGTGTCATGAGCTCACCGGCATCGAACCAGTTGGGTACTGATACAACCGGGCTAATGATAACAGTCCTAGCCGATTCACCGGCATCTAGGAAGGTGTGTACTGATGCAACCGCGTTAATGATGACAGTCCTAGTCGATTGCGACTGCGGTGATCGGTCACAACGACTGACCGACTGCGCGGGACATATGAGACCTCTTACACACTGGGACTAGGAGCGATGCAGTCGCGTGTTTTCAAAACGCGACGGCACACAATAAATCGACGCCATACGAGCAATGTGACATAGGCAACTTAAATGTACCAGTTTTTCCATCAAATCATTTCATCGTATACACCTACTTATAAGCTGTAAATAATCCGTATCTAAACTCTGTGCAACTATCAATTCATCCACCATATCTTCTATTCTTTCAAAAAATCATCCATCCATTGATTCTTTTCACTTCTCTCCTATCAACGGTGACGGGTACGCAAGACTATTCTGTCTATAAAATCTAAGGTGGTTGGGTGTGACGACGTAAGCAGATACATGCTTGTTCCGATCCTCGATCACTTGGTTCTAATTATCATACATATCTTAAACTTTTTAATTGATTCTGGAGTGTTTCTCCATACAAATTGACTTCTTTACAAATTGTCCTTTCCATACAAATTGTCTTTTAACAGCTTATTTTAACTTTAAAAATCATTATTTTCAGACGGCAAATACAAAGCGCTGCTCCTCGAAATGTCACTCCCAGCCAGCAGCTACGCGACCATGGCTCTCAGGGAACTGCTGAAGGTAGACACGGCGGGCGACAACCAGGCCCTGCAGAACAACTACCACAAACGCAAGAACTCGGATAAGGGCGATGAAACACCCAAAACAGGGGAGGAATCAGCCGAAATGGAGGAAAAGTTAAATGAAGAAAATGAGGAGAAGGAAACGGAAAATGGAGTCAAAAGGAAATTAGATCAAGAGGGAGAGGGCGACGGAGACTCGAAGAAGCCGAAGACGGAAGATGAATAAAGATGCTATAAGTAGTTCTGTGTTTTATTTTTTAATAAACATATGATAAACGATTACATAGGCTGTGTGTGAATCATGCACAAGCTTAATCATTTATTATTTTTAAGTTACAAAAAATGTTTGCTTTAACTAATTGTTAACAATTACAGCGTAACTACCGTATAAGATATAAACAATTTTAAATAATAACTTGATCTGCGTCGTCGTCACGTGGTCTGCATGACGTCACGTTCCTCAAACAGTACGCAATTAGCAGCACTAAACTTCATACGTTTGACAGCTCTTTGACATGTTTGATTGAGGAACGTGTCGTGATTGACGTTTGCGGTAAAACCATAAAATTATTATCCCTTTGGAATAGAACGACAAAAGCGAGATGTCACTAGCAGCAAACTGTGTGATAAAAAGAGATGGGTAGCAGAACTATTTTTGTCAGATGTCAAACTGTTGACCGCCCTGCAGAAGCTCGCTGAAAATTACGTGCATTTGATTTTTTATATTTAAAAGTGAAATTGTGTATATTTTGGAGAAATAATGCGTCTGAAACATGGTGATTTGATCGGTGATTGATTGTTACGCATTACAGCGGCATAACCCCAACAAATAATCATTTAACAGGTAGATTAGTCCAAATCGAAGCCTCTTAATATACGACTTATATTTACCAATGCGCTTCAAATTTAAAGTACGCAGTTTGATTATTCTATTCTACAAACGTTAATTTACGGAAAAAAATAAAGACAGAATAACACAGGGAATGTATATCGACGAATATTTTGTATATTGAAATAACATTTAGTTTTACACTAGAGCTGCATGTTCAATATTTTGTGTCGACTGTTTATCATGCAGTAAACTACTATATTTAACTTAGGAACATTGTTATAAATCACCTCATCGAAAGGTTATCTCATATATAGCTACAAATGTTACTTACTTATGTTAGTTACTGACATCTTAAATCGGTTTCGTTTGACAGCTTTTACTTGTCCTTCTATTCCGATAGGAATATTAATTTTATGGGTAAAACATAGATTGAAAACCATTATTTTACATAATGACAATATCATAAGTATGCAATTATTATTTTTAGAATTAAAAATGTTGATTAAATTTCTTGACATCTAAATTAACTATATTGCGAAACATCTTTTCTTTTTATTACTACAGGCAAATTCACTATTAAATATTGTACGATACCTTTGAAACTTTTGTTTTGTTGTCTTTATACAGACAAAAAAGGAATCAAAAGGAGGTAATCAATTCAATGTGTGTATATCGTTTGAATGGGGAAGCAAACTGTCAAATTAGTTCCTTATAGAGGGCGCCAAATGTTTGTTATTCAGGATCTGTCAAAACCCATACAAATATTTGTTGCTTTGCTGTTTTAAGAAGTTTTTAAAAAAATGGGGCGCTGTACAGCTATTGGGAGTGTAGAAATAGGTTCCTAGAAATTCCCCAGTGATCCACCACAGCAAAGGAAAAAAATGGAAAAGGCATTGAGAAGAGGAAACTTTAAATTAAAATTAATTAATTAACTCATTTGAGGTTCAGGAATACTCTTGTAATGGATTAACAAAGTTGAAGTTTCTGTCGTAGGCCTCCAATCTAGGAATGATAAAAACATAACTATATTTTAGAGGTTATGACGCGTTAACAAATTTTTATCCTTTGGAAATGATAAAACTGTTTTTTTTTTTATAATTAGTTTATACTTTATTTGATCAAATTTAATTCTAGATTTGCTATCAAAACATGTAAAAGTATAAAAACACTATGTTATCTGACCTGTCGACTAGGTCAGCTTTTTTCCTTTTTAACGAAGCTCCACGTTTTCTCAACACTTTCTTTAGCCTATCCAAACGCCAGGAAAGGCCAGCCAAAAGGCTACAAAACAAGGGTCCAGAGTCAAAAAAAGTTCACAAATCCACAAAAGATTCAAATCAATGACAACAACAATATTTGACATGTAACAAACACACAGCGCCCTCAACCAAAAAGTTTTGCGTAATCTTCCCCATTGGATAACATACGAGTATGTTGATCCAAACACAGTATGCAAAATTTCGTAAGTGTATGTATGTCTATATTGCCTCAAGATTTCCTGAAAACGAGATGATTTTTTAGTTTAATCAGGTACATTTCAACATACGGTAGTGTTTTTTTCATCAAAATCAGTCCAGGATTTTTTGAGATATGAGTTATATTAAAAATCATGAAATAAAAAGTAATTAGAAAAATTAAACCGCCTTTAACTGGGGGTTTCATTTTTAGTTAATTTGTTTCCCAAATTAATTCAGTCTTTCCAAAAATAAAGTTAGGTTGGTGTTCATTAAATCATTCTTAATCAACGTACACAGCTTGGCTAGGATACGTTAATAAAATAGTAGTTTATTTCGTAATTTCTTTATTTTAAAATATTTATGTAGGTAGGTACATGAAGTATTAAATGGAAAGAAGGTAATCCACTTTTAAAAGGCAGACCTGTTGAAAATATACACATTAGTTATACACATCATTCGGTTACCATGATATTATTAATCAAAAGTATCAAGAATTAGTAAGCAATATTTAAAGTACGAAACTATAAAATATCTAAATCTGTTTTGCATTTTTAGTTAAAGTGCATTCTATGTAAAAGTAGTAAAATAATTCACGTTACATCTTTCGTTTAAAGAAAGAAAGAAAGAAAAGCTTATATGGACATCACAAACAATCACACACACACACACAAACAAACAAACGGTCGGACACAGAAAAAGAAAATAATAGGCATACATTTAGAAGAAAAAAAAGCAGTTTATTGTAACATTTTACATATTTCCATTCCCTCAGCTAGCTCATCTCGTTAGCAAGTTTTCCCTTCAGGCCCTGGAGTTCTGTGTATTATTTATCAAAAGAAAATAGACTCACCCAGCTTCAAGTTGAAGCAATTTATGTAGCAGCAAAAGGCGGCCTCCGAGTCCTGTACCGTTGCGTGTATGTGTGCGTGTGCACGTGTGCATGTGCGTGCGTGTGTGCGTGTGCTCGCAACTCGCCCGGGGTCGGGAAGGAGCGTGGGCACCAGGCACACTTGTGAGGCTTGTTCTGGAAGAAGTAGGTATTTTTAACAGACTTCAAAAAAGGTTCAAAACTCAGTCGTTTGTCGACCTATTCGAAAAATTTTTTAGCCTACCTAGAGGGTACACCTTCTAGTTGGTCCCATATTTGCCAATTCGGGATCTGATGATGCGATCTTGGTGTAATCGAGGGAAACCCTCAAATTTAAAAGGCGCTTTTAGTGTTTTTTTACTAGAACCTTAATGTTGACGTGTTGTTACGTCTGATAGTCAACATCATGTGGAGCTGAGCTGATGGTGGAATTTCTTAACGCTAAGGAGTTCAGTAATTATAATGACAGAACTTATACCTAATAGGTAATTTGTAGCTTCTTAAACAACAGAGTGACCCGTCATCACTAAAAATGAAGAAATGAAATTAACTTTAAATAAAGTAAAAACCGACTTCAAAACCAAAATACACCAGTATAGTGTATTTTGGTTTTGAAGTCGGTTTTTATTAACCTGTATCACCAATATAATCATACTGTTGGTTGAATTGAGCAAAGCCCAAGCGTTCCCATATTGATCGCTGACCATCACCGACTGCTTGTTTGTTATGAGCAACGCACTCTTGCTTTAGTCGATTTTATTATTTACTAACCGTCCCCCGCGACTTCGTCCGCGAGTTTTGAGTTTGCTTTTTCCCCCCCTTTCGTCGCAGCGTGATGCGCTTCGTTTTATAGCCTTGTCTCTTTTTTTTTTTGAAATATTGGACACCAATCACATACATTGTTCTGATCCCAAAGTAATTAGCCAATGCACTTGTGTTATGGAAATCAGACACAACGGTGGTACCACAACACCCAGACCCGAGAAAATATAGAAAATATCGTTTTCTACATTGACCCGACCGGGAATCGAACCCGGAACCTCACGAGATGGCGACGCTTGAAACCAGCGTGCTAGCCACTCGACCACGGAGGTCGTTCTAGTAGATATTGAGATTAGCGCCTATGATATTGTATTCTGGCAAATAAACAATTGTTGTTGTAGGTATTTATTTGTATTCAAACAAATTCTTCAGCTTTATATTATTAGAATAGATTTTGGGCTTCAAATTAGAAACGCAATACAGATCTAATAGATAATAATAATATGACCTAAGCCTCTTTAAGGGAAGAGTGAACAGGCTGCTACTAATCTAGACTACTATCTAGACGAAAACTATTAAAAAAACATGAGTAAAAGAAGAACAAGTAGGATACCATTCATATAAATGAATATAGCGTATTAATCGATAGCAATTATAAAAATATGATACTGAATATGCTATTTTAATCCATAAATTCGGATCGGGCCAAAAAGAGTTTTTCTGTTCAGAAATTCTTAGGGTAGCCCGGAGTTTGGAAGCTGGTGGTGTTTCACCCCCGTGCATCGGAAAAGCACGTAAAGCCGTTGGTCCTGCGCCTGAACTCATCCGGTTGCTGTTCCATTGGGCTATGAGAGTGAAAGGAATAGAGAGTGCACCTGTGTTTGCGCACACACTTGTGCACTATAATATGTCCCGCACAGTCAGTTAGTCGTTGTGACTGGCCGTAATCGAAATCGGCTAGGGGGACTATTAATCCATAAATACAGGGATTGATTGTTACAGCCATCCGTACTGATTATTCGGACGTAGATACACAATTATACAAGGAAGCTCCTCAAATTGAAACCTAGGTATTCCATTTTTTTTAAATCGGTGAATTATTAATTATCAATCAGAAAAAAAAATCATTCAACGGACAAAGCCGAAATTAAATGTTCAAAGTTAAATGATGCAATTGCGCGTATCGCATTGTTCAACATATAGAATTTGATTCTTTAGGTAAAGACCTATGCGGTTTAAAGAAAAGCAATTGTTAAGCCAAAGGGCTTAACAATTGCTTTTTATTAAACCTTAATATACATACTTATCTCATAAGTACTTAAGTTTAAACTGAATTATGGGCAGATTTACAACAGTCAGTTAAGAAAAACCTATTCGTAGACACATTAAATTTCACTATAAAACCTTCGATGAATCGGCTGTATGAACAAGTTAACTCTTAGTTCTGTTAAAATTTAAAACTCCAGTCATTTGCATAGCTAACAACAAAATGCGGTAGGTACTCAGATAAAGCTGTTATTTACCTTCCGTGCTAGTAAAATTGTGTAACGGCAAGGTAAGTAAAATTCACAGTCACCAAAAGATATTGTTGTTATAGTTATTTATTAAGAGATTATCACAGTTGAAGTTATACGAAATTTTGGATCTTAGTTGGAATGTTAAAAAATACCAAGTTATCTTAGAAAAACAAATTTTATTTATAAAATGACCATTTTAATTAATTATTTATTACATGAGACATGAGGCCGTTTAACACAGAACAGAATATTAAATCTAAATAATATAATATAATAACATAATAATGCAGGTACATTTGTATGATTTCATTACAATATTTGATGTTGTAAATGTATTTTACCCATTGAATTATTTAAATTATAATTCAGCAACTGTGAACTGTTAACAACTGTTGACTGTTAGTTGGTAGTTTTAGCTTGTTTTCACCGACTTCAAAAAAAAAAGGAGTTATCAATTCGATCTATGTAGATATGTATTTTGTATATATTTTTTAATGCCACATTATAAAATAATAAAAACAAAAAAACGTCAAAAATTAAAAAATATATATTTAAGGGTGAACAACCCTTATCACTAAGGGGTATGAAAAATAAATAGTAGCCGATTCTCAGACTTACTGAATACGCATATAAAATTTGGTAAGAATCGGTAAAGCCGTTTTGGAGGCGTACGGGAACAAACATTGTGACAAGAGAATTTTATATAAGTACTAGCGGACCCAGCGAACTTTGTTTCGCCCCCAGCCCCGCCCCGCCCTAGCCCCGACCCGCCGAGTCCCGTAATTTTAAAAGTTAAGCATTCCCAGCGAATTTTGTTTCACCCTTAAATTACCAAAATGGCTATTAAAAAATAAGGGTTGATCGTAGAAGGGTGAAAATTGAGGATTGTATGTATTTTTGTATGTTGTATCATAAAAAATAGAAATTAAAATTTTTGTCTAAAATATAAAATAAAAAATTTTGGGGTGGACTACCCCTAACATTTAGGGGGATGAAAAATAGATGTTGGCCGATTCTCATAGATACCGAATAAGCACAAAAAAAATCATCAAAATCGTTCAAGCCGTTTAGGAGGAGTATGGCAACGAAAACTGTGACACGGGAATTTTATATATTAGACTAGCGGACCCAGCGAACTTTGTTTCGCCCCCGGCCCCGTCCCGCCGAGTCCCGTAATTTTAAAAGTTAAGCATTCCCAGCAAATTTTGTTTCACCCTCAAATTACTAAAATGGCTATTAAAAAATAAGGGTTGATCGTAGAAAAGTGAAAATTGAGGATTGTATGTATTTTTGTATGTTGTATCATAAGAAAGATAAAATAAAAAATTTGGCTAAAAAATAAAAATAAAAATTTAGGAGACTACCCCTAACATTAAGGAGGATGAAAAATAAATGTTGGCCGATTCTCATAGATACCGGATAAGCACAAAAAATTCCATCAAAATCGGTCAAGCCGTTTCGGAGGAGTATGGCAACGAAAACTGTGACACGGGAATTTTATATATTAGACTAGCGGACCCAGCGAACTTTGTTTCACCCCCAGCTCCGTCCCACCCCAGCCCGGTCCCGCCGAGTCTCGTAATTTTAAAAGTTCAGCATTCCCAGCGAATTTCGTTTCGCCCTTAAATTACTAAAATGGCTATTAAAAAATAAGGGTTGATCGTAGAAGGGTGAAAATTGAGGATTGTATATATTTTTATATGTTGTATCAAAAAAAAATTGAAATTAAAAAAAATGTCTAAAAAATAAATAAAAAAAATTAGGGATGGACTACCCCTAACATTAAGGGGTATGAAAAAAAGATGTTGGCCCATTCTCATAGATACCGGATAAGCACAAAAAATTTCATCAAAATCGGTCAAGCCGTTTCGGAGGAGTATGGCAACGAAAACTGTGACACGAGAATTTTATATATTAGACTAGCGGACCCAGTGAACTTTGTTTCGCCCCCAGCCCCGTCCCGACCCAGCCCCGTCCCGCCGAGTCCCGTAATTTTAAAAGTTAAGCATTCCCAGCGAATTTTGTTTCACCCTTAAATTACTAAAATGGCTTCTAAAAATAAGGGTTGACCGTAGAAGGGTGAAAATTGAGGATTGTATATATTTTTGTATGTTGTATCATAAAAAAAAAGAAATTAGAAATTTTGTCTAAAAAATAAAATTAAAAATAGGGCCACCCCTATTTTTAATTTTAGTCCACACTACCCTAGTTAGGGGGATGAAAAATAGATGTTGGCCGATTCTCATAGATACCGGATAAGCACAAAAAAAAACATCAAAATCGGTCAAGCCGTTTCGGAGGAGTATGGCAACGAAAACCGTGACACGAGAATTTTATATATTATGCAATTTAAACTTGCACAAAAGGTTATTTACCCCACCTGTACTAAAAAATTCCCAAATTTTACGACACGTATCGCTTATCGTACAAAATAGCGATAATCCCGACTTATCGCTGATTTCATAATACCACGGCCCGTCCGAGAACGAGACAACTCTTTAAAATCAAAATATAGGTAATTGTGTTGCATTTTTGTAATAAAACACAGTTTTAGTTATTAAAATCAATTTCCCTATAATTTACGTGTTACAAAGTCTCTAAGCAGTAATTTGGTTTTTCATACAAAAACTCAGTTAATTGAGGTTCCTTTTAGCAGAAATTTAAACACAATAATTTGAAATTACATTTATTTATTAAAGAATCAAGAGTAGTTGACCATTCATAGATGGGTCTACCTTGTTTCGCAGAATTTTTATTGTCAGAATTTTATTTGGCATATCATCAAATAGCATAAACTTCCTTTCGCAGAACATCAATTAGCATTCACTCATTTATCAGACGTTCAAAACGCATAATCGTGTAAGCTAGAATCATCTTTAGGCAGAAATTTAATATCCATAATAGTCTTAAAGCAGACTCATCCTAACGCAGAAAGTTCACAGATAGAATCGTCTTGTGGCATACAATTCGTATATATAGTCATTAATAGGCAGAATCATCCTATCGCAGAAAGTTCACAGTCCGAATCGTCTTTTGGCATATTTTTCATATAAAATATTCTCCTATAAACCTTAATTTCTCTGTGTATCCCATGTAGTTCTATCTCAGCAATACTAACATACAACATGCATGGCAAATCAAACATGCAGCATGCAAGCAAGCAAGCAAGCATGCAGCAAGCAAGCAAGCATGCAGCATGCAAGCAAACATGCAGCATGCAAGCAAGCAACAGCTTGCATGCAGCATGCAACATGCATGGTTTCTGTCACGGCTCCGGCGCTGCGGGGCTCCAGCAGTCCCACGCGAGCTTATCGTCGCAGATGGTTTTCGCTCACCACCGCAGCTTTGGCTTGCTGGCCGGCTTGGCCGGCCAGCCTCAGCCGCGGCAGCGAGCTTTCAAACCACCTGCTCCTCAGCTCGCGGGCTGCCTCGCCCCTCCGCGCCTACGCGATTTTGAACTACACTCTAGGAGTGGAGCAAACAAGACTGCGTGGAGTCGGTTTTGCTACGATTCGTTTCTGTCACTAATTTTTGTACCACATCTTAATGACTTTTTAATTCATTTTGAGGGTAAAATACTATTTTAAAGAAATAGCAATATGCGTAGTGAAATTATTCTAAACGAAATTCTGCTTTCTTCATAGTATGCCTAGTCAAATTATGCCAAATAAACATCGTACTTAATAAACATTATGCTTAGCGAAAGTATGCAAAGTAAAATTTTGCCAAAGGTAATTATGCCTTATAAATTTCTGCTATCTTAAAAGTATGCCATTGTAAATTTGGGCATATAAATATTCGACCAAACAATAATTATGCCAACAGAAAATTCTGCCTGAATAATATTCGACTAAAGAAAATTATGCCAAGTGTGTTATGCCAAGTGACTTTCGGAGTAAAAAGATTCTGCCAGATAGAAGGAACCCTTCATGGATATTTATCATTATAAAACTTTCACTCCAAAATATGATAAATTATGACTTATTGCACTTAGCCGTTAGCGGTTTGAGACGTCAGGGGTGCTGTACCTGTGGACGCCACTTTGTAGGTAATAAGTAGCTCAACCGGCAGCGTCCCGACTCCCGCGTCATTCCGTGTTGGATGAACGCTCGCGCTCGTACGAATTTCGGAAATGTTCACAAATTATTGTTATTATTATCAGCCGTTGTTTTTTTTTATGAGTTTCTGTTATTGTTCTTTGTTACGTTTATGCATGTTATTTTGTTGCTGTTCGTCTAAACTTCTAAACCAAATGACGTCAGAAAAATGGGCGAATTGTGTGGAACACGTTAAAAAAGTAGAAGCAGACATGAGGGGGCTCGATGACCGAATTGATAACACCGTGGACCGAATTGTAATCAACCTATCAGAAAATTCAGAAAGTGACACTTCTTCGACCACTTTCAGTGATACATCATCAGAAGTTGTATATCACTGAAAAATTAAAGGAATTAATTCAATACGTGTGTTTTATTTTGGCCCAAATTGTCATACCACCAGACGGCTACCAATGAAGGGGTAGACCTAAAAAGAGGTGGTTTGACGATCGGACCAACTTTGCGAGAGATTGGAAATTGTTGGCCGCTGACAGAGACATGTGGAAAAAAGGGGAAGACATTTGCCCAGCAGTGAAATGATGTAGGTTAGATAAAAAAACCGATCTCAGTGTCTGCTACATACATCTTACACGAGTCTATGTATAGCTTTTTGAATTAATTCTTATTCTACAACTAGCGGTTCCCTCCAACTTGGTCCGCACGTTTTGAGTAAATAAGCTATCCAAATATTTTCAAATCGCTTCAGTAGATTCTGACATTAGCGCGTTATAACAATCAAACTCTTCAGTTATAGATTAATATAGATTTAACCAAGGAAAAATATTTTTTGAATAATATCTACCAATTGCTCCTGCGACAATAACGCAAGATAAAGAAAAACACTTTTTTTTTAATTATGATGATTCTATTTTTTATTTCATTATTCATGTCCAGTTACATTATATGTCGGCTGTCTCTCAGCATCATGCTTGTAAATTTGTAATGCAGTAGCCAAATGTTTCTAATACAGGACAATTTCTCGGATCAAGGTCGCCTCGTACCAATAAACGTTTGTTTACATAGACTTCTATCGCTACGCCTTGAGTTTTGGTAGCCCGCTATCCCGTATCGGCGTGCAGTAGTAATGGCATAGCAATGACCTTTTGTGCAAGTTTAAATGGCACGGACTAATTATAAAGCTGAAAACTATGTTTGTTAGTTTAAACGCGCTAATCTCAGGAACTAATGAACCAATTTGAAAAATATTTTTGGGATATATAGCTTATGTATGTATCGTCATTCACACGTTAGTATGTTGATTTTGTATGTTTGTATTGGTATTTCTCGAAAACGAGAAGTCATAACGCGATGATCCTTTTGAATTAGGTAGGTATGGTTCAACTTAGGGTACCTACAGCGTAAATATCATAAAAATCGGTCCAATAGTTTTTGCAATATGAGTAATAACTAAAAATCATGAAATTAAAAATTATTATAGTGTGATTTGCTGTTGGTGTACCTTTATAAAAAATAAAAAATAAAATAAATGATATCGGATTAGTGGTTTTTGAGATATAGCACATATATCATCAACAACCGCAAATATAACTTTGTCTTTCATACAAATACGATAAAAAAACAAAGTTATTTTTGCGGTCAACAAAATATTGTGGTAGTTTGCCTAAGTGGAAGTAAGTGGGACCCTAATTAAGAGTCACAGTCGCACTTTGCCGGTTTTTCAGTGTGTGGTCGATTTTTATACGTCCATACAGTGGGTTTCCCTATACACACAATACTTATAATTACTTGCAGTATTATATTATCTGGGCTACTAGTTAAATTGATAAGAACTTCAGCAGCTGTATTTATAATAATACCCAAAAAGTAATCGTTATTTTGCTCTTGCCATCCTGCGTTTTATTCCGTGGCGTGAACTCAGTTCGGAAAGTTATACCAAAAATATTACTGTCAAGTGAATATTTTAAAGTTAATTGTTTTGTAGTAGCACCAAATTTCTAAGGTTGCTACAGTATTAGATATGGTTCCTGTAAAAATGGTCGGCTTGACTGTTGTAGGTGTTATCCTGACTGCCAGCTTGATGATGGCCCGACAGGAAATCACCGAAAATTGCATACCTTACAAGAGCTACGTAAGTCAATGTCACACTTCATATGTGACTGTAGATCAGTCAGTCATTTAGAAAGTTAATTTTTTTTTTGTGTATTTACAGTGTGCATCAATTGAGAAACCGTGTTGCTGGAAGAGAGAGGTTGCCAACGGCATAATCGAGTACCACCAAACAACTTGTGATTTTATGCTTCGAACGTGTAATACGTTTGACCAAATTTACCTGTTCAACAAAACTATAGAGTTCCTTGAAAGCAATAAGACCAACATTGATTTAGATTTACTCTACGACAACTTTATAAATTCACTTTAGAATGACTTGTTATAATAATCCCACCAGACATAATATACAGGGTGTTTCGTACATCGTGTGCCAAATTAAAATGGCTTATAGTCATTTGCTAACTTCGCCCTTTTTTTTAAATATCTGTTTTTTATGTTTTACACAATGATATTGTATTCAAAACTAGATCACCGTTGAGACGCTAAAAGATTATCAAGCAAACAATGCATTACTTTAATGTGGGGTCATAACTTTGGCTTAGTCTGTTTTTGATGGCTTCAGAGTTCATACGAGTCGCATTGCCCCAGTGCGCCTTTAAAAATTGCAGACACAACTATCTAAATAAAGAAAAGTTCACCGATCGAATTTTCTTTGCCGTGTGGTAATTCGATTGCGAGTTTATCCGTTTTACCTAATAAATCAAGTAAAATATCTACATGTAAATAAAACTGGCGTTGGCACAAAATCTATATACATTGAAATCGTGTCCCTAAGATATCAAAAACTAATATTTCTGCGACAAAGAAAATTCGATCAGTGAAGTTTTTTTGTATATGAATTGCACGAGAATTAGCCCCGTGATTAGCAGGTCAAAATCATATATTATATTCTTATTTTAACGCGGTTCTACCAAATGATAACTACATACCTAAGCTAAATGTGTTTTTTCCTCTGCATCGGTAGGCACTTAAACATATGGAAAATCGGAAATATAGACGCGTAGCTCCGCTTGCAAATAAAAAACTTTGATATAAATAAAGGATTACTAAACAATAAAGAGTCCTTTGTCTTTTATTTATGCTCCTCCAGGTTTTCATATTTTTATATTCTGGATTGCATTTAGCGAAAAAAATACCTGACGGAGCTCAATTTTTGAATCACTCGCGTCAAGATGGCGTGTGATGTTCATTGATTAGTCCAATTTTGGAATGAAAATTAGTTGAAATTTACAGAGAAGGGATTTGAAAAAAGATAGCTCAATTTGTGTGTGTGTGTGTTTAATATTTCGCGTGATATTTGTTGATTTTTTATTTGTTTTCTAACGAAAATCACACGCCATATCCAAGCGAGTGATTCGAAAATAGGGGCCATTGATTGTCGTGATGTGTGAACGTTTACTATACCTATAGGTTTGTTTGTACTCGGACCCTGGTTAGAACCCTCGATGCGCGAGTCCGACTCGCCTTAGCCGGATTTTGAAAAACTATTGGAACGTGAGCGACGGCAGCGCCACTAAGTATTGGCGGACGTTGAATAAAATGGCTGACTGTCATGACGAAAAATAATTAACTCAAAGTTATTTTAATTAAATATTGTAATCATTCATTTATTATATGCAATAAAGTTAATGTGTATTGATTTGTATCTATATATATTAAAGAAAGTCGTGTTTCTTACACTATTTATAACTCAAAAATAGCTGAACAGATTTGGCTGAAAATTGGTGAGGAGGTTAGAACAAGGAGAAGAACACAGGATACTTTTTATCCCGTTCGATGGGGCCAGGACCGGGGCGGGACGAGGCTGAGGCGAAACAATGTTCGCTGGGCCTATTATTAAAATTTACTGAGACGTAAATTTTGTACTGAAATTGCTACAGAAATGGTGACACACGTCATAAGTCCCTCAACGATGTCTTTTTTGGCCACTGCGAGTGCTGTTATAGATTTAGGTCCCCCTATATCTCCTTCGCACACAGCGAATACAATTCAAATATACAAGGTGTTGTTCGGTTAGTGACATCCAACTCAGAGATGATAATATGAATTATGCTTATTCTAAAACACATGTTTTCTTTTAATTCTGAGCAAGTTTTATACAAGAAAACCTCTTCACAACATTCAAAAGGGAAAACTCGCACCCTAGCGCGTAGCTAGGGTTTATCTTCGAAATACTACGCCGTAGCTAGTAATAAAGCTACGAAGAGGCTACCTGGTGTAGGTAGTTTTGACTCGATCGCTGTACCGCATAAAAAAATATTTTGTGGGTTTTTCCACTTCAAAAAAAATAAATGTATTTTTTTTTTGGCATCAGTATCGCTTGTACAGCCACCCCTGAGTCGCTCGTCACTGACCAAAAAAACACCCTGTATGTATTTATTGCTTCATTGCTACCATCATTATCGTGTATATTTAAATAGCAAAATAAATTTCAGGGCTGTAGAATAAAGTCCTATAAGTTTCAAGTCGACCTTCCCTGGTTGACGCTGATATGTTGATTCTCGTACATTTTTTTAAGAGAAAAGAAAATTACAAATCATGCGCGGTGGATCAAAATAAATAGTTTTAATTAACTTTGGCTACAATCTCCAATTTTTTTTCTAAATACTTTGTTAAGTTCTATTTATTGTTTTCGAAGCGCAAGAATGATTCATATTTAAAAAAAAATGACATGACATATTCTAAAGTTCTTCTAGCGATCATCATTAAAAAATGAACTAGAATATATAGAACTAGAACTATATTTTGTATGGGTTAATAAATACTAAACAAGGACATGGTGTTCAAATCTAATGCCGCCGCATTTAATTTTTTGCCTGTTCGGTGGAAAACTTTAAAGAACAAATTGCCATTACTCTGTAAAAATAATTTTCTTTTTAAACTTTTTTTTCACTGTTAGTTGTACAAATGGTGGACTGTTAGGGTTCCATTTCAGGGCATTAAGCCTATTATGGAACCCTACCTGTAATTTTTTTACTGATTGAATTTACATGTACATATTATATTAACTTTATTTTTTGTGTCTGTAATTCTCATGGTAAGAAAATATTTCGTGTAGCATTTGATATTTGATATACAAATATCATCTCGATAAGTAAAGCTCAGCGTCCAATCCGGATAAAAATGTGGGTTCATTCAAGATGCCCGTGTCATAATAGTACATTATGATACAAGTGTGCTAAGTTGACCATTATATACAAGGCGATATTGTGTGCGCACGAGCGAAAGCGAGTGCGCCATAAGAAAGCCGCGTATATAATAGGTCACGGCACACGTATTTCATACGACTTTTTCAACACACTTGCCATTAATCAAAACTTCATCACGCCACAGCCGACAATTATTTACGAAAAATGTACTTACTAATCTGTGGAAAAATGGCGCGTTGCTTTTTTCTTGCCGCGAAACAGATGCGCGCGCAAGGCTAAGGCGCGAACTAGATCGGCCAACAGCCAAGATTAAAAATGTAACAATTCGTGTTTAAAACACAAATTACAGATTTTTTTAAATGAATTTGAGTTATTTTTAGTAATAAAGCTGTATTTACCATTTATTGAAATAAATATATACATACTGTAATTTTTCGAATATATATACATTTTGTTCCTAAAATAAAAGTTATAACCCGACTAAATTATATTGCTTCATCTTCGTCCTTACTACTTGGTACTAGGGTACAAATGTAAATTGGTTGAGTTAATAAACAAAAGGCACTAGTGCAATAATGTACCGAAAAAGCACGCGTGTTTAATATCTATGATTATGTGCCAAAAATCCGTGGAATAAAAACGTCATTTTGAGCAAGTGTGTTGAAAAGACCCTAATTCCCTCGTTGAATAATCGAATATTACAAATGCAGTATGAAAAAAGTTTAGTACTAAATTACCTATATGATCACTAAACTTCTTTTTAAATTTCCAAATGCACAAAATTTTAACAAATATGTATAATCAGAAAGATGAAAAAATAAGTGGCGCACGGGTGGGGCTCGAACCACCAACTTTTTGGCTAACCGGGCCAAAGGCTGTTCCAATTGAGTTACCGTGCCGTCGGTCCGACCGTTCGAAATTTCTGGTCTCTTATACCTGCGCTATCTACCCCAACTGTTTTACAAGAGCAGAGGGCCAAGTTTCTAATTTCATCTTTACGAATATAAAATATGACACAGTGTCAAAAACATTCTAAACCAAAGCTATAGGTATAATTTTAGTTACCTTGGTATGCGTCATTCGATGATAATACAAATTAGAACTGGCGGTAAAGCATTTGCCGCATTCGGGACATTTGTGGGGCTTTTCACCTGTAAAAAAAATATATTTTCCTCATTTTACATATTGATTTGTGGAGCTTTAGATTTTCTTGCTGTTACCAAAGAGGGGTTAAACATTATTAAGTATGTTAGTTTTTCAAAAGTTTTTTGTAGGTATTATTCCTTTTTTATTTTATTTCTAAATGGTCAATCTTGTAATGAATATTTTATGCCAAATGATCCTCAATCCAACATTAATTGTTACTTTCATAGAATTGCAATTTATTATCGTAATTTTGAACTATAGCTTAGTCAGTAGCTATAATAAAGTACGTTTTATTTGGTACCCGAATATTATTGTACTTAATTTTCATTAATAACAATAAAAATGTTACCTGTGTGAATGCGGCGATGTGTGTTTAGCGAGCTTGAAGTGCTGAATCCTTTACTGCAAACGTTGCAAATATGCGGTTTTTCACCTGCACGTAATAAAATTTTAGTAAATTATCACAATAAGTTAGATAAGGTTTTTCGCACACACACACATACACACAACGGCTTTCTTAAGGAAGACATGTGTTTTTTATTATTTTTTGTTTTTTATTATAGTATTGATCTCTAAAATAACGGCCACTTAACGGCCTACATTATGTTTATAGTTTTAAATTAAAAGTATATCTTTTATTAATAATTTATAAAAATACAACTCATTTTAGTTACAATTTACTAGCAACTTAGAATAAAACCATATAGTGTAACTGTAGTTATGGAAGGGCGAAGTCACCTGTCACAGGCATATTATGCTTAAAAGGTGACCTCGATCCCCTTTAAATACCCTTTAGATCTTTTGGTAAAGAATAAATTTATTTATTATTATTATATTGCGTCTTTTCCATTCTCGGGACTATGGGGTCCCGGATCTTTGGAAGGCGTACATGGGGCCGAAGCCAACACGCAGAGGCCCTTTAGACAACATAAATCTAAAAGCTGTGTGACACAAGCCGACGATTATCCCTGTATGCACTATACAAGTGCACCCAAGGACAACCCCCGGTTTGTGTAGGGCTATTGCAAGATATAGATAAAAAGATACTGAGTTATGGGTGTAAGTGTTAGGTGGACCGGGTAACTGGGACTATGGAAGAACTATGGCCCCTGCCCGACGTATGTTTCTCACACGGATAAAATGGCAGGGGGAGACTTGCACACTCAGTCGATGGGCCCCCCTAATTAGTTGCTAGCACTAAGTGACGTAGACAACAAGGGGGCATCACCAGTTGGGTTGCCAGGGGAGTGGAGAGGTGTACCACGGCTCTCAGGACAATTCCGGAAATCGTTCAAGATCACTACAAGCATCTTACTGGCACACTTCCTTCCCCCGAGCATCTCTGCTCTAGCGAGCCTCCACTCCTTATTATTATTATTTTTAATTTTCACAGTTTTCTGATCTCGAAGACAGTTTGCCTTCGGTATTTATAGTGCCAGTGTCACGGGCTTAGGCCAAGTGAACTGCACTTTCGGTTGAGCCTGTGGAATTAGAGTCGTTATTATTATTATTTCCTAGGTCCTCCTATTGTTTTTCATATTTTCACATAGGCAAGTATTTATATCGGTTTGTTGACGGGCATGATGATTCAAAGTAGACTGGGATTTATTTTAGGAAAGATTCAAGACGTCGACACGCTGGCCTACTTACTTATATTAGCAGAATAAAGGATGTTTGTCAGAAAACTACGATCTGTTGACATTTAGCAAATATTTAATTAGTTAGTTAGTTAACTAGTTCTTTATTACTATGCGATGACGTAGGCAGAGGCAAATGGTTGAGAAAATCTTTCTCTTCGAGGTAACTTGATAAGCTGACTGCCTGTGCATCTTACATACCAGTATGAGTCCTCATATGCCGTTTCAAAAGCGAGGGCCTATCAAACGTCTTCAAGCACACCTCGCAAGGGAGAATGTTCTTCGCGCCACTATTCCTAGGAGGTAAACAGAACCCTTCCCTCGTGCCAACCAGGTTGGTTCTTTCGTACAGCCGGGCGAGGTGGCTGTTGAGACCGGCCAGGAACTTGATGTCTATGAGGCTGAGGATCTTTGAGGGGGTAGATTTGGTGGATAAATCTAGAGGCTCGGTTTGAATGTCCATTTTAGTTTTTATGAGGGTGGCAGGTAAGTTGGATATTTTTAAGGATAAGTTGGTAAGTTATTCAGAACGGTAGCCACCAAAGATTCATTGGTTGGTAGAAAGTGACTATGAAACTTTAAACTACTAAAGATTCTGATAAGACATTTTCTGAACACTAGTATTGCTTGTATTGCTTCAGATCAGGAAAGCGACTTGTACACTAAAACTAATGTAACACTGCTTTGCGGATAGCACCGATAATGATTCAGGATAGCTTTCAGCTCAAAGCTTAACAATGATTGAGCTGTAAGTATCTAGGGAAGAGTTGCTCTTATTTCAGTTCTGATTTTAACACCACTTCAGATCACAGTCCAAACTTATATCCTCTCAAGTCTCAAGTAGCAACTGTGGTAATTCCTCAACGATTTTCCCTTAAATACCTCCGTTGACGGGTACAAATGACACGGCGGTATTAGCGTATTGGGTTGTGTAACGCATCGCCGTGCTTTGTTAGGGCACAATAAGTTTTGTAGAGCACCCGCTAATCGACGTGATTTGACGATTTTTTCAGGTGTCGCTTTGGATGAATGAGTAAGTGGATGCGGCATTTCTCAAGAGCTTTTTGGAGCTGTGATTTTTTGTGGTGTGTTGGATACACAGCAGACAGGTCTCTTGAAATGACACTGAAGGTCGTAAGACATTTTTTTCTAAAAGTGTAGCATTTGGGAGATAGGCGCTTCCAAAGTCTCTAACTTTCGAGCGAAGGAAGTAAAAAGTTTGAAAAAAATGCACAATGTAGTGCTTTACAAATGGTTTAAACGAAATACAGCAGCTAGTAGTTTTTAAGGGGTAACGTAGCCAAATGGCAAAAACGGTATCCCTATACTTTCGTCAAGTCTGTCTGTCTGTCTGTCCCTCTGTATGTCACAGCCAACTGTAAGCATTAGACTGTTGAAATTTAGTAGGAAGATGTATTCTGTTAACCGCTTTACGGTTCTTGTACAAACAAATAAAAAAAGTGTGTTCCTCATAAAAACACTATGAAAAACAAACTTATGTTTGCAGTCAACAAAATATTGTGGTTTTTTGGCTTGGTGGAGATAAGTGGATCCCTAATTCAGTTAAATCTGGCACTGAACCCTCAGTGGGCGAGTCCAACTCGCACTCGGCCGATTTTTTTATCAACTCAAAACTAATACAAAATTTACTCTAAGTGCTGTTTTTTTTAATGTAACACAGAGTAGGGCTAAAAGTTTAAAATAAAACGCTCTCGTTTGCCTATCCTCCACCCTTCGAGCCTGCACGCGTTGTATTGAAGAAAAGGTAATCGCCTATAAAGGTGAGTCGACAAATGTTTGCATTGCTTTGTGGTGGATGTATTCTGTATTTGTACTGGCCCGATCCTGTGACACAATGGGATATTACACCGACGCAATTTGCTTAGTGGATATTTTGGAGACATTAAAATGCGATTTTCGTTGGATATTTTCGGGGGTAGGTCGAATATCATTTGCAGCTGATATAACCTACGTAAATGTTAATTACGTAAAAAAAAACTGATATGTATTAAACAAGCTATGGGTAAGAAGCGCGTAGCGTGCAATCAAACAGCCAGCTAGATGCATACTCATTTATTGTTTTGCGGTATACCCTCTAAATACATAACAAAAATAAATAGGAATATGAATATATTAGTAACTTTTAGAACCTAATTAATGAATGGTTTTATTTTTTTGCTTTTGAAAAAGGGTAAGTTTTTACCGACTTGAATAATTTGCCCTCTACATGGGAGAAACCAATTAATTTGGTTTCGAAGCATGATGAGTGTAGACTGTTGGTGTAGGTAAGTTTGATATCATGTACTGACTCCAAATGAATTCAACACACAGGATTTAATGCAACGATACAACTAAGTATTTAATTACGAGAGCGCCTGCCGACTAACTGCGCAGCAGTTTGGCAGATGAGAGTTAGGTAAAAAACAATGTTTTTGTGAAAAATAAAAATCGTATTTACCTTCCCTTCCGACGTTTCGACTCGGTTGCACTAGTCATGGCCCCGGGGTGACTTTTAAATAAGTGTATCGTTGTATTTAATCCCGTGTGTTGATTAGTAGAGTACATAGAGAGTAGAGAGAAGAGTAGAGTACATAGAGAATAGAGTACAGAGTACAGCAAAAAAACGATACAGTGCAGTATTTTGAGCTTTTAAAAATGAGCCCATTACTTAACCCTTACAAGTTCAGCAAAGTAATATTTTACTGTAAGTACTCGTAACTAGTATTTCTCTTCTGAAATAAAAATTAAAAATATTTATCGAAGACAAGTTGAAGTTTCGTGAGAAACTAGTGAGTTGCCAAATCATGATGTTCTCTATTATTTACATAACTTCCATTTATGAAAACGTCGATATAAGATAGGTAAATAATGCATCCTGGGGCCCTATTTTTGAATCACTCGTTTGATTATGTAATTATCGTTCGAAAACTAATTCAAAATCAATGGATTCAAAATTCAGTTATATTTTTAAAATCACTCCCGTGTGGAATGTTATTATATTTTCATCATCGGAAAATCGGCTATTCATCCCTGTACACGTCACAAAACATTCATTAGCAGTATAAAATTGTAGCTGTTTCATCCTAAGGACCTAATTAAAAAAAAGCCAAATAAAGTTCTTAATATGAGTAGGGAAGTTAATATTTCTAATCACTCCGATATTGAACCGGCGTACCGGGAAATGACACGCCATTTCGTGTTTTTGTGTATTCTAGCATAATAAATCACAACCGAATAGAACGATTGAGCCATTAGCTGTATTAAAATTTTCTGTAATAACCTAAAGGTGATTTATTTCTTGCTTGACGTGTTATAGTTACAATAGGCGTCTCCCAATATCGTTCGCATAGATAGGTATACTTATGGTGAGAAAAAATAATGCAATCTTGTGGCTACTTTGTTTTGACCGAAATTACCTAATTAGTTCTTGGTTTCTTACTAATGTAGAGGGAAATTTTAAAAGGCAGTCCCGTAACTCAAACATGATTGAAACTGTGTTCGATAAATCATCAAAAAAACTATCCGTATTTGTTTTTGTGTATTAAGTACGTCAAGGCTTATTTTCTTTATTTTGTATGTAGGCTTATTACTTAAGTCTGTTTTTATTTGCCAGTTCTTCTTCTTCTTCTTACTTACGACTTGGTACTAGGGTACAAATGTAAATTGGTCGGGTTAATAAACTAAAGGCACTCGTTCAATAATATACTGAAAAAGCACGCGTGTTGAATATGGATTATGAGTCAAAAATCGGTGGAATAAAAACGTCGTTTTGAGCAAGTATGTTGAAAACAATCTTATCATAACTTTTAAACAAACATCAGCGCATAAAACTGATTTACTATTTGAAAATGGAATGTAAGGATTGCTTATAATATTCGACTCGCAAAGAAAAACGGAATACCTATAGCACGTTGCCGACTTCCGTGGAGTAGTGGCTAAGCACAATGGGTTTCATAGGGATGGGCCGAATGTAATTTATACCGAATACGAACTTCGGCCGAACATTCTGCAAAAAAAATAAATTCGGCCGAACTTCGGTTATTTTTGCCGCGCTTTCTCGGGAGCGGACAGGGCCTCTATTTTTGAATCACACGCTTGAATATGGCGTGTGATTTGCGTTCGAAAACCAATTAAAAATCAATGGAAATCACGCAAAATAAAGACATAGTAACTCACAAAAATCAGTTATGTTTTTTCAAATCACTTTTGCGTGAATTTATACTAGTTTTCATTGGGAAATCGAACATTAATCAATGATTTTGATGCCATCTTGACACGAGTGAATCAAAAATAGGGGCCCAGGTCTCGACTCGCTCTGCACATCCCGCACCCCGCGTCTCTCTGTCATTAGCAAATTCGTCATCTTCGCGACACTTGCGTTATTGTTTACATTACGTAAGTTACGTGATTTTTAGTGGATTAAGTGTGACGTAATGTCACAGATAATTATAAATACTTAATAAAACTAATAAATATTCAATATCTGCTTGTTGCAAAGGTCAAAAATGAGTGGTAGAAAAAAATCAAGTGTTTGGACATTTTATACCGAAACTGATGAAGAAAGTAAAGTGAAATGTACTTTGTGCGGTTCACTGATATCTCGTGGTGGTACTGGCCGTACAACGTCTACTTCTGCGTTAACAAACCATCTTAGAGTGAGTGTAAGATCGATAATATTAAGGCTCAACAAATTCATTTACGTTGCTAAAATAAAAATTATAACCCGACCAAATTATATCGCTTCTTCTTCTTCTTACTTACGACTTGGTACTAGGGTACAAATGTGATTTGGTCGGGTTTATAAACTAAAAGCACTAGTGCAATAATATACTGAAAAAGCACGCGTGTTTAATATCTATGATTATGAGCCAAAATCGGTGGAATAAAAACGTCGTTTTAAGCAAGTGTGTTGAAAATATTATTTAATGAATAATTTTGTAAAACACCTGTTTCAAAATCTCCTAATATGACTATTATTTCATTTTATATGACAAGTATCTAATTATTGTTTTAGTGTCAAGAGGGCAATAACTTCGTTAGTAATAATTATAATTTCGTTAATTAATAAACCAAAGTTGTTTTGATTTCTTAAAAAGATTTTGTTGTTAAGTAACGCATTACAAAAATTAACAAATGACTGATTATGAATTTGTTTGAATTATTTGCATAAAAATAGATGAGGTATTTTAATCTTATCGTGGACCGAATGTTCGGCATTTGAAACGAAAGTCGGCCGAATACCGAAGTTCGGTTCAAGCCGCCGAAATTCGGTTAAACCGAATGTAAAACGAATTTCGGCCCATCCCTAGTTTCAAGGCGTTGCCGCTCCGAGGTATGGGATCAGAGCAATGTACTATGTGACCGGGGTCTAATATTTATTTATATTTATATCTATTTAGCACACACGTCCCAACATAGACCCCACCACAGCTTCGGGACGAATGTGGGCTACTGCTGAGACGAAGCTGCGCAACAAACTCAGTTACTATTATCAATGCCTTTTTTAAAATATTACTTGATTAACCTTATTGCCTGGAAGTGATCGAGTTTCAAAAATCAAATTGAATACTATTTTATAGTCTAAATTTTTAAGGATTTTCTCGCGTGATAAGTAAGATGACACTTGACAAAATAATATGAAGTAATAATA
Organism: Pyrausta purpuralis; assembly: GCA_963924145.1. Taxonomy (NCBI): domain Eukaryota; kingdom Metazoa; phylum Arthropoda; class Insecta; order Lepidoptera; family Crambidae; genus Pyrausta; species Pyrausta purpuralis. The sequence continues at coordinate 975,907 of OZ001648.1, read as the reverse complement.
TATTTTAACTAAAATATTCATACAGCTTCATTCGTAATCATAGGTAGAAAGTCTATTAATTCATAAAGCTCGGCAGCTTTATTTATATCTTCAAAGGACGTTCCCCTACCTGAAAATCTACGCGTAGGTAAGTTCTTACTTATAAGGCTGTTGCGCTGCAGCAAAAGCAGAAGATATTCAAATTGGGTCTTATTCAAATTCTGGGTAAATCCGATTTGCTGCAACTTGTTAAGTGCCTTGTTCTTAAACTTTCCTTCGTTTCGTTTTTTTGTTTATTTACGTTGAAATAAAAGTTCAGAGAAAAGGTCTGTTTGGGTTCGGTTGAATTAGGAAACAATAGGTTAAAAATCTTGAAAGGTTATTTTCCTAGTTAGGTCTATTCATTGTAATTGTAAACTGAAGCAACTTCGTGTTCAACCAAGTATACCTACATATTTTAATTCATACTAATAATTCATTGGTTTCTTTATACCTAATCGGTAGCCCGTTTCATTAAGATCCAATGGGTGGACGTGGGTTCACGTCAGATGCGACTTATCCGACTGAATAAGTATAAAACGACCGATTTTAAAATGACATTTACATAAATGATTGCAGCCGAAAAGATGACGTTTTCAATTTATGCGTAAAGAATTTTGATCGACGAATTACGTTATTACGCGTATGTGCTAGTGTTCTTGGGTATGTATGTATCTTTTCACTTTCAGTATGTAATTAAAAGATTCGTCTTAAAGTGTACATTAACCCTCTTATTCATAATAATTCAAACAGTCTTATAAAGCTATTTTAGCTATTACACTGTTTTGTCACTTTCTGTCAAATGATGACAGCGCCAAGAAAGAACGAGACAAAACAGTGTAATAGTTAAAACAGGTTTTCCTATTAGACTTATTGCATTATTATGAATAAGGGGGTAAGACGATATGCCGTAAACTGCATTTCGATTCATGTAAGCCAGCGCAGTAATTACATACGTAATAGTTAGGCTTAATTTTGTACAGTGCAAATTTTCGGGCAATTCGCGTTCGTAAAAAGTTCACCGATTGAATATTTTTTGTTGAATTTAAAATTGTTTTTGATTTCTCGGGGTCACGATTTCTATGCATTTCGATTTCTTCCGTGCGGTAGTTTTTTCACGTGTTTATTTATTTTTGAGGAAAACATAACAGATTAAAATCAATTGCAAATCAAATACACTTGAATCCCCTGATCTTACCTCCTCACTAGCCTTCAACACTAGGGTTAACATGAGGCGTTCATTACCCACTTTTGTCTTGCCTGGATACAGAAACAATGTCTCACGGCACAACCCTGTCGCCAGAATGTGTCGCCTATATAATCGTTTACAGGACAGGCTTGACATATACAACGCTAGCTCTTCTCGGTACAAAACTGCAGTAAAAGCTGTCGCAGATGACCTCAGCTAAGCCTCAGAACAAATCATTTATTTCGGACAACAAAAATCCATGGGTTAGCAATACTGGGTAAATCTTTAAATCTTATTTTGTATTTTAATTATAAACTTAGCTTTGTATTTTAAGATAATTTGTTTACACGCTACTTAAGTTTGGCGCACAGGTGTAACACTTTAGGGCATTAGTCCAGTTCCTCTTAGTTTTTAATATTTATATACTACCTTAATACGATTAATGTCTGTTTTTGTTACCTATGAAATAAAATAAATAAAAATTAAGAGACTTATATAATGGTATTGTACTAGATAGATACTAGATAGCAATCCCAAACATGTTTCCACGGCAATTACACAGTGGTATTATTATGATATTGATATTTTAATATTATAGTTATTTAAGATAAAAGGGTTAAACTCGCAATCGAAATCCAACCGTTCGACTGACGCGAGAATCAAGGCCCTGACAGAAAATATAAATTTATCTATTGACTAGTAGTCAAAGCTCAAAGTTTTTACGTCATCTCTATTGTGGAGGTTAACCTTCGTAGCCTAACCTAGTTATTTATGCTAAACTTATAAAAACTTAGAAAACTACTTTTTGTTTGTCAATAACACAGTGCAATGGTACACATGTCAATCACAGTTCGGAAACCGTTCGTTATCTCACGATCAACGGTCGGATTTTTTCGTTTTAATTGAGCAAAAGGAAGAGTGGCCGTCTGAATCGAGGGTGGAAGCGACTTTCGCGATATTTCGTCAAATTACGCGTTGTATCGATCCGGGGCTGATGCATAAATGCATTAGTCTGAAGATAGGCGCCGCGCACTATTGGCTGGTGCAAGGCACAAGATGGGGTCTATTTAGACATGTCGATTTACGTAACGGGCTATCAAGCCCGTTACTGAGTTTTTACTGCTATAAATATTAATACATCCTCTTTTTATACCATTTGCTATCTTGTTTCTACTAAATCAGTATTTCATGTAACATGCTAAGTTTAAAAATGTAATTATTTTTATTTATATATAATAGTGACATGCACAAAGGAGGATTGAATGCTGAAAGCATTCCCTGCTTGTAAATTTCTTTATTAAAGCAATGGTGATTATAGGTATTTCTAAATTATTCAGAGAACGATTTCCTTTCTTTCGTTTATCATCTAAATCATGAAAAAATAAGGAAAGATAGATATTTTTTTCTACAGAAATATAAGGTCAAAACGTTTCGATTAAAAATAATCTAACTGTGTTGGTGTACATCAGACACTATCATATTTTTTGGAAAATCAAGATTTTTTTTAATTTTATTTTGTCTTACAAAGAAAGCATATTTTTTAGGGTTCCCTAGCAGAATGGCAAAAAATAGTACCCTTTTAGTTTCATCAAGTCTGTCTGTCCATCCGTTTGTCACAGCTACTTAATTCTGAAACAACATTTCACAGATGAAACTTGGTAGGTAGATGTATCCTGTGTCGGAAGTCTCGACATAGTTCCGTGTAAAACCACCAGGTGGCGCTCGAAAAAATGCTGAGACTAAATTGGTGTTTTCGTGTATTTATTGATTGAGAAGAATTTTTGAATGATGCTTAGAAAACTACAAATATTTTTTAAGATTTATTAAAGATATAATAGCTACGTAAGTTAAAATGATATTTGATGAATTATAAAATCATAAAATTGAAATTGTCGACGCGAAATGTCAAAAAAAATGCATCAGACTTCGCCCGCTGGTAACCGCTTTACGATTCTCATACAAAAAATAAACATTTGGCTCCCAAACATGGAATTAAACCAAAAAAAAGTTTGTTGCTCAAACCTATGCATAGGGAGTGTCCATGAATAGGTCTTTTAGAAAGAAAGTTGGTCTACGTGGAGGTTGGAAGAACGCTAATTTAGTAAAAGTTGGCACGGAACCCTCAGTGCGCGAGTCCGACTCGTAATTGACCGTTTTTTTTAAATCATCCTGACTTTTATAAAAGTTATCTACGTCATCGGCTTCGCTTTTCTCAATTCTTTTCCTTATTTAATAAATATTCTTAACCTTAATTAATAATAAATAAAAATAATAAAATTCCTATAAAAATACTTAATCTCTAATTTTCGCGAAAACTAGCGTGTATAACCCAAAGCGTTTTCTACAAAAAAAAAAGTGCTGGATCGGCCCTTTAAAAAACGAGGGTAAAACTATACATCTACCCACTGTGGTATAGGTGGTATTGGTTTACTTAAACACAATTCAAATTATTTACTTAATTCCTACAATATACGACGGTTTCGCAGTTTCTACTTCGGAACTCCGTAGCGAACGTCTCGTTGTGGCAACTGACTGACTAAACAGCAATTCGTATAAACATTGCTTTTTCCGGTTCTGTCAAATATTGTACCTAATCATTTTTTTATGAGATATTTCAAGTACTTTTAAGTAAACCCGCTGTTCCTTACCCTCTGGACCACGCCCCAGTGTTCCGTCCTCCCTAAATTTATTCTTAATAAAGCGCTGAGAGGCCGGCCGTGTGTTTTTTGATATCTCTCGCTTTGAGGATAAGACCTGCCAATCGCCCGTTATTTTTCTTTGGCTACCGTACTTTACTTATGAATGTTTTTATATTACCTACATCGATTCTCCCGGATTCTGTTTGTTGGTTTGGGCTTTTGTAAAGGAAGGGATGTTTATTGTATATTCTAATGTAAGAAATAGGGTTCATTTATTGAGCAGATATAGGCTTTTAATAAGAGTGAATACTACCTTCAAACACCTTTTAATGTGTTGCTTGTTTTCAACAGAAAGAATAAATATAGAATAGATATAATATGTTTTGCACTTGAATTGTTCTTTCCATGGTTTCTGTTGCCACAGTTACTGAACAAAATATTACTTTTTCCGGCGATGATTAGATTGTTTAAATACTTTCATGGGAAATATGATAAATCAGTTGATGTCGATTACGATTTCTTTTTTGTTTCTAATGGCGTTTCGCTTAGTTTATATTTTGATAACTATTTACCTTAGGGCAATTACAATTTTTGAAAAAAAAATGTTTTACTTATATGTGCCTCTAACCCAAGGGATTTTTGATCTCGTTACTCTGAACGACCCTTCCCTTAACTGGTTATAAAGCCGTGAACCGTTTAAGAAGTCGTAATCCTTACTTGTTATGTGTTTATTATGCTTTTTATTTCAATTTACGGCGGTGTGGTGTTATTTTTGTGGGTGCAACTGTGGGTAGCAAGCAAAAGTTTGTTTTTAGCTTTATCTCATTTCGACGGTATTCAGTTGGTTTGTAAAAATAGAAGAGTAAATGTTTATTATTCACTTTTAAAATAAACATCTGATATAAAAACTGCCGTAAACTCTGTTACGAGTAAGTATGTGGTATTTAAAAGCTGTGGACTTTTGGTACACGATTACATGAAAGGCAAGTACTTTTTAGGGTTCCGTAGCCGAATGGCAAAAAACGGAACCCTTATAGTTTCGTGAAGTCTGTCCGTCCGCATGTCACAGCCGTATTATTCTGTAACTATAAGCATCATACTGTAGAAATTTGGTAGGAAGATGTATCCTGTTAACCGCTTTATGATTCTCATCCAAAAAATAAAAAATAATGTCATTTAAGGGGGGCTCCCATACATGAAACTAAAACAAAAAAAAATGTTGTCAAACCTATTTGTGTGGGGTATCTTTAGATAGGTCTTTTAAAATAACATTGAGGTTCCTAAAACCATTTTCTTTTAAAGTCTAACGTTTCATAGCTATCCGCTTGCAAAGTGGTAAAATGGGCGTCCCCCCATCTAACTTCTAAACTAAGCTAAGCTAAAGCTGAGCAGAAATATAATGTAGATCTTAACAAATACTCTTAACGAAAATTGGTTCAGATAGGATCGAACTAGAAGTTTTTGAGATATAGCACATTTTCAACAACCGCAGACATAACTTTGCACTTCATACAAACACTATGAAAAACAAAGTTATATTTGCTGTCAACAAAAGGTATTTTACGAAGTGGATTCCCTAATTCAGTTAAAGTTGGTGCGGAACCCTTAGTGCGCGAGTCCGACTCGCACTTGGCCCGTTTTTTTTCCTTTTTTCAGTAGGTAGATATAGAAAGACGTATACCTAGGCGTAGTAGCCTCAGGATAATGTTGATAATAATGAGGTACTTACCATAACGAAAATTTAGTCAAATCTATATCTGGGACAAACGACAAAAAAGGGAAACCACCTATTTTACTAAGTAAATAAATGACCTGAAATTTAAAGTTGGCACATTAGCTAGAACAGGCAAATCATACTTATCACCATTCTCTCGATAAGGAAATGTTCTGCGTTACCTTGCTAGTAATATAGCCTAAACACTTAATAGTTTAGGAACAAAATGACGCTCTCAGATGTATTATCATGTTCACAAAGCTATTACAAAATCAATGCAAGATATAAAAGATGCAAGATGGTAGGTATTCAAAAATTCAAAAAAAAAAACAAAATTACTTTATTTTGTACATAGGCTATTGCTAGCACTTATACACGTCCCAACATTGGCCCTACCACAGCTTCGGGACAATTGTGGGCTAGTGCTGAGAAGCTGCGCAACAAACTCAGTCACTATTGTCAATACCTCTTTTAAAAATATTACAATTTAATGTTCTTACAAGCTAGACCATACATTGTTATCGTTCATATAATCATTTATTCTATAATATCCTTTACTCATTAAACATTGTTTAACAATATATTTGAATTTATGTAAAGGTAATTCAATTATATTTTGAGGCAATTTATTAAAGAAAGTAATACATCTTCCAATAAACGAGTGATTAACCTTCTGAAGTCTGAAGTTTGGAACGGCAAGTTTATTCTTGTTTCTAGTATTGAAATCATGTAAATCACTTTTTTAGGAAATAAGTGCAAGTTTTTACGAACATAAATCAAATTTTCATAAATAAACTGTGAATATACTGTTAGTATCTTGACTTCTTTAAACAAATCCCTTAAAGAGTCGTCAGATTTGAGATTGTAAATAGCCCGTACAGCTCGCTTTTGCAGAATGAATATTGTTTCAATATCTGCAGCCGAGCCCCATAACAAGATACCATAAGACATGATACTATGAAAATAGCTAAAATAAACTAACCTGGCCGTTTCAACGTCCGTCAAAAGCCTTATCTTTCTTACTGCATAGGCAGCCTAAATAAGTTTCCCTGACAAGGTCTCGATATGTGGACCCCATTGAAGATTATGATCTACGGTTATTCCCAAAAACGTTGAGCTTTGTATAGTATCTAGTGGCTCATCTTTAACCATGATCTGCGTTGGGACTTGTCTGACATTAGGCATTGTAAATTTTATGCATTTGGTTTTACCCGATTATAAGACCCCTTACACACTGTGACTTTAAGCATCGATATAGTTGCGCGTTTTGAAAACGCAATAAACATATTTGATTTAGCATGGATGCTAATGCGCGTTAGATATCGGTACAGTCGCCAAAATACAGTACATATTTTTTAAATTTTTAGCTTCTGCGTCACGACTGTATCGATGCTAAAAGTAGCGCAGTGTGAAAACGTTGACGCTTTGCGCATGCATCGATGCTAGCGCGCGTTAGCATCGCGACTGCATCGCTGCTTAAAATCGCAGTGTGTAAAGGGTCTAAGAGGGTAATATTAACAAAAATGAAATAAGAAACCAAAAATTTTTGCGCACGGGCGGGACTTGAACCAGCAACTTCTTCGCTAACCGTCCATCCGTCCGTCCAATTTTTGGTTTCTTATTTCATCTTTGTGAATTTAAAATATGACACTGTGAGTGTTAAAAACCATTAGGTTACTTATTCGTCACCCAGTCAGTTGTTATTACTAGTACCACGTAAAGAGAAGCTATGCCAAGCAAGAAATGCGTTGCAAAATATGACGACAAGGCTGTGACGTATTCCTTAAAATTTAAAATTAAAAAAAAACCGTTTTATGAGTTGATACAAGTGGCGTCTATTCATATGGCACGAGATTTGTTTATGGTGTCAGTTCCATAAGACGCTAGTAATACATACCTAGTAGTTCCATGGGCCTAACCAACTTGCTTGCATAACTTTTAAATCAACTATACCAGTACGCTGCCAACAAAGAAAAGGAAACTAAATACAGAGCAGACAAAACGTAATTACCAAGATTTCCTCCAACGTTATGTTCCAAGTTCCGTTCCTATAAAATAAGTGGCAGTACCATCGCTATCTAATCCAATATACCACGGTCTACATAAAACCAAGATAAAAAGACACAAGAAAGGAGATTGTATAAATTCGGAATTCTCTGGGAGAGCAATAAAATATAGTGGAGGGTCCAGGGTTTAGGGGGGTGGGCGTGGCTAAGAGGGGCGGTAGGCGGGGCCTGTATCTGTGTCAAGTGCCGGATGGATTTTTGCTGGAGACACTTGAAACACTCAGGATCCATTTTGATGGAGTGCTTTTCGAGGATGGGGGTTGGAGATGTTTTTCAGCTTAGACACTTTAGCGGGTATTTTTTGGATGTTAAAACGAAATTTACTTAAAGGCTCTGATTTAACATACTCATTTTTAGCGTAAGTTGTCATAAATGTCTATGAAATCAAACATATTTTTTGGGTAGGCGTCAATTTTTGGTTTTCTTCTAGGACGTGATTAAATGTAGGTCAAAATTAGATTATATGAAAAAGTGAAAAACTAGCCAAGTGCAACACGCGCACTGAGGGTTGCGTGCCAACTTAAAACTGGATTAGGTGTCGACTTTCTGACAGCACAAATAACTGTGTTTATTTAAAAAGTAATTGTATAAAGGACATAGTTATATTTGGGGTTGCTTAAAATGTGATATATCTCTAAAACTGTACAGATACCTGTTCGATCTTGTTCAAATCAATTTTGCAGAAAGTATTTGTTGTGATCAACATCATGTAATATTATAAAAATATAGTGAGAGCCTCCATGCCATTTTAAAAGACCAATCCATAAACGTATTACTAACACATTATTAAACGTATTACCTACACCGATTAAGCCTTTTATAACTTACAAATTATGACTCATGTTACTTGATTAAATAAATCAATGATTATTATAATTATCGAACATCCCATATGCAAATGTTTATGTAAAAATAAACCACGTATGTATCCTTAAATGTCATAGACGAGTATTTTGAATAAGAACCGTAATAAGCGCTAGTGGATTTTTTCCTGGTTACCGCAGCCCCGTTGATGGTTAAAGAGCCCTATAGCTGCACGGCACTTCTTTGCCACATCCATTGATTGCCGATCGCACACGCAACGCGAGCTCAAAGGAGGTAGCAAAGCACGGCGAAGATTTTTCCGCTTCAGATTCTCCAGCCAGTCACCACCGTGCCTCAAAACACCGAATTTCGTATCGCGACGCCATTCAGGTCTCATTTCAGCGCGTTTATTTAAATCATCAGACTGAATACCAATGCTATTCATATCCATCTTGCAAGAGTCTTTGAATCTCAAAATTGGACATCAAACAGGTCTCTTAACGTTTGCCAGTTGACCCAACATTACTTCTCGTGGCATTCTCTCGGGATTCATTCGTTAAACATGACCAAGCCAGCGACGTCTCCTTTGCTTGAACATAGCAGTCATGCTGCAGCATCGCATTGAGGGTACTGCTTCATAACTCATTTTATCCTTCCAAGCAACTCCGAGAATAGTCCACAGGCAGCGCATGTGGAAAGCATTGAGTTTGAGTTCTTGCTTCGCATATGTAGTCCACGTCTCTGAGGAATACAGCAATACAATTAGGACACCTAGGTCTGGTAAACAAGGACTTTAGTGTAAGTATTGGCTTAAGCCTCCAGTTCCTCCACACGCTAGAAAAAACCTCCCGATAAAAGTTAATACTCTGCCGATCCGAGTATATATCTCATTGCCATTTCATAATGTAGAGGTGGTGGCAGAGCCAAGATACTTGTGACAAAAATTCGCTACGACATCAAGTACACCTCTACTCCAGCTCCTCGAATTTGCCCTCAGAGTTTGCAACAAGTGCAGCATCATCTGCATACAGAAGTTCTTGTTTTTTTTAAATTGAGAAGATGGATGTTATACAGCATTCCATCTTTTGTAGCATACAGATGCTCCCCGACGTCACAGGACTCAAAAGCAGTTAGAAGCAGCGCTGAGAAGAAGACTCCAAAGAGGGTTGGTGCAACTCCAACACGCAGCCCTGTTGGACTCTTCGGTAAACGTAGAATGACGCTGATTTTGCGCGTCGAATATTACACAGCCGTTTGCTATTCGGCAACGGAACCTCTAGCAGTCACTGCCTGTGACGTCATCGCTAGCGAGTAAACTTACGTTAACGGAACAGGTGAAAAATCAGTCTTATCATTGGGCAGAAAACACACGTTTCCGTGAAAGTATTACATTGGAAGGTTAAATACTTTAAAATAACCCTGAAGTACTTACTTTCAATGGATGTGAGTAGCTCAATTAAACCATCTTGTCAAAGAAAATTAATTAAAAATATTCAAAATTTTATTAAGTGCCCACTTAGCGAGTACAAATATGAATTAGGTAAAACATTCAAATATACCGTGAAACATGTTAGTAAGGCCTTTTTGTTGTCATTAAAAAGCGAGATAATTCATATAGCCCATTATTGTCATTCAAATGTTCCGTTTTGTATTTCAATTAGAACCTGAAAAAAAAACCTTTCTACCCTCTCAAAAACACAATTATGCTAAAACGCCCCTGTATGCTCACGTTTGAGTATATTTCATACAATTTTGTCGTCGCAATAAGGGCGTTCGTAATTCTTTCAATTTCATCATGTTTATTTAAATGAGGTTTGTATTACAGAGCGCGAGCGCTTTAATAATGTACGCAACATTCTTATTATGTTTTCGCTTAGATGTTTCCATTGTATCACGTTCAAGCAATGTGACAAACAAAAATTTATGTCCCATATGTACTGAAGTTAGAAAATGAACTCTCAGGACAGGCTCACAAAGCACACCGTTTTTTTAAATGCTTGTTTCCCAAGTGTTTTACTGAGTAATTTGGCTCATGCCACCGACATTCCTTGCTTGAATGCTTTCGCAACGACGCACGACAGGACACGACATAATTCACACAAACTTTCGAGACAAATGCTTTTGTTTTCAGTTGTAAGATAAAATTATGATTCTTTGGAATAATTGTAGTAAATTCAAGTTCTAGACCTTAAATATGTTACACGTTGTTAATTGATCAGCCTGTTCTTGAGGCTTTCGGGTTACGGATTATAAATTGTACCAAACGCACGATAATTTTCTACTTAATACCCAAAGAGGCACTAAAACTCGCTCGTCACGCGCGAAGCAATGGAGCCGCGCCCACCGCCGAGTATTTTTCCAATCTCCCGCGAAGACGCGTCGAGAAAATCCTCTTTTGATTTATTTTTTAATTCACCATCTCATTTCAATTTATGGACCGCATTTGTACCTGTCTGCGTCTCTATGCTAATGCAGCCTTAATTGACTTGTTGGGACAAATGTGTTTTGAATATCGTGATAGAAAATGTGGGAAAGGTATAGGTGTGGTTAACATCGATACTTCGAAAGGTTAATTTGGATCTCCAGCTTTATTTTTGAATCACTCGCTTGAATATGGAGAGTGAATTTCTTTCAAAATTAAATTAAACACAGCGCAAAATATGGACGAGAGTACTCGCTATGCCCTTTTTTAATCACTCCAGTGTAGAATTATACTATTTTTTTAACGGAAAATCGGATATGAATTAATTAATATCACACGCCATTTTGACGCGGATGATTAAAAAAATACTGTTGCCTACTACTTTTTTAAAAGTGTTTTTAAATCAAAATCTAGATAGAAAAATAATGTTTAATCAAAGCGGCGGTGCCTTAGGTTTTGCGGACACAACACGACATTTTTAAAATTGAAGAAAAAGTTGCCTCATACATATAAATAATACAGCTGAAAACTATTGTAAAACCAACCTTGGAGCAAGGATCTCGGCGTAGTAAATTGGGCATTGTTGCACTATATTATCAACTATAGTCTCTGTTTTGAGGTAAAAACCATAAAATACTTTTTACAGGCTCTAGAAGTTCTTCAATAAAACATTTCACCGTCCTTTTATGTCACCAAACCCCAAATCTTAGCCATTGAAGCGTTTTTATAGCCGGCACAGTGTTTGTCCTACCCTGAAACAATATTACCGGTAGGGCGGGCGGCAAAAAGCGAAGTAACAGATGATCTTCATTTAAATATTCGGGGACAGGGGCTAAAACTTTGAAAAACTGTGCGTAAACACACTACGTGATTTTGTAGTGCCAAAAATAATGTAATTTAATTAATTTAAAAGTTCCTTGAATCATGGGCAGTGTAAGGGCTAACGGTTTTCAGGACTAAGTTTTAGATTGACACAACTAACGTTTTTGCAATTTCGATGTTTATTTTACACGATATTGTTTTGGTCAGTGACATCCAACTCAGAGATGATAACATGAGTTATGCTTATTCTAAAAAAACCTTAAATTATATGCAAGTTTTATAAAAGAAAACCTCTTTACAACATTACAAAAAAAAACAAAACTAATAGGAAAACTCGCTCCCTCGCGCGGAGGTTGTCCCTATCTACGAAATACTACGTCGTAGCTAGTAAGCTACGAAGGGACCTAGTGTTGGTGGTTTTGACTAGCTCACTATAACGCAATAAGAAATTACTTTTTTGGGTACTTTTCCGTTTAAAAAAATAAATTTATTTTTATATTTTTTTAAAAATCAGTATTGCGTATACAGCCACCCCTGAGTCGTTCGTCGCTGACCAAAAGAACACCCCGTATGTTAAAGTTGAGATCTGTTTCAGGGTTAAAAGTTAGCTTAGGTAAGATACCAATTTGTTGAAGTCCCGCCCGTGCACAAATTTTTGGTTTCTTATTCTTCTTATCTTTATGATTATGAAATCCCATTCGTTAGTAATAAGGTGCTAGTAGGAAATCAACGATATGAATGCAATACAATGACATAATTGATGCCATAACTATTTTTCACTGTATCAGGGGTCAAAACAAACACCGTAAAAGGCTTAACTTATTTATAACTTCATTTGTGCAATATAAAAAAAACGCTAAAAGAAAAAAGCCCTTGTGTGAAACGGTAGCGATTATGCAGGAGCGAGTCAATATCGCGGGTTCGAAGCCGGACGGCACTTAGCGCGGGTATAACAGCGTTTATATTGACGCTTTGAAGCTTGTGTCGAGGGTATAAAAACCCAATTTTAGGGCCTAACTGTAGTTATCGTACGGTCAACAATATCGAAATTACAGATTTATAGGCAATTTCCAAATGTGTGCTTACAACATTTTTGTGAATTCTGAACAGCAAACACAAAAATAGTAGTCCTAACAAGGTATTTAACAACTTTTTAACTGATGTCTGCAACTTACTATGAATTATATGGCACATACGAACACATTAACACAATATTGTCACTTCCCAACAAGTGTTACGTATTTCAAAGTGTTTTACCTGCTTCATTCTTTAAGGACTGATTTTTCCAACGTCAGTTATGGAATATTCGTCGAATAAAAGGCAATACGCCTGATTTCAAAACGTCATCTATTTGCCAGCAATTATTTATGTAAGTAATTTTAAAGCGGTGATTTCAATAAATACCTAGCTTAGAAAATATCACTGTTTTAAAATAACTCCGCATCAAAATAATTCTCGCAGCTTAAGAACACGCACTTGCGCTAAGCGCTAAGGTTTCAGGCCTCTTACTTCTAATGAAAATATGTGTTTTGAGTTGAAATATTTTACGGGAAATCCGAAATTTACGCGAGCCACGCCGCGGAGGACCGCTAGTGTTATAAGTGTGCATATTGTATTTCATGGTTTGTGGTTAACTTGTGACTTACTTTCACCAAACCTTATTTATGGCAAATGAACGAATTATGTACACTATTATTTAATGAGGTCTAATTTTAAAATCATCGTTAACTAATTTAGGGGAAAGTAACAGAATAGTTAATTAGTAGTATCTGACTCTGTGCGTAAAAAGGGTATTTATTTTAAATCAAACAAAAAAAATGTAGAAAGAAAACAAACTTTAATAAAAATAGAAACATAAGTAAGTGAAAAAGGCACCGTTCATGTATGCTCTAAAACTATACCTAACTTACACACTACACTCTCAAAAAAACAATATTGGTTTCACTCATAACAACTTGGACTTTGCTGACTTGTGAATGTAACAAAAACAAAAACTTATTTTCAGTGTTCTTAATCTATTTACACTTAATGAAGCTTAACATATTATCGCTTAGACTACGATCTTTCTCCCACAACATAGGAATAGGAACTAAGCAAACGGAAAAGTGGAAGTTACGCGATACTGGTGAACGAATTACACGATAAAGGTTAATAACTATTGTATCCAGGTATTAATGATTGAAATAACGTTTTGAAATGTCGACGGACGGGTCCGGTTTGGGTTGCTTTTCTTCAATGTCAGTTAATAGCTGCTACAAATTTGTCATTTAGGCCATGCTTCTACAGCTAAACTATATCTGAAACAATTGAGAGGAACATAAGAAAATTGTTTAATGATTAAGCAATAATCAAATTAAACGGACAATAAGGATATAATATTTCATGCAAGTAAACACGGTGTAAAATCGAAATGTAAGTGAAGTATGAAGATGATTATGTAACAAAAAACTTCTCAGGACAATCACCAAGCTAAAGTAGACTTATCGTAGCATAATGTACTTGAGCCTGTCTATCTAAGGCCCAAAGCAGCCTTACATTGGTATTTATCTGAACCACAAATTAAGTCTGAAGAGTCATGAAATCATTGTCCGCCCTTTAAACCTACCGAGGAATCGTTTGCAGCTACTCATGTATCAATTGGATTATGTCCATTGGATCGAGTCCATTTAGATGAATTTGGAGGTGAGGTATCACCTCCAAATACAAATCCAAGTTTAAGTGTCTAATTAAAGCTAAAGGCGAGTTGAGGTAAGGCGCTTTTCAAATACTAATTTCTAGGTTTGCTGCACTAGGTGTCGACACTCAAGTCAGGCGCCGCGTGTCCACTTAAAGCCAAGTCAGCGTGCCGTGTCTGCTGGCAACTGCCAGGAGAACTCATTCAGGTTCAGTATATTCAAAGTGCTTACCTAAGTCTTATCTACGATGCGCTCTCGCTGGTGTCAGCTCGCTCGGAGCCGACGCAGCCGCGCTGCCAGATCCGCGGCCGGGCAGCGTCCGCAGACGCCGGCGGCCGCCGCACCGGGCGCGCCGGGCCTGCCGCCGTTGGCAGCTATGTCTGCCTGGAGAAAGAAACAAGTGGTTAAATCATGCTGGTTTTCATCAAGAGTGGGTTATTCTACTTTTAAAAGGTATAGGCTTGAAATCGAGGCATGGATCAGACTATACATTTTTGTTGGAAAATAGTCTTTATTACAACCGCTTAAGATACTGCAGTGTTTATCTTGATGTGCTGTCGTCCGTACATCGTTTATTTGTTAGTGATTGTGAAATATCGATTCAAGATTGATGATGTTATATGTCACTGACACTGAGTTCTAACAAATAAAGATGGTGAAATTGCTTTGGCTACTTGCTAACTTATAAGCAACGACTTTGGTATTGCGTAAGCATGAATCTAAGTTGCTCTTCATCATCATCATCATCATTATCAGCCAAAGGATGTCCGCTGCTGAACATAGGCCTCCCTCACGGCTTTCCACAGCGACCGATCACTAGTGGTCTGCATCCAGTTTGATCCTGCGATCTTTACAAGGTCGTCTGTCCATCTTGTCGGTGGACGTCCTACGCTGCGCCTTTGGTCGAATGGTCTCTAGGTTGCTCTTAATTTAAAATATGATTTAAAATTGACACTTACCATACCGCTGCAGGCCACAGAAATCGCAGGTACCCTGGCTCACTGAAAAATGAAACAAGTAGTTAAAATAAGAGTACCAAAAGTAAATAATTATATCCTAAGTAACGCGGCACCTAAATCGATTTTTGAAATATTTCTCTTAACTAGTAAATGCTACCAGATTTTAAATTTTCGCGTTACATTAACAATGAAAATTAGACATGACGGGTCTAAACACGAAATACAAAAACAAGTGAATGCTACTCACTGCTCGATGTTTCGGCTGTGTTGGAACAGCCTCGGACACGATAATTGTGTTTCGCCTTTAGACCCACCATGTCTAATTCTCGTTGTAAATACTAAATAAAGATATAAAATTGCTTGTTTTACAGAAAAGCTGTTCGGGTTTCCTATGGAATTTATCAGCAAAAAGATCAAAAACCATTGAAGCTTTTGCTATCATTAGCATTCAATCAAAGCCAGTGAGGTTGATTCCACCCAATTCCTATTGAATTAAACTTCTGAGGTGTTTTTAATTAAAATGAAAATGTCGATTCGAAGCACGAGCTTTCTTTGAGCGTCAAAAGACTTAGCGAGATTTAAAATTTAACCCGAAAAGTTTTGCGAGGAGTGCCAGAGATAGGAAACATTTTCAGGATAAGAGGCTTGTAAAAAATTAATTCAGCACCACGTGGCTGTTTTTGAAAAAATAAAACTGAGAATAACACGTTTTTGGGCCATACTGCTTCTGAAATTAGCGTTTAAATAAAATTACATTTAAATAGGTACAGTAGAAAATATTAAAATGAATCGTATAGTGAAATAAAACACGATCAGAGTGCCACGTGCTAACTTCTGAAGTGAATTATTTTTGATTAACACAAAAGCATTTGAAATATATGTTGTTTGAATCGCCTGAATAGAATAATTAGATGCTACACATTTCATAATATTTAATCGAGTTGAGATTATTTTATATCATCTTTTGAAATCAAATACATTAACGGGCAACATAAGCTTTGAAACAATAATCAAATGATTTTTCCAAAAAAAGTCTAAAATCTATAATAAAGCACAAAGAAATTGGTTCAAAATCAGCACGTGGTCAGTTTAACAAGATGGCGTCTTGACAAAATGGCGGAATATGTAAATGAGAGTATACTCACGTCCCGCGTCGTCGCCCGAATGCGAGGAGCGCGTGCGCACCGCTAGATTTATAGGCCTGATTGGGATACACAGATGTGAAACGACGTAACTTCGATTTTTCACGAAATTGTAATTTTGATGACGATTGAATGAGCTTCCTGACCTGATAATGTCGTAAATATATATCATTTTCAGTGAAAAAATAAGCAATTTTACTGTTTGTTTTCACTTTGTAACAAAACTACGCTTTGAGTAAATAAGTGTTATATTTAATAAACATCGGATGTAATATTATAGTTGCTATAACGGTAATTAAGTGGCAATGTGACCTACGCCTCTTGCGTGTAAGTAAGATTCTTTACTGGTGCTTTTAAAGCTTCATTTACAGCAAAAGGTCTGCATTTTAATAAAATTTAGTACATAGGTTCAGATCCTTTTGCTGCCTCAGAAAGTTATTCTTGCAATTCCAACATTTTATCGCCAGAAAACGCCCGTCCGACTCGAAATACTTTGGAGCTAGGTACATAAATACACCGGCCATCTTTGCTGGTGGATTTAATATCCCAGTCCATCCTTCAAGACAGATTGTCCACCCACCACCCCGGGGAAATATATAACATTCCGGGAAAAAGGAAAACTTGTGGGCGGGGCTTCAAGGCGTGGTGGTTCCCCGCCCACTCCGGGTAGGCGGGTCACTTCTTCAATTATCCCAATTGCGGTTATGTAAATAAGTGGGGGCTAAATAATTATACAAAGTGGTACATAGCAGTTGGTATATATTGTATGTGTCTCATAATAGCACTCTGGGACAGGTAGCAATTTTGTTTCTGATTAATGCGAGTTCTCTTTGAAAGATGAAAATGTTCTAAGGGTAGAGATTTTTTAAAATTATCTGTTGAAATTGTGGAAGTGTTAGGAATCTAGGAACTCGCAGCGAAAATAATTTAAATGCTAATGTGGTAGCTACTTTTAAAGTGCAGACGAGGAAGCTCATGAAAGTGTAGTTCTCCCAATACCATCTTAAACTAAATACTCAAAGGACACAAGGACAGGTCGTATAGGAAGACATACACTAGAACACAAATAATTAGTTAATGTGGGCCTAAGAACCAACGACGATCTCCGTGGTGTAGCTAAGCACGCTGGTTTTAAGGCGTCCCCGCTTCTATCTCCCGGGTTCGATTCCCGGTCAGGTCAATAAAGAAATCAAAATTTTCTATATTGTGTCGGGTGTGGGTGTTATGGTACCACCGTTGTGTCTGATTTCTATAGCACAAGTGCAATTAGCTACTTACTTTGGGATCAGAGCAATGTATGTGATTGGTGTCCAAAATTTTATTTATTTATTTTATATTTATTTAACGAAATTAAAGGACATTTCTACGTCCAAAATGTCACGTATTTTTATGTTAAAACAATCATTTATTGGCGGAGACTTCTGAGAGATAAATTATTTCAAAGTTACAAAAGTAATTTTCAGGTTATGTCTTATTGACATGAAATTTAGGGTGGCGCAAAAGTTATCTATGTATCGGGAGATGCTACAATTTTTGCAGTAGGTATTATTTCAATGAAATGTACCTATGTTTTCCTATGTTAGTTTTGTAGAAAATAGTAGTAAACTTGTAAAAAAATGTCCTTCGTAACTTAAGAATTTCATTAGGTATGATTTTTTTTTAATTAATTGAGTTGGTAAGAGTTAATAGAAATAAGTTTCAAAACGATATGATACTCGTATTTTACATACATAGCTACGTGTATAATTAGGTATTCAAATCCAAAGCATTTATTTGCAAAAAAAACATCCTAAGATCTTATTTAAGTGAACAGGTTCATATGTTTTACCAAAAAAATGCCATGCAAAAATTTTTATTCTCCACCGCTATAACTACCTAACAAAGGCGTATAGAACAAAAACTATTCTTGTGTTAAATTTTATTACAAAAACAAAATAATATGTTCGCAGAGTATAGTACTAAAGTAAATAAAGACGTCGAAAGCTTACATACATGAACGCTAAACATTTTTCATTTTATTTTTTTGTTCTTTGGTTCGGCCGTAATGAAAAATGTGGTTAATGTGTATAATCTTTATTTGTAATATCTACAAGTAACTGCACCAAAAAGTACATTTACGCAGTTATGGCGTTTTTAATATTTGAATTTGCGGGTATAATGATTTTTATGTTGAGGGCGTTGCTAGAGCTCGTCACAAAATACCTTCAATAATACTTTTATGGGCTGCACATTTTAATGAAGGAATGTATCTAAAAAAACAAGTACGAACACACAGTACTTATTCCAAATCACGTGAATATGTATTTGGTCACAATTAATACTGTCGTTTAGCTTTCGTCAAGCAGGTCGTAGAAATAAATAAGTCAATAAGTGATTTTGGCATTGCAATACTAACATATAAGGGCACAATATGACTTTCAGAACAATGATATATCTGTACCGTTAATTTTGGGTTTAACCTAGTAATGAAAAATGAAAATGAAAAATCTTTATTCGTTGCGATGATATACAACAATATAAGATTTAATGTAGACTCGATCTTTAAAGTACAGAGCACCTGTGTCAGAAGGAGTCACTTTTCCTTATCAATACAAATCTCATTTATAAACTAAACAACAAATACAGAACAAAACAAAAATCTTATAGCTACAATCACAAAACGCATGTGTGTTGTGTGCAGTGTGTATTACTACCACTCACTAAAGTAAATCATCACAAACAAATTTGTTATAACTTATAAAAAGAAGTTTTTCCTACGAATTGCAGTTACGAGTATATATTTGAATCTCATCTTAAATTAATTAAATAACGCATCGTAGTAAAAGGCATTTGTTACCTACTTTGTAATTAAAAAGATTTCCCAGCAAGGCTAAAAAAGTATCTACTAAATTACTCGTTAAAAACCACAGCGACTCGGAACAAATAGGGGTCCAAACAAATGCTAATTTCACCCGCATTTTACGCAGTATTTTTAAACAAAAGAAGTAAGTAGGTGTGTCTACCCTACACTTGCGTTAGATAAATGTGCCTCGGAGAACGTTTAGGTTATAATTATGTTGAAGTTAATAAGTCGAGTATATTTGGGTTTTATATAATCATAGTTTCATTAAAACGTTTCAAAACGTTTCATAACACCAACACACTACAAACTGCTTGCTCAAAGATTAGTCACTCTTTATTATATAGTATTGAAGGTATTTAACAGACAAAAAAGAAGGTAATCAATTCAATATGAATGTATGCGATATTGTTAGAATTTGATAATATTAGTATGTTGAAAAAATATTGCAAAATTTCGTAAGTGTTTTTATCTTTGAATATTTGTATCAAAGATGTCTGTCCATAGATTAGTCTAAAAAAAAGAAGTTATAGCGAGATGATTATTTTTGTTCGATAAAATCGGTCCAGTAGTTTTTTATATGTAGGTAAATTAATGAACATGATAGTTAGAAAAAAAAGCAACTTCTTGGCACTAGAATGCATGATTTTATTTTGAATCATATCATCAGGCTTATCAGTCGTTACCTTCATAATATGGTTGAAAGTACCAATGTTGAATTAGATCACACAAAACTGCTAGTTGTTTTGTGCATTGTACACTTCATCTTGTCCCGGCTTGCATCCCGAGGTCCCTAAAGAGAGGAACTGAGGAAAAGGACACTCCACCCACCTCCTGTTTTTTGTTGGCAGCACAACATATTTTATTTGCTAAGTGGCTATTTTGAATAAAAATGCGGTTTGCCGGGACGTTAAAAAGTAAACAAGTTGGATTTATTCGTTCGCCGGTTCTATCTCGAACAATGACGGTAATGTTTCTACAGATTGCAGATACAAGCAATGTCTGATTTATTTTATTTTGTCCCATTGTTACGCTCAGTTCATGATACACTTACTTTAAAACTCGCTTTTCTCCCGATACCCTCAAATTAAAATATCATAGGCTGTCGATTTCGTGTGATTTCTGAAGTACCTAGTTCGGTGTTAATTTAAAAAGTTTAGATAGGTACCTACTAACTAACTAATAGTTTGATAAAACACTAAGTATTTTTAGGAAAATATTAATTTTCAGCAACTTTTTAACTATTTTATATTTCCTTTTAATAAGGCCACAATTTGCTTATGCATTTTATTCTCACATAAAAATATCAGAGTCTTTTTTACCGACTTAAAAAAAGGAGGAATTCAATTCAATGTGTATGTATGTGAAACTGTTGGAGTTTGATAATATTTAAGAAGTAAGTAAAGTTGACCTAGTTAAGGCTTCTTAACAGGTGTGCTAAATTTCGTTAGTGTAAGTATGTTTGCATATTTCTTTGCTAGTCCACGGATTTCTCAAAAGTTAATGTTAAATTAGGTATGTTCTAACTAAGGGTACAGTCTTAGATTCATCAAAATCGGGTCAGTAGATTTTAAGATATGAGTCATTTATAACTAAAAATAAAAAAAAGCCTTCAAAAACTGAATAAAAGTTTGAAAAACGTAAAAACCGACTTCAAAACCAATATGCACTAAAAAGTAATGAATTCGTTTCCTTTAAAGTTTCAAGACTTTATTTAAGACTTTTTAGTCCATTTTGGGTTTGAAGTAGGTTAATAAATACTATTTTTTTGAGAGTTTATTTTGTTTGTGAATTTTTGGTGACTGTAGGGGGGGCGGGGGGAGGCGAGGGCAGAAGGAAAATTTTTCTACTTTTTGACTCCGTTCTTTAAGAAGCTACTAATTACATATCATAAGTTATGCCATTATAATTACTGAACTGCCAAGCGTTAAGGAGTTCCACCATCAGCTCAGCTCCAGCTGTGTGGAACAGTGTGGATTATCAGACGTAAGAACATGTCAACATAAAGATTTTAGTACAAAAACACTATACGTGCCTTTTTAAATTTGATGGTTTCCCTCGATAGCACCAAGTTCTTATCATCAAGTCCCGAATTGGCAACAACGGGACCAAATAGAAGGTATAACCTAAGGTAAGCTTACCTTACCTTAAAACAAAATCAAATCGGTCCACAAATGATTGTGATATGAGGTAATATATATACAAAAACATACATCCGAATTAATAACCTCCTCCCTTTTTGAAGTCGGTTAGTAACAAATTGTTTTAGAATCGCTGCATGATGTTTGTAGACTGTTGGTGTGCGATGGCTTGACACTTTTAACCGTCTCAAGAATACGTTTCTCGTGAATATAAGACAAATTAGTTATTTTAAGATTTTTTTAATCCCTCAAGCGTATGTGAACGAGACACAATAGGTATTCTATTGTTATGCGGTCGCATGCGACCGCTCGGGTGTTGAGGTACTAAGGAGTTTTTTTTACTTATTTATAATTATAATGATGACTTCAGGGGCTAATTATTTCAATGTCATACATAGCTGTAACTGCACCTGGCAGTAAACTTCTAAGTTCAGGTCAATTACCTTGTGATCTCACTTGTCAGCATTTTTGCGGAAAAGTAAAGGGAAGGTCGGGTCGGGCATCGAATCTTGTGCCGTGTTATTAGCCATTATGCAATACCTGATTGTAGGCACCGGGCACGACCTGTTCGCGCACAGTGGGTAAAAACTTATTAGCACCGAACATAATAAGAATTCTATTTTTTTTGTTTTTTCTAAAATTACTTAGAAATGAATATTATTCATTACCTATAACTATTTTCCTGTCACGGTATGACAATGCAATGTTTTCGAAGATTTAATAAAACTTTATTTATTTTATCTAAGTAACAATGTCTAAATAATAAAGAAAATAGACATGTTTTTTTGGGAATCTGCCTGTTCGACATAAAATATATAACATTATTTTGTTTAAGTATCTAGTAGATAACAGTAATCAGTTCTTTTTCATTGTAATGCAAGCCCTAAGACTTAGCATATTTCGTGACTCAAGTTTATGCCTATTAATTCATGTTTTTTTTTATTTTATTTTAGTATTCGGTGCATGTATGGTGTCGATAAAGAACGGTTTGGAAGAAATACTACTATTAACTTCTTTACCATTAAAACATTCCGTCACAAAAATTGAGTATGAAGTAAGACGTAAGTAAAAAGTTACTGTTATTTTTAATATTTGAGAAATGACTGTTTTCAATGTTATAATAAAATACTTTTGTTTTAGTATTTTTTGGTTTTCAGTAACTAACATTAGGTCTTTAATTAGTTCAGGATTAGTTGTCCACGTCATTGGTACTGTAGAGGTTTCAACCTACGCGTAAAACCTCTACGTCTCGTTCGTTCGACTCTTCGTATTTTAAATGTAAAAGAACTTAGACGTTTGTCATATCGTTTGTCATATTGATACAATTGATATATTCCTACGTTATCAGATCTTTGTGTGTTAACAAGAAAATAATATTATACGAATAATCTTACGTGAAAAACAATTTATAGCTAATGGAAATAAAATAGAGAGTACCTGAAGTTAAGTATTTTCATTGAATATAACATAGCACATAAACTCGTGTTCATATCTCCAAGATCACAGCGACGCTACGATTTCTTACAGTAGGTACCCTTATTCTGCTGATTATTGATTTGAAGTCAAAAGCAACGAAAAACAAAACAAGGTTATGGCAAATAGTAACTTGAAATGATACCTACGTAAAACCTATTCCATTATTTAACAACAGTTAGTGGTTTCTTTCTATGTATTCATAATTAAAAATTACTGGAACCCAAAATTAATAAACATACAATTTTAAAAGTGTCTTCAATTAGCTGACCACCACTGTAAGTCAGTGTGTGGTTTGTCTCTTTTATCTAAAAATTTACCAGCTGCTTTATAATTTGAAACGTCCGTCACTAATATCTTCTGTCAAGTATCGTGTACATTTTTTTTAAATGTCCGCTATGTCATTGATTTTGGCACACTGTGCGGCGCCCGCGCATCGTGCCCGTACCGATCGGTAATCGCGCGCTGAGCAAACAGTCGCTCACTGCGCACGAGTTTTCACTACCGATACCATGTTGTGTACAGCATGTTTGTTTTCCGATTGAAGAGTTTATGATACTATTGTATTAATCGACAGGAAGACAATATTGTAAAGATCACAGGATCGCAAGGATGCAGGCCGATGCAAGCTAAAAAACCGGCTAAGTGCGAGTTGGACTTGCGTACTTATAGTTAGTTCCATTTAGTCCCCCTCAAATGTCATTATTTTTTTCCACGCTTTTATTAGCTTGGGTTGTATGTATGTATGTATGTATGTAATGGAATCTTTGAGCATAAATTTGACCGATTTCCAGAAGTTTGATTAATTTGAAACTTTGCACACGTATCAAGGACCGATGACAATGCAATAATTTAATAACAGTTTCTCAATATCCTTATAAGGACCGCCAGGATTAATAAATTCTTTCGTGGATCCTCTGTAAGGGAGTAAGAAAGATAGAGCTATCGCGTGTCGCATGTCCGCGAATAATTAATCGAAACGTCGAACTAAAAAATGAAAAATAAATTATAGTTTAATAAAACTAAAAAAACACGCTTTTATAGCTAATCGAACTAAAAAGTAGAAAATATTTTTTAATTACAAAGAGTTAGAGAATAATTCAATTTAAAATAATATTTTCTACTGTTTAGTTCAGTTAGCTATAAAAGCGGGGTTTTTTAGTTCTTTTAAACTATAATTTAATTAGATTTTTGTATGGGAATCGTAAAGCGGTTAACAGGATACACTACTTACAAAGTTTCATCTGTGTAATGCTAATGGCAAGGCCATATTCAGGAGTGCATGTCCTTTGGCTGCATAGTGTAATGTGTATTGCAAACCACATCCAGTTTGTACTATAGAACTTCAAGCTTTTCTTTGCTTATCAAATGTAATATATCCAGTTTCAAAGCCACACGGACCGATAGCACGCCGCCGCAGCGGTCGCGTAAACTAAAGAATGATAACATAATGTTGAAAAACACACCGTGAGAGATAATTAGCGATTTTCTTGTCCATGTTTCTACGAGTAGTAAGAAGTGTAGATCTTCCTACTTGATTCAAATTTTGATTTCTATTTGGAACTTAAATTGCCTTTCACCGTTTTACCAAAAAAGTATTGGTAGACTCATGTAACGTTGTTCGTGAGTCACTAAAATTGTCTATGGATTCAATGGTGTTTCAAGTTAAGCCGTTTGTCTCTCGTTTTTTTTTAAAAAGAAGACAGCTAAAACAGTGTCAGCCTGTAAGTAAATGACCGTGGGAGTTGACTACCGAGCGTGCGCGTGCGACCGCCTTACGCCTCTGGCTGAAACCTTCACCCTTCATCAGGGCTATCACTCGATTGATTTTTTTTAAATATAAATATGTAATCAATCATTCAAATCAAATATATTTTCTGCTGTTTTTTCCAACAAATAATTTAAATATGGAACGTTATTTCGTATGAAGTATTTGACAGATAAAGTTATTGGGAACTTATTAAGAAATAATAAAACCGGCCGTAAAAGTAATATGTTCTAAAACAATGAATACAGAGCATTTCGTCTCTTCGATCGAGCTGGCAATGTATGTGACCTTTGGGGTTATTAACATTTCTTGAGCATGTTTAGGGTGCCTACTATGAATGAATGAATAAATAAAAATCATTTATTGGCAATGGGACATCACAAACACACACATATCTACACAGTTATTACACAACACAGTAAATTTACATATTTTTTAGTACTACTACTACCATTGTAATACTGAGGATAATTGCTAATTCTTTATTTGAATTACACACTCAATATAACGTTGTATTTTTATAGATTGTGTGCTCAATTTTAGTATTTATCATTTTGTCTACACTCATGAAACTTAGGGATCTTCGAAACTTCCTGCCTGATTTGTCGTTAGCAGTTAATTGATCGTTGCCAACCCTAGCAACAGCAGGTCCATGAATCTCCCGAGTTGATGTGAACGGGTCTATTGGCTATTTTCTACGGGATGAAATTGCTGCACAAACATTGAAGATTGTGTGGTATGGTAGATGAGCTAATAATACATTGTATCGTAACGTGGACCTTCCGAAAAACCTAATTTTTCCAATATCTTGTTTTCTATGACCTTTCTAAAGGCTTTATGATATATGACTGCATCCGTCATTTCATCTGCAAGTAGCATAAAATGAAATCCTAGAAACAAATTGTTATGTTATTGTTTTTTTTGTACAAAAAATATATTTATGAAAAGTGTTGCAATAATTATCTTACTAAAATAATAAGCTTCTGTTAATATGAATACATGTTTGTCTACCTACATAAAAAATATATTTAGTATTGTCAAGGGCAAATCGTTATTTCAAGTATTCAAAACCTAGTTCATTTGCAGGCTGAAAACATGCAAGTTCAGTAAATTTACAGCTGCATTTTAATTGGTCACGTAAAACTGAAATATGCTCTGATTTACAGCCTTCCTTACTTAACCGATAAAAAGTGAAGTTTATGATATTTCAGACTCGTATGTTTGAACGTAAAAAGGTTGCGGACGTTGGTAAATATTTTCATTTAATTAGGTTCATCGCGATTTCTTGCAGTAAAGTCAAATCCTTGTAAAACTTAGCTGTTTAACTTATGTGGATTCTGATAAATACAGGTACCTTCAAAGTGGACTTGTTTTTTTAACGACTTAAAAAAACCGGCCAAGTGCGAGTTAGAGTCGCGCACTGAGGGCTCCGTGCCAACTTTAACTAAATAAGGGAATCTAGTTAAATACAAACGGGGGGGGGGGGCGCCCATTTTACCACTTCGGAAGCGTCTAGCTATGAAACGTTAGACTTTAAAAGAAAATGGTTTTAGGAACCTATTTCATTTTAAAAGACCTATCTATAGACACCCCACACGTATAGGTTTGACTAAAAAAATGATTTTTGGTTTTAGTTTCATGTATGGGAATTAAATGTACTTATTTTATATTTTTTGTATGAGGATCGTAAAGCGGTTAACATGATACACATTCTTACCAATTTTCAACAGTGTGATGCTTATAGTTACAGAATAAAATGGCTGTGATATACGGACGGACAGACAGACAGACAGACTTAACGAATCTGTAAGGCTTTATAATTTTTTTAACACTCACAGTGTCATATTTTATATTCATAAAGATGAAATAAGAAACCAAATTTTTTTTGCGTCCGCCCGTGCGCAAATTTTTGGTTTCTTATTTCATCTTTATGAATATAAAAGAATCTAAAAGGGTTCCGTTTTTTGCCATTCGGCTACGGAATCCTAAAAAAGAGGTAATAATTCGACCTGTATGTGTACGTGATCTCGTCCGAATTCGATAAATTTTAGTATTAAACAAATTCTTTTGAAGTCAGTGCTGATGGCAAGCTTACCTACACCAACAATCTACACATCATGCACCGACTCCAAAATAATTTGTTTCTCCTAAATAGAAGACGAATGCGTTATTTTAAGTTTCTAAGGTGGACTTACGCATGATGATTTAACCCACGATTACGCTAATCCTGGGTTAAATCTGCATTCTGCCTCTGTCAACGTCAAATAAACTGACCGAGACAGAAAGATGATTTAATCTAGGATTCGCGTTATTCTGGGATGCGTTAAGTGGGCTTTATAGTCAGTTTTTTTAAGGTGGTTTAATTTTAGTGCCTTGATTCCACAGTTAACTTATGATTACTTGTACCTTTATTGATATTCCAATGATGTTACATTTTTTTTTCTTAAATAAGAATTGTTATTCCGACAGTTAGCGGAAATCTTGTTCTTAGACACAACTCGATATAAGGACTTTTCTCAGAATATAGAAGTCTAACATGATTTACTTATGAACGAAAGCTTAATCACTATCGTTTTTCCAGTTTCTTTTAATACTTAAGGCAACAATACTTATCCAGCTTATTTCCTCGGTACTTCCACATCAATCTTGTTTCTCATTACGTTTCCACGTGCACTGATTGCCTTACAGGTGCTAAACTAGGCACAATCGTTTGTAATATGTTACAGTCGTAACTGGGACCGCCTCCTCACCGCACTGCGGTAACATTTGACACTGCCAACTGAGTATATCTTACATCTAAGGCACAAGAAGTAAATAATATTTAAAATAATGTTGAAGTGAAATGAAATTTCTCAATGAATAAGAATTTGGGTAACAATGTTAGCAGTTACATTTGCTATTACGGTTTTTTCGCCAATCTTTACCTTTTCAGTTGTATTCACATCACACATAAATCTATTATTGGTTCAAATCGCTCAACTTTAATTTAATATTGCTCTAAATTAATTTCTAATTTAGAAAACCATTAACGCTATAGAAACATTTCTCGAGCAACCATGTTTTAACCAGTTTTTTGAATCTATTTATATTTACATCTTTGAACATTAACAACTAGATATCTGGCAATTTATTAAATATTTCGATACACATAATGAAAAAATTGTTTGAGGTTAAGGCTAAATTGATAGGGGGCTTATAGAATTTGTGTATATATTGGTTGCAAATTCTTCTCCGTGTCGTATCCTGTATTTTTTGCAAAAGATACTTATGTTTGAATACAAATATACAAACTTCATATATATACAAGCATGGCAACGGGAGATTATAAAGTTTTATAGTGGCTGACAAGATTATTTTTTTCCGATGCCACACATACTCGTAACTCTTAAACTGTTGTATGTGACTGTCAAAGACAAAAATATATTTAGTTGAGGACAAAAATATATCGGTTATCAAATGACTACCATCATATTAAAATCTTTGTAAGGTTTTTAATGTAAGTTACATAAAGTGTCGTTAGGCTTTTCCATATGGTGAAAATATGGAAAAATAAACGCTCTTTGAGTCGCATTTGAGCCAGAGTCATTTATTTGCTTTTAATTCATAAACTCATCCATAAGTAACATTGGTTGTTTCATGTTCGAGTGAAAAATGCAGAATTAACAGTCTATTGTTTAGATTGATGTAAAATCATTTGCGTACTTTTGTGGTAGTGTTGTTATATTCATAACCTGAAACTAATACCTAAACAATTCTCTATTAATTTCAACGAACAGTAAATGATTTGGAACTATTTCTCAATAATTTAGAATAATTTACCGCATGTTATTGATATAACAAGCATTTATTTCCATAGGCCATCGTTTATTTGAGCCCAATTTATGTAGAACTAACGCTGGAAAACGTGCCCCACTTCATCGTTTAATGAAGTCCTATAATATGTATTTCACAGATGTTGATTTGTTTAAGCACACACAAATGGCATTTAAAAAACAAGTAATACTTAAACTTATTGAAATTAATTCTAATACTAATTAGATGTCTTGAATGTTGACCGAGTCATATTGAATTTAATTAATATTCGATCTTTTTTTTTCCGAGCAGTTTTTGTACCTAATCGCAAAATGTTCCTGGGTTTAATTTGAGTAACTGTAGGTATCATCCACGTGACTGCAGTGCTCAAATTAAATTTTCATAATAATGATATTTTGTGTTTATCATCTTTGTTGAACTTGTTTATTTAAAACTTTTCATTGATACCTGCATAATCTCTGTCTATTTAACTCAATAGGTTAGTATAGAACTAGAGGCAAAACTTTTTACTTGTAAGTGGGGGATAATGGTGCTGGTTGTACAATAAGTAATATTAATGTAAAACATCCTGTAATCAAAATTGTACAATTGTTTATTGTCCTGAATAAATAAAAAATAAAATAAAAAATAAAATAGGCATTCTAAAATACACAACGTACTAAATATCACGGCAAAAAGTATGTGAATCACATTGAAACTCCTAGCACTATTCCCTTGGCACATTTCCTTCGTAATAAATAAGTGCTCATAATGTGTGTTCAACAGAAAACAGTTAGTTTACGTTAATAACAATAATTACATCTATCCATCACGGTTGTCGTGTTTTGTCGTTTAAATTACACTTTTTGCAGTGTTAGATTCTTGTTTATGTCGTATTCGTGGTAAAAACACGACGACTAACAATGTTTAATGGAAAAACAAGAGGTTTTATGATCAACAGATTGAAGGATAGGAATAAAGTTTCTGGAACATGAATGTTATTCACATGCTTCTTTTTTCGGACATAAGAAATATTTTTTTTAGAGAAGCATAAAGTGACATCCTTATGTATATTTTTTACCATAAATCAAAGCAATGTATTAAAAATACCACCAAACGTAACGAATTGGTAATTTTTTGGACTCAGGCGTTACTTTGCGGAAATCCATTATTAAGTTGAAATTTATAAAATTATTTTGCTTTAAATTTCGACGGACTTCACGACTAAGGACCCCCATTTATGTTCCGCGAAAATGTATAGTTATCGAGAAAACATCATTTTTCTAAATAACACTTAGTACCCAAAATGACGCATTTTTTTTTAAAGATTTCTCCTAAAGTATTATTACTAGAACCTTTTTTTTTGTGAATGTGAACAATTAATAGGCCTTTCATTACACTACTACATTTGTAACTCACGCTAATTATTTTCTGCAAAAAAAAAACAGTGCACTTTTTTATTTGGAAGATTTTCATTTCTTTGCTGTTTTCTCAAAAACCATAAATTTTCACGGAACATACATAGCCCCTGAACCCCTCTATCGATGGTTTTACTTTGGAACACATTAAACCCGACACCGTGTATTTATATTTATGTTTTTATAGTGTTTTGTCACTATACAAACTTAATAATATAAAATGCACTTGGAAAAAGCAACTGTGTCAGACGAGGAATTGTGCCAATGTGCCGGTGGCCGAGTGGCATAGGCAAACGTCCGGAAAGCGTCAGACACGGGGTTCCTAAAATGCACTTAAACATTTTATACAGATGTTTTACGTTTAATTTAGTAATTCATTACGCTTTCGTCATAAATACATCGGTTCGGTAAAACTTTGCAGTTGATTCGCTGCAATTAAATCCAGTTATTTAGACCTACTAGAAAGATGTGGTAATACATATTTTTTTATGAGCCAACGTGTCATACCAAATCATCATCAAAGCCTCAACTTTTTCCTTTTACTACACAAATGGAAAAATGTAAATAAACGCGTTGAACTGTAAATGTTAATTGGTGCCATTGTTCAGGGTTCGTGCTCGAGCTACATAAATTAGTTCAGTCTTCAATCATCGCTGAACTCATGGGAAAGGGTTCACTACTTTCTGTTTTTTTTTTATGATTGACTCGTCATCTGATAGGTTCTACCGTATCTTTGGTGTTTTTTTGTGTATGTGTGAAAATTGTGCATTAGGACTGTTGGAATCTCAGTCTTTCGCAGACGTAGTAACAATAGATAAAAACATTGTAAATTGCGAGTTCCTTGAGATAAAAAAAAAAACCGGCCAAGTGCTAGTCAGACTCGCACACTAAGAGTCTGTGTAACTTTAACTGAATTAGAGATCCAGAGAAAAGACCTATCTATAGACACCCTACCTACACGCATAGGTTTGACAAAACGAAAAGAAATAGGTTTTAATTTCATGTATGGGAGCCCCCCTTAAATATTATTATTTTTTATAGTTTGTATGAGAATCGTAAAGCGGATAACAGGATACATCTACCTATTAAGTTTCAACTTTGTAATACTAATAGTTTCAGAATAAAGTGGTTAAGACATACGGACGGACAGACAGACAGACATACTTTACGAAACTTTTATGGTTCCGTTTTTTGACATTCGGCTACGGAATCCTAAAAACGTGGCCTAGTGCACGTATACAGAGCGTTTGATATGTGGTCCCATATTTTGCTTCTCGTGTAGGAAAAATACAAGTTTTCGTGTAAATGGGGTTTCCGTCGCCGTTTTCCTTCTAAATTAGACTAAATAAACTTTTAGTATCCTAAATAAGCATCGTCTGAATTTAATAGTCCTTATCTTTTCATTGTTAAATTGTGTAGCCTGTCATATCTTCGGTTGACTATTATCGCATCCACCTCCTCAATATAAAAAGAAAATCTTCCCGTGCTATATGCCAACCCTAATTATCTTTCATCTGATAATTCACTTTACAGTTCACATATCATCCATCAAGGTTCATTGAGGTAGGCACTACATCACATCAACGCGCCCATCCAGTCACTCTCGCGCAGATTAGAAGCTCGTCACGGTACGACCTGGAGCTAGGTGATGATTTGCATGCCAAAATGAGCTCTGTGACCCGTTGATAAAGTGTAGGATTGTGTAGTGGGTTAATGTTTTGGATTAGGGTTGACAGAAATTATTATATTTTCAAAAACATTTGAGTTAACGATACACATTCTTATAATATACCCCGTCAGTTTTAGGCAATGCAGAATACAATTACTTGGTTTTTATTTTATGTGGTAAATGATTTTTTTTGCAGTGACATAACATGGCCACAGTGTGTATTAAACTTTTAATTTGCATCCAATAAATATTTTCAATCTTTGAAGGCTCTTAATTTAAGGAAACAGCTACAATGATATACTGTAAGAGTTTGAACAAAAATAATGAATGGAAAGTGTTGATGTGACACTCGTAGCATTCATCAGCATTCAAAAATGAACAATTGCTTTGGGAAGTGTTGAACAATTAGACATTTGTAGCATTCAGTGTTTTCTACTTACGAAAGATATTATTAGTTTCATCATTTGACAATGGGTTTGATAACTTTTGAAATATTTATCTACTTGGGAGATGAGTAAGTAGTCGCAGCATTCTGCCTACTGTCCGTACGGAAATGCTAAGTTTCCAAGCCCAACTTTTTCCACTTCCTATTTCTAAATAGTTGTCGGTGGCATCCCTGCAGCCCATCCTGCATGTGACATATCCAAATTCGGCGCGGCATGCACCGGCGCGGAAAATGACGTGTCACCGCGAGTGCGCCCTAATGTCACGTTGAGAGGTGCAAAAATTCGCGCGATTCCAGAATCGAATCCGAAATGTTTTTGTAGTAGTTTTATCGCGATATTACTGTTTGGGTATGGCGACGACAGTACATGTAGTCGTTACTTAGTTTTTGGTAGCTTAAAAGGTTTGAAGTTGGATTTTCGTGATGATAAATACCTAATAAAAAATGTTTCGAGATAGCTACGAGCAGCGAGAAAATTTCAAAAGCTTTCTTATTTATGTAAATCACAAAATAAGTAAGTGTATTTTATATTACACACATGCATAAATGCTTGGATTATTTTGTTCTACATTTCAGGTCTCTAGCTCTGGCAATCGTATGAGATCTAGTAAAGTTCAATTTATACGTAGTTGCATCGCGGTTATATTACTTAACTTACCTTTATTCGTGATTCAGAGTAAATAATTGTCTTCATTAAAAGATGTCAAGAATATGGCCTTTGCTTAATAAAAATCAACTGCTCAAATGTTGGGTTTCGGTCAAAATATTCAAATCAAAATTCAATTCAAAGTAATCTAAAATAAGCACGTAATCAAATTAGCACCTGAGCAAATTGAATTCCACACCCGCAATGTTACCTTTAAATCGGGGATCCCATGCAAAAATATTCAAAGCGCGCAGTTGAAGCAGCCATAATAACGTGCCGCCATATTACCGCGACACGCACGCCGCCTGGCGGCAGCCACACGCGCCCAAAGCATCCAAGATGGCGCCCATCTTGCCGCCAAGGCGACCGCGCAACGCTCCATTGCACAAAACATCGCCACAAAACTGCATTTTCCTTTCTACTTCCACGAATTTAAAACTCATTTGCATAAATATCCACTCCTTCACGACACTTCGCGAGCGTTGCCGGAGCACACTTAATTCCTTGGCACGACAAACCACAGTACCCACGCAGAAACAGCACTGACCGATCAGAGACTAATTAACTCACATGACACTAATTACGATAGCGGAGCTATGCCTTCGGCGACAGCGGGCCGTCGAATGAAAACCTCCACCATGTTGTTACTGAATTTTATACTCCATCCCAGTCAGCAGAGCCTCCAAGTTTGCCTCCTTCAAATTCGTTATGCATACAGCACCAAGGGCTGTTGAATACCGTTCGCGTTTATTTATGAACAGGCAAACTTCTGGTGGCTGGTGGGACGTACGAAATACAATATAGGCTCGCCTCCCCGGCGGCGGCCGCCAGCGCCGCATACGCCGCCGACAATGCATACGATCGCTGAAAAAGGGCTTTTTATGTATTCAACTTCACAACTCTGTAGCTCATCTGCAAGTCGTATTATGGACCTAATTAACAAGTTAATATGGGCGATCCGGGGTGCCGCGGCTGCGCACAGCCTGCCCGATTCGCCGATGCCGCTCGGACGCCGGTCGCCGCGATGCAACAGCAACCGTCCATGTTGAGAGGTTTTGCAATCGCCTCGAAATGCGAAATGGAGTTTGAAATCACACGATTTGCATTTACCTGGGAATCTTTTAAAGTTTGCCAGGGCATATTTGGTGCGCGCTGAGCGTCCACGATTGCGACTTTGCAATGGTAAGGAGCGTTCAGAAATTCCGCCCCGCCTGTCTCCCCCATCACAAAGTATAATGATATCGTCGCCCGCGTTATTATGGGAGTCGTCATAAATATTTCATAGAGCAGAGGGCAGTAATGACCGACTGACCGGTGATCCGAGGCGATTGGCCGGGATAACGTCTCACGTCGTTAGACGCAATAACACGACGAAGATACGTTTGATCCGGCTTAAGCTATCTAGCTCGTTCACAAACAATGACTTGCGAGTGGAATCGTTCGAAGATCTGAAAGCGAAAGGCCATGCATCTTTCAGGATACATTGAGGCGAGTTATGTTTAATCTACTCTTACATGCATCGATACTCTGGCAGTCATGTGATACGTGGTTACTGGAAATGTTACCTTCAATCATTCGAAGGAGTATTTTCGAGCAGGCTTCATAAGAATTATGTCGCGTCTTACTTATAAACACACTCATTCATTTAGAATGAAATGTTTTTTTTGATAAAGCCAAGTAACTCGTAGCAGTACTTGAGGGAAGTACATGCAAATGAAATTGCCCGACTAAGTTGCTTACTGGAAAAACATCATACCGTCGAATTGAGAAAGTTTTCGAAGTCAGTAAAATGATGCAATGTTTACTGTACGAGTGCTGAGTTACGATAAAGAAGAACATCATAAGGGTATTATCTACCATAAGGGTATCCCAACAATCTAGTAGGTAAATACGAGTTATACCATATCCGTAAAATGCAATCAAAATCGAAGCTCTGCTCTGCTGACTATCAACTACAACCAAGAAGGCTCACCGCCGGGACAAGATACCAATTAGAATATCTCCCCAACTTCTTTGAGCGGCTAGTGTTGGAAATAAA
Organism: Pyrausta purpuralis; assembly: GCA_963924145.1. Lineage (NCBI taxonomy): Eukaryota > Metazoa > Arthropoda > Insecta > Lepidoptera > Crambidae > Pyrausta > Pyrausta purpuralis. The sequence goes on along the minus strand of OZ001648.1, from coordinate 941,228 downwards.
GTTGTGCGGTCTGGCCAATCACAGCGGTCCCGGGGGTCCTAGGTGTCTAATTACCCTGGTCACTCCGTCCTTTGATCAGACCCGCTTTGATCGGACTGCGGTGACTAGACAGAGAGGTGGACGCTTAGCTCGCTTTCTTGGAATTGTAGTGATAGGTTTTGCGTCATTCAAAATAGAGCGTGCCTTACGAAGTAAAAATAGTAAATAGGTCATCAAAAAATTTTTTTTCTTCCAACTTTACCTTGTGTCTCAAATCTTCCTCAGTCGGTCAGTTGACTCTGTCGATGTCAAAATTTTGCTCAAAAGTCAATGCTTCCCAACCCATATATTGAGCAAGCAGATCAGTTTAAAGATAACCACAACTGCCAGTAGTTTACGTTTAAAAATGACAGGTACTTTCATACACATTTTTTTCATTTCCTCCTAAGAAATATTTAAAAAGCATCTCCGGATTCACATTTCCATTCCGTCCGCCTTACTCGCTAGCTTGCCGCCGTGAGTTCTGCCGATCTCCTTTGACTGAAAACTTGTTAGTCCGTATTAAAATTCAAAAACGACGCACCGAACTCTGTCCCGATGCCTGAAAACATTATTCAGGGATTTGAATAATGATTTTGTTTTAGCCTCGCACCTCTTTTAATGTATGCGAGGAGACTCCGGGCCCAACTTTGTAACGTGATTTTTGGTCAGACTTAAATGGTTTTGGAACTTAATTTCGTGGACATTTTGGGCCCTGTTTATGCATGCCAGCGTATCCTTTGTGGTTCTCTGAGGCGCTCTGCTTAGCTCTTTGCGACAGATGTTTTTAAGGAATTTATAATAATCTGTGTAAAATCGTTTTGGACGCTGAGGTGCTTTAATATTTACCAGCGCTTTGAGATAGCGGACTTTGCCTTTCAACGTTAAGATCTTGCGCATCTTGTATGGAATTGTTAAGTAACATTTCCGCTGAAAGCTCCTATTATACAAATAAGTTAAGCTTCATCAAAATTTATGCTGTCATTTTCAATATAAAAGTTTCTATGTCCTTTTCCATCTAAAATATATTTCCATAAAGTGATTTTAGAAGGAAACGAATAAAATCGACTGCAAGTGCAAACGGCGAATAGTCTAAAAAGGAAAAACACTCAGTTAACTGAACGGTAAATTTAATTTGCCATCGGAGTAAGTGATTCCTCTCGTCTAGCCATAAAAATGTTAATGTAGCAAAAACAAATGCCGCCTAATGTATGCGAGAGGGGCCGAATTAGAGGAAATAAAGGACGTCTTTGTTTAGTCTGTAGCATTCGATATGGCACAGAAGGACTACCCTGATTTAATAAACAACGCAATTAATTGATTAAACCTTTTCAATATTTTTCGCATGTGGTGTGAGATCAACGCTATAACTGACTGAATTGGTGGTTATAAATTAAGTTAAATGATGAAACTAGACTGGGGGTTTGTACTGGGTGTTTACAAAAAAAAACATGATTTTACACGACAAAAATCTTAGGTATCTTTATCTTCAAAAACAACATTAGCCATAAATGTGTATTCGAGTAAAAACAACACCTTCTACTATATCCAGTAGTTAGAATGTGCAGGATTTACAACGAAGTGGTCAACAAAGACACGTCTAGGTATACTAGACGTATTTAATAGCAGCTTTTCACTTTTCAAAAAGGTTATGACCAATTTTCTTAAAAACTAGGGTTTTGTGCTCTTTTATAATATATTTTTAGAAGTAAAGTAAAAATTTATTTAACTATATCGTAGGTCTTTTCATCTATCACTAGATTTAATCATGCTGTGTGTACCATTTATGGATTACCGTCTACTCTTAGAGTAAATATTGTATTATATTAAGTGCATGTTTTGATTGTAATCTGTTGGTGTACCAAATAATAAATAAAAATTATAAAACACCTTTCTAATATGGTATTGTGCTTCTGGTACCTTGATCCATTTTTCTCAATCCTACCTTTCGTAGTAGACTTATAAAATAAGGATGGCGTTCATGTACATTCGCTGATATAGATAACAAAATGGCAACGCTTGATTAACTGATAACAGTTAATTGATATATTCGCATGCATTGTGTGCTACGTGAAGCCAGTACAAATAACCTCCTTCCGATGTAAAAAAGGACATAAATGGTTGGGAATTTGTATCAGTTTCTTAGCTTTTGTACTTTTATTGGAAGTTTTATTGATGCAGAATTATGTTATATACCTACAAATAGTTTTAATTACAATCGTACAATTAATCAGCTGATTAAAATTGTTTCATGCATTTGTTTGTTTATGTAAACGTCAATAGCTTATCTTATTTTTATTGCATTTTTTTTAACTACTGTTTTTAATAAATATTTTTTAAAATAAATTGAATTCATTATGTCCATTGTACGTTTATAAAGGTATTCGAAAATGTATTCTTTGCTTATCTGCCCACACCTGGCGGACTCACCGCTGCCAAAGGAAAATTTTCTTAGGCACCGTATATGATTATCTCCCGATAAGGGAGTTCCGCCCTGTGTATCGGCATGATGGATGGTCCAGGAAAATATTGTGGATAAATCAACTGGAAGACGAGGATGGGAGGTAATTATGAAGGTTTCCACATCTGTGCAGGGCATTTGAAAAATGTGGCTATATTTAAGAAAAGATAACAGGAATCAAATGCGTGATAGATTAACGATGATTTTTTGGCTTATAAGGAATTGGCTCGGAATTAAATGAATAGCAAGCTTATGTACTATGTGTTTTTTTATTTCCTTTCACTTTGGTTTTAGACACATTCCATTATCAAATGTTTTGCATATTAAATTTTATCACGAGCGCTGCAATTAGGCGAATCCTATTTTAACCGACTTCACAAAAGAAGGAGGTTATCATTTTCATTAAATATGCGAACTTTGCCATTTTGATATGTGTAGTTTTTATTAAAACTGGTCAGATCATTCTGTAATCACTTTTGATGCCAATCGATGCGAGTAAGAATGCACTTTGCGTTATTGAAAATGTAAGTATTCCCCTTCATGGTACTTTCGAGTTTTTCAATACAATAATTTTGCTCATTATTGACTCATCAGGTAAATACCTAATTAGTATATTTTGTGTTTGTCCTACATTCTTAGCTAGCTAAGAACAGCTGGCTAGCTGACTAAGGGTCGATTTTATCCACGTCAGATAAGGAATATTCGTCGAGTATGACACTAAACGCCTAATTTAAAATCGTCACGTCCTATTTCATTCATAAAATCATTATGAAAATGACATTATAAGATCGGTCGTTTGAAACTTATTCGGTCGGATATTTCTTTTCTGACATTAGTAAAATCGACTCTATTTAAGACTTTAAAGAGGAGCATGACAAGAAAATAATTTACCTCCATATTTAAAATCAGGAATATAAATAACTCTAAAACAAACAGTTAGTTTGTTACCTTGTAAAATAAACTTGTAGTCAGTTTGTCAAGAGGATTTGGAATGGAATCAGATAAATCTGAATTTCGCTAAATGTAGCCCGCCACGGAAATGATGGATTCTGATGAAAACGTCGGAATTTATTCAAATTAATACGGGGAGCGGTGTTTTTGTTTTCGCTGATTTTACTTGTATATTTGATTGTAGGTATTGGTCCGATCGTTGTAGATTATATCGCTTATTTTACTGACTTAAAAAAGGAGGTTATTGCTTACGTGCGGCGCTACCACAACATATGTGCAACAACCTCGTCTTCGTAGCAATGTAGGCTTTCTACAGCCCCTTTTCAGAGGTTTTAGGTACATAAACAAGCAAGTCCATCATCTAGTTTTTTTCATTAGCCTTTGAAGTGTTACACCCCTTAGGGCCTAACAACATGTACCACACCACGTAGTCTGGCATATATTTTGTATTATAAATGAATAGGACCATTCAAACGTATCACATTATGCAGTCGTTCTAGACTTTTTGTATGATACCGACGACATTGCCACGACATCGCAACCACGACGCAACCAAAAGCACACGTACACTATTCTACTGCTTGACCACATTTTGACGCTGCTATGTTGTTAGGTATGTTGTACGTTGCGCACTGCGACTTTTAGCATCGATGCAGATACAGCAGATACAGTCAGCGACAGCATCGCGAATCACGCAATGAACAGATTACTTACGCGCGTTTGTATCGATGCCGATGCGCGAACTGCTATTCTTCAGATAACTTGATGGGTCCTCAGGATTGCTACAGCTTAAGACGACCCGTCTGGTGTAGTGGTCGAGAAATCGCCTACTACGCAGCGGGTGCGGGTTCGATTCCCGCACAATACAAACATTTGTGTGCATGAACATGTCTGTTTGTATTGGTCTGGGTGTTTTCTATGTATATCATGTATGTATTTACAAAAAAAAAAGTATTTAAGTATTATATCCGTTGTCTGGCACCCATAACACAAGCTTTGAGTAGCTTACTTTGGGGCTAGATGGCGATGTGTGGGAATGTCCGAAGGATATTTATTTATTTATATTTATTTATTTAATGGCCAGCTTCTGCATCTCGACTGCATCGATACTTACCCGTGACAGCATCGCGACTGTATCGATGCTAATAGTAGCGAAAGTGTGCAAAGGGTCTTATTATCAAATTCGATATTTGCATCGGTAATTTAATTATCTAATTGATAGTAGGCACTCAATTATAAGACTATCAAATAAAATGATGAGGATAATTACTACCAGTCTTTGAAGTTACATTTGACGCTACAACCTAATATAAAGAAAAAAAAATAGGGAAGTATATAAGGGGAGAAAAGAATTTTAAGACGTTTTCACTTTTTAACAATATTGTATGATCTCAATATTTTACGAAGTAAAAAAGTATCTTAAGCATCTGCAAGACACAGTTTCAGTTCATTTGCCGCCAAAATGTACGTAAAAACTTGAGACCCTCCCTCCAAGTGTTTTTAATACTTACTTTGAATAAGGCGTTCTACTCCCGGTACGACTTTTTGATGCTAAGTTTATGCGTTAGCGCAAAATAAAAATGAGAAATAAAGTATTTGGGTCTGTTTTTTGCTAAGTTTGTATTTTCATTGTTTAATTTAATATATTTACTGTAATCTATTTTATGGGCCATTATTTGAGCACCGTTTTTTGATGGTCACACGTTTGTAATTCCAAACATATTCAGTGTTTAATTAAAGAATAAATTTTGTATGTTTTATCATTCTATCTCTATGAAATCACTTTAAAATGTGTTATTATGTTTGTTGTTTTGTAGGAAAAAATATTTTACCATCGGAATCGGGAGTAAAACTGCTGTTCTTCGCGCGTCACACCGAGTTGGCGCTCAGTTTAAACACTTCTATCTTGCTGGGCCTTTACATTATATTAACATAACATATTTTTTAAAAAATTGGATACTAAGTCAGGATTCGTTATATCGAGGGGGAAAAATCCGTCTTTAGATTTAAATTTAACATACTTAATTTTGTGTCGGTCACACGATTTTACCATTTTCGAAAATGTGACACAAAAGTGCTCATAACTTCAAAAAGGTTCAACCTATCGACACAAACCATAGGTCCGCAGAAACTTCAGACCTGTCAAAACACCAATAGAAGACAAATAAATATCTCATAGCTAAGATATAGCTAATACAGCTCCTTGATTTTTATTTTTTTTCTTCGGACCCTAGTTCATGTGACCCTTCATGGGTAATGTTTTAAGATTATAAGACAGCGTCAGGAATAAATGGCTACTATTGAATCATAAAACTCATAGTCAAGATTCATTTGAGCTGATTAGATTAGATAAATGTTAGTTACTTAATTAATTATTTCTGAAAATGTAAAATTTTCGTCACTTGCGTGGCACAACTTTCGTGGTCAATTGCCCACGAAAGTAACAAATCATACCACGAAAGGTTGTCAAAATGTACTGATCTCACTAAAATTTATATTTTATGGTTTGTAAATGCAGTTAAAATAACCGCCTTAACGTTTCAAACTTGAATACTTCCACTTAGACAGTTTCCAGAGGCACAGATATAATTTATAGAAATAATGTAGCTTACTAGAAAAATGTACAGAACATGACGTCTTAAATCTTGATTTTCATTCGGCTTTGAATCGCCTGATCAATCTATATACTAATTATATAAAGTAATCACAATATGTTCTCTAAAAAAATCATACTCATTAATTCATTAATTTTCGTGCATTATTCGTAATTACCCAATTTGTGTAGTTTATATGAGAAAATAATGAATATCACAAAAGCAAAACTTGAAAATAATTCTTTGCCACTAATAAAAATGATGGCAGTTATGCCAGTCGTCTTATTTTATTCAAACAAGTGGCATGGCTAACATTTGAGCCTGGTCTAAAGCTGGAAATTTGTCCACTAGACCAATTAAAGAGTCTACTTTGAGGCTACTAGATAAAGACGGGAAATCATGAGTTTGCTTTACGGGAAAAAAACTACAATTAACACTGATACTATAACATCCAAGGTTCGACAATAAGCGCGTGACGTCTGGTGTTTATTTCCAAAGATTCTAAGAAAATAGTTTAATTCTTTATAGGATAAGAAAAGGTCACAATTTGAACGCTCTTACAGCTATGATCCAGCAACTAGTAGTCTAAATAGTCTCACTCCAGACAAGAAAAATATCTGGAAGACTAATTTATTGCTTGTAAAGTTTATAAAGGGCCTAACCTATATACGAGGGTCAAACTGAAAGTTCTTAGAACTGGCCACTTATAAACAATATAATAAAAAAAATATTCTAAAATTTGAAAATAGAACTCTTTGCCAATATTACTGAGTATATATTTCATTCATTTGTCATTTGTTTTACGATTTGGCGGCAAATTGAAAATTGTCTGTGTCACGTCAACATGAATTTAACACGAGAAAATTTTCGTGCAATGATTTTTTATGACTTTCGATGTCATTTAAGTCAACAAGAAAGTTATGATAGACTACGATTGGCCTTTCACGATGAAGCCCCATCTCGTGCGACTGTTTACAACTGGTTTAATAAGTTTAAACGTGGTCGCACTAAACTCACTGATGATGTACGTGAGGGACGGCCTTCTACGGCGACGACTGAAAATAACATCTGTGTTGTGCGGCGTATGATAGAGACTGACAAAAGAGTAACCTATCAGCAGATTCGGATAAGCTTAGGCATCGGTATGAGTCAAGTGCACAAAATCCTCCACGAACATTTAGCGGTCAGGAAGCTTTGCGCCCGGTGGATACCTCATAATTTGACTAAGGCTCAAAAACTCCATCGTGTGGATTGGTGCCGTAAAATGATTGAAAGATTTAACGGAAGTGACTCAAATGCTGTGTTCGACATACTAACAGGTGACGAAAGCTGGATTTACTGTTATGATCCTGAAACCAAAAGACAATCTGATCAGTGGGTGTTTCCTTTCGAGGAGTTGCCAACTAAAGTGAAGAGAGATCGAAGTGCGGGAAAAAAAATGGTGGCCTCGTTCTTTGGAAGGATAGGTCATTTCGCAACAATTGTGTTAGAGGATCAAAAAACAGTTTCTGCAGAATGGTACACTACCAATTGTTTGCCACTTGTCTTGGAAAAAGTTCGAGAGAAACGACCTCGCAGTAGGATCCTCCTTCACCACGACAACGCCTCGTCGCACACCGCCAAGCGAACGATCGACTATTTGGCGACATCAAACGTTGAATTACTGGGTCACCCGCCGTATAGCCCCGACCTCGCGCCTTGTGATTTTTATTTATTTCCGAAAATTAAAGAAAAACTTAAAGGAAAGCGGTTTATGAATGCTGAAGAAGCGGTGGCTGCGTATCGCGATGCCATTGAAGAGACCCCTAAGGACGAGTGGGCAAAGTGCTTTTCCCAGTGGTTCCATCGCATGCAGCGGTGTATTGACGTCAATGGACAATATTTTGAAAAGATATAATAAAACTAATAACTGGCTAATGTAATCAGTTTTTGATTTTCTAAGAACTTTCAGTTTGACCCTCGTACCTAATATAACCTTATGCATTTGACTTTAAAAATGAGTTGATAATAGCCGGCAAATATCTAACTACTAAAATGTAGGATTACCTATATGTAATTTGAGGCACTACTTTGGAGGGTAAAGAGTTCATTGCTACAGATTTGCTACTATGTACCTTGACTTACCCTTACCTTTATAATCTCAGATAATTTCGACAGAATGCGACTACTTACCAAAATAGGTCAAGCAAGCGATTAAATTACAAAATACTAAAAATTCGATCGTAAGTATGGGTTTAAATTTTTGAATGTCAAAATACCATTGCTTCGAAAGTGTGAAACCGTAAAACAAGTTAATTGAAATTAACACTTTTTTATTCTGTTTCTTTAATAGTAATAGTCCCCCTAGCCGATTCCGACTACGATGGCCAGTCACAACGACTAACCGACTGCGCAGGACATATTATAGTGCACAAGTGTGAGCGCAAACACATGTGCACTCTCTATTCCTTTCACTCTCAAAGCCCGATGGGACAGCAATCTGACTCGACAGAAGAGAGATCAGGCGCAGGGCCAATGGCTTTACGTGCTTTTCCGAGGCACGGGGGTGAAACACCGCCAACTTCCAAACTCCGGGCTACCCTAAGAATTTCTGAACAGAAAAACTTAGCTATATATTTTTGGCCCAACCCGGGGATCGAACTGGAGACCTCTGGCACAGCCGTCGCTTTAAAGTGCGACCCTCTTACCGCTTCGCCACCGAGGCAGTGTCTATGTTTCCTTAACGTCCTGTCGTAGGTGTAAAGGATATCAATGAAACAATCATCATAATAAAAAAAAATGTATAAATGGGTTATAAATTGTTTACTTGTCTATTTACAATATTTTACAATCACAGAAAACTAAGAATGGATTACTTCTTCATATAAAACACACAACAACAACAATCACAGTAATAATAGGTTATTTAAATAATCAACTAATTTATTGCCTACAACATTGAAAATAAAATACATTCTTTTTGCGTGTCTCATTTCCTATTGATTACCTAATGAGCTCATGAGGAATTAAGTATTATGATTAAGATTTTTTATATTATAAAACCTCGCAAACGCAGTTGATTGACCACTCCACCCAGCCGTTTTGCGGATTGCGTCCACGTTGACACCGAGTGGATGCGCAGACGCAGAGACCATCACGGACGTGTCGATACCACACTCACTCAATGTAGCTTTTACTAAACGGCTGAGGGTTTGGGTGCCCACTGCTTTGTGTGGTTTCTTAATACCTACAAATAACAGATCAGACTTCCTCAAGAATGCAGTTTTATTTCTATAACAAACTAAACAAGAAGCAGGACAAATGGACGGTTTTTGTTTAAAAAAGGGGATATGAATTGGTTGCGTGGAACTTGCTCTAGACGTTCTGACTAAGTCTGGGATTTTTATACAGATATGAGTTGCATTTATTGTTATATTCTTGATATTGATTTTTGATAGGGTTTGCAATTTGTGAGTGGTTGTAAGAGCCAACAATGTAACAGTTTTCTTACTTAATTGATCAAATGATAGCTCATCGTTTGGATACCATCGACTGAGGTGATCTAATATGCGATTTGTATCCCATGTATGAGTACATTTCGTGTTAGAAGGTCGAAGATGGTAAACGCCTTTAAAGAATCTCTGTATTCTATCGTCTTTGGATATAATAGGGCCTAATAAAATTGAAAGCGCAGATCTGCACGATTTAAGAGTACCGTGTTGAGCTCCTTTGTTAAAAAGGTCTGTCAAAAAATTTATGACAGTCGGTATGGACGCGACGAAAACTTCATTGTGGTTAACAGTACAGAAGTTCCACCATTTTCGTAGACAACTATCGTATTTCTTCAATGAGCTAGCGGATAGTGATGCCATCATTATTTCCAATGAAGATGTTGGTAGGTTTCTTCGTGATAACGCTTCCCGGATAAGACGGCAGCCACCAGGGTAAGTGTCTCGTGGAGCTTGCTGGAGCTGAAATTTGATATAAAAGAGCGTTTATTAGGTGAAAAAGTGAAAATGCAAGGCTAGAATGACAATCCTTGCTTCTGGCTCTTTCAGATACCTTCAGATTTTAAGGGGACAAATTTAATCAGAACTTTATAAATTAACAACTTGGGGGAAATCCATAAAAGTGGCTATTTGTGCAGAATATCTATTGTAAATTGTGTGGTTGAGACACCAGTCAATATAATTCACAATAGTCATTATTAGAGAGTGGTATAATTTTATATCTATGAACACGTTCTTCAAAACGTAGACTTTATTGATTGCACATAATATGACAAACTGCCATGAAAACGAAAATAATAATGATTCTCGAATATTACTCTTACAATGACCTACCCTCTTTTATATAATCAGTACTTGCATACCTGACCGTCTATAATGTCTTTTGCAGTTGATTGAGTTGACAGTTCCAAACCTTTGGAAGTGGATGGTTCACTCAGACGTAAACTTTTTCCTTCGTTTTGTTGAATCTCTCCTTCGGCTACACGTTTTGATTCATGTTCGACTTGCAATCTGGAAAACAACGAGAAAATAAAAAAATGCATGTAAACAAAAAAATTATATAAATAAACAATTGTATTATTTGACTTACATCTTCGTCGGTTCTTTTTGAGCCTTGTTTGATTCAATGTCAAAAAACTTTCCCATTAATAACTCTATTGCATATTCACGCTCTGCAATCTCACAGAGCTCATACATTTCTTGTTCAATATCACTATCTCCTTCTAGGAACAAACTAGCTACACGTTCAGGGTCTGACATGTTAAACTTCTCACTACTACACTTCTAAATTACGAATATGACAGACGCAGCAGGGAATTCAAATGGTATCTGTTAGTGTGTCACTTAATGATTTGATTTATAAAGATTAGTACATTATTTTAATGACTACACTTAACTAAACACTGAATGTTCTAATGATTTTAACCCAACATTGAATGTAATTAAGTACTAAAATTAGCTACAGTATCTGAGGTTTCTTTTAATTTGAAGTTATATTTACAAACAAAAATCTTAAGAATGTAAGTTCTAAAATTAAGAAAAAGTTTAAGTAATCCAAAATTATGTTTTAATTATCGTTTATCTGTTAATAATATCTGTTATTATATTTTTTCGGATCGAACAGATTTTATTTGGACTACAAAAGTAATTTTCATCTCCTCTGTTCGGAAAATTGAACTTTCATGTGAAAATAGACGGGTGGAAAATAGCTTTTCCATTCCTAAGGTGGAAAGTAATTTAGTTTTAATTGCTACGATCAGACATGGAGTTAAATATTATTGAGCCACATCATATTATTAAAGTAATCAAGCTTTCTATATTTTTAAGATTAGCTAAACATCAAAAGCGCGTTTATTATGGTCACTGATTTTAAAAATTTACAATTGGTCTGATTTTTAACAATACAAAAAACCTACAAATATAATATTCAGTTTCTCGCCATATATAGTGACACTTTTTTTTTTTCATTTAAAATTGACAGATTTTGTTTGACAATACATTTTTTTATTTTGGTCGATTATTGCACAGATTATTAAGCAGGCGGAGGCGACTTGCCGCGCTTTTGTTGTTCATTAATCTTCTTACTCACTCCCACCTTTAGCTGCCACTCATAGCGCTATCTCATTAGCCAAAATTTAACCTGGAATTTGAGATAACCTGTGGTAGTTTTGGTGACAAAGTTAAGGTTGCGTTCTTCTACTATTATTGTCTGTGAGAAAAAATCGATCGATATTTTTAACAATGATTTGAAATATTTGATATCGTCCGCGTTTTATGTACTCTGTTGTCTTCCGTGCCGTTACTGTCCTTCCTATCGTGCGTTTTATGTATAACGACAGTAAACAAACTGTTGTGATGTAAAAACTTGAGGTTTTATCTCTCGCTCGCCAAACAACATAATATCTTTTCATCACAATTACATAGCCAAATGTATATATTTTCCTTACTGTCGAAATGAAAATTAGTATGTATAACCTGTGTGAAAGCACCCATTTCACTCTCGAATTATTAGCGCTCTCACTCCGTTCGAGCGCCAAAAACATCTCGAGTGGCATGAGTCACTTTCTCCCCTTGTATAACAATCTACAATAGGGTGTCTCTTGTTTTTATTTAAGTTGAGCTCAGTTAGCAAACTGCAATGTTTTTTTTTTAAATTGTGTAAGAAACACTTTAAAAAAAATATTAACATCGATCGTTAAAAACACAACGAAGGAATGTTAATGGCAAGTCATTGCTTCATCAGGTTATTTATAATGAAAGATAATCATTAGTAGTAATTAAAAAAAGGTTTTGAACCATTCCTAACTAGTGCGTGGTGACTATGGCCGGGAACGTCCGATATAATGGCTGCAATAGCGTATGCAAAGGCTTTAGTGTAGTAGCTAAGCATGTTTTAAGGCATCGCCACTCCGAGGTCCTAAGATTCCCGTTCCGGTCAATATACAAAATCATAATGTTCTACATTGTCTCGGGTCTGGATGTGGTGTACCATCTTTGTTTCCGTTTTACATGACACAAGTGCATCAGCCATTTACTTTGGGATCAGGGCCTCTATTTTTGAATCACTCGCTTCCATATGGTGTATGACGATTTTCGTTCAAAAACGAGGAAAAAATCAACGAAAATCTCGCGAAATATTGACGTGATTACTCACAAACTTGAGCTACCTTTTTTCAAACCCCTTCTATGTGGATTTCAATTGATTTTCATTCCAAAATTGGACTTTAATCAATGAATATCACAAGCCATTTTGACGCGAGTGATTCAAAAATAGGGCCCCTGAGCAATGTATGTAATTGGTGATCAAAATGTAAATATTATACTTTTTAGGATGTTAGTACTCTGCGTTTTGGCATTTTTTACGAAATAACAATTAAATATGTCTTGTATAGTTAAGCACTAATCGCAACAACGGAGGGGATTAATTACAACCTATCAATAGAATAAAATAAAACTAGCAATAGAAATCATTAACTAGCGCGGAAATGGTGACATCATCCGACTACTCATAAAATGCTATAGTAGAGGATGAGACGGAGGTATAAAGTTCACTTTTGTGGGATTTATTGCTGAAATGGGCATAAATAAACCCCAATTAATAAAATTAAAAGAAAATCCAAAAATAATGCTTAGTATCACGCCGCGTCTCTGCAACCTGGTATTACCGTCCATAGACGACCTTATAACTTTTTGAATAATGCGAGTGTTATGGCCCGAAATATGCTTCATTTGGCGCGAAACTTCACTAAGTGCGTGAGGAAATCATATTCATATTTTTTTCGCCTCGACTGTTTCCAACGCGTATTTGAATAAAGCGGCTGACTGTGTCTCTGAGCATCGCGACGCCCCCAAACGTATAATGATGTATTACTTTGTGCGTATTCCGAAATTACGCATTTTTATTCCACACTTAGAATTGTTTACATTTTCATAATGAAGCTTGTAATGAGCTCGCGTTTTGGCTGTAATAATTATGGTAATGTTGTCGTGAAACATTATTTGTTTTTCTCATCGAGTGAGTACCTACTCCTACTTGCTCTGGAAGTCTGGGCCATAAATACTATTTACTTATATTTTGATTATTGGTACAGATAGTACTTGATACCTACTTGAGGTACTCGTCGGGATGGTACTGTAGAGGTTTGAAGCTACGCGTAAAGCGTTCGTTCGACTCTTCGTATTTGAAATGAAGAAAAGTTTCTTTATAAGTAAATTTTGATAGACGTTTGTCATATCGGTCATATGGATTATCAGTCAAACCTTCGCGTATACTATTATAATTCAAGAATCTTGTGTAATAATAATAAGTATTGATTAAGAAGATATCAGAATAGAGAATCGACTTGAAGTTTAAGTGGTTTTATTGTTAATTTATTTAAATAGAAAATTATCATAGATTACAGCGACGCTACGCTTTCCTACAGTACCTCCTTTTTTGTGTATATTTTTATCAAAGTTAGACTTTCTGTTCAATAAGAAATTCATATTATGAGATAGGCCCCAATTGTTATTTACTCAACAATATGTAACTAATATTTATTCGATATTGTTTTTCCTCATTTCTTATTTGGACTTTTCCAACATGAAAACAAAACATTCAGTCAGTCCACGGAACAGTGTGCCAACAATCATTTGCACTAACCCCTGCATATTTCGGAGCGAATCCTCAACCAACTTAATTTAGTCCCCGCAAAGAAAACTTACCTTAAAATTAATATTTCTTTCATTAAAATCTTGTAATATTTTCTCTGCTGCATGCATAAGTAATGCCATGAATAAGTGGTGGCAAAAATTCAGCTCCGCTCACTGATTGCTTATTTTGCTGACGGTACGAGACGATCGAACTCGAATGCGATTGTTCGGGTAAATATTTGAAGCAAGTTTGAGAAAAACGAGTTTTGTACAAACTTTAGACTCAATCAAGCAATGTTTAGATGAAAAGGCAGCGAAAGAAAATGGAGTCACTCGGAAAACTTTTGAGACTGGCTGGAAAAAAAAAATTAAGTTTAGACCAATGAGGTTGGACTTTTGGAAAAATATGCCAACAAATTCTTTAGTTAATGATGTTCGCATTATTGAGATTACAGTCAGATGTCTGGGTATTGTTAAATATTTCGCTGTCACTTCAAGCGTTACTTTAGTAACTGAATCCTGAATACTTACCTTATCTTTTTGACTTACCTACATGTATATATTTTTTTGTCACAAGAATTAATAATTTGTTTTAATTGAATTAGGGCCGATTTTTCAATGGTCAGATAAAACTTATCAGACTGATAAATTATAAAGCGACAGATTTAAAACAAGACCAGTTACGTATGATTGCTGACAATTAGGTGACGTTTTCAAATTAGCCATTTTGTATTTTGTTCAACGAATATTTCTCATCTGACTATTGAAAAATCAGCCCTAAGTCAATTTGCGTTCTTTCAGAGTCGTGAAATACTTTGTAAAGGTAGTATCATATTTTTTCTAAATATCGTGACCGTAAATAACTTAACACCTTAACAGACGCGGCGCTAAATCGCCGAGTCCATCAATCAATCGCGGATTACATGGCGTATTGCGTTTTTTCATCTGAGAAAAGGGTTGCGTCAGTGTTGCCCTCCTCGGGCACTCAATCAACATCTACGTCATTGTGAATTGGCAAGCTCTATTTTAACACTCTTTTTTGTTGTAAAATAATAATAATATTCCCTAATTTAAAAAACATACATTCATATTATTATTATTTTACCAATATAAATACAAATGCGTTTATTTACGTAATTTTAGGTGTACGTTACAACAAAGGTCTTAGATGGAACATTCAAGTTCACCAAAATTTGCAACATTAGTTAGCGTGAAAATATTTAATTGATAGAGTAAAAAGTAAAATATTCATTAAAATAAAAAATGAATTAACCACAAATGAAACATTTTTTTAAAAAAGTACCCCCTTTATACCTCTTACATCCTCTGGTAATGCGTCAAATACCTTCACAGCCATAATAAAAAAAAAAATGCTAATATCAGTCTATTCGTTGGAACTTGAAGAAGTCATGTGTACTGTTTCATTGCTATTAGTTTTTTTTTAATATAATGATGTTTTTCAGATTTTGATTTAAATTTGATAGATTTTGGGTAAAATATTTTATAGACTTCTTTTGCGAAGTTATTAAACTAAGTGTTAAATCTTACCATTCTTTGTTAATTACACCTTTTAAAGTTATATTGTTTGTATCTTAGGTGGGGTATATTTAGTAATGTGTTATGTCGTGTTCAGAGGTAAGTAGTCTGGGGTGCGATAAATTGTCATGCATTGCGTCGGTCTCTTTGATCCATGGAGTTTACACACTCTTACTAGTGTTTTCAGCTTTACTTTCCCTTTGGTTATCGTGTTCATGTACTTGTCCGGTACTTCTTTCTAAGTCTTTTACATTATTATTTTTTCCACATCAATTGACAATGACTTTACCGACCATTTTAAAGATAGGTATAAACCAATAAAATAAAATGTTTTTTATTTACCGTAATGCAATAAATAGTAAAATATGTTAGTACAGCGTGATATTTGATATTTAAAGCAAACGACATGAATAAATTGATAGCCATACTACAAAGTTTTTAAAGTCGAGCCTAAGATTGAAAAATGTGTCATCTTTCAACCTGAAAAATGGTAACCACCTGCATTGTGTGCCCACTTGACACGTCCCAACATTTCTCGTACAAAAATAGATCCCTCGTTATTGTCGCGAAGGTGTTGTGTCCCGAGTGCTCTCGCGCTGATCTATGCGCATACATTGGGCTGAGGGCGCGCAGGCTTCTAGGTCTTAGCGTGTGATTGATGATGCCGACAGTGTGTTGGTGACGTCATGAGCTATTTTTAGGTTTGCTTCAATGTCTTCAAAAGATGTAAACATTTTATCATCATATATTGCTACCTAAGTAAGGTGGCTCGCTCTGAAGTCCGACATCCTCAATGATAATTTCAGGTTGGTGACCAATTTTTAAAGACATTTTAAATTGGACGTATTCGAGCTTAATAAATGCACATATTATGGTGAGGAGTCTAAAAACGACATATTTTAACACAAACTTAACTGTGACCGTAAATAACATTTTGAAAATAAACAGTGTAAATTCGTCATTGGCTGTAAGTCTGTATTTTAGGTAATTATCATTAAGAGCTGTGGATTTTGTTATAAAAATAAATAAATAAATCGTTACCAACAGCATCTTTCACTTACCTAAGTAAGCTCTAATTACAAGTAATTATGTTTAAAAATACTTTATGCAAAGGTTAATGTATGACGTTCTAGGATGTTACGTCGCATTTAAATATTTTTAATGCATCATAAGGATAATTTAAGCACACATCTTCTTTTATGAAAGCCCACCTCACAAAGGGTTGACTACCATAAAACTCAACTTTTCCCTTTTATATCGTGAGAAAAAAACCCAGGTGCGTCTACAGGAGTATATTAAAATGTTAAATGTAAATTTCCTCGGTTCCGTGGGCCATATTTCAGGAGTCTGTCTGTCTGAATTTGGTATTCATAGCCGGTTTTTAGTTTAATATCGAGGTTAGAGGTTCTCTTCGTAATGTTTTTGGAAGTGTTTTTCGCGGGATAAATGAAGAAACCGGCCTGGTTATAAACAGTTGTTTTATTCAAATTTTCCGGAGTTCAGGTAAACGGAATTATTCAAAAATATTTTTGTTGCATGATTTTGTGTACTCTTTTTGGCAGTGTTTACAAGCTTTTAAAGTTAGAAGCTAACAACAATTTTTACACAGGAAATGGAAACTTCATAACAACACACATATCTTTGCCCACCACAGTTTGCGTGTATGAGAACCAACCATATTTCAAGATGTCGTCCTTTGTAACATAATGACCGTCAAAAAATGAGAAGTCGTCAAGCACACTGACTGAAGAAAAGTATGAAAATGTGTTACCAGAGTAGATTAATATGTTAGGGCTAATAAAAGGCGGTGGTTATTAAAATGCTCAAGGGTCGCTAGAACAGAGACGAACTCCGACATCAAAATAAAAAAAACTATACTTGGTACAGATATTTATCAGCCATCATCACGAATATTTGGATGGTCTAGTTATATTTTTATGTTAGTATAAAAGTTAATACGAGCTACAATATTCATTAAAATAAATACGATTTTGATGTAATATTCAAAAAGCGGCATTCGTTCTAACTAATCCTTTGCATTAGGTATGTGTTGATAAAGAAAATAAAATAAAATTGCGTAAAACTTAGGTACATATTTTTTTTCATTGGTTAATAAAATAAAACAAGGTATTTCAGGTTTTCTCACCCGGCCCTGTTTATTATAAGCCCCAGGCCGGCTGTTTGTTTTGATTGTATTAATTAAAAGCGGATTCCCTCAAAGTTTTATTAAGATTAACACCTCTCTTTTCTTCGGTATTTCCATATTCATGTCCCGGATTACTCCGCGGCCGCGAGTTGGGAGTTCAGGACCACCTCGGGTTAAGACGTTTTTTAAATCGAGTTACGTAACTTTAGAGTTATAAAGTTTAGTTTAGATTTTTCGGAAAATATTTCATAAGGTTTAGGTACGAGGTTACGTTGAGAGTTCCGCTGTAGTCAATTTTGAACCATGTGTGTGAATGAGCTTCAGTTTGCCGAAGGATAACATTCTTCTACTTTATTCATATCACGGGTGTCATAATTTTACCTACCCAAGATCGATTTTTCTAACGTCAGATAAGACTTATCAGACGAAATAAGTATAAAAGAACCGATTTAAAAATAACATTAAAATTAATTGTTGCTAGCAAATAGGTGACTATTTTATTCTTTATCTATTTCAATGTTATTCCTTATCTGACGTTCGAAAAATCAGGCCTAAGAAAAGATTATCTTAATTTTCATTCAAAACTTTCAGAACGATTTTCATCACACCTTCAATTAGCTGAAATTCGTTTTCAAAGTTCTTACACAAATTAAACCTTTTGGCGGTCAGTAAGTCTATAAATTCATACTTACTCGTATAAAATTCAGAAAATTATATTATTTCACGCACTAAATGCCATCATAAATACTTATTTGGATGTAGAAAACAGCAAATTGCCTCGTAAATACAAACAAAATCGCTCAATAAAAACAATTTCGCTCGCAAGAGGATAGAATAAACAAGTGGTACCTTCGAAATGATTGTCCATACGCGCTCTGATAATCAAATTCACACCCACTCAGTAGAAGGAAAGCAATAATTTACCCCGTGCGGGTAAAATAGCCCGGATCCGGGGAATTTCCATAATATGTGCGTGATACTAGCTTACGGTGTGACATAAGGCAGTGAGGATTGCAAATAACTTATCAAAAAATTGAAAAATGTAAATAAAACATACGTTATAAATAAATTGTTATAAATAAAAAACTTCATTAGTTCTGAGATACAAACCAAAGGTGCTTTCGTGCGCAGCGCGGTCGTGTTTGGATGGGTGACCATTCTGACCATATTAGTGACGTATATGACGAGTATCTCCGTGCTTCGGGAGGCACGTTAAGCCGTTGGTCTCGGCTAATATCGGTTGATATTAGTCGTTAAGCCTAGTCAGACACCTTATTTATGGCTGGCTTGATAACATCTGACAACTGGGTTTGTCGCTTGCCTTGCAAACACCCCTCCACCAACCCGCACTTGACCGCGTGGTGGAGTATGGGTCGAAATACCTCATAGTTTAGGTAAGGCCTTTGCCCAGCAGTAAGACGTTACAGGTTAACTTAACTTTTTTTACTGAGTTCCATTGAAGAATTTTAAATTAATCACTCAGTGCACTTGACATATAGTTAAATTGCTACCCCGCTAATTTGGCTGACATACGGCCATATGTCTAGATTCAGGAAAGGATGTCTTGACTGACAGAAAACATCTTGAGCAAAATTCAAATTTAAAAGTGCAAAATATGGAACAAACTGTTATGCATCGCTCCAGACTAAACAAGTACTTAGTCAACACAAAGTCAGTGTCGGTTGACCATCCTATTACTTAAACCTAATGGAAAGAAAAATATTTTTGTCATGACTTGTATTACTGTTCACTTATGATACTGTATGTCTAACGGAATACAAAATATACGTTTAATTGGATACAAAAGATGTGTAATAGAGGTTTAAAGGTTTTCCGATGGAGTTTACGTCTTCATCGTTTAAAAGATGAAAAGTGAGATGAATGTGGTATCGTTTGTTTTTG
Source organism: Pyrausta purpuralis (assembly GCA_963924145.1). Taxonomy (NCBI): domain Eukaryota; kingdom Metazoa; phylum Arthropoda; class Insecta; order Lepidoptera; family Crambidae; genus Pyrausta; species Pyrausta purpuralis. The sequence goes on along the minus strand of OZ001648.1, from coordinate 921,500 downwards.
GATAGGTTACAAAAATACAATAATTACGATTAGCAATACATGCGTTGTAGCTTCTTTATATAAAAAGTGACTGTAGCATTCTGCAAGACTATTAAACGAACTAAGAAAACAGATGCGTTTCAGTCATTTTGTAATATCGTTAAAATATTTAGGCAAAGTTGATACTTTTTACATTATGGAATGTTACTAAGAATGAAAAAGTATACTCAAATCAATACCAATCGGAGATAAGTAAATACCCGCTATACCCGCTATTTAATCAATTATTTAACCCAAAACATCGTTTGTGTTTACGTTACCAATCTCACATTTAACCCCTCAAGCTCACAATTTGCAACGCAATCAATTTCGTCCTAGCAATCAGTAAAACAAACCGAAGGCTTTTTATCAAAAAATCGCTTATCCGATCTCGTCTTCTATTTTTACATCCGGCCTTTATTTTCGAAGGAATAAAACGTGCGCCCGAGTCCTTGAGCACACAGGGTTGTTCTTCAAAGCTTGGCTTTTCGTTTTTATCCTACTTGACTGGTAATGTGGTGAATTCATACATGAACAATCGCGAGGGTTCGAGCTCTTTGCAACATTTCGCTGCGTTCGCTTCAGTGTTGCCAACTGAGTTGAATCAATTATAGCTTTTTGTGGTATTCCCTTGGATTGGACAGAAATTGTTGGAATTGTCTGCTGTTGATGTTTTGCAACGATTTTATGCCCTGAATTAGTGTTTTACCACCGTTCAGGCATAACGATTTATAATTTGGTATCCTGATGAGATAAAATTTATATTGTTATCGTAGCAAGAAGGTGTTGAAAGTAAATGTCACTGAACCTACTCATATTTAGATTTTTCCTTGAATTGCAGGCGTTTCGGATTGTTAACAAATTCTTTTATCTATCAATTGCTATCACTTTTGCGACATCTTAAACGCTATCAATCTGCATTGTATTTTTAGCACAACAGTGAAATATCAAAACGACTTTATGGTTTGCTATATAAGCTAAATAAAATCTTATTTCCCACTTAGTGCTGGTAACACATAAGTGCATAACTGGCGGAATAGAAATAGTCTGGGTAGGATAGCACGTTCTCTACAGAGTTCGTATCTTGCCTGCTGAAGCTGCGATTTCTCTGATATCTGCTTTTGATATCTTTGGACTTTATCATTACTAGTGCTACGATAAAAATCTGCAAGTGAATGTTTTTTTTTACTTACGAGGTAAAATTTTTTATGAGCATCACAAAATTAAGTCTGAGACAAGGGTGTTTTAAATAATGAAATCTTGTGATAATAAGCTTCACACTTCTTATAAAAGTTTCACTGTTTGGTTTTATTTTTGATGCTCCAAAGAAAAATATTACTTTAGCATTGGTTGGAATAAGCCAGGTGCTCTGCTCTGATTGATAAACCCAGCTTCGCCGTGAAAAATAAACCTGCAAGGTTTTGTTCTCATTAAAACGAAAGATTTACTGAAAACTGTATGGGTACCCCTTTTCGTCCACAACCGAAAACCACGTAAATGCCCGAAACATTTTGCTTCATCCCAAAATGTAGATGCAAAGTTGGAACCTGCGGCGGCTTGCGGTCGCGCAACAAACAGAAAAGGGGGGACAAGGGGGAGGGGTCGAGTGGTTTAATGAAACTCCGTGGTTTTTCCATGATTATTCATGCCACTCGAATACCTCCAGCTTACTGCGAACAGACTCGAGTGCAAGCCTCGTTTTCCCTCAAAGTTAAGCTGGAATGAAGAAAGCGGTAGCTGCGTTATTATTTATGACGACTGTGTTGAGAAACTTATTGAAATGTCAATGCTACCATCCTACTAATACATTGATCCTAGATAAAGTAGAATGCCTCACCTGACATGATCCTTGAAAAGTTTAACATAATCAAGGCACTTCATTCATTGTTATTGTCAAAGGTTGTCTGGAAGAGATCCCTTATAGCGATAAGACCGCCTAAATTGTACATTTTCTCGAAATGAATTTGTTATTTACCTTTCTGGTGTGCAAAAAAGAGTTATCTTATCTTACTAACGTGTACATTTCGCGTGATTTTCATTGATTTTTAATTAGTTTGATAACGAAATTTACACGACATATTCAAGCGAGTGACAAAAAAAAGGACCCCGCGGGCCTAAGATGCGCGCCTATTTATCATTTATCGCGGCAATCGATAAATTTCAAACGTCATTTTAATCATATTCAAATAGGTTTTTTTTACTAACTTTATTGCATTCATTTGTTTTAGAAGCAATAAGGATTGCTTTACAACTGAAGAAAATGTGGGAAAACATGTAGTTTAGGAAATAAAAATATTTTATCGACGCAATAAACGGTATCGAGTTGGTAGGCTTACTGGACTATCTAATTAAAAATCAAAATAAAGTTATTTTGTAAATAAATCGCTGCCAAATGGTGAATTGAATTATTCAACCTGATATTAAACACCTCTTAGCAATCGTAACTAATTTCTTAATTGTAAAAGAAAACATATGTCCTCCCCAATAATGATCCAACAAAAATGCCACTTGCTTCTTCCCACTTTCCGCAACAGACAGGCTCATTGAGATACGGTGACCTGACGAAAATCGCGGCGTCGCATTATCATCCCACATCCTACTTTTATATCGCTCCTCTAATGTTATTGCAGACCACATACACACAGACTTAGGGGCCGATTGTTAATTAATTTTATTGCGACAACTCGGCTGGAAGAGGTTAACTGCTTTCACCAACTGCTTGTGTGTTTATGAGTTGGAGAAAATGGTTTTGTTGTTACTTTAGTTAATTGGTAGTGTCACTTTATGGTATTAGTGGGATGAAATGTGCTTTATTGGGTTTTAGTATTATTATGTATGGGTTCCTATTACCTGAAAATGAATAAATTATTTTTGTTTTTTGTCATTTTTTTTTTCTATTTATTAATTTAGGGACTTTTACAGTGTATATCAGTCCCCTCGTAACCTTATCCTAATTACCATAACATAAAAAAAAATACTAATAATAATAAAAGTATATTGTCAAAAAAACAAGTGACTGTCACTAGCGAATCACGCAAAATTATATTGGTCAACTTCTGTATGAGACATGGTTTTGTGTTTTTTTATTTTAAAACACCGACTTGGTTACTAAAGAAACCATCAAAAGTAATGTTATAGGGTTTTAAGGCCCTTTTGTACTTAAAAATGTGAGAGAGACAAATAAGCATAACTCTTTTACTACAGCCATAATATTAACGATCTTGGGATCACATATGCCAGATAGAAAACGAATTGCTGACATTATCATGTAGTTGTATTACCCAAGAACAGGAGAATCTGATGTTTTGTAAATCATCAACCCGTCAACATCTGATCCAGCACCGAAAACTGAACAAACAAATAAATCAGTCTCACCGACAGATGTCACTGCGCACACCAACTTCGAAGGCGCTGATTCTGTTCCGAGGGACTGATCCTCATTACCATAGTAGCAACTTCGGACCTGATACTCAGTTTAAAATTGGGGAGCAGCGCCAACTTTGTTTTGGCAATGTTAGCAATAAATTACGTAGTTTTTCGGGTAAGGCTTTCAGGGATACTATACAGTTTAAGGGGAAAACGTAGACAATACGAGTAAAAATTAAGTTATTGGATGTTAAATACTTGCTAAAATTATTTCTTCCTTATAAACGAAGATCATTGAGACCTACGTATGCAGGCCATAGTTAACAATCTCCTTAGATTATAAAAGCTTAAAATAACGTGAACGCATTAACCAAGAAGAGAAACAAATTAATTTGGAGTCGGTGCGTGATGGATGAGTGTAGATTGTTGGTTCAAGTAAGCTTGACATCATGCACCGACTCTAAATGAATTTGTTTCTCCTAGTAGATGGCTACTAATGGCTGGCTAATGCGTAATTTTAAGCTTTTTAGTTAGTGTTTTGAAGGTGGTTTAACCCCTCAATCGTATGTGAACGAGACACAATAGATATTTTATTGGCTTAGAATGCTTTTAACACTCACAGTGTCATATTTTATATTCATAAATATGAAATAAGAAACCAAAAATTTGCGCACGGGCTAGACTTGAACCAGCAACCTCTTGGTCACGTAATGACGTATTCATAAGAAACCACAAATTTCGCGAGGTCGGACTGACAGCACGGTAGCTCGATTGGTAAGAGCGTTTGGCCCGGTCAGCCAAGGGTTGCTGGTTCAAGTCCCACCTGTGCGCAAATTTTTGGTTTCCTATTTCATCTTTATGAATACATTTAATTGTTATGTGGTTGCCTGCAACCGATTGGATATCGAAAAGTCAATATAAAAAATGTTATTACCTATATCTCAAAAACTACTGGACTGATTTTGATGAAACATACTCTGAACGCTAAGTAGAAATATACCTGATCTAACTTAATTTCGAGAAATCTGGGGACAAACATACACAAATAATTTTTTTTGTCATCAAAATCGAAGAAACTGACAGTAACAAAATGATGGTGTTAACCAAAGTTAAGTCAATCCAAACGATGCAATCAACGATATTGAAACTTCTACTACTTTTTTTATTAAATTCACAAATAATAATCAAAATATCCACCACTATGTTTTTTTTTTTAAGTACGTAGCGTATTCCTGCTATTAATAACACGAACCAATATACATACGCTGAAACGAAGTCGTACATAAGTACCGGCACACCCCAATATGTCAACAATGTCTCCTCCACACTGCCTACGTCTTGTCCCAAATGTGAACAGTAAAAAGCATCTCCAGCCGTCTGCGTTGGACGGCACTTGTCATAAGAAAACGGTGATAAATCGACTCGAGCGCCATCTTTCGTGTCTGTTAGTTATTGTCCCCTTATGTGCACTACGCCTAACTGTACCACGCTCTCACAAGTCCTACGGCTTTTGAAATAAGGTCGAGTTTTGTGCAAACAAAAAATAAGGTTTAGTACCTATAGCAAAGTTGGGGGGAGACGTTGTAGCCAAGTAATGGCCACAGTAACGTCGCAGTTATGATAAATTTGCGACTTAATTATCTGGGATGCTTTTTGTTACATTGTGCGAAGTATGCTGGCGAAGTTAAAGCTTAGATAAAATAGCGGCACCTTTATTGCAGTTTTGAAAACAGTGTCGATAGAAATAGATATAACTGAAATTACACCTTCTTTGGCACTTTAAATCATGCATTCTCTTTTTTATAAAGAGAAAAGAGTAAACAATTAATTTAAGTTTAATTAGCACGAATTAAGTTGAACCCCTGATCTAATACTTGCTTCCTCATCATCACTATCAGCAAAAGGACGTCCACTCCTGAACATAAGCCTCCCGCCACGGCTGTCCACAGCAACCGATCACAAGCGGTCTGCATCCAGTTTGATCCTGAAATCTTTACAACGTCGTTTGACCATCTAACTTGCCTATATTTAAAAAATTTTTTTTAAGTTAATTCCCAGAAACATGTGTAAACTTAATTGTGGCTGCAACTGGTCATAAACTCTTTCTGGGGCGGTATCCCAGACACAATAGAATTTGTATTGTTTTACGGCTATAGCCGTTCACCGCACTGGAAAGTGTTTACTAAACTAATATTATTACTACCAAACAATCGTAACTCACAAACCATTACAACTAACTACTATCCACCACATCCATTCGTCACAATCTCACTGCAATCAATCTTTGAGTTCCCCGCTACTATATAGTTCCGCAGCGCGCCGCTAGGTGGCGGTATCCTACTATATTATGCATACTGATGACCCCGGTAATGAGCGCAGCTTCCCTTGCTTTCTTAAGAATATTTGGCAACAAGAAGCAGGAGATTACGGGAAAAATGGCCTGATAAAATCAACCTCTGGTTGGGAGTGCCGGCTTAGTCCGCTTTTAATTACGATTTAGTTTCTTGGTGGTGGTTTTTGATGTTACAAAATACGAGTGCTACACTTGTAGGTAATAGTCGTTTGCATATCACACAAATCTTTTAAGCTTTTTAGGATAATTGTCAAACTCACTTTGACACTTCTCGTCCATAAACCTTAAAAGCAATTCTTAATTACTTCGAACACGCAAACGAATGTAATAAGCACCACATCAAGTATTACAAAAGTGAAATTGCTTGGCTGCAACGAATCACTATTATATAGTCGTTTTAATCGTCTATAAACTTTGATTTCATGAACGCTACTGGTTTAGATAGGTTATCATAGACTGATATAAAAATGAACTTAGGTATCACCTAGCAATCCATTCCTCTTATTTATTTTCTGCCTACATACAATATACCTTTGTTATGTCGAACTTTATTTACTTTGTATAAACATGCTGTAGTGTAGTCCCTCTGACAAATAGGGCAGCATATTTCCTTTGGAAAAATATCGGACCGTGTTTAAATAAAAATACTATTTATATTTACACTTCAGGGCGAATATTCGGGTGGCTGGTCAAAGGGAAGGATACTCGCCTTCTAAATGTTTTATATGCTGGAAATATTGGACTCGATCGAGTGCGAAGGGATGAGATGAAAGATAATGGGAAGCCGATTGTATATTCTGGTTATTACTTTACAGAAAAACACGTACCACACGTATTCGATATTTGTAATGGTAAATTTGCTGATAATTACCTAAAACAATGTTGAATATTATATTTTTTTAAATATAAGTTGTACTATGTAATCTTGTCATGCATCAAAATAAATAATATCTTTTAATTTTTTATGGATTAGGTACACTAAAATTGCCTTTATTCGAGTATAATCAAACTAAAAAGAATTAATGTAACTAAAACAATCTATCTCTTGATTTGATCATCCATTCACAATATTGTCATCGGAACGAAAAAGGTATATTTATAATTTTGTTTTTCTTAGAAAATGCGCAGGCTGTCATCTGATTTGACAGACATTGTGATGATACAAGACTTTTGCCCTGTCGTGGAACTACCTTCAAAAACAATATTCGATATTTTTACATCTAAAGAAACATGAAAATACACCACCAAACCTGCCTCTAATTACAATAGAAACCGCAATCATGAACATTTTTAAAATTGCAGACTCCTTAGGTGGCAGATTATAGTTCTTAGTAGATAGTTAATTTGTAACTAATCTGTGAAATTACTGCATATGATACTTATTTTTGAACTTTTCTCAAGTCCATTAAATTACAGCTGAAACTGGCCACAAACAAACCGCGTAAACAAAGGGAGTCGATGCTTGATAAATTACATCGTTGTTGTCCAATCCATCTTATTCCCAAATTAGAAGAAACATTCCCCGGCTCACTTGATATGCACCCTGGACGGTGGCCAGAGAAAAATAAAGGGAATTTATAGGTCCGAGTGGCCGTTATGTTTTATTGTTATTACCAGCCTTTTATTTTTATCAATGCGCTATTTTTCTGTGGCGTTTATTGATAAAATACGCGGGGGACCGTTCTGTTGATGTGGTGAGTTGGTGAAAGGAATTGGCTTCGCTATTGGTGCACCCAAACGTTTGTAACTGTATACGAACGAATATTGGCTTTTGTTAAATTAATTCCATAACTTACGATGTTGACAAATAAGCATTCGCTCCTTTAGTAAATTATATTTTGTTCCATTCTCCAAATCAACAGTTTTTAGTTTTTCTGCATATCATCATCATTATTCCGTCAAAGAACGTCCACTGCTGAACATAGGCGTCCTCTACAGCTTTCCACATTGACCGATCACAAGCGTTCTGCGTCCAGTTTGATCCTGCGATCTTTTCAAGGTCGTCTATCCTGTCGGTGGACGTCCTACGACTTTGGTCGAAGGGTCTCCAATCTAGTTCTTCTCCAAGGGCCATCAGTTCTTCGCGCTATGTATCCTGGCTTATATGCCACTTGAGCTTACAATTCTCAGGGCTATATCCGTTACCTTAGTTTTTCTACGTATCTCCTCATTTTTGATTCGATCGAGCATAGCCCTCTCCATCGCTCGTTGTGTGATTTTAATCTTTTTTATAAAGCCCATAGTAAGAGACCATGTTTTAGTTTCGTATGTTACCTCATCACTGGTAAAAGTACACACATCACACGTCTGACTACACACGTCTTTCGACGTTTTTCTACCCCTTTCCACCGAAATAAATATTCTTTAAAAACACCTTTATTAGGTTTTAATAAAAACAATAACATAAAGGTCAGGCGCTCTATTTTTGAATCATTTGCTTGAATATGGCGTTTGATTTATATTTTTTAATTTGCAAATAAATAAAAAATCAAAGAAAAACACGCAAAATACAGACTCACAAAATGCATGCAGACATTATTCAATGAATATCGCACGCCATCTTGACAATAGTGATTCAAAAATAGGGCCCCTGATTTTAAATATGATCGAAACCTCTCGTTTTGTTTCGGTTTTATCCTTACCAAAAGTATGATCTTTGACTTGAGCATCATATAATAGTATTTTCGGTTCAGTAACGAACTACAGGCTCGTTTGACGTTCGAGTTTCAAAGTATCTGCAGATAATTAAGGCAATTAACATACTCCCCCGAGGTGGCGGGTAGCTGCTTAATCCTATTTCTTATCTTTTACACGCTAATGTCTTCGAATTTGCATTCCGCGACTTACAAAAAGCTTGCGAATTTAAGACACTGAAAGTGTTGCTAGTGGTGGAAAGTCTGCCAGATTTTCTGGAGATATAAGGCGTTTTGTAACGATTATCAGCCTTTCCAAAAATAGTTATTCTAGGTTTGGACTGTTTGTTAAATATAATTTGGCTTATTTAAAATCAACGCCAATGAAGTCAAATGACATTTGGTGACATTATACATTTCACTTTAGTCGCAAACCTAACATTTAAATAGTTATCAAACCTTCTTTATTTATTTGTGGTTAGGCCGTATGTCTCTTCTTCTCCTGTTTATATAGTATATAGATATTAGCATAAAAAGGTCGTTTCAGTAACGACACTTTTATAAATGGGGTGGGTGGGCCGCTTTTCGTGATTTTTGATATGTGGAATTCGTCTTTGCCCCGAATAGGACATATAAAGGGCAACGAAATTCACTGGAACTTTTAGTGCTGCCCCATACAGTAGATTCTTAAACAAAGAAAACAACATTTTTCATCTATAACATAGCAACACTGATCTAATTTAAAGAGGTTTAACAAAAAAGATAAAGTGGAATCAAAGGCAGGCGATGCTAATTGCGTGATATGGCAATTGTGGCGGCATCTAGCGGCGGGGGGCCCAAGCGACGTTGTCCCGGCGCCCTGCTTACGGGACTAAGGGAAAACAGTGTTTAGATTCGTACATTTGCATTTTCTAATCAAAAGTATTTAGAGATCCGAAATGAACGAGTTTCATTTGGTGCTTAATATAGATGCAATATGTAGATACTTATTTCTTAATGAGAAAATCGGCGTTGTTCAATTCATATAAAATAAAGTTACCATTGTAAGTTTTTTTACTGATGCCTATCTTGTGTTTTTTACGCTGCCTATGTTGCTTGGACTTGCATCTTTTGGTAGTTTATTTTATTTCTTATTTTTACTTTTAGCCTTGTCAAATCTACCCAAGTACTTAACTTTCTACGAAAAATGACACTTGATTTTGTATTTACGTGAAAAGTCCATAACGACTACTGCAGCAGGTAAATTTAAGTACCTGTTCTATTGATAGTCAAACAAATTGATTGTCTTCGTCGAAAAAGTTCCCAAAATAGAATCGAACAAACAAACTCGACTCGCTCAAATTGACAAAGGACGGACAGTTTTGAATTTGAATATATTACTGTAATTTTTTAAAAGTTTCTGTTTGTCTGCCCATTATCCTGAGGGTTCGTTTTTTTAAATTTCCCCATTTATTAATTTTCTTTTTGACGTAAGCGACCACAGAATTAGTGATAATAGAAGAGGATCTAAACATAGAACATAGTTTAAGAAATTGTTTCAGTCTAGTATACTTCCTGCAGTATCGTCCCTAGAAACACTTTCATAAATGTTCCTTTTATAACGATCAAATATCATGAAACAATTTATTGACTTTCACAACTCATCGTTTCACGAATCACTGTTTATTTCACAGAAACAAATCGGTTTAAATAATTTCATATTCGTAGACATTCTTATTGCTATGTAATTTTTTGCTATACACGAGATACAAAGCTAAAACAAGCCATATGCAGCAATAAATTAAAGCAATTTTGTTGAGATTTTCTGTCTCTTCTTGCCACTCCAAAAATATCTATTCTATTGATAACTCTTAGTTCATTTAAACTCACCTGATGGTCGAACTCCGTTCTTTCTGATTTATATCTACGGCCATCATAATATATTCGCGTCCTACTGGAGGTAAATTGAAAAGTTTTCGGCGACCGAATCCAGACGCAGTATGTAAATCTGGCATAATTTGGAAAACAATGACGGTGGAAGTTATCTAGTGGCCGCTCAGGTGGAAATTCATCAGCGCGAGTGGAAATTATAATTATTTACATAAAAATCTCTGGCTTAATATTTTTGTAAAAGCTGAGGTGAGGGAAAAGTTAGCGCAAAAACAAATAGGTACTATATAATATAGGTAATAGGTAATAATACTAGGCGTACCTATGTTGCATCTTGAAAATTGAAAAAACTTCGACGGTGTATCTTTACAAGTTATACAAGGGACCGATTATACCAATTTTAGACGAGTCTTTTCCGGCTGAATAGGTATGAAGCGACAGACTGAAAAGACATTTACTAAATGTTTGCCGTCAAATAGGTGTCGTTTTCAAATTAGGCGTATTTTATTTGATTCGACGAATTTTCCTTATCTAAAGTTGGAAAAATCAGGCCTAAGACTGATGTTGATTTACTACCACTGGCGTTATGTAGGCATCTACGTGGCCTACTCAGGTAACAAAATAAGTGGATACCTTTTCTCTCATATTGACAAGTGGTGCTGAGTCCAATAGTTGGTACTACACAGTTACTAAAGAAAATTTTTCTCCTTCCGCAAAAAAAAATACATTAGAACTCATAGGCTAAAAGCAAGTGCCATCCTAATCTGAGGTAACAGTAAGTCTGTTACCTAACAGTATCAAAAACTTCGGTACTTGTTCCCGCTACCTCATTTGATACACGTTACTCAATTCGTGGTATATTCGACTCAAATTATACGGCTGGTGAGTGCGTGTGTGATGTGATCTCCCGTTCGCTAACGGTGCCGCCAACTACCGAAAACAATCCGACGGTTTTGTATTCACGGGGCGTTTCGGGAGCTTGATAACGGCCACTCGCATCAGTCGGTCGCTTCCATTTTTGACAGAACAGAAACAAAAGACAAATCGGTTAGTGAACTCGTGCTGACTTTCTCAAACACACAAGTAATCGTGTCTCTGGTTTATCATCCTCATACGGTTGATTCAGATGTATCGTGAACTACTTACATATTTTCATTTAGTGAATCTCTCTTCTTTGTCCTTGGTAGTCTTATTTCATTCTGACTATTTAGAAATATTCTAATGAAGGTTGTTAACCTAAGTAGGATAGATCATGTCTGACCAGTGGGCGTAGTCTGAAGCAATTTATTTTTCATTTTGCTTAGACAATTTAAATTTTCTGGTTTTCATCACTCGTTTCTTAAATTCGTCCAAATGATAGTGGCTAAGGAACACTTGATTTAGGAATTTCCCTATACTTCAGCTACCAGTCAGCCGGATCGCGTACACAAAATAATATTGATAAACAAACATGTGAGGGATATAAACCATCTTAATTATGCAATATCATATTTTTAGTAGAAGGTAATTCTCTGTAAGTTTCGTCTATGGTAGGCATATTTTACGGTAAACATTTACCAAATGATTTTACAAAATACGCCTTTCTTCAGCACGTCTCTTCTATACCTCGTGAGTCAAGGTTTCCTATTTGTAAAGCGAACTTGACATCTGTGACCTAGCGTACAGTAAGTTTCCATCAGCCCGTGTGACAGGTCGCAACGCACGCCGTATCGGCACACATCACCGATCGGCGATACCGCGGATCGCCCGCTACGCATACATTTGCATTTCATTTCATAACCAGTGAATAGGGGAATAAAATTAGACGCACATGGGTCGCTTTTTTAAAACCGTTGTTTTTACTTTTTTTATCTGTTTCGCTTTCCAACGGCCGTAGGCTGGAGCGTGACACCTTTGCTCTTCGAAGGTATTTTTTTAAGTCAAACGTCACTTGAGAAAATATAAACCGAGGCAAAAGAAAAACATACTCCTATGAATAAGTGAATTTATTTTCAAAAATAAATATTATGATAGTTGAAACCTAAAAGTAAATGCAAAAAAATATAGTAATGCAATAGCCGTAAGAAACGGATTTAATTGAAAAACGAGAGGTCTTTGTACCAATTACCTTATATGTATGAAAAATTCTAAAACTATTATTATTTTAAATCCAGCCAGTGAAATAATAGTGTCATTTTATTGCTTCGAAATCACTCAATTGTAACGGTTTTGAAAGTACCTACTTATTACTGAAACTCATTTCACGCAAATGTAGGTACCGCCAGAAACATACACGTAACACTAAAATATAAATGATTGAATATTATTTTGGTAAATTGTGTTGGTAATCCGAATAAACTAACAAACACTAACTTATTATCCATTTCAAGTCATGAGATAAAAATGATTATAATACAATTTCAGTCTTAATATTGCCTAGCAGTACCTTAAGATAGATTGAAGTGGGTACTTTGCTTTAAATATAACCTGTTATGTTCTTCGTTTAATATTTACAACTAATTAAATTCCTTTTTCCTTTGCTAGTCAAATAATGTAAACAAGCTTTTTACAACTTTTGTCATAATATCAGAAAAAATATAATTCAATTGCTATTTGATTTGAAAATATCTCAGTGCAAAACTATGATTTACTTGTGTAGTTGGTGAGTTTTGTGTTTATCTTTTTTTAAAATGAATGATTTCAGAAAAAAAATGACAACATGATTTAAAATATTTGACAAGAAAAAAAATGGACTTTAGATTTATTCATTAGTAAGTGGAAAGGCGTAGTATTTTTCTTTATAAAATACAATTATATATTACATAACAACGTGTGTCACTAACGAAACAAATGGGCGCTGATTATGGTTAATTCTTTTTGCAACATTATTATAACACTCATTTAATGAACATCGTCATTTTACTTCTTTATGATGTTACAGTTTAATTAGTAATAATAATAAATAATTATCATAATTTTCAGAGAAAAAAATACGAACTTAGAAAAAGAAGTTTCCAAAACGCATGCCAATTAGTGAGATAGTCTCGCTACTCCCCAATAGATGGCGCTAGAATACTGATTAGATCGAATGTAAACAATAAAATTACTTATTGCGTAACATAACAAAATAATTAACAATATTGATTATTTAGTATTCTTTTGGTTAATAATCTAAGTATCAAGCTAGAATGAGACAGAAATAAAAATACAACATTTTTATCATGGAAAAAACCAAGAAATTTCTAAGTCACTACGCAGTTATTTCAATAATGTTATTTTCGCTGTAGGTATTTATAAGTGTGGTAAACACGTAATAAAAGTCTTCATTTTATCCAAATTTATGTTTAAGGAAACCAATAATAATCATATTATTTCTGCCCGACTATTTTCAGTGAAGTTGTGTTTAAGGCTGTACACACTTTATTTTTTACATTTACTTGTACATTTGTACATATAAAACGATGCAAAATCATACAAATTCAAAATCTACAAATAATGTTAATAATAAACAAAAGATAACGAAATCACAGATTCTATTTCAGAGAATAAATCAAAAGCAAATCAGTCAGCTCGCGACACATTTACCTAACATTCTCATTCAAGTCGCGAGTTAAACATCATGTCTGCTTATTAGTCGCAAATATTAATATCAATTACAACGAGTGGCGAAACAAAAAAGATGTAACAGCCATAATGAAGGGAAATTAATTCTAAGAGTACATCACAGTGCATGTATAATTAATCCTGGGAACTCTCGGCGATTGTTGCGTGCTGAGGTTATTTTTAGTCGTTTACACTAATCAAATAGTCATTTGATTTGTTGTATTCGAGCTGAGAAATTGGCTACGATGCATTTAAAACGATGCGTTTTCGTGTGGAGTCGTTTTAATAATATACTTCTTACAAACATATCATGTTTACCTATGTTTTTAACTTTCATGGTCCTAACATTAGAATAGTAAGATACGGGATTGCTACCATGTACCTTATTATTTACGAGTTTTCGCTATTTCGGCACTGTTGCAAGCGCCATGATCACAGAGTTAAGGAGTAACATAGTAGCAATCCCGTATCTAACTATTCCAATGCTTACCTATATTATAACTACTTGTTAAATGTGTTAAACGATATATCCATTATGTAAATAAACTTTAATACCACCTTTAAGGTATGAAATGGTAGATGAAGAACCATTTCCTTTTTGCACTTATTTGCTTATCACTCCAAGTAGTTATTAAAAATATTATGTAAGTATTTTTGTCGATTTCAATTCTCACTTGTGAAAACTTTTCCATGACATGTAGCTATATTGTATTTATTCTATACTAGCTGTCCCCCGCGTCTTTGTCCGCGCGTTTTGAGTATGCTCCCTCCACTCGCGTCGCAGCCCAAAGCCTTCCTCGATAAAGAAGCTATAGCAAACGAAAATAATTTTTGAAATTGGTTCAGTTGTGTCTAAGATAAGCGCGTGTTTATTTAAACATACAAAAAAACTCTTCAGCTTTATAATACTAGTATAAATGTCTTACTCCACATTTTGTTCTCGTTTAAAAGCAAACACAATAGCAATATGTTTTTTTACTTCTGACAGTTTCTTATTTTGTTTCTGTAAGTTTCATCTAGTAGTAATACTTGTCGTTCAAGGATCGAGCCTTCGCCTTTTACCGGTGCAGGCAATTTAGGAGAATACTTACGGTCGTTATGTTGTCAATGGTATATTTATTTACAGCACTATAAATCTATCGTACGGTAGCGACACAGTATCAATTTCCAACTCTTCGTAATTGCAACAACTTTTTTGCGTCCGTCTGTCAGACACCACTGAACTATAAATAATGTGGAAAAGATGGGTCGATCGGATGACGTTTTTGCAATTGGCAACACTTATCTAGAATTTTCTGGTTGCAATGCTGCAAGTAAATCAAAAGTTTTTTTTTGTTTTATAGGTAACCAACTAGACAAAAACATTAAAGTATACCCATACCCAATTACACACCATGAGGCCGATTCTCGCGGCAATCGAACTTTTTTCGTGTTAATTCGATTGCGAGTTTAACCGTTTTACCGAAAAAAAAACATATACATACAAGTAAAATATCTATACGTAAAATCCGTTTTACTTTGCTAGTCCAAATGTGTAAATAATCTTTTCATAACTTTTAAAATAATATCTGTAAATAAAATTAAAAAGATTCCAGTATTCAACGATTAATACCCATGTAAGTATGAGTTTTGTATTGATAAAGATGAAATAAGAAGTTGCGGGTTCATGTCCGCCCGTGCGCAAAAAAAATTTGGTTTCTTATTTCATCTTTATGAATATGAAATATGACACTGTGAGTGTTAAAAACATTCTGAACCAATATGAAATAAGAAACTAAAAAATTGCGCACGGGCGAGACTTGAACCAGCAACCTTTTGGCTGACCGACAAAGGTTGTATATTTATTTATATGTGTATATTGTTAACTTGTTTCCAACCTTCCAAATTCAAATAACGAACTGCAACGGTCCCAAATAGGTCATAACGTAAAACGGCAGATGACGTGGCTGCGCGGGCGCAGGGCGCGCAAATGAGATGCAAATGCATGTATCCCGCGATCGCTTCCTTCCGTGCGTGTGCGCGTCACGGTACGGTTGACGTTCGGTTGGGCTTCTTTAATGCATGGTCCCAGATATGTTGCTAGGAAAAGGTTCTCTGAGAGCTAGTTGTTCGGAAATTAATATATTAGAGCAAAGAGTGGTACGACTACTGAAATTTCTATGTCAATGCTTAGATGTCTTATTCACAGCGTTGAGGTGCGAATCATTCATCACCATCGGAAATGTAAACTTTCATTCTCGATTTGAGGCTCGAGCTAGCTGAATATTTGGTGAAAAATCAGCTTTAGTTGCGTTTTTGAAAAAATAGTTGCATACGTTTTAATTTCTAGCCGTGTAACTTGTGAAACCATTTAGTTTACGATTTCAGAAAGTTAAGCTTTTATTAGCATGAGGCGTAATAAGTTTTGTGAGTGAGCTCAATGCCTCAGCATTCAGCCATGCTATTGTACCCGAGGGTGTGAGGTTAGAATATTTTCAGGAAACTCCGGACCTAGA
This sequence comes from Pyrausta purpuralis, assembly GCA_963924145.1. Taxonomy (NCBI): domain Eukaryota; kingdom Metazoa; phylum Arthropoda; class Insecta; order Lepidoptera; family Crambidae; genus Pyrausta; species Pyrausta purpuralis. The sequence continues at coordinate 905,184 of OZ001648.1, read as the reverse complement.
ACCGTTTTGTAATAAAATAAAAAAACGGCCAAGTGCGAGTCGGACTCGCGCACTGAGGGTTCCGTGCCAACTTTAACTGAATTAGGGAATCCATTTACTTTTACTTAGTAAAATACCACACTATTTTGTTGACTACAAATATAACTTTGTTTTTCATAGTGTTTGTATGAAGTACAAAGTTATGTTTGCGGTTGTTGAAAATATGCTATATCTCAAAAACTACTTGTTCGATCCCATCCGAACCAATTTTTGTTGAAAGTATTTATTAAGATATACATTACATATTTTTTTTCAAAATTGACACTTGCTTGGTTTAGAAATTAGATGGGGGGACGCCCATTTTACCACTTTGGAAGCGTCTAGCTATGAAACGTTAGACTTGAAAAGAAAATGGTTTTAGAAACCTCTATGTTATTTTAAAAGACCTATCCATAGACACCCCACACGCATAGGTTTGTAAAAAAAAATTTTTTTTGGTTTTAGTTTCATGTATGAGAGCCCCCTCTTAACTGTCATTATTTTTTATTTTTTGTATAAGAATCGGTAAGCGGTTAACAAGATACATCTTCCTACCAAATTTCAATTATGTAATGCTTATAGTTACAGAATAAAATGGGTGTGACATACGGACGGACGGACAGACAGACAGACAGACAGATTTGACGAAACTATAAGGGTTCCGTTTTTTGCCATTTGGCTACGGAACCCTAAAAAACAAAAAATTTAGTTAAAAGTAATTACAACATGAATAGCGGCTATTTGTCAAGCCAATTATGGTGGTAACGGCGTAGATTAAAAAGCAAAGTAAACACCGTGACGGGCTATGAAAATATCCGCGGCCCGAAAGAAATTATAAAGTAATGGCCTGTAATAACAGTTGTTTCGGACTGTAGCAGAATTGGGACGTGGTCGTTGGGTCTAGAAATGAAAGAGCCGTTAAAATATCAGCTATACACATTTTTTAAAGATTATTGTTAGTTCATTTGTTGTCAGGCACCCGATTTCTTTGTAGGTTGGAAATTATTTTGACAGAAAGGTTCCTGCCATCCCAGCTTTATTCTAACTGCCTCGGTGGCGCAGCGGTAGGAGGGTTGCACTTTAAAGCGACGGCTGCGTCAGAGGTTCCGGGTTCGATCCCCGGGTCGGGCCAAAAATATATACCTGAGTTTTTCTGTTCAGAAATTCTTAGGGTAGCCCGGAGTTTGGAAATTGGCGGTGTTTCACCCCCGTGCCTCGGAAAAGCACGTAAAGCCGTTGGTCCTGCGCCTGAACTCTCTCCGGTCGTGTCAGATTGCTGTCTCATCGGGCTATGAGAGTGAAAGGAATAGAGAGTGCACTTGTGTTTGCGCACACACTTGTGCACTATAATATGTCCCGCGCAGTCGGCTAGTCGTTGGGACTGGCCACCGTAGTCGAAATCGACTAGGGGGACTACTTTACTACTACTACTACTACTACTATTCAAATCATCGTCCCCGTGTTTTCAGTTAACTTACAACAATAGGTGCAATTGAAAACAATGCTTAGGTTTTCCTTAAAATTAGATATGCGACTTCCAGCTACCCATTCCTCATTGAAAATGAGCCAAAAGCTAAGATTCGCATTTCAATCGACAATTACTTGTGCTTTTTTCTTAGTGCCTTGCACAATGAAATGAAGTCAATCCACCAAATTGTCACACCAGAACCCTTGTTCCAAGTTTCACACGGGTTCAAGAAGTGTGTAACTAAGTGCAAGTCACACGCGGCATATGGCCGGGCCGTTCCTCATACATATGCATGCCGCAGGCCGCGGGCGAGCCGGAGTAGGCGCAACTGACCCGACACTGTGATTCCGAAAAATGTTCTAAAATACCTACCGGACAGGAATAGTAGGTACTGGAGGCCGATTCTCGCGGCATTCGAACTTTTTTCGAGTGGTAATTCGATTGCTAGTTTAACCGTTTTACCTAAAAATCAACTAAAATATCGACACGTAAAAAAACTTGCGCACGAACAAAATCGAATTACATAAAATCGTGACTCTATGGTGAGTGAACCTTCGAAAGCAAATACAATTTTTTCTTCGACAAAGAAAATTCGATCGGCGATCTTTTTTCGTATACGAATTGCGGGAGAATTGCCCCCCTGGTAAAGTCCAGCAGAGATTTTTTAAAATAATTTACGTCCTATAAAGAAGTAACTATATAGTATCGCCCTTAAAAAGACGATGCGCCGTATGCCTCTTTACAGAGTTATCAACAGGAGCCCTATTTTTGAATCACTCGCTTCGAAATGGCGAGTGATTTTCGTTCGACAACGAGTTTTTTCTATGGATTTTAATTCATCTTCGAACGAAAATCACTCGCCATCTTGAAGCGAGTGATTCAAAAATAGAACTCCTGGGGCTAATAAAAACGCGTATGTATTGATTACCATCAACAACAACACATCATGGCTTTCAGCCATGATGTGTTGTTATGAATTACCTACCTCTAATATTTATATCAAGCAAGTACAGACATAAAATACTGTTTTAACAACCCTAAACATATATTATTATACTACTTTGCTATTTGTAAAATTAATGTCTACAATCCAAATCATTTTTATCTTTAGTTTGTTGTATAAATGCGCCATTTTTGTTTATTATAAGCTAAAGAAGAGTTCAAACATTAGTTTTCTTGTTACTCAACCTTGGCAATTATTGTGCGTGTATCTTACGATTGTATTTACAATCACTTTACCTAACTTGGCATATTCGTGAGGCATAAAACAGCAATCTTTATAACGTTAGAACGAGTCTTTTGTCCATCCCCATGGCGATGCGTATCTCCCATTTTGTTACAGCTAATTTGCCCAAATGAAATGGCCGTACCTACTGTGCAATTAATTTGACACTCACACAGGCACACATGCTGATAATAGCTAATATTGCTGTTGTGAGCTGAAATCTATTATAGTTTTGTCAGGCCTGATTTTTTCAACATCAGATAAGGAATATTCGTTGAATAAAATACAATACGCGTAATTTGAAAACGCCACCTATTTATCAGCTATCATGTGTGTAAATGTCATTTTAAAATCGGCGCTTTATACTTATTCTGTCGGATAAGTCTTATCTGACTTTGGCAAAATCCGTCAGTAGACCAATAGCATTGTAATATGTAACCAATAGCGTATTGTGCTTTGAATTGTGTGAAAAGAGTTTGAATCGACTTTTGAATATGGAGGAAATTTTCATGTCAATTATTTAATTAAGACTGCCGATCTCAGAATCATACAAGTCATAAAAGAAATTTATTTATGTAAATAGACCCATTGAGAACACCTTTACACGTCCCAATATAAACCCTATCACAGCGTCAGGACAATTGTGGGATAGTGCTGAGAAGAAGCTGCGCAAGAAACTCAGTTACTATTGTCAATGCCTCTTTTTAAAAGGTTTACAAGTTCTCTGGCAATTTGATAATTTAGCATCATGGTTCAAAACAACAGTTCTAAAATTTAAAGTGTGTCAGTTTCAGTATACATTATTATATGACTTGCGTTGCACCTCCTCATAATTCATTTAACTAGCTACCTTCATTGTATGTTGTGAACCGATCAAAACGTTTCGTCAAAACTGACAAAAAATAGCAACGCCCTCATTCCCGAAATCCTGATTATCGACAAGTACCAATTACGTTTCGCACCCACCAGACCGTGGCTAAACCTGACAAAGGATTGCGTTCTGCGCATACGCACCCCGCCGGCGAACCATGTCAAGAACTCCATATACAGGGTAGCTGGTAATAATTTTTTAAAAGAAAAAAATGAACCTTTTTGATAACAACAAAGGTCATCTCTCAGTCTTACTATGTGAGGGGCAGTTAGGTCCAATAATAAGCAAAATACCTCCTCTAAAGTCAGTTTTTCTTTGCTTGTCGAATAATCTAAACACTATAATATTCATTTTTAACCAATTGATTCGTTTTAAAATAAGATAAACGCAAAACCATAATCCTACGTAGGCAATTAACCGTTAAGCACTGAGATATTTTAAAATTGAGGAGTAAATTAGTTCTAATCACCGACATTATTATAAAAGCTATGAAAAGGTTGTTTAAAATATTAAACTAGCTAAGAAAAAAACAGCCAAGTGCGAGTCTAACTCGCGCACTGAGGGCTCCATGCCATCTTCAACTGAATTAGGGAATCCACTTACTTTCACTTAGTAAAATAGCACAATACTTTGTTGACAGCAAATATAACTTTGTTTTTCATAGTGTTTGTATGAAGAACAAAGTTATGTTTGCGGTCGTTGATAATGTCCTATATCTCAAAAACTTCTATATTCGATCCCGTCCAAACCAATTTTCGTTGAAAGTATTTGTTACGATCTACATTATATATTTTTTTCCAAATTTACACTCGCTTAATTTAGAACTTAGAAAGGGGGGTGGGGGGGAGCGCCCATTTGACCACTTTGAAAGCGTCTAGCTATGAAACGTTAGACTTTAAAAGAAAATGGTTTTAGGAACCTCAATGTCATTTTAAAAGATCTACCCATAGACAAACCAAACCCATAGGTTTGACGAAAAAAAAATTTTCGGTGTTAGTTTCATTTATGAGAACTCCCCCTTAAATCTCATTATTTTTTATTTTGTGTATAAGAAGCGTAAAGCGGTATATTCCTACCAAATTAAACTAGTGTAATGCTTATAGTTACAGAATAATGTGGCTGTGACATACGGACGAACAGGCAGACAGACTTGACGAAACTATAAGGGTTCCGTTTTGCCATTCGGGTACGGAACCCTAAAAAAACGAACATTTTTGATAACAACAAAGGTTATCTCTTCAAATCTCAAAAAGTAAGGCAGTTAGGTCGAAAATAATCAGCAAAAGAACTTCTCTAAATGTGTATTCGCTACATTAGTTTTGCACCAGCAACCCTGTATATGCGTGCGTACATCACGCAAAAACATATGTGTAATAGACTTCGCTCTTAGGAATTATTTCGACGCCTTTAAAGGAATTGCGTTTTCTCCGGCCGAAGTATTGGCGTTCTTTCACGCGTAACGTATTATTTTAGTGCGTAAACTGGACATGTTAGTGCGTAAACTCGACGCGTTCTGCTAGTCGTATTTCGACTCGTAATGGAAACGTCTATGCTTGGATAAACAACGATGATATGTGTTGTTGACATTATAATTAATGGCTAATACATTTTCATTAATATTTCAAATTGTTAACGTGGAGCCAGGAATAAATTTGTTCTTGTTTGGGTTTGTTCTTTTTCCATTAAGCGGAGCAAAACTGCTAATGTGTGTGTAGTAATAGGAATTTAGTTCCATACGTTAAGTTTCTACCTCTTGCATTTTTTATCGATATCGGCAATAAATTACGCACTTCACTAGCGGCGTGCGTAACGCGTGATGTGCGCAAACGCACTTTGTTGCAAAAAATGATTGATTTCTACACGCACGTTAATGAATATTGATTTGTGGATACCGTAATGATCAACGGCGGGATTCGATTCGAAATCCGCTGAAAAACAGCAAAAAAACGCGGCAAAATTAGCGATTCCCCACGCACGTTGTTTCGCAATAGTGCGTGTGCGCCTATACCGGAGATTAACGATGCGTATTCTCGGAATTCAGGTTTTGATACAAAAAATTGAATATCGATGAAGGTTGCCTAACAATAGCTGCTGTAACCTTTGAATGAAAAGTTGAAATCAGAAAGCTAAGGCTGCTTTACTGAATTTAACTTTTCTTCAACAACTTTTTAACTTACTTATTTCAATTCCTTCTTATGTAACGTTAAAAGTACAATGGAAGCATAGTTTTCGTGATAATAGCTACTTGATTACCCATTTAACAAAACAAATGGACCGATTTTGATAAAACTTATATTGTACCTTAAATATATGTACCTATGTACCTGTTGGAACTTAAAAAATAGTCATCTTGCTATGACGTCTCGTTTTCAATAAATCCGTGGATAAACATACAAATATACCAACATACATACACTTACAAAATTTTGCACACATATTCGGAAGTCTTAATAGATCAACATACTCAAATATTATCAAATTCTAACGACATAGGCATTAAGCTCCATTTTTAATGGTTATTTTAAAAAGGTAAAACTTTAAATAATCATAATATTTAAATAATAATTAAATAGTTTGGTTTGTAAACAGATAATCATCATAGCTAACTATAACCATTCAGTATACTCGTATTATACCTCAGCATTATTATGCCATGTTTGAACTATCAATGTCATCAGTACTAATGAGAATAGGTACCCTAACACATTACCGCAATGCTATGCTTAATCAATTGCTACGATATCGTTTGATGTTTAAATTAATTACACTAATTTACGCAATTGTACAATAACAATCAATTGATAGTAATAATGGCGTGGAAGATGAGTTATTAAAGGTAGTTTAAAGGATGTATAATTGTATCAATAAGGCCATCGTTTAATAAGACACCTTTATTTGTGGATAATCGTTTTATTAATGAGTATTTACACGTGCATGTATTGCATTATATTACTAAATAACCACGTGTAGTTATTCAGTAATAAGTATGGAGTATCTGTTTGGGCCAGCTTGAGGCTTAGTCTCCTACGACAATGGGCTATATAGAGAGATATTTTTTCTTAAATTACAAGTGTGATTTTCTTTCGAAAATGAGATATATTCGTTGACTTTTAATTCATATTCGAAGGATAATCGTATTGTTTGATGCGATTGATAGGGCCCTGAGGCCTTATTTTTGAATCTTTTGCGTCAAGATGGCGTGTGATATTCATAATTCCACACTAAAGTGATTGAGAAAAATATCACTGAATTTTGTGAGTGCTAACGTCTATATTTTGCGTTATTCTCATTGATTTTAATTAGTGTTTTAATAAAAATCACACGCGAGTGATAAAAAATAGGGCCCCAAACCCGAAAAGCGATGGCGCGACGATCTAGACAAATATCACGAGGACTAGTAACCCCTACCCAAGAACAGGGACGCATGCAGTAGTTTGAGACCTTTGCCCAGCAGTGGGACCGCAACGGCTAGCAAAATAAAAAGCCATAGCCCGTGACATCCTGAAAGACAGTTTTGAAAAAGGCTTACTTCATTCGCGTCAAGTGTATATCTACATTACATTTAACATTTTACTATATTACAATTATCTGCCTCGGTGGCGCAGCGGTAAGAGGGTCGCACTTACTTTAAGCGACGGCTGCGTCAGAGGTCCTGGGTTCGAACCCCGGGTCGGGCCAAATATATATATACCTGGATTTTTCTGATCGAAATTCTAAATTCTAAATTCTCAGGGTAGCCCGGAGTGTAGAAGTTGGCGGTGTTTCACCCCCTTGCCTCGGAAAAGCACGTAAAGCCGTTGGTCCTGCGCCTGATCTCTCTCTGGTCGTGTCAGATTGCTGTCCCATCGGGCTATGAGAGTGAAAGGAATAGAGAGTGCACCTGTGTTTGCGCACACAGTTGTGCACTATAATATGTCCCGCGCAGTCGGTTAGTTGTTGTGACTGGCCACCGTAGTCGACATCAAAAGTGTCTCACTGCTGGGCGAATACCTTCCTACCCTTTTTGTTTTCCACGGTGTATAATTCCTTTAATTTCTGCCTTTTCCCAACACGTCTACAAGATCTTATTGTTTTGTTATATTTTTATTTTCACCATTAGATTGTCACATTTACCCTAAAACTTATATGACAGGATCTGCGGTCTGCGCTCCGCCAATGAGCGAGCTCGGTGCAACCGCTCGGAACCAGATTCAACTAGTTTGGGGTGGTCAGAGTGCATACAAGCGTACGTGACGTATCGCCATTAGGCTGTTTTCACTAATAACCGGCAACTAATGAAGGGGTAAGGGCTATTTGGACACGTACATAATGTAACATATTGTTTTACGGCCGGTTTTGTTGACTACTGCTTGTATTTTAGTTAGCGGTTGACGGCTGTCATTTGTATTACAGGTGGAGCGACTACTAACATGGTTATACACTTACTTTTGACAAGGTAACGGCGACATAGTACTTGGTGAAAACGAGTAATGGGAAATGGAGATTTTCAATTCTGTTAAAATGAAGTGACATAATACTTGCCAGTTTTCTCTGTCATTGTTTCTATGAAATTGACTTTGAATTTGACGAGCTCTTTGGTGTAGTGGCTATGCATTATGGTGGGTTCGATTTCCGGTCAATATAGAAATCAAAATTTTCTATGTTGTCTCGGATTTGGGTGTTAGGTTGTGGTACCATCGTTGTGTCTTCTGATTTCGATACCACAAGTGCATTAGCTATACTTACTTTGGGATCAGAGCAATGTATGTGATTGGTGTCCAAGATATTTATCTATATTTATAATTTTACAAAACTTGACCTATCATTTCTACATATTTTAAAATTTTCTAGTACTTTTCATGTGTTTAATCAAAAGTTTCAGCTATTACGCAGTGGAGGTACTTAAATTGTGCTTATGTAATGAACGCGAAACGCGACGTACATACCAGTCAAATGGAAATCACACGACGAACCAGCTCAGTTTACCCAGAATTTTCATATGGTCCAAAAATAATCTCTGAAAATAGTGACGCCCAGTAAAAACAATAGTGATGGGTTGACGTAGAAGGGGGGAGGGGGTAGAGGGAGGGTGTGTTATCTCTCCGCTGTTATTTCACGTCGCGTGGCGAACTGTGCAAATAGTCAGCCCGGCACAATTATACATACACCCGGCCATAGATTAATTAGAATAGAGGGGTCATTTGTTATTGCTGTATTTTCTTACTATCAAAAAGCTTTGATTCGAAGTGCAACCTTTACTCGGAACACTTTTCATCAACTTTATAATAGTCCCGTGCATTGAATTTCAGTGATCGTTTTTGAGTGACCTGCGTTTAGCGCTTTAGTAGAGGGCTTTAGTTGCAGTTTCATTTTTCGTGAGAAAGACTGAAAATTTCGAGAAAACCTTAGTGACATCAAGTTAACGTTGGAATTTACGTGAATACGCGATAATGCTTTCCTTTCTTCACGTAAAATTTCTCTAGCAAAGATAGGATAGTAAACAGTTGGTACTAAGAGTCTAGGCTGGTTTGGACTGCTAATCTTAAGTTACAAAATGTGGGTATACTTAGTCGATGTTCAGGTTTTTTGATTTAAAAACATGATCATACTAGAATATTACAACCCTTCTTTCTCGACTCATATTTAGCCATTTTTTCATGGATTTACTTACGTTCCAGATGCAAGTGTCCCATTAAACAGTTTTTCATACGAACTGATTGAGGCAAAAATTCGTTAATGGACCTATAGTCTTAAAAGGTACTATTCTTGAAGTGGCCCATTGTATTTATGTAAGTGTTCGCTTATGAATGACATGGTAAAATGAGTGCTTTCTTTGTATTAACTTTCATTTTTGCTGCAAAAATATTGCGATATTTACCTATTTAGATTTTTTTATGTAAAGGCTTGATGAAGTAAGTGGACCTAAAAACTTTTTTTTATAAAATGGACCAATTCAAGAATAAGTCATTTTACAATTAAAGTATTGTAAGAATGAGCCCTTTCTAGAATAAGGTATTATATGAATAGGTCCAAGCTTATAAGATTCTGGAACTAATTCACGAGAGCAGTAAAAATGGCAACCAGTTATACCTACAGTGGATACCTTCGCATATAGGACTTCAAGGTAACGAGGAGGCAGACCGACAAGCTAAGCTTGCAATAATAGATGGCACTGAGTTTGAAATTAAACCTTTTTATTCGGAATTATTACGAAAATTTAAAAATAAAGTATCTAATATCTGGGAGGAGCATTTTAAGATTATTTCTTTAGAAAAAGGCATTTGGTACAAAACTATATCGTGTGAACCTCCTCGTTTACCGTGGTTTTCGAATATAAGTTTAAGCCGAAAATATATTGTTTTATTACTTAGACTTCGGTCTGGACACATTCCGTCAAACAAGTTTGCTTACTTAATGAAAAAAACCAACTCTCCAAACTGTGACACATGTCACGACAAAATAGATGATGTACAACACTTGTTGACGGAATGTGTCAAGAACCGAAGTGAGCGGCTGTCATTGGTGAGTCGACTTAATCTTAGGACTTTTGATTTAGGAGTCTCAAAGCATTTTAGCCAAACCCTCATCAGATGCTGCTAAACTTGTCTGCGATATGGTTTCGGTGATTTACCAGTGACAGTCACTTGTTCTTTGTATATTTTTTATTATTAGTAGCTTTTTTCTTTGTTTTTGTTTTGATGTTGTGGTAATTAAGATTAGTTTACGATGGGACTGTCATACACTTTAAAAGTCCCTAAATTAATAAATAGAAAAAAAAATGAATAGGTCCATTAAAGATTGGGCAATTTCGAGAATAGATCCTTTTTAGGCGTAAGCCGATTTGCGATTAGGTCCTTAACATACTAAGCCCAAAATAGGCATAGAAAATGAAGAAAAGGATGTCTCTTCTGCACTTTACCATTTCGCCTATGCGGATAGTTATCGCAGGTAGGTCTCGGCATGATTCGCTCCATGCGATTACCGCGCCACCTGTCGCCTTTCCCACGGAATTCATAATTCCCGCTGGATTGTGCGGATCGCCTTAATTGTATTCGGGTACAACCGGATTTATTGCGTTTGTGTTTTATATAAATGTTTCCATCGATTTTCAGACGGATCCCGCGTGCATATGGCTGAAGTTGGCAAGTTATGGTAATAAGTGATGGATGGTGACAGTTTTACTTTAGAAGTACATCCTACGTGCTTACGTTTAACTTTGTTTGAGGATTTTGGAGCATAAGTTATCTCATTCCTGAAATTCAGCTTTAATTCTTTTAGGTTCTATATTATTATCTTCATTTTGTATTTAGAAAATTTGAGCTGGATGCGTTTGGGGTGAGACTTGCCTGTATGTTAGTCAGAAAATAATATTTTTCTTTTAATTTTTGCAAAACGTATATGATTGATGTTGGATTTGATTTTGAAACTTCATTTAAAATTGAACCTGGATACCAGATTTAAGTTCATGCGAAATATATAAAAAGCGTTGCAATATAGGTAGTATTATGTATTTACATTGATATACAGAAAACAGCACATCAAGGTAAACACTGCGGTGACTTATACCGTTGTTATAAGGGCTAGTTTGCAAAAAAAGTGGGTAACCTGATGTGCTGGTGACTGTACAACGTTGTCTTCTTTTTGGAATGTATAGTCTGGTTTAGCAATATTTCATCTGTTCACCGTAACTTGAATAAAAAACTGTTTTACTCACTGAATATTCTTCTATATTTTTTGTACATTGTGCTTCAATATGTTTTTCATAAATAGTTCATCATGTATTCATACCTTTAGTTACGAAGAGCGGCACTCCCTGTCATGACTTTTCAAACTTAAAAGGGAGAATGAACCAATTTAACTGTTACAATATCTATAACAGTTTTCTAGCACCTCAGATACGGAAGTCAATACATAGTTCCCTGTTAAACCACCAGCCCCCCGATTCAGAACCATTCGGTTACGGATTCGGTTACAATTCGATTTCTTTTTCGATTCGATTCGATTTCTCTTGAATTTTCACTCATTATAAATAAGGAATAACGTGGATTTATCCGATTAACTATTTTTTTGGTCTTTTATTATTTTTGTTACCGAACTGACATATCGACATCCGATCAAACTGAAACGTTCATTAAAAATGAATAGAAAATCTAGCCGAAACCCAAGCCTAACGGGTTATCGAACGTTGTGAATATCCCTGCAGGTTGCGCTCGAAAAGCGCTGAGTCGAAATTGTTTTTCGTGTATTTATTAATTGAGAAGAATTTTTAAATGAACGTAAAAAAAAACAAATGATGAAGATGAAGCTCCGTACGTTAAAAGGATATTTGTTGTATCATAAAATCGAAATTGTCTACGCGAAAATTCAAAAATTTTGCTTCAGACTTCAACCGCACCTCTCTGCGCTAGACTGCGGATGGACAGACGGTCATGGCAAAACTATATAACGTTCCGTGCTGGCCAACGGAACCTTAAAAATAAAGCATTATAGATTGTTATTTTGTATAAGGCTTGGATATATGATTGAACTTAAATCATTGGACGACCCGTCTGGTGTAGTGGTCGAGAAATCGCCTACTACGCAGCGGGTGCGTGTTCGATCCCCGCACAATACTGCTGTTTGTATTGGTCTGGGTGTTTTCTATGTATATCATGTATGTATTTACAAAAAAAAAGTATTTAAGTATTATATCCGTTGTCTGGCACCCATAACACAAGCTTTGAGTAGCTTACTTTGGGGCTAGATGGCGATGTGTGGGAATGTCCAAAGGCTATTTATTTATTATTATTATTTTTAAATATAATATATCCAGTGCCAACATATAGAATTACAGCATTATCACTGTTGTGTGTTACCCACGGTGACCCATTATAAGGGTGCGCTTGCGCCGCGAGCCGCGACGGCTATCTGTTCCATTTCACGCATGGGGGTGCGCGCAAATCGACGCATGTACTCACTGTGCGTAGGTAGGTACTGCGTGCGCGCAGCTTTGTGGGAGATCCGGTAAATAATTAAACATAATGATGGTGAGTATAACAAGTGTTAATCTAAGTACTTATTGCTATATCGTGTAAGCAACTCCGAAAACAAACAAAAAAAGAATTATGATGGGACTAGCAGTTTCCTGTGGCTTTATTACCCGCGTCAATATAGTATTGCACTTAATAATAATATTGTAATATTAAACATCAATCACAGACGTTTATCTGAACCCGAAGAAAGTAGCTAATACACTTGTGTTATGGAAATCAGATACAGCGGTGGTACCACGACACCCAGACCCGAGACAATATAGAAAATTATGATTTCTACATTGACTCAACCGGGAATCGAACCCGGGACCTCGGAGCGGCAACGCCTTGAAACGAAGCGTGCTTAGCCATTACACCACGGAGGTAGTCAAATCATTATTATTCTAAATATGTGCCTAAGTGCTATCCCAATAAATAAACTATATTATTTGTAAGTTTCATTAGGACCAATCCAATAGTTTTAGCGTGGAGGAGTAACAAACCCATCCCCAATATTTTCGCGTTTATAATATTAGTAATAATAATAATATAGAAGTTTATTTTCCTCCACAAACAAAGGTTCTTAAAGATAAGAAATGCAACAGAAAAGTAAAAGTAGTACTAACTGCAGCCAAAGTTTGTGGGAGCTGATGCAGGTACTAGGTTTAATACCTGTATTACAAGCCATCAGGCCCCACCTCTTGGTTTATAATAGTACTTACACTAACTGCAAGTGTAATTACTATTAAGAATATCATAAACCAAGAGGTGGATTAGTACTCGCTCAATGACTGTTTAGCTCCCCTGTGTCCTCTATAGTTATACTGAAAAGTGAGTAGGTGAGTACCTATCTACCCTACTGTGAGTGTCACACTTAAGTCAGAGATAGATAGCTATCTTCGGTCGGAGATTGGATTTCGTACTGTTAGAAGTTTTATAGGTACAAATAATCTAAGGGTTCATAACCATTGCTATTTTAGTAGGTCAAACCCACGGATAAAATAAATATAGGGAATGGCCGTTAATAAGGCACCACATTTGACGATTACACCGGCGGTCGCGGGCTCGAATCCCGCAAGGGGCATTTTTTTTTGTGATGAGCACGAACATTTGTAACTTAGCCATGGATGTTTGTATGTATTTATGGGTGACGCTCCCGTCATTAACTTTGTCAGGTATTTGTAGCACAAGGAAGAAAATTCCTTAATTCGAAACCAAGAAAATTGGCGTGTTTTTGTGTATCATTTTTTTTATTAATATTATTGCGATACCTATTGAAAAAACGCAGCTTATTTCTCAAATGTGATATTACCTCCTATGAAAACAACGGAATTAAACGAGGTTTATGAAGTCTTAAGAAACCTGCAAACACAACCTGCAAATTCTAATTAAATTTAGCCCAACGCGTGCATTTCCCAACGCGACTTTTTTTGTCTTATGATCCAAATTGGTGAAATCCTAAATAATCTGGATCACTGCAAATAATTTTGACAGATAGATATTATACTTACATAGTGCTGGCAGGCTCAGTGGCGGCGGAGGCGATTATTTCGGTTCATTTCACGGTCCAGGCGACGGACAAATCGCCTCAGAACGAAAACAATGCGCACTCCAACAAAACAACATATAACGTCAAATTATATATTTACTTGTAATAGCCGTCCCTGTTTCCGACCGCTGTTTGCTTTCATATAGTTGTGTTTTATACCGTCATTTTAAAATTTTGATAAGTTTAAAAAAATATTTAGCTTTTAGCCTACTGGCGACACTTGCGAAGTGATTTGTTTTATTAAATTTGTTTGTCTTTGAAAGGAAAATGCATGTGATTCATCTGGCCTAAAATAAGAAACACACGTATTTCTTTCGGAAAGATAGTGAGGTGTGTTCTGAAGTTGAAGAGGGTCTAGAGAAATGAAAAGCTTAAACGTCGAATATTTATTGAATCAATTCAACTCTAGAAAGTAAATTCAAATCACAATAAAATCATATTTACCAACTCAACATAATTTTGACACTATGTCGCAGGCACTTATTCAATAAAATATTCATGTTACGGTACAACTCACAAATCACCATACATGAATTAATGTAAAAAAATACACTATCAAGTGCCTTCAAATATTCGAGAAGTACAGGAAATAAGAATAGTACCCAGTTCAGTAGTAGATTTAGAAATGCTGCATTAAGATGCCAGTGTGGCAATGAAGGATTTATACAGTTAATATTAACCATAATAATAGTAGTATGTACTCGCTGTGGTATGAAACAAACTAGTGTAGTAAAAACAATCTAATAAAAGTAAAACTGCTCCCATTCATCGGAACCTCCCATTGTTCGTAATTAATGACATAATAACACATTTTAATACAATATTTATAAGCACATTTAAACTAACTGTGAAATATTATGATAAAAACATAATAGTGAATAATGAGTGCGGTAACAGTGTATGTAAACACTATAAAAAGCTGTTGGCAGCGAACCCGACACAATGATAATGCCTCTCATGTTTAATTTATACGGCTTTAATGAAGCAAGGTCATTTAGATTCATTTCCTTCGCGTACGTTAGCACCGCAGCGTAATATTACATCACTTTTTTCGTATTCAAAACGTGGTTTGCTGAACTTTGTTGTTTTGAAAAGAACGCGGTTCAGAAATGAACCTTATTAGGCGTGGTTCCGCTACTGCCCGACAGGTGGCGGTGCAAGTACCGAATTGACAGAGACTGCGTTTATACGCCGGCCACGTAGCGCCGCGCAGACGTTTAATAAAACTTTGTTTCGTGTTTATTCTAGACGCCGCTTGTCTGGCATCGCGACAGACGTGTCCCACAACAGTTTTTAATTTAAATAATTATAAACTCGTGAATGAATTCGGATTGCGTTCACTCATAACTGTAATTTGAAGTCACCTTCAGTCAGGTCGTCTATTGTTTTCTTTTACAAACGTAGAACAGTTTCCTTGTATTTTTAAAAGCATTGTTCCAATTTTCCTTACCCCGATCAGTTGCAGACCCCTAACCAATTAAAACAACGAAAACAAACTCAACACAGTGGAAAACGAGGAACAAATTATCAGCCTCCACCGACGCACCTTAATTAATATTTTCCATTATCCGATTGCGAAGTATATGGAAATCACTACAACCCTTCCGCGGTGTTCTACACATAACTATATATAGTACACGAATCATATCTCTACGTTACAATCGTTATCAAGTGACGTTCGTCGGCTTCACAAATACCTACATTCCGTTTCCCGTACACACATTTGCACCCACACAGACGCAAACACACAAAGCTTTTCGTGTGTGGGTACGATTTTCCCGTTCCATCTGTGTGAGTGGACCTTAGTGTGCGTTGTGTCATTGTCTCTTTCGAACTAGTCGGGTCTCTTTCGCACATGTTGCTATGCGCTCGGACGGTTCACTGTGACATATAGTTAACTATTTCCACATTGTATGTTGTTTAGAAGTCTATTATTGTATGCTTACTCCTGTTTCGTAGATGAGCGAGGCATGTCATCAGATTTCGGTCTGAGCTGAATCGTTTTGAGAAGGTACTGTTTTCAGGTTAAACAAATCTGACCTTCACGCGTCCCGTGCGAAATATTCAGGTCAAACAAGAGTTGGTACTTTGAATAAATTTCGTTGTTCGAACGCGTGTTCCATGGCGTTAACTTTTAATTTATCAGCTTCCATTCAAGCGTGTCGAGTTAGACGTTCATTTCGACTTGATAGAGTGCTCGATGAGTTAAATATAGGCTTGAATCCTGATTTTCAGGTTGCGTTGCTAAAATGTTGCAATAACAAGTCCTATCAGACGATACTGACAACGTTGAAAGTTGTTGCATGGCTATGACTTATTGTTACTTTTGTATATTGAGGACAGTTTTCAGTAAGCACTTAGATACGTGTGTTGAATTTTTCAAAGAGTTGGAAGTAAGTAGAGGCAGCGTTTTAAGTGCTATTTTGTAATGAAAGACCGTAAACTGTTGTACAACTTTATTGATGAAGTAATAGCGTGTTAATGTGTGAATCTTGCATTCTTACTTAGTCTTCGAATTTTAATTTAAAATCCGGCCATTAACAATTTACAAAATGTTCTTCTAACATTCTTTTGCTTTGATTTTTTTGTTATCAATGTATTTGTATTATTTAGATACAATTATTGCTTATGAACGTTTACTGTATAGTTAATTAATGTTTGTTTGTTTGTCATTTGTTTTCTAACTTTTTTAAACATTTTGAGTGATTTACGAAAAAGCCTAGCGAACGATGGTTTAAAACTAAACATCAATGTACGAGTAGCATTATGTATTTGTATTTTTAAAACATTGTTTTGCAAATAATATAAGGATATGAAAAGTTCATTCGGAAGTTATCTTTTTAGAACTGAAATAACTGAGACAAACTGTTTTGGCAATGTTAATGATTTATAAATGCATCAGTATTGAATTGCACTGTAAAATTCCAAGCAATCTAATAAATATCAACATTGATTTATGCTTTCTATTTGCCAATACGAATCTGATAATTAACATAACATATGGAAATCAAAAACTGATTAATAACTGCAAGTATAATTTTTTCACGAGCTCAAATGAACCGAAAAGTCGTCACCACCCGATGCTCGCTTGTTTTCAACGTGAATGACATAACCGACATGGCAAAAAGTGATAATTACACAGTGCGTTGCGACCGACGGCCAATGGTGCGGGGCCGCGGGGCGGGGGGGCGGTAGGCGGCGCCGCGCTTGCGCGCCGTTGCCAAGACGACGGCACGTCCGATTGTGCCTGTGTGGGTGTACAGTTGGGCAGGAAAATTGATTTTTAGATTTCGTGTTTTGGGTGAGAATTCGGTGCGTTGGATGCAACTGAATGATCATTTATGATTTGTTTACAAAGTTTGTTATCCTACTAAACCTTTCTTTTTTAAATCTTACTTCAATTTCTATCTCACTTCAATTCGTCATCCTCTTTTCAGTAGATAAACATGTTTATCTAGCTACTTTTAGCTAATTTTATGAACAGCGTTCATCGTAAGACTAACTGATAAAACGATTTAGTTAACTGCCATTTTTATATCAACAATATCCTACTTCATAAAGTTTCAGATTTGCATTATTCAAATGAATCTAAATAAGTATAAATAATATATTTTTGGCTGTCGTCCGAAGACATCGTCTTTGATTATGGACTCTAACTAAGTAAAATATTTCTTTGACCTATCTATTGTTAAGTTATAACATATTGCAATAATACTCATGTCATGACCTGGGGAGAGAACGTAATCTAAATTGATTGCAGCTAAGTCAACTTACCTTTAAATTATATTATTTTTATTCTGCTACGTACAAACCTATCACAACATCCAAGTTTTCCAACAGCTCGTTTATTTTTAAGTGTCCATAAGCCGTTAACAGAGTGGCAGTAGCAAAACTGTGACGTCACACTTCCTACATTAATATTGCGGTCGCACTGTACCGGCACGTCCCTTATGTCGCGCACACACTCGCGTCGCTGTGTGGATGTCACGTCGCACGCACACAGCCGCACGACCCGCCCAGCGGCGCTCTGTAGGTACTTTTATATACACTCGCCAGTCTAAACCCCCTTGGAGACCTGAAAAGGAATCTTACAAGGGCGTCTTTTCTTTGAACGCAAACCTTTAGCTGTAAAACGTCTCCCTAACCGTTATAAAGGGATGTATTGATACGAGTTAGTGGTTCAGCCTTTGTAGTTTGCATCTCTCGGGACGGCCGTAATCGTAAACCTGATAAAAAATCCATATTCCCTCAAAGGTGCTTCGGGCTGAGTGCACTATAAACGGGTATTGGGTATAGACTAAGTAATGCAGGAGTACTCGCTACGTCTTGAATAGTGGATTTCTTGGCAGTCAAGGTTGAATGGTTGTTTCGAAGCGAAGGTCTGTGTTATGCTAAGTTTGTTGGCATGTAGAATCTAAAACTGAAGTTTATGGTTGCAGGATTTATGTCAGCGGGGTAAATAAAACGCAGTGTATTGTCATGACGTGTTTATTGATTACTAAAAAGGTTCTTCGTATCGGTGTAGAATGTTTTTCTCTGAAGATATCTCATTTATTGGTGACTTATTTACACCACTTTTCAAGCCCGATTCCTGTGTTTTTTACATGTAAAAAGGATTTCATCTAATTGCAAATCGCGCAAAATAATATTGCCATTTTATTATTTCTATTATTAAGTTATTTTTTTAGAAATAGGTGACCTAAACACGTCGAATAAACCCTAAGTCATTGTGCTGCTATCAATCCTAGCTCTTTACATAAGGCCTTACCTTTTGAATAGAAATTTGAGATTTAAATAAATAGTGTCATTAAAAAAATGATCTAAGTATATGAAATTCATAGACGTTATGCCTCTTCATAAATCTACAATTGCCATGTCCACGATACCTGGAGCCTCTCCGCGCGTCGGCGTCACCCTCCGCGCTCTTCCCTAATTTTTGACCAAAAAATCTGGTTTCTTCACAAAAAAATCGATCCAGGAGCCAAATAAGAGGCATTGCGAAGGTCACGGCCCCATCGATCCGCTAGAAAGTGAGACCGACTGCCACTACTAACACCGTCCCACCGGCTATGCAGTCTGAATTAATCGCGCATATATTTGAATACATTCCGTGCGGGCGCAGTTCGGGCGGTGTCGTCGCCCTTAAGTTTTAGCGATTTTGTTGTGTCGACTATACTTTTTGGGACTCTAGTGAGTTTCGGGTTTGTGTCCGGGAGTTTGAGGAGTCAGTGTACAGGTGTCATGTTGGCTGACGAGGAAAATTGATATTGTCTCTACATTCGTACGGCGCGATATTAATAATAATAACAATACTGTATTACACACCATAAACATAATATTTAAACAGGATAGTATCTTAGATATTCGCTAGTAGTAGAATTAAGGCGGTCTTATTTTTAGAAGCAAAAAGCAGAAAGGAAAGCAGGAAGAATGAAAGAAGAGGCATGGCTCTGAAATACTTTTCTTTTCCAAATTAGGAAGAGGTTCCTACAAGAAATATTAGAATTATTATTGAACACTAATCACATACATTGCTCTGATCCCAAAGTAAGTAGCCAACGCACTTGTGTTATGGCAATCAGACACAACGGTGGTACCATAACACTCAAACCCAAGACTCTATAGAAAATTATGATTTCTACATTGACCTGACCGGGAATCGAATCCGGGACTTCGGAGCGGCGACGCCTTGAAACCCAGCGTAGCCACTACACCACGGAGGCCGTCAATCACTTCTGTGAGGATTTCAACAAATTTATGTTTGAAAATCGAACATTAATCGCCAAATGCATACGCAATTTGATGCGAGTGATTCAAAAATTTGGCCCCTGGTAAAATTACCCATTTAAAATAATTTTCAACATTGACTTTTATGAGGGTAGTCTTTAAAGATATCATAGACTTTGCTTCTAATACTTACGAGACACATGAGCACTGCAGTTAATTCAGATTGATTGATCTAACTTTCATGTGTGTATGCCTTAATTTACCATGATAAACTTAGGTCTTAACTTCCAAGTAAAAATAAGTATACTCTGTCGTGAATAGTACATCGTTTCAAGGAAGAATCCTTTTCATAAAGTGTCTTTAAATACGTTGCTATTGTAAGGAACAATGTTTTTCAGTTTTGTTTGTCGTGAATTCATTTGCATATAATTAACCGTTTGGAAGTCGTGAACCTTCAACTAAAAAGATTTATGAACGTCATGATGACGAGGAAGAATGTTTATTATAATAGGTAGAAAATATCTGAGACCTAACTCAATTACTGTTAGAAAAATTTAGTGACATTAAAAAACAAATATATTTTTGTGTGCATGTATAACTTCTTAGTCTCAAATCAATACAAAGAGTAACATCGGATACCAATCACATACATTGCTCTGATCCCAAAGTAACTAGCTAATGCACTTGTTTTATGGAAATCAGACACCACGGTTGTACTACAAAACCCAGACCCGAGGCAATATAGAAAATTTGGATATCTATATTGACCCGACTGGGAATCGAACACGGGAACTCGGAGCGGCGACGCTTTGAAACCAGCGTGCTCAGCCACTACACCGATCAATGATTACAAATCACCTATTTTCATGATTTGATAGAATAATTGAATTAAATATGAAGCTGATATTGCACGGTTTTGGTCTAGCTGATTCTACGAGTAGGTTAAACGGTCATTCGTTTGCTAGCTGTTTATATTTATATTTTAAACTCAAGTTAGTTTGTTAACTATGACCTGCAAAACTGGGCCTTATCAAAAGATTCTCTCTGTAAACGAGGCTTCGTCTTTAACTTCAACTCCGATGGTAGACGTTTACATAAGATTTCTGGTCCGAAGAACGGCATAATATTACCGATGCAGACACCAGTTTGCATAACGTAGTTTTTAAACGTCTGCAAGTTTTTACCATAGTTCGCCTTGGTGCAGTCTCGGCACCCTCATAGTATGTTAATTCGCGATTATTTCCTACGGTCTTCAAATGGTCATGGAGCCGTTATAGGACTTCACGTTTCATTGGTCACCTCACTTTACGATTGGAACGACTTTATTGCATTAATTGGGTGTTTGTAAAAAATGCTTAAGTCATAGCCTAAACAGAACAGTTAAAGGCTGTTCTGCGTTTAGTCCATCTTTGAACATCATAATTTGTGCAATAAAATCTTCAAAAAAACAGTAATTGAAGATCGAGTGGATACCAGCCTGTATTTGAGATCAACGCAACCGTTTATTCCATTCGAATCATATAACGCCACTTGAAAGATGAAAAAATTAACAGCTTGCAATATGCGGTTGGCACATGTGTGGCGCTTGCAAGTAAAAGTAAAAGGCTGACTATCAAGAATGTCGCATGTGTTCAATCAGTAAAACGCGACTTAGCGAGTAGCGCGACTCCACCGATGCTAACGCGCGTTAGTATCGATGCAGTCGCCAAAATTCAGTACATAATTTGACAATTTTCAGCTTCCACATCGCGATTGTACCGTTGCTAACGCGCGTTAGCATCGCGACTGCATCGCTGCTAAAAGTAGCGCAGTGTGCAAAGGTTAACATTTTGTGTATGCATTGATGCTAGTGCGAGTTAGCATCGCGACTACATCGCTGTTTAAATTAGCGCAGTGTGTAAAGGTTGACATTTTGCGACTGCATCGATGCTAACGCGCGTTAGCATCGCTGCTAAGAGTCCCAGTGTGTAAAGGATCTAAGGTGTAATTAACGATTGGAGTGTAGTAACTTATCTCTTTGAGCTATGGTTTTAGCATTCATGCAACGGCAGCGCAGCGGAATTGCAGTTAAACTTACTAATAGCATTTATCCGCAACCTGCGTCAAAACTTCGGTTTCTAGGCTGGAGAAATTTTAATTGACTTCCTAAACACCTCAAAATTCTTTTTTAACTAGCTTTCGACATTCTGCTGTTGGGCAAAAGCCTTTTCTTGACTTTTCTTTGTGTCAGTGGTTAGTGGTTGCAACTTCACAAAAATTGTGCAAATTCGTAGTTCTGTCAATTTCTAGTTCTGCCGTTCGGATACATGCTTTAATTTTCTAAGCCTGACTGAGACAACATTTAAAAAAAAACAACTTTTTGTTCAGTTACTGTTTAGTTTTATTTAATACATCTATAACCTAATATCCAAAGTTATTAGTATCGCATTTAGTTATGAAACGTGATGACGTGTTAGTCAATGCCTGTACTTACCTAATATTTATAATAGGTAACCCTTTCCTGAAATGAAACTAAATTTTCTTGTTATTTCAGAGCCTCAATATCGTCTCCTAAGCAATAACACAAATATTTTGGTCACGGAGGACGACTAATTCGTTTAGGCTATTCTAGCTAGAATGAACATTTATTTTAATTAATTTCAGGTTGGAATTATTACAATATTTTCAATGCTTTAAGAAACTGTCGTTCTTGGAAAATAGCATCCAGTCTATCTACCTACTTTACTATAAAATCCACACATAAAAAAAGATTACACTTTTTATATTAAAATAAGAATATATTTTGGTCAATGAATTGGGTCATGTGCTATAAAAGTAACACAATACGTAGGTATTTATTTGCGGAATTCTGCCAAACAGCTCTTGTGGACATCGTATTACTTAGGTACATTTTAATTGTTTAATTAAGCTACGATTAGGTTCCGGTTATAGTTTAAGGTTAGGCTAACAGGTCAAGTTACGATTACTGTTGATTTTTCCTATGTTTTGAGTTACTCATATTATTTTACTAGCAGTCCCCCGCGACTGCGTTTGTGCGATTCGAGTTCTGTTTTTATAGCCTACAGCATTTCTCGATAAATAACCTATTCAACACAAAAATATTTATTCAAATCGGTCCAGTAATTCCTGAGATAAGCGCGTTCAAACAAACAAACGTACTCTTCAGGATTATAATATTAAATATAGACTAGGTTAATTTGTCGTCTGCTTCTAAAGTATCCTCTTTCCGCAGTCTTGACCAAGACTTCGGTCTTCAGCTAATGTACTTCTTAACTTCTTTCCCGATCCTTGGTTCCCTGAAAACAAAAACAAAAAGGTTTTTTTAATAACAAGGCAATCGGTGCTGTGTCTTGTGTCGCGTAAAGTTGATAGTCGCAAGCGAGCGATTACTATTCCGATCCCGTCACACGCAGATGTGTCTCGGGCCATACGACTAGGGTATTAAGTAAAGAGATGTCAATAGGATTTCAATTGCATGATGTATAGTAAGCGTTTAAAGCGACTGCAAGTAGTTCGTTGTCCCTGAGCAAACGCTTCCCTCTGACTACTCCAAGATCATTGTCAGTGGCTAGATCCGCCTTTCGGATTACGTTCAAGCATGATTTTTTTAAACATATCGAACGTGGTCCACCCAGTGTCATATCAGTAAAGGTTTTTTGCACCAACGTATGTAATGCCCGTTTGTTTGAATAGGCTAGTTTCCACGTACAAAACATTAATGTTGGTACGAGTAGTATCTAGTGATTATTTATGGCATGGATATATCAAAAAAACGAATTCATTTATAAATTTAATTTAGGATTATTTCTATTTTTTAAATAATGAAGTTTGTCTAAAATACACATAGGGTCACGTGACCGTAAACACCTTTCAGAGGATGTGACGCATTGCAGGATATGGGGCTCTTTTGCTATAAAGAAGACTTTGACTTAGCAATGACGTTATTCAGGACGCCATGATAGTTTGAAAATTTTTGAGGCCCATTCAAATCGCTTTTTTATCTTTATTTGGAAAACAAACAGCCATAAATAACACATTGCAATACAGTATATTTACCTGTATTAAAAAAAAACAATGTATATATTTTAAAAATAAAATATTCTTGATTAATATTATTTAGAGTCGATATTACCAACGACATATAGGACTCACAACGACCGATTTTTAAAATGTCATTTACATAAATGATTACTGACAAAAAGGTGACGTTTTCAATTAGGCGTTTTGTATACTATTCGATGAATGTTCCTTATCTGACGTTGGTAAAATAGACTCATACTAAGTTTAGTTTTGGAAAATGGTCAACTACCCTTCAAGTGTTAACAAGCCTGTTAGGTAGTAGCCCTGTGGTTTAGATATTCGCAAGTGCGTGTTACTGGTGAAATGCCGAAAAATGTTTCGTGGATAAATATCCGGTTTTTGTACATGGTTTCGACGCGTCTTTGTGATAGTAGAAATGAACACTGTCTACTTCTGGAGATTAGTCCTGTATGTGACCATCGAAGCACATGACCAAATACAAACGATAATGGAATTAACAGTACGAGGGTAATTAATAAAAATAAGAAATGTTGGTACTGTTGTACCTTGCAATACAAGGTACAACAGTATCAACAATTGGGTTAGTTCAATAACTAACCTAAAGTAGGAGTGTGAGAAGACCCGACCGAGTCCAGAGGATGGAAATAGGGAAGGCAGAAGAAGATACTGTTGTACCTTGTCTAGTCCTACAAACACATTTTCATTTTATCTGTTACATTGAACGCTACATGATAGCATATTTTGGCGCACGTTTGAATTACGTTTAGGAAAATCAATGTACAGTCGCCAGCACATCAGGTTACCCACTTTTGTTGCAAACTAGCCCTTAATACAACCGTCTAAGATACCGCAGTGTTTACCTTGACGTGCTGTTGTCCGTACTTGTACTCAAATGACTACAAATTGACTTTAGAATTTGAGTGTTTTCATAATTTTGATTCTGCTAAGTGGCGCAGCCAGTTTATTTGTGGTTTTATTGAATAGAATATTCCTAAGCAGTTGTTGATAACTAAAGTATCCCCCTATTTTTTTGTAGAGTTTAAGTTACCATAAATTTGGTTATTACTGTCCATTATTTAGTATCGTGTTCTTTATTGAAATTTTACTGTAAATCGGTTATTTTTATCGGTATTTCAAGGGTAGTATAATTTTGATCGCATCTACCAATCATTTCGCGTGTCGTGCGAACAAGCATAAAAGCGGCTGTAACCCTTTCGGGCATTGCATGCATTGCTTATCTTAGCAATCTTAGATCCAATCTTGATACCATCTTTACTTGATTCTGGAAAATTCCAGGAGCGTTTTTAGGCAGCATTTTAGCTTGAAATGGAGAAAGGCTGATTGCCATGATCGATTTGAGAGTACAAGAGAATGAAACATTTGGTTACTCGAGTCTCCATCCATAGCATACCTATGAAGTAAAATAAAATAATATGTGATATGATAAGGTTATTTTAATGAACAAGTCATTCATTCTTTTCCGACTTCAAAAACGGAGGAGGTTATTAATTTGACTGTTTTTTTCTCTTTTTTTTGTGGCTGTGTTACCTCTAATCACAGTAATTTGAAGATCGATTTTTTTCCTACCTCGAGGTTACCTTCTAGTTGGTGCCATTGTTGTCAAGTCGGGATCTGATGATGGAGGTCTTGGTGCAATCGAGGAAAACTCTTGACCTTTTAAAGGAAAGGGATCCATTTTAAGCGAACAATTTATTTTTGGAGGCGGTGCCATCACTTTGACCACCTTAAGCATCAACTATCAGAACCCCGACTCCAAAAAATAATTGTTCGCTTAAAATGGATCCCTTTCCTTTAAAAGGTCAAGAGTTTATTTGAGCCTTTTTAGTGCATTTTGGTTTTAAAGACGCTTTTTAATTTTTTTCTTTTTAGTTTATACAATTTACTTGTGTATTATTTACATCACTGCTTATTTTAATTTACCCATGCTTGTAAACATATCTTGCTACCCAAAATCCTCTTACTGTGACATGGTTGTGTCGTGTAAGTGATAATAGGCACGGGTAGGCGAGTGCTGAAGAATGCCTTACACGCCGCATGTAGGTCGCTGAAATCTGGGTCAGCCTTCACGAGTAGTTAAACTTTCCTTTGCACAGCCAAAATATTGTGGGCAAGGCATTGTTTGCATTTACACTGTGAAGACATATGTCAAAAATAAATATTGATGATTTTATTTTATTTTAATCATGGTCAATGAATTCTGTAATCGGCAATTTGATATGTATTTACATTATGACATAAAAAACATTAAAGCTTACTATCTAATGATGTCTCTGAATACTGTGTTGCTAAATTCCTTCCTCTGTTTATGGTATCAGGTTAGTTTGCTTGTTTTGGTATTTAATTGCGCCTTTTTTAAAAATAAATTGCTACCCATAGGCAGTTCTAAAATATCCAAATTCAAAGGTCTTCTTCCCAATTTCTTATCTATACGATCTCTATTTACGGACAAAAGCGAACTGTTTTCTGTAGGGCCCTAACAAAGGGAGTCGACGACACGGCGGCGACCTTGCGATTTGGATGCGGCTCGCGCACCAAATGAGGTCACGCTGCTGCGACTGCTGCCATCATTGATGCTTTTACCCTAAATACACCAACAATATGAAATTGAAACAAGAATATTAGTATATATAAATTGTGTGAAAAGTAGGTGGAGAGGGAACCTGAATAAATGATAGCGCTCGCAGTGACCAAAATAACAACGTTGGCGGATGTCTGCCACCATTGTTCTTGCAATTACAGTACAAAATTTACGTAAAACAGTCATGATAGATTAGCCTAATGGAATAGAATAAATCAATAATTAAATATTTTCTATTTCAATATGACGACCTCCATGGCGTAGTGGCTAAGCAAGCTAGGTATCAAGGCGTCGCCGCTCCAAGGTCCCTGGTTTGATTCCCGGTCGGGTCAATGTAGAAATCATTATTTTCTATATTATCTAGGGTCTAGGTGTTGTGTTTGATTACCAAAATACAAATAAAATATATATATATACATGTTTTTTGGACACCAAAAAACATGTATATATATATAAGGAGCTTGCTGGTTCAAGTCCCGCCCAAATTTGCGTACGGAAATTTTTGGTTTCTTATTTCATCGTTATGATCCTATGCTTTTAAAATTTACGACATCAGCATCCTTCAAGTTTATGGCAATTTATAGGTACTGTGTGAATAACTACATTGCAATACGTGGTATCTAGTATCTGCTGAAACAATTGAGACTTTTTTTAACCTTAAAAACAGTCTTGTAACCCATATATGTCGAGCACAAGCATCTATTATGTACCTGCTCCAAGAATAAGTTATTGCAAGCCTAATTTGCGATTCTTCCCGAGTTGGTGAGGACGCTGACCTTGCGAGGGTGTGTTCGCGCGCAGAATGGGGTCACGCTCATTGCTTCCAGATGAGCGTCGTTCTCCACGTTTTTGTGTGTGAATGTGCTAACTTGAGGAATTTGGACGTTGAAGGGTCAATGATCTGAAAATTCGACAAAAAAAACAGGATATTCTTGCCTTCGGGTGAGCGACGTGGACTACGGTGTTGTGTGTAAATGTGCTAATTTGTGGTAGCAGACATTAGATGATCTGAAAATTTTACCATAAAGAGTCAATTTTAACAAGCCTCGTCTTCCTGGGACGAACTTTGTTTTTTTTTTTATTTGATGTTTTTATTGATAAAATCTGTATTACATCTGCAACAGTTAAAGTTCGGCTATAAATATTCTGGTAAAAAGGTTAAAGGCTCCATTTTCATAAAAGAATCTTCGAAAAGAATAGTTTCCACTCGTGTCTTTCTAACAGAGAGTAGCTTAGAACCTTCATTAGAGCGGTGGCTAGATTAACTACGGTAGTGAATCAGCATATGAATCACCTAACGTTAAGTGACTAATGTCATGTCATACACAATCGCAAGAAATCTACCATGTAACTGTCAACAAGTCAGTAGGTACACCAACAATAGGTTTCCATAACCACTGGTTAGTACAGATCTGTAAGGAGCATTTAAACTTTTTAGGATATGGTAAGGGGTAGTACGGAAGGCCTAGGAGAAGTTTTTTTGAAAAAGTCGGTGTCATGTCGTATCAGGAGGTCAAGGGGAAGTTGAAAAAAAGAAAAGAATGGTAATAACGCCACCGAAAAGAACGTAGCTCTTAAGTTGAAGGTGAAGAAGATACGGTAAAACATACGAGTCTCTAGAGAAATCAGGTAACGTATCATAATACTGATGACTAGCAGAAGTTTATATGAATGCAAGATATTTTGATATTTTTGTATCACGTCTGTCATTACATTTTACCTTACTCACCCTTAAAAATATCCCCAGCCCTCGGTCACAGTCGTAAAACATGAAATTTAAAAGCGATTTTAGGATGATTGCACCTCACTTTCTAAATATTAAAGCGTGTTTTCTTAAATTTCAGTGGCATCGTTTCACGGCCAGGCTTTTTCCGTCTGTGGCTGTGCGTAGACAATCGCGCACTGCCTTATGCATTTAACATGAGCTAGGGCTCGGCACTGCGGGCTATTACTGAACTCAGTCGTCTTCGTATTGCAATCATAATTTACAGTATTTCGATGTAACGCAGTTTCTATATGATTTCTATTTTGAGTCGTCTTCGGATGTAACACGCGCGTGAGTCAAAAATGTTAGTTCATCTCTCTCCACTTAGCATTTTTAATGTCTAGCGCTATGGTAACGCCAATTCCATGCGCTAAACATTAAAAATGAAAGAACTAAGAGTTATAACAAGACCTGATCTCTAATTGTTTGCAGTGAAATAAACTGAGATCAGGTTCTCATGCAGTTTGTGTACGAAAAAGTCTACCGATCTAATTTTCTTTGTCGAAGGAAAAATAGTTTTTTTTAAATTTTTAGTGTCATGGTTTCTGTAGATTTCAATTTTGTCAGTGCGTTTTTTCCAAACTTGATTTTTTGGTTTAAACGATTAAGCTTGCAATCGAATCTCCACGCGAAAAAAGGTTCAAACCACACCAGAATCGCCGCACTGCTTGCCCGAGATATTCACAATTTAACTCATAAGGATTAACTTCCACAATACACTTTCTAATTTCAATCGCCATCGCCTTCGCTAGCTAGTTTCGGTATACCTCTGCCGAGTGATACTGAAACGCTCAATTGTTTTTATATTTGGTGCTTAGAAAATGCACAGTCATTGACAAGGTGAATGACAAATGCTAGCTGGTTGGGTTGGTTGGGTTATGTAACTGTGACGTGTAAGTGTAGGCGTGCTACTGTCGTGCTAGGTTTCGTGAGTAACAATCGTGATATAAGTTGTGGAATAATTCTCGAAAACTACAATAGAAACTTAATAAAAATAAATACATATTGGACACCTCACATACATTGGTCTAATTCCAAAGTAGTCAATGCATTTGCGTTATGGAAATCAGATACAACGGTGGTACCACAACACCCAAGGCCGAGAAAATATAGAAAATCATGATTGCACAATTGACCCGACCGGGAATCGAAGCCAGGACCTCGGCGCGGCGACGCCATTCAATTTGCAACCCAGCGTGTATATGTCACCACTATACTCATGTTTGCTGTTAGTATTCAGGAGAATAATGCTTATATTTAGTTTGTGACGCTCTAAGCTAGAAAAGTAGATATTCTTTACTTTCGATAATCTAATACAAAATTTTGACTCTTCTGACTGATACAAATCAGGAAATCTGTAATCATCCCTGCTGGTCACTCACTCACGCACACAAACAAACTAATTACTTGTTTGTAAACACGCGCGTGTGCGTTGAATTCTAGAAGTAGGCGCGTGTCAAGGGCCCGCTTTGCATATTTTTGTTTGGGTGCCAGAGTTTTGCACTCGCATTTACATTTTAGCGGGGTTAGCGGAGCCGGGCTGAGATACGGAGGGTATCATTCGGTTTTGAAGGTTTCGTGGATTGAGAAGTGTTTTTGATTCTTCGGGAACAAAAGTTACATCGGAACTAATTCACATCCTGATTGTCTTTTAATAGCTGTATGTTATGGGTTGCAAGATGCTACCATTGGATTGAATATGTGACCGATTTGATGTTAGTTGTAGTAATGAGACATGCAAATATATTTCGGAAATGTAGTAAGTATTTATGACGAAAATCGGTATTTACATTTTCAGATTGTTTCATTGCGTACAACCGCTTAATTAAAAAGTTGTCAAAGGTCGATTATTCAATGGTCAGATAAAACTTATCAGACTGATAAATTAAAAAGCGATAAATTTCAAAAAATGGCAGGTACCTATGATTACTAACAATTAGGTGACATTTTCAAATTAGCCATATTGTATTTTGTTTGAACGAATATTTCTTATCTGCCTATTGAAAAATCAGCCCTAAATCATTCAAATAAAAATTATAATAATTGCATCCACTGCCCAACTCCTTTGCTCTCTATATTCCTATAACATTACATTCTTCGCTTCCCTTTAATAAACCAGTCATATACAGTATTTATCTACAGGGTGGGGGGTGTACTAGATGCGCTGGGCTGTGGGGGGAGGAGGGAGAGGTTAATGAACCTGGATGCACGTCTGCGGACATTTCGCAATAATATTAGTTCAGACCAAATTAAAGCCGCCATCGGTGTTGCGAATCCCAAATTTTGGAGTTTGACTGTTTGGCTTGTAAATAAGAGCTGCTTTTGGAGGTGCCTATTGAGCATGTATCTGTCAAAATAATACAGCTTGACATGCTCGCAGTAGATAGTGTATCATATCATGTAATTTAAAATATTTTTTAAAGGACTTTCCTAATTTCACTGGAACTTTATTGTTTTTTTCCTTGTTAACAGTGTTCGATTAATGAAAAACTTTATTTTTGGTCTTTTAACTTATTGTTACTTACGTGTTAATAAATAAAAACAAATTAAAAAAAATATCTTCCCAAACTACAGAAATCTGATTCTCCATTCCTTATTTATTGCTGGAAATTAAGACTTTCTCTGAGAAAAACTTTTGTCTCGAAAGAAATCCAATAAACATAAACCCAAGTCAATAAAATCTCTCCTAAATTTCAATATCGCCTATAAATGTGTCTAATGGGAAAAACAAAAAATTCCAACTGATTGCTGTGCGGTACACTATTTGTGGCATAGAGCCAAAAAAATAACACATTCGAATGTTAAAAAGTGTATTATTTAATCCTCATATTCTGATAAAGAAAGCACACCTGTGCTGCATTACTATTTTGATACGAAGTCACCTTCGAAATGCTTTAGATAATTGGTACAGAAAATTAATTGATGTTAGCGTAGTAATACACTATTATATTTTGAAATTATGCTACTTTGGATTTGATGCTGAAGTATGTTGTGTGGAAACTTCGGTAGAAAATACAATTGGTCTGGATTTTTTAGCAAAACTGTAATTGTGGGTTAATGTAATATTTCAGATTATCAAGGTTATTCCAAAATTTGCCAGATTATGGAAGCAAATCTTTTAGTTGTATCGCTTACCATTTTCATCCAGGTATTAATTTATTTTTTTGGTTTGCATTAGGTGCACAATTCGCGTGCACTGTAACGTAAGCAGGCGGTAGCGGGAGGAATGGTAATGTTCATTAATCAGACGTGGATATATTAGCCCAGGATCTGGTCATTTTCACTTAAACTTGTACACTTTTATCAAGTCCTATGTTCGAGTGACTTCTATTACGTTGATACTAGTATGGCAACGATGGTTACCCCATAGATGTGTAACATGTCTCCTAATATTTAGCAAAATATTTGGTACTTCTGCTTTGCTTGAGGATGCTTATATATCTTCAACATACTTAACTTAACTTTAACTTTATCTGTCAGCTTGTCAATGTACCAAAAAACCAAGCTATGTTTAGTGAGTTTTATTATTGAGAGAAAGCCATAAAGGATTTCGCTTGTGGTGTAATGGTTTCACTTGCCTCATTAATACATATTAACCTTAACATTGCTATAGGCCGGAGGTAGTCAGAAAAACTCGTACATATGCATAAAAAAAATGTAAATTTTAAAATGCAACAAAATTTATTTAGAATCGTAAACCCATCTTCGTTTATCTCCTCGTCCTCCCTCAGGTGGTAAAACGGAAAGCTATAACTCACTCAAGTACTCGTACTTTTATATTGAAAGCTCATTGATGCAATAAGGAGAATACCAACAACACGGCAGCATCGGGACCATACAATGCGCGCGCGGCGACGTTTCAATGGGCGCCGTTGGGAAATTTGCTCGAGGGCTGCGCGTACGCATCGGTGCGTTTTGTCAACGCTGTCTCCGCGGTACTGGTTAATCAGCATTCAACTGTACCGCCTTTGACGAGTAATTGCTGCGATTGAAATGTTACGGCCCTTTAAGGGTGGCTGGGAAGATTATTTTGACGCGGTTGAAAATTTTTAGATGTTTTTTTTGTAGGTGAAGAGATACAGACTCATAGATGCGTTTTTGATTCAGAGCTGAAAATAATGGAAGAATTCAGTAGTCTTCTACTGGCACTAATCTCAATCAATATACGAGCTTTCCAGAAGGCTGTAGTGGCAGAAGAGACTCTACATGAGAAAAATGTGAAGACTGATTGAACGGAACTAATGAAACTGATTGAACGGAACAACGTAAACGTAATGAAACGTTGCTATTATTTTAATTTGGTTAGTACGATAAGCGAGTGTCCAAAAACTTTCGTTATTATGCTCAAAATATGCAAATTGAAACTATAATGTGGTATGACTAACGTAATTGTGAAGAGTGAAGTAGACATAGCTGCTACAAGTTCCCATTCTATTATTTCTTTGATTGTACTTCACGAATACCTGAGCATTTTTTCCCAACTGTAATTCAATTGTTTAATAGAATACGACAAAAAAGTAAACGACGCTTAAACGAACGAAGCAAAACGTAGGGTTTCGTTACGGACTGCCGGTAATACGTCTGTAGCAATTAAAGTCGAAAATAATATCGAGAAGTCGGAGACGAACAATAACGAAGCTAACCATTAAAATAAGAGCGGAATAATAAATGAAGCTGAAATTAAAAAAAACGAACCCACCGACGGATGCATAGAAATATGGCGGCGGTACAGGGACCAATCAAAATTCTTCGTCAATTAAGTGAGTGAAGATCGCAGCAAAAGGAAAATTGAAGGAAAAACTGAGGGTGGCTTCGAACGAGACGTGGCTGAGGGCTGTTTCAGATATCGATGTTCTGATTTACATTACTAGTGTCCACTGCTAGGATGTAGGAACGTAAAAGACTTAGAAATAATTCCTGAAAATAATGAATATCAAAAAGTGCATTGTATGGAATATTTTGATGAAGAAAGCAAATGTGACGTGTGACTATTTTGTCACAAAGCTAAGCTACACATTATTATATTACATCTCAGATTAGAATGCTGTGATTTATGTAGCCTAACCTGTATGAATTGACCTTATCAGTCCACCCTTGTAAATACAAATTAGTATTTTTTTGTGTGCGGTCAATATTTGAAGTGCAATGATGCAGTAACCATATTATAATATTATAGTCTATTATAAACAGCAGTTTGTAAAATATTTTATCGATAATTAGGTAATATTCGATATTCGCACTATATCGTTCCCAACACTACAGTCCCCAGTCCCCAGGCTTCTCCTAGATATGAAAGCTATGGAAATAAAGTTTGTTCGGCCCGCATTGTGCCGTCTCGTCGTAAATGGATTTTATCACTATATAAATATCCCCCTTTTTACTTTTCACTGTATAAACATCCTTAGTTTGCGTTACGGGGTCTGTGTTGTCGCGTGATGGGCTTTCATGGGTTAAGGATGGGGAATCGACGCTGAAGAAGGTTTAGTAGAGTGCATATTTAAATCTCATGAATTCGATATAACTCAATAATAAAATTTGACTGACTGCCGGAACAATACGTCACTTAACAATCAGACGCTAATGAAATCAATAATAATTGCGAAATATCATCAGAATCACTGAGTATACTTAAATAGTCAAAAGTTTATATCGGATAGTTTTTTAATGAAATCAAATAACTGTGCAGAAATGTCCTCATCACGGCATGCCAAATTGAAAACGATTGATTACAGAAATCGCAATTTAATCTGTTATTGTTGATTATGATAATGAACAATGTTTTGAAAATCCTTAAACGATCATTGACTTGAACCTTGAAACTTAAATTCTTAGAACGGTGCTATAATAAGAACTTAGGATGCGAAAATAACAAACAGAATAACATTGAAGCCTGTAATTGTAATTTGATTCCATTATCATCATTTACTAAAACAGTAATAGCAAACTTAAGTGGCACAGGCACCACATTTTCAGTCCGTAAAGCAAACTACTACAAAGCATCCCGAGGGCCGAAGCAATCAAATTAAACGCTGAATTTGTTCAAACGTGCGTCCAACCCCCAAACCATCGGTCAGATTACTAACTCCGAAAGGTCTACGAGATCGGACCGTCCGTCTTGCTGGACCCATTCATTTTACAAGTACAGAGGATGCCCGGGAAATTATGCGCAAAATGCCCTACGGTTCATTTGCCCCGGACGCATCTTTGATACCCCATTGACCCACCCGAATCGCGTATTAATAAGACGGAGGGTCTAAAACTGTCCCTTCTAAAGCAACAAAAGCGATGTTTACGACCTCGAGGCTTCGGCTAGAACCCTCCGGCAAAAACGCTCCACCGCCGTGACCTAACCACCTTACGTATTTAGGCTGCAGCGTTGCACAGGTCTAACAACCTCGTACTAAAACAGAATATCGATTACTTTCGCTACTATAACGTAATCCCCCGCCCACTTTTCGTTTTTTTAGCTCAGGATAATAATATAGTGGTCTCTGTCTATCGCACGTTCCGTCCCGGGCGTCGCGGCGTTCCCTAGGGCCGGGTGCCCGCGCCCCCCGCGCCACCCCCGCCGTATGTAAATGATCGTCTCCGATGCTCTGTGTGCGGACGTCGCCGACGCACACCGAAACCCACGAGGTTTACCGGCTTTTGTCCTATTTTAAATACGAATTTCGAATTTGACGCGGTGACGTCCGAGAGGAGGCCTGTCGTTTTTCCGTATCTCGACCGCGTTGCAGTCGGAGTTGCCGTAGCCGTGATACGGTAGACATGCAAATGCTACGTCTAACTGATGACAAAGATAACAAAGCGAGGGCAGTTTGAGCAAAAACGACGGTCGCGTGACGTTTGGTCGCGAATAATCTTACCCTTGCTGGAATTGTAACTCTACACGCGCAGTTTTAGAGTTGAAACTGTTTTAATTTCAGCGAGGTCGATAGTCCGTTTGCGGGGAGGCAGTGACGTCACGTATACGTCGAAAATGACACTTTTACGAGCAATAATTTACATTATTTCGGTGTTAAGCGTCGCGTGCCAGCCGATTGATTTTATGTCAGCCGCTTCTCCTATTTGCGTTTGTAAATCGAATCACTTGGTACACGGAGGAGTTATTTTGTAATGGTCGTTTCGCGTGTGCCGACTTTTTCGTCTGTTGTTATTTTTTGGGCGACTCTGTCCCATTCACAAGGTTCGTTTCTTTCCGCTATACTTACTGGTAGTTGCTTCGATACTACTGATAAGGCAAGGAGTTGTTTGCTCGATAACTTTTCCGTTCAGCAACAATAGTTGAAACTACGTTTATTCACGGATGTCTTACTCCGTTATTTGAATCCAACAAATATAAAGTTTATGTAAATAAAAACCATATGGTTCAATCATAGTGTTATTAGTAATCCTGTAGCTCTCACACAAATTGATTTCTCACACTTTTTGACCTTTAGTTTTTTCAAGAACCTTAATTAAAAGTTACCTTCTGAAAGCTAATAAGTCATACAATGAA
This sequence comes from Pyrausta purpuralis, assembly GCA_963924145.1. NCBI lineage: Eukaryota > Metazoa > Arthropoda > Insecta > Lepidoptera > Crambidae > Pyrausta > Pyrausta purpuralis. The sequence goes on along the minus strand of OZ001648.1, from coordinate 869,433 downwards.
AACTTGCATCAAAAACATTTGTCAAGCATAACGCCCCATAATCCGGTTACGTGATAACTCAAGTTACGCCGTTGTTCTCGAGTGCGATAAAAGTGACGATCACGGAGTTCGCGGTAAACAAGGACAGCTCGCTCAACTGGTGGGAAAGGCTAGGACGCTCTTTTGTGAACTTACTCTGAGCTGAGAATCATAATTATGATTTTTTTAGATTGTGTAAAATGCACTGAAATCTATGTAATAGTTCTATTATCCCCACCCTAATATTGTTTCAAAGAAATAGGCGCTTTGCGCTTGAGGGATATCTTAACTAAAGATAACCTAAGGGCCGATTTTACCAGCGTCAAATAAGACTTATCCGACTGAATAAGTATAAAACGACCGATTTTGAAATGACATTAACATAAATGATTGCTGGCAAGTAGGTGACGTTTTCAAATTAGGCATAGTGTATTTTATTCAACGAGTATACCTAATCTGACATTGGAAAAGTCGGGCCTAAAGCATTGAAGGGTCTTATAGGTACCTATAAAGTTTTTAAATAAAGCATATAAAGAAGATAGTTAACAATTGTTCTCACTCTCAGTAGGTACAGTCGGTACTTTTACTGGGACATCAAATGTCTCAGGTTCGATGCTTTTTGAGAGTAACTTCATAACAATATACTTTTTTTTACAGAGTAACTGGACTGAAGCTAGACTGTACAGAGATAATAAATTGATATGTGCGAGACCGTTCCTCAAGTTTTCTTACAAAATAGCTTTGAACATCAACAAGATGTCATCGACGTAGTAAATAGGTATATGAAGGAAGCACCTGCTTCCTCCTCCCCCTCTCTTTACAAAGGCCAGTTGTTTATTAACAACCAATTAGTTTGTCGCAAAACTTACCTTTTTACCATTTAAGGTCAGTCCACTTCTGTCATTGATATTTTTAATGGCGTAAGTTCTTCGTAGCGATAAGGGCGTGAACACACACGCGCCAATTAAGATCTTCATTAGGTGTTCCGCGAAGGGCCTGCGAGAAAAACGAAGGGACGATTAGGAAGATGCGAGTTGATTTTTAGCGCCTTATGCTTATAGACTATACCTAAATTATACAACGTGTAATGCTAAATGCGCATAACCTCAGACACCACAAATGATTTATAATTCAATTAACCTAATTCTGAAAGAAAAAGTTTAAAAAATAAAAATATTTTGAGTTTTATGGGGTGTTTTAGTTTTACTGGCACTTCTGATCATTGCTTGCTCTGTGGATGACGCTTTGTCGAGAGTGGAGTCAGTAGGTATATCACCGGGTCGCGCTGACATTATTATTATTACTATCTACGCTTATAAAAAACTAACTATAGCTTGTTTATGAAGGCATTTTGGCGAGTTTGCGCCATTAGCCATTACGTGCAATGGCTTTCCTTAGTAATAAATAGACAGGGCAACATTTTAATAAAGTATATTTTGTAGAAAAATGTGACCCTGAATTGAGTAACTTATAGTTTAGCTATTTGACGTAGGATATGGTTGGATCATATTTTCAATGGTTCATTGCAGCAATCAATAGTACCTATCTGCTTGTATGAGCATAAATATCAATGAAGGATCAAAATGACTTAATAGCATTGTTCTGCTACTGATAATCATGTTAATGAACTTACTATGATTGATTTCAGTCTGCCTCTTTTTCCTTTGCATGCGTTTATGTGCCTAAAAATGCATAAAAAGCGTCGCAGCGAGTCGTAGCTTTTTAAAGTTCAACTTGGTCGAATCATTTGCGCTGACTGAAGAAGTGTGACAAATTTCGTGCTTCTACGTAGAAAAGTTACCTACGTAATACACCCAAAACTAAAATGTAGTTGTACATCAACAAAACGGCTCCCAACCGGATTAATCCGGTAATAGAAGTGCGGCCGTCGGCGCGAGTTAGTGAATTCAACTGATATGAGCTCGATCTGCGAGCTCGGTGTAAATCGCGGGGTACAGTCGACGAGGATGGTGGGAAACTGGGAATAAGCATCGGAAGCTAAGATAGGAGTTTGTCGTTAAGAGGCTTGTCTATCATCTGACCGAGATATGCTAAGTACAAGGCTATTTGCAGATGCAGGAGATAATCGTATCTCTGTTTTTTTGCCAAAGATGTGTTTGTTACAAACACACCTTAAGACACACACACTTAAAATTATGGGCGTGTCACGAACTCATTGGCTTGTCATCATTCTTTTTGCCTAAATACATACAACTTGTGTTTTGGGGATATCCAAGATTTAAGATTCATTTTATTCACATTGAAATATGACACAATAAGGTCAAAATTACAGTAAAATTAAGTTCCAGCATGTTTCGCTGTAAATAGAGCATGTGAAAATTTTAAATAAATAATAATAAATGTAAAATTTACAATTATTTACCCTTAAAACTCCTTAAGACTAAATCATTCTTATCGATTAACCTGCATACCATGTTGTTAGGAATAGACGAGTTCTAAATATTTTTATGTGTTTTGGTATTCTATTATATATTTTTATACACATAATTAGACATTTTATAGTGCTGTTATGGGTACAAAATCTAATACCAGTCTTTCGGGATTTATTACGATACTGCTGTGTGAAAGATACCTGGGTTATATTTTACAAATTTACACACTTTAAAATGTACAGATAAGGAACGGTAAGTATATCAAGTTTCTTGAAAAGTGGTTTACAAGTTTGGTAGGGCGGTACATCCACAAAGACCGGTACGCTGATTGTCATAGTCTCATATTCAAATCCTCCATAATGTCAAATTGAAAGTCGCTATTTCTGATATAAAATTCACACTTGTGTACATGAGTATCCCTGCATCGTCTGATTTATCATATTCCAGCGCGAGTCGGAGCGACAATTGTAATGTAAAACCGGCGGATCTGCCACGACCCTGCCGCGGTCTCTGTTGTTCGATAACTCGATAGAGGTATTCGTGGACGTCGAGTCAACGGTTCGTCTTGCGCCCACACTTTTTGGTTGTGTTTAGAAGACAGGGCTGGACTTTAGGGGCAACGGGGCTCACACCGAAAGGAGATTTAGTGTCCATAAAAGCCAATTTGCAATAGTATTACTTATTACAATATGATAAGTATAAACATGTTCAGTATGACTGTCATTTAGCTTTACCAAATCCTTTAAACTGTTCTAAAAACATGATATCTATTTCTAAATCCAAATGAAAGGAAAACGAAAAATATTTTTTTTTAAAATGTGGTACGAGGAAACCACAATTTATCAATCACGCGACACAATTAATAATGTCAATTAACTTAATTTGTCAAATAATAAATTCCCAAGTACCCTCGTCCGGAAACCGAAATAACATCATCGGTCGTGGAATCCTGGCAGGCTCTGTCGCGTCGCAAGAAACATTCGCGACGAATGACGTTTTTGCTCCAAAAACTTGACGGAGCTTACTAACCACAGACTAAGTATATATTAGACAGGTAGATGAAAATTTATGTGATGTTCATTAAGAAAATTGAAGAGTAGCTCCAAACTCCTGCTTGCTTAATATATTAGATCGTGGAGACACAACAGAATATGTTTAAGGCAAGCCTATAAGTTATACTGCATTTACTAAGACACAGTAGGTTGATTCCAACAAATGCAGATTTACATAAACGATATCGTTTATTCATTAATGGTATAATTTCACTGTTTTAGCATTCATAGAATAGTAGTTTCGTCATGTCCGTGAGTCTATCCGCCCGCAGTTCAGCTTAGAGATCTTAATTACTAGAAAATTGTTATTTAGCGTGTATTTTTAATTTGTCAAATAATTTTTTTGATGTTGGGGTACCTACCTCTTATATGATTAAGGTGGCGATGTTTTTTTCTAGCTTGCCTAGCCCATTGTGTCGGGTATGATATCGTTGAAACGGTATTCTAAAACAATTATGAGTTTGCGGACATTATTTTTCGATATGTGGCCTATTTCCGTAACATTATATATGGCATTTTGCCATTGCATCATTAGTGGCATTTTGTGTCCTAAATTGAATAGATTATTTTTGACCTTTGATTTTTGATTCTGTTTTAAAAGGAAATTGTAATAGTCCAATTCGTGAAAAAATTCACAGCAATAAAATATACCTAATATGATGGATTTCGAAGTAAAACTACGAGTATCATGGCTATAATAACCTCCAAAACGGGATAAAATATAATAATAATATATTAATATATAGCCTGCGTGCGCGAGTCCAACTCGCATTTGGACGAGTTTTTTTAATATAATATTTAATATTGATGTTTCATTTTTTTATCACCACACCTAATATTTAAATGTGTGATATAAAACTTAAAAAAATAATAATTAATTATAATTTATCACATCCTCGAGTATTTGAACACAAGAAAATTACAAAAGAACAGCTCCATATTGTGGCTTGTCAATTTCAGCTACTCTTAAGTAATCTCTTAATTAATGATGCATCTAATAAATCTCTCAAGTGGCGACGTCTACAGCTATATACTCTGTGGTTGTTGAAAAATCCTTTAAATTTCCTTCCCTTTAACAGGCGCTCCGTACGTGCCGTTTGTCAGGTGCCTTGTACAACAAAAATAGAATGTCCTCGCGACTGTACTGACTGTTAAGGTATTCCCAACCTTATGGGGAGGAGTTAGAGTGGTGGGGTGAGGACGAGACAGTGGCAGTATCGGAAGCAACAATGATGTACCTGGGCCAGTCAGATTGCGAGTTTTTTCGCGAGGCTTCTGGCTGATGGTCGACAGGAGTTACGAATGATGTTGAATATGGCGCTTCTATTTTTTTTACTTAATAAGAAAATATATGACTAGGCACTATTCTGACATACATCCAAGTGATAGCTTCAAACATTTTGATTTCTACACTTTTCAGAATCAATTTACAGATGAAGGTCCTCAAGAAATTTTTTAAATTACATCATTTATTTTGTTGTGATTACAGATTGAATTGATAACAAATGTTTTTGTTCATAAAGATGAAATAAGAAACCAAAAATTTGCGCACGGGCGGGACTTGAACCGGCATCTTTATTAATATAAAATATGACAGTGTGAGTGTTAAAAACATTCTAAAGCATTAAATGTTTTTGTTTTAAGGCTGGACCTGCAAAACGAAAAAGTTCCTTTGATAATCCCAATCCGGATTTTCTTCGATACAGCAAACAATAGCGAGTAACGTAACAAGCTGAACGAAATAGACCAACTGCCAAAAGTTAAAACACCTAATATCCACATTCAAAATAATATGATTGTCTAGCATATTTTATTCTGAAGAGTTAAAGTACAAGTCAACCAAAGCCGCATCCATCCTTTCTCCGCTCGCGAAACCAAAGACAATGCTTGGCCCACACCGCGTCACTCCTTAAACCTTTTCGCCTTATTTCACTAGCCTTCCTTTTGTTTCGAGGGCACTTCTTTATTTTGTTGTGCGATCTTATTATTTCGCTACCGTTGGCCGCTTGCGCTGCTTTTTGCTCGCATTGCCCCCATACAGTAGCATTGGGAATGAACCGAGGTATTGTATTTGGTTTCTTTTTGCCACGTCAAGTTTTTGCGGCCAGTTCATGATGTAACGTAACTGTGATATCGAATCGAAGCTTCGGTTGGAATTGTTGTAATTAAATTGTTGAGAGAATTGAAGGTTTTGGGATGGTGGTGGACTATTGTGATTCCTTTTAACGTGTCTTAATGGGATATCAGATTTAGTTATTATGTGATGATTTAAAGCAACGAACACGGCTCATTCACACTCTTTTGCGATTCTCATTTGCGATTCCTTATTGCTTGTTTTTCATAGCTTTTCGAATATTTTTAACAATTTTGACATTTCTTTTTAACAAAAAGATTCATTTTAAAATATGATTAGTACAAAACTCACAACCTAAGTAGGTAATACAACAAATAGTTAATTTATTTTATATACTGATAATATTTTACTGTTAAAAGTTATAAAAAGATTGTTTATAATATTTGACAAGCATGGAAAAACGGACTTTGTAAACCTATATATCCTTAAAGTTTATCGTTACAGCATTTAATCTCTGTTTGCCGTTAATTATAATCACGATTGCTGAGGAAGCCGATCGTCGATCATCAGATTAGCCAAACCAGTCACATTACTTTTTTTTGAACCTTAGAAAAGCCATGAATGACCATAACTTCCACCTTAAAAACCGATGCTCACTTAATCCAGCTACCGTTAACACCCCGCCTTATTAACATCGCGCCGGGCATTCCTTAGATTACCGCGACACCGCGCACTAAAAGCAACTCTGTGTTCGCTTGTGCTGCGCGCGCGCATGTTACGTTTAATTAGAGGCTCACACCCGCCTAAAAAGGATCGCAGGTAAGTAGCTGGCGTGTAGCTCTTTGTTCATCGTGTTTCGGAGTAAGACGTTACTGATTTTAGCCAATTAGCGCTTGTAATGTGGTTTGGTGGTGATAAGTTAGGGGTAGAGTAGGTTGCGAGAGCGATAGTGAAGTTCTGATTTAGATTTATGTAATGAGTGGCTTTTATATGAAAGTACTTAACTATCGTGGAAATATACCTTCATAGTTGTTATTAAACATGTCAATCATACGTATTAAACATTAATTACTTACTTTCTGGATCATAAACAATACTATTTTTGTGAAAAACCAATATCACTTATAGTTTGACGACCTCCGTAGTGTAGTGGCTAAGCACGCTGGGTTCAATGCGTCGGCCGCCTCGAGGGTCGATTCCCGGTCGGGTCAAAGTAGAAATCATAATTTTCTATATTGTCTCGGGTCTGGGTGCTGTGGTACCACCGTTGTATCTGATTTTCATAATACTATTTGCATTGGTTACTTATTTTGGGATCAGAGCTATGTATGTGGTTCATTTCTAATATTTATTTATTTACTTATAGTGCCTCTATTGAATCATCACGGTCATTTGTGCCTTTTTGTATTATTAAGTGAAATTTGTAACCTAAAAAAGAACTTTCTAAATAATAATTCCAAAAAAAGTCGTTAAATAAAACAATCTCTTGCATAACCGACTCCCGATCAGATAACATTCAGCCAATTTAAGTTCCATCGGGTTTCCTCATTTCGGGTCCGAACAATAAGCGCGCAAAAACCGGGGACAATGTCTGCTTTTTGAGAACAATCGGTGGGTTAGGAATTTATTGAGCTGTGGCGATGGTACGAGTAAATAGAGCAAATGAACGCGAGCACATGTAGGCACGAACCTGTCCACAAGGCCGGATTGATCTCTGTCAGTTGAACGATATACGGCGAACTCGGATCGGGAATATTTATTTCGTTCGAGAAAAAATAATGAAGATGGCTTTTAACAAGATGGTTTAAATGTCTAGTATGGGGCGATGAGAACATGAGATTCGGTCATGTACGAGTAAATTTTAATGACGTTATACTGTAAAGTAACGTTTTTTAGGTATTATTATAATTATTTTATGTTAAGTTTAAAGTGAGAGGTTTAGAATCGAACCAGTAAGAAGCAATTTTTAATATTTGAGAAAATTATGAATAAACAGTAATTAAAAGAAATAACCGACTAAAAGACCAAACTAAAAAGCTTAAAATAGCGCATTTCATTTTGATTTGTAAGAAACCATTTTTTTGGAGTTGGTGCATAATGTGCGAAGGTAGACTGTTGGTGTAGGTAAGCTTGACATCATGCACCGACTCCAAAGAAAACAGTTTCTTACAAATCGATAAAAAACGACTTCAAAACCAAAATGCACTAAAAAGTCTTAAATAAATTCTTGACTATTGAAAGGAAAGGAAACCATTTAAGGCAAACAATTTCTTTTTGGAGTCGGTAGTTGCCGTTGGCCATCATAAGATCACAAATTGGATAAAATGAGACCAACTAGAAGGTATACCCTCTAAGTAGGCGAAATTTTTTTCCGAATCGGTCGACAAACGACTGAGATATGAGGTAACATAGATACAAAAAAAAACATACAGTCGAATTGATGACCCCCTAACCTCCATCATTTTTTACAGGCTTTTAATTTACTTAATTATTTGATGTTGTTATTACCCATATCATATAAACCACTGGACTGAGTTTGATGAACTTACACCATACCGAATGTTGAAGTAGCTATACTGATTATTATAAAAAAAAACATATCGCTATGACTTCTCGTTTTCGATAAATCAACATATTCAATTATTGTGAAATTCCAAATTAAATTTATATTTTAAACAGATCCGGTAGAACGGACATCCTGTAGATAGAAGCAAGCACGCGAGTTGAGAGTCGACATAGGTGCATAAGGTTTGCCTATCTTTATTATACACACTACACTTCTCTCACACAGGCAGGTGACAGTATCTGCTGCTCTGGTTGTGCCTGACTGTACGACGCATCGCAGACGCAAGTCAGATGTGTGCTCTGCTTGGCAATGATGGTACATGCAGGATTTGCTGGTAAGAATCCTGAAAATGCCTCAAGGGGTTTAAAACTAAATTATTATCTTTTATCACAACTGACCAGAATCTCCAAACTGAAGACATTTGACGTGAAGCGACGAAGCCCATCTGCGTTGAACATGTTTTTATTTTCATTTATTATCTTATCCTATAATGTATAGTTTCCTCTTTGTGATCCGCTTGAAAATTGCCACGTTTAATTAACTTCTCAAATAAGTGACATGTATTGTCTTCTTATGAATAAATTCCATAAACTGGAAAATAAGAGGACAGGTGCTGTATTGGAGATAAATTTCACATTTATAAATAAATAAATATCCTTTGGACATTCCCACACATCGCCATCTAGTCCCAAAGTAAGCTACTCAAAGCTTGTGTTATGGGTGCCAGACAACGGATATAATACTTAAATACTTTTTGTTTGTAAATACATACATGATATACATAGAAAACACCCAGACCAATACAAACAGACATGTTCATGCACACAAATGTTTGTATTGTGCGGGGATCGAACCCGCAACCCGCTGCGTAGTAGGCGATTTCTCGACCACTACACCAGACGGGTCGTCAAATGTGAACTGTGGGTATCAAATTATTTTATGTTAGTATTAATTGAACCAAGTATAGTACTAAATAGTTTAACCCAGGTTACAGGAAAAAATATAGTCTTCAGGAAATGCTTTCCACATCAATCTAAGCTGTAGACGAAGTTTGAACCGAAATATATGAGGATATAAGATATGTAATTATATTAGTGTTTTGTCACTATACCAACTTCATACTTAAAAATGCACTTGAAAACAGCAACTATGTCAGACGAGGAATCAAACCCCGTGTCTAATGCTACCCGGGCGTATGCCACTAGGCCACCGACACATAGGCAAGTCTGTCTGAGACAGTTGCTTTTTCAAGTGCATTTCATAAATGATACGGTATATGGTCCTAATTATAAGAGATTATTAAAAATTCCACTACGTTGCGATTATATTTCATTTAATTATGATTGATGACTATAAACTTCATAGTTACTTTTTAAAAGTTTAAGCATACCCAAACATGCTTTGAAAAAGGAATATTGTGAATAAACATGTGCTAATTGCAAATATTATCCTCAACTGAACACTCTAATCGCTGTTCAAAACGTTTTTTCAGTAGCAAATTATGTTGTAAGCATGAGTTGTGACGATACGCCGTGTCGATTCCATAAAGTATAAAATACGTGTTCATTCTATTCCATGGCTCCTAGGAGGTCTACATTAATAATTCATGCTTCAAGGGCATCATAAGTCGTTACAACGTTTTACCATGATTTGTAAATGTACAGCCTGAACAAATGTATGGGAATAATAAACGATGGTGGATGAAGACACTCGAAGTATTTATCATTTGAAGCTGTAGTTATGTGGTTCTTAGTGAGGGTGGGATGACGTACGTTTTTCAATAGTTGCGGACTCATTAATCATTTTGCGCCAATATATTTGAAATAAACCATCTTTGCCGTTATAAGTAAGTATAATGATGGAGTGACCAACGACTTTATAAACGTTTATTTCCTTGAATTTCTGTAAAGACTTTTCGACTAAACTTCGTATGAAACTTTTTTTATTTCTTATTACTTCAACCGTTCTTTTACATTAAAATTCATATCGTATATCTATCTATTAAGATTTTAACGAACAGGTTCTTTATTAAAAACATGTTAATGAAGGAGACCATATCAAAGGTACTCTAAATGATTAACTATTTACTGAAATAATTTAACTTGAGCAACGCCATACACGATGTTTGCCACGTGCAAAGATAATTTTGTGCTGTTCTAAGATGAGACCACCTACTGAAATTCCCAACTGAAAAGACATTTCCCGAATTCTTAACCTAATCGTCCCGAGCCGGACATGGCGTTTGACCCGCCAATAGGCCTCCACCGTGATTGGGGAGAGCCAGCTAATGACCGATGGGGACCGGGTCTAAGGGGTTAAGGTGCACTGCTGGTATTTATTTGGTATTCGTTTGCTTTGTGTATTTGGTCTGGTAGGTTTTGTTAGATGATTTGTGTAGAAGTAACTGAGTACATGTGTTTAAAGTAAGTACGTCTAGTGGAACTTTGAAAAGCTCAAGAAAAATAGGGTATTTTGACGGCAAAGTATGTAAATTAATAAAACCTTTGTTTTTAATTCCATCTTGGCATTAGAAATCAGGATCTGCTGAGTCCTACCAAAATTTAAGCGCCCTCGCCCCTCCCAGGGAATAAGGGCGAGACCCTATTGTAAATAAGGACATATTTCACTAGTATGTGAAATATGGCAAGTGGGTTATCATATTGTATGAAATTTTCTGCGTTTTATCTTACAACTTAATAGTTTCTCAAAGGTTTTGTTACGAGATGCGTAAAGCCAGTAATATTTGTGCTACCTTTAGTAATCACATACAAGGTTAATTAACAAACTTCCTAACTATCAGTAGTGATTCTCATTGTACTATTCACATTTACCAGTATTTTCCCCTACCTTCCACCACGACCGGATACGTTTGCCGATGGGCATCACACACCGTCTTAGCAAACCAATAACCCAGGTCTAATCGTCCCATTAACCCCGTATCGCAACGACTGGTCCTTTTGGTTCAAATTGGACTCCGTTCGGGTGTTAAGGGCCCGCCACGCCTCTGGAAGGTCACTACGTAATTAAGAATCCCCACTAGCCTGTGATTGGGCCGCCTTTGGGACATCAAAGGGTCGACGGGTGTCACTTGTCAAATGGAATATTTTAGCGCGTTTGATGCGGACCTTTTTCAACGATTTTCCTGTAGTGTGTTTTGATCGAGTTGACGTTTTTTTATCTGGTGGGGACACGTATTGAGTGGGTGGACATTTTACAGGTTTATCGCTCGGTTAAAAATATGGTATGGGTCTAACTTAGTGAGCTTATTGGTTATTGATAAAGTTTGCTCTTTCTACGGGATGCACTATGACGATGAAATGACGTCACGCGTAATGACGTATCCATAAAAGACCACAAATTTCGCACGGTTGGACCGACAGTACGTAGCTCAAATGGAAGAGCATTTTGCCCGGTAAGCCAGAAGTTGCAATTTCGAGTCCCGCCTGTGCGCAATTTTCGGTTTCTTGTTACATCTTTGAGAATATTGCATGAAAACCAGAGCAAACTATCTAATAGTCAGTAGCATTGTGGTAATTATTGCCGATGTGGTCATTACCGGACATGTTCGTAAGTATAAAAATAATAATTGTAATAAAACCATAGTCCAGGCAAAGTTAACCAAACTCCGAGTATGTCAGCGAGTTGGGAAATTTCAATTTGAGTAACTGAACTTACATTGTCGTAGTGCTACAAATCGACCACTGTGTATTGATTTCGGTTTTTAATTTTACATAAAATATGAAACTTAAAAACAGAGTTCATGTTACTTTATCAGTAAAATCTAATTCTAGAGTTTTCGAAATAAATCTAATATCAACCATCCGAACTAAATATTTCTAAATTAATTTCGAATGTAATAAAACCTAACCCATTTACACATAATAAATTGTCTCCATCCATTTATGCAGATGCGTCTAAGATTCGCAGCTTAAGGCGTGATCCTTAAATCCCGTAAACCCTATTACACAATAACCGCCCTATCTCCGTTTTCAGGCGCTAACGAGAATCGTTCTGAAGGCTTCGACTGTTGCGTCCTGGTGTAAACAACCCTTTAAAGTAGTGCGCCATTAGCTGGGAGGGGGACGGCTAAATATCTTTTAGTATCTGCAAAATGTCTAATTTAGTAGCGAGGCTTTGATGTTATGAGGCTATAAAAGGAGTGGAGTCGTGTCCGCAACTATTCATTGATAAGGCACAACCTTGTCATGAACATATACGTAACGGGTTAAATAAGTGCTTGTATACACCGTTTAACTTTTAAATTTGCCGACGATGCGCACCTGATTAAATGCAAGTAATGAAGTAATCATTCGGATCTTAAAACAATAATTTAAAATAATCCAGACTTGGTATATAAGTTCACAGATTTTTTGAAGTAAGTTATTGCTACTAGTAAGTAAATACTACTAATTACGCTCCCGCGTTGAAACATTTTTAAATCAAAATGATTTATTGTACAATAACTTTAACAAGCGAAGCCGACTTTAAGAATAAAACGCACAAATCATTCTTAAATAAATGACTTAAGCTAACAGTATTTTTGGAGTCGATGCCGTCGCAATGTGCCTATGTCAAGCACCAGCATTTTTTTTTTGTTTTAAATGGAAACTTTTTTCAAGGAGTAAATCGTTTATTTAATACCTAACCTAACCTAAGTCGCGTTTTGGTTTTGATGTCGTTTTACTTTATTATTAAATTTGATTTTATTTGTTAGCATTTAGTGACGGGGAGGGTTGTTTGAGAGGCCGCTTTCGTTAGCCATACATGCACAAGATGCACATAAAAAACAACACACAAAAGACTCGTGACTCCACCGCGCCCCTGTCCGGCAGAAAAAACGGAGCCGTTCCTTAAGACAGACCTCTTGTTTACTTACCGAACACCCAAGAGGATGACACTAGATATGCTACTTACATGTTGCCGTCACCCAATATAACTTTAACCATATAGCGTAATTTAGGTGTAAGTACTTATTAACAAATAAACTACAACCAACTTAGTAACTTTACCGCACCGTTATCGATCGATGGAGTCATACTTCTTGTTTAAATATCTATCGTTATTTGGTTATCACCCGGCATGATTTCATTAAATGTGTTATCTATAAGTTGCAATTTAACGCTAGCTTTGCATGCGCATAAAGCAAACCTATCAACATACAAAACAAGATCGACTAGCGACTCCACCACGTTCCTGTCCGCCGGCAAAACGGAGCTGTCTCTTTAGATAGACCTCTAGTTTACTTACCCATCGCTATGTAATCATTACCCGAGAGGATGACACTTTATTTGCTGCTTATAAGTTACCATAGCTAATAAAACTTCAGCATTGCATGTGCATAAATTATATGTACATATTAACAAACAAAACACAAAAGTAATGAACACACGGGATTAAATGCAATGATACAGGTATTTAAAAGGTAGATATAGTATTTACCTCCTTAACGTTAGTTTAGTACGAAATTATCTATAAGCGGCCATTAAACTTTATCCTTGCTTGCGCATAAAGTATACCTATCAACAAACAAAATAAGGCCGACTAGCGACTCCACCGCGCTCCTGTCCGCCGGCGGAACGGAGCCGTCCCTTGAGACAGACCTCTCGTTTACTTATCCATCGCTATCTGATCATCACCCGACAGGATTTCACTGCGTCTACTCAACGAAAGATGTACACACGTAGGTATATTATGTACGAGTAAGTGTTGATAACATAAGTAGAGGTGCATGTATGTTTGGGCAAAAATTTTCAAAGTTGTTAGTCAGTACATAACAAAGGAATATATATTCTTAGGAGTGTAATAATAGCAAGTTATTTGTGGTAGGTACTTAGGTAACATTTCGTATTTGATTGCTTGTATTGGCATTAATACCATGGCGTTTTATGAACTAAATAGAATTTGTCAAGAATTCGTAAAATAAACTGTAAAACATAAAATTGTTTTTTATTATCACGAATATAAAGTTATTAAACTGAAATCTTATGTCACTTTTTTCCAGTGAGTATTTGAACGTACCTAAAAACGAAAGTATAGATACATCAATCACTTTTAAAAGTATGTAAATCAAAATCCGGTTAACCTTAAAAGTGTTTGCTATTAAGTGTGTAATTAAAAAAAAACTGCAAGTCCGATTAAATATAAACTAGGCTGGTACACATTCCTCCGTCTGTTCATTGTTTCTTCGCGAGTATCCTGAGAAACGATGGTCCTGTCACGGCGGCATTACGGATAAGCGCGAGGACAATGTTCATTCAATTTGCGCGGATTGTGCCCGGCCATGATGTAAATGTATGAGTGTGTATGGTGATGTATGAATCTGATTTCCGATCTAACCGGTAAGCAGTTTGTAGTGTACCTGGAGCTGAATTAGCACGAGTGTTGCCAGGTTAGGTGACAATGCATTTTGTGTGTAGAGGTTTAAAAATCAAATCAAATCAACTTATTGTGGAAAACAAGTACATAAGATCTTTATAAAAATTACGTCCTACTGTGACCTGCTTTATATTATCAGACATCAGTATTTTAGTACAATACAATACAAAACAATACAATAATAACAGTCAATTTCAAAATACAAAAATAAAAGTTAATTTCAAAATAGAATTCGAAATTGTCTTTTATTATTGTATTGTATAGGATTCAGTTAACAATAATAAATAACAAAAAATAGTCGAATACTTAATTTTAATATGAAATTAAATTGCTTCCTTCAAAATACAATTCAAATAGTCTTTAACTGAATAATACAAAAAAAAGAATTCTTTAGCTGTTTTGATTTATTTTTAAATGTCACCATATCTTCTTTTTAAACACCATTTAAAATTATAAGCCATTTCAATTACATTCTTGTCCAACATAGATGTTTTATGACCTCCAGTTACCAACTTTTGTATGATATGTTTTGCTGGAATAATGCTGTGTTTCCCTATTAGGACTGTAAATTGACGCTCCGTCAACTCCTTAAAACCTTATCAGTGTCGTGAAAAACAATGCTTATACCGTCATAATTCCTCTTTGAAACTTTTCAAGTACAAGTACAAGCCGCAGTGGTACAATTGAGGATCTAACATATACCCGACCGCATTCTCACTGCGGTATACTAAGGCCCTTGTCAGGGGGTGTTATCCTCAGTATTTTGGCCGAAGGGCGCGTCCAAGTTATAAGAGAAGGTAGGTAGACAGAGAGTCAATATTTCGTAGAAGTTGCCTTTGATGATGTTCAAATGGTCTTTGTCTGCTAATAGTTCGTATTGCCGTTGCCCAACGTTATTTCAGGTTCGAAATGCAGACGAAATCAAAGCAGCAGACGTAAAGTTAAGAAATTTTCCTTCAAGTAAGTTTATTATGATAATCGTATGATAGCTAGATAATTGAATATTACGAATTATGGACTCGATTTGTAAATCAAAACTTTATCAAAATGTTAACATCGCTAAGTTTTGAATTGTTTTCGGTACCGACTTTATTGTAAATCCATTCTAGGAAATTTCCCTTTTCTTATAAAATGTTAATAAGAGCATAAATTGACATTCGATTACATATTCCTATAGGAAACATATTCTCCATGATGTATTGCTGCCATCGCTCCACATCTTATTACCGGGTAAAATCTGCTTTTTTTAGGAAAAATATAATCTATATATTACAGTTTCATGTTAATTGTCCACATAACTTTAAAGTTCTGTTCTGTCCTATAAGTTTGCCATATCAAATGATGTGAACTCACAGTTTCATGAAAATTTTCCAGAGAATTCCAGAGAAAAAAAGAGAATTCCGCAACAAATGAAGTCGATGGTATTTTAGATAAGAAGGTAACTACCTAGTTACCTTCTTAAAGTAAGTAATTTATTTGGAGAATTCAGTGCTAGTCCATAATTAATCTGAAGAATGTTAGGGGAAAAGACATGACTGGTTGATAACGCCATATGGCATTAAGTCCGCCTTTTTTACAATTTATTATTGTGCATTGAAGTATAAATAAACTAGCACAGATTTAATTAAACAGTTAATTTTATCAAGTTAGTTATGTTTCTTATCTTTTGGGCCATTGGTTTGGTCTCTAGGTTGATTCTTCTCTCAAATTCGGCTTTAATTGTTCTGAACGGAGTTTCTGGAGGCAATTTGCGGGGTGAATTGAGACCTCAATGTACTCGTATGAGCAAATATGTTTAAGGTTTAGTGGTCGAAAACATTTACTAGGTACTGATTTGTTTGGTCAGGATGTTTTTTGGTTACTTAATATCATTGTGGTACGTTTCAGTATGTATTTAATAAAGCTTGCTTGATCATGAATTTTTAATAATTTTCATTTCGATTGTGTTTTGAAGAGTGCTCAATTAATTTAACATTCCTTGTGAAATAAGGAAATTTGATTATATTTTTTATTATAAAATAAATGAAATGCTAGGTAACCCATCTATTCGATGTTTTAGGTTTGATATAGGAATGATCTAGAATTCTAGATTGTCACATATCAAGCTTCTATTGTACCATGTAACTATGAAAACTATGTATTTTTGCTTTAATTATTTTATTTGATTAGATAAAAATATTCAATTCCATGCTCATGGTTTTCCAATGCTTCATGCATCAAATCATTGCAATATATTTTTCTTTTCGTAAAGACTTTAATACTAATATTTGCTAGATTAAAAACGTGAAACGAGCTTAGTTAACAGAGGCTAATTCTCATTCATAATTTCAGCGGTGCATTATTCTGCACTGAGCAAGCAATTTAACCGGTCGCTTCCCTAGGTGCATAAACAAAGGTTTGCAGGAATGCGATAGCTTGCAATTTAGCTTGCCCAAACATTGGCTGAGCTTTTAAATTGTTGCAGTTGTATGTGATGTAGCAATTGGTTTTCAGTGAGGTCTATTTGTTGTATGATAGGCCGCAAAGGTACGCTTTTACTGGATATTTGTACTTACAATAACTTAAGCATTCACACTCATTATTCATTCGATGTCCTATAATTTATTGAAATTTGATGTTTTTTTGGATTCAGATCCAAACCGGTCGCTGTGGACAACTATGGGAGAGGCCCATGATCAGCAGTGGACTTCCTTTGGATGATAATGATGAATGATGACGACCATGATATGTTTTTTTGCATTTCGCTCTCGGGCATCAACACGAGTACCAAATAACGTTATTAGGTACATAAATCATATTCGTGACAAAACGATTTCCTGTTTTCAGAAACTAAGTCCTAAATATTTCGTACCGATCATCATCCCTAATTTCAGAAGATAAACAATAAGTCCCCGTAAAGACGGATGCACTTCCCGACTTTATATGAAAGCCCGAAATTCACCGTGTATTTTTGTACAGCAATATTTATTTCTACCCGCGCCGTGGAAACTTTGCGGCGAGTATGAAATTATGGTTGTTCTGAAACAACGGCTTAGGCGACCTCGCTCCCTCCGAGATTGAGAATTATTACCTCTTATCTACACACAGTCGACAACGAGTCGTCTATTCGCTCTCTGATATCTAAGTGAAATTATTTCGACAAACTTTACCTAACTGGCGAACACCCTTAGACAAAACCATTTCTTACATTCAATTTTCAACCTAATTCTATTTTACACAAAGATGAATTTAGAATGACGGAAATTAGACTTTTAAGACCAGTGATTAACGAAAAGCGGGAAACTGGAAATCATTTGTGAATCCTAGAAAGGGACGAGCAATATGATATTATGCAAATAGGGGTAGGTGCGAGAGGGATGGAGGGCCCCGTGAAGTTCGGTGTGAACGGACAGAATTTATACTCGGATGAAACGATTTATTACAAAAGCGTTGAGTAGATACCTACTTGAAATTAATTACGGCAAGTTTCGCCTTGGTTTTGTTCTGTTGAGGGATTTTCTGTTGTCGGCAGAGGTGTAAGTGCTTCGTAAGAGAAAATAAACATTGGTGATTTTTGGTTTATAGGAAGTCCTTACGTTTTAACAACACCACGCCATCAAACTTTGTGAATTACCTAGTTTGGGAATGTTTTTTGTCGTTAGATACAAATAAATAAATAAATTGTTGATTTAGTCACCACAAACTAATCTAAAACACAGTACAGTTATGACATGATCTTAAAAAGAATACATGTGAAAATAGGAAGAAAACATAGGTTTTTGCTTTTAATTATCTAGTTTGTGGAACACTTACCTATTTACGAAAAAATATATTATTACAAGCTTTTTCAGTGAAAGTAGGTATTTGAGAGTATTTAGGTTTTGGCATCTCATTAGCCTACATATCAGTTCTTTGAGTTTTTCACAGTTTATGACCCCTGAATTATTATTAATCTCCCTAATAATAACCTAACTCGAAGCACAAGTGTTAGAAAAGTAAAGTTGACCTGTAACGTCCCACTGCTGGGTAAAGTCCTTACCTCAACTTGATGCTAGTTTGAGCTATGTTCCAAGTGTAAAGATAGAATTCACTTTTAATCAATTGATTGCGTCTCCAAATTTTTACAACGAGTCATTAGTTCTGCACCCTTGCAGCTGAATCGTATCAGTCTCAGTTGTTAAGATTACGTCGTTTTCAGACGTCTTTATTTTGTTAGATGTTTGTTATAAGGTTAATGACCATAGGGGCCGTCCATTAATCACGTGAGGCTCAAAAGGGGGGGGAGGGGGTACGGAAAACACCACGAAACATCACAAGGGGGAGGGGGGGTCTCGTTAGACATCACGTGTATTAATTTTATTTATTTTTTGTCAAAAAGCGCTGAAGCGCTTTATTTCTGAACCGAAATTTTGAATTTTTTGTTGTCACAAACCTCTTTGCCAATAACAACTGCCATTGAAGAAGAAGCTTTACCAGTTGTAACCTTAAATGAAAGTCTTGCAACTCCGTGAGACGAAGACAACATTAATTAATTATTCATTAATTTTATTGCAAATACATATAAATGCTTTTCGAATCACCAAAAAAAAAATTCAGTCAGAAATAGCCTTTACATAGACTTCCAAAAAAATACACGTGATCCAGGGGGGAGGGGAGGGGGGAGTAGTCCCAAACCTCACCAAATATCACCAGGGGGGAGGGGGGGGAGGGTCAAAAACTAAGAAAAACGACCTCACGTGATTAATGGACGGCCCCATAGTAAGTATTTGACGAAGTTATAGGTGCACCACACATATGCTATCGATGATTGATATTTGAAATTTGAATGAAAGTGGGTTGAAATATCTCAGAATGATGACACATTAAATACTAGTAGTACCTGTGTGGAATAGTGACTTAGGATAGAATTTTTAATTTTTTAAGTAGGCCGAGGACATGCAACATATATTATATATTTAGGCTAAAGATTTTACACATAAGATACATACGTATTTGTATGAGTACCTACGCAAGATAAAAAGTGCTTCTATGACGTATGACAGGCAGAGTTACTTTCACATTTATAATATTAGTTAGGATACCTAACCGATAGCCTTAAGAATAAGTTTCAAGCTTCTAACTATGAAAATGACGATACTTTCATACAAACTTTCATCCCCCTTTTCAACTTCTTACAACCCTTATAACCTATGTCCTTTCTCAGGCTCTAGCTAGACTACGTGTGTGCCAAGTTTCATTTAAATCAGTTCAGTAGTTATAGCGTGAATGCGCGACGAACAGACAGAGTTACTTTCACATTTATAATATTAGTAAGGATAATTACAAGAAACAGTATTTTTTCACTCTTAGACCTAATTCAGGTTACATAGCTCCTAATGAGCTCATACAGCACTGAATATTTATCCTAGAAGCTATGAAATTCTAGTCCTTGAAATATGTGATAATTTAAACACCCTGATATTAGTATTTCCTAAACAATGCAAGGATAGCCGTACGTCATCATTAGGTCCGGTCATTCACCCGCAGACGATAAGGCGACTTCCGTTTCCGGCCGCGGCTGAGTCCGCGTGACGTCACACGGTGACGCACTTCCGGTCGCTTTGAAGCCTTTGTGGTATTAAGCTGCTTCGGCGAGGGGTAGGTGGAATTTCACATATGCTGCAGGTGAACGTAGGGGTCATATTTTAAGGCGTTTTTATAACCTTTATTTGTTTAAATCCGTACTGGAGAAGGTTTAATTTTTGATATAAACAGGTCTTTGGATATAAATTGTACTTGAAAAAAGCAACTGTGTCAGACGAGGAATAGGCATACATAAGCCCGGATAGCGTTAAACAAGGGGTTCGTTTCCTCGTCTGACAAAGTTGCTTTTCCCAAGTGCAATTCATATTATTGAGTTTGTATAGTGACATTACACTATTAAAACAAAAGTATAATTATAGGTCCTAGGATTGTCTTGATATTATTGTTACTTATTTTCCGCGTTTAACGCGAATGCAACCACCGTGCAGGCTCTAAGGAGAGATACTCACAGACGACTATGATATTGACATATGCTGACAGCTTTGGTGAATTTATACAGAAGGCTTTTTTAATACAAAGAAAGCTTTATATAGAAAGTTTATGAGCCGAATGTTTTAAAGTAGTATTACTGAACTATACATAGAGGAACTAAGGTAAAGGACAATGCCCTGAAAATCAGTAAGCTCAAGTGGCAATAGACACGGCACTTAGCGCGAAGAACTGATGGCCGTTAGGGAAGAAAAGTTCTAGATTAGAGACCTTTTGACCAAAGACGCAGCGTAGGACGTCCACCGACAATATGGACATACTTCTTTGTGAAGATCGCAGGATCAAACTGGATACAGACCGCAAGTGATCGGTTGCTGTGGAAAACCGTGGGGGAGGCCATGTGGATGATAATAATAATAATAATAAATAAATATTATAAATATTGGACACCAATCACATACATTGCTCTGATTTCAAAGTAAGTAGCCAATGCACTTGTGTTATGGAAATCAGACACAATAATGATAATGATGATCACTGAACTGACACAATGATTTGTGATTCTGACTTAAATGAATATTTAAGTCAGATATCCTGATAATATCGTATTGTAATCCTGATGTTATTTTCTTATTTTTCTGATTTCATTTGATTTTCTACTATAAGGTATTTTGACCATGATAACTGTGCTACTAGCATACTAACACTTTGGGCGACTGTTTCTTCTGTTCAATAAATAAATAATAATGTAATGAAACGTAAAGATGAAATGAGAAACCAAAAATTTGCGCACGGGCGGGACTTGAACCAGCAACGTTTTGGCTGACCGGGCCAAAAGGTTGCTGGTTCAAGTTATGCCCGTGCGCAAATTTTGGTTTCTTATTTCATCTTTATGAATATAAAATATGACACTGTGAGTGTTAAAAACATTCTAAAGTAATGAAACGTGTTTATGCATAGCAATTGTTTACTTTATTCTAGGACTTTAGACCAGGAACTCACGAACACTAATAAATAGGAACCCTTTCGTCATGTAGTTTGATAACGGCTGAATAGTTAGTTTCTTTTTCTAACTTACTACGAGAAGCAATAGCAACAACGATGGCCTTCTAATTTCAGGGTTGCATTTCCTATTTTCACGTGTTCCCGAAAACCAGCGCAATTGAAAGTGACAACCGCGAGTGTTTAGCCAAAAAAAGTCATGTTCAAAGGCTGTATCAACTATTTTATATTCCGCCGCTCCCACATGTTGCGGTTTTTCATTTGGAGAGCGATATCGGCCCGTTTTATAGCTTACGACTTCTCTTTTCTTCCACACCCAAATTTAAACCCTACCCCTTATTTTTAAAGTCCCTTTTTAAAGGTTGTTTTTGTGTGTATGTTGTGGAGATACGATAACTTGTTGGCGGTTTGTAGAGCGTTTGTTTTGCGCTGTTAGGAAGTTTTGCCACACAAAACGCGGATTCATGTGTGTTGTAAAACTTAAATATTAAACGGTGGACTGGCTGCCACGCTGATTTTGGACAAACACACTTGACAATAAATAAAGACCAACTTCTGCTATGTTACGTTGTGATATTTCCAACTACAGTTTGTTACAGTAATAAGGTGAAAAACCTGAGTCGTGTGTAAATTTTCTTGCCAGTTATACATGGTGTCATAGCCAGTCTACCTATTAGATAATATATTTCAAAAGTTATATGGAACTATATTTGTTAATTTAGATTTTCTGAGGGCACATAAAATAACGATGTCCTACCTGAAAAGTGAAGTTTAATGCCTTTGAGTATGAATAAACTTAACATAAATAATTTGAAGACGACCACTCTTAGCGTAAGATATTACAAATGTTTGATATTACGATTTCTATTTTGCACCAATAAATCTTACCAAAACGAGGAATACTTCCCGACATATCTAAAGATAATAAGACGGGAAAATAATGAAACAGACGAGAAAAAAAAACATAAATCATCGCCATTAGTCGTCGAGATTTCAGAGAGCAGATCACACGAAATATAGCGTAAAGTGTGGCGTGCAGAGAAAGTGGGGTGCATCCCATGAATATGGATGAGGGGGGGATGGGGTGGGGGGCAGACGGGCGCGTGTAAATGGAAATTTCAAATAAAAATACCTCAAATATTAACATGAACCCGATTCGTGTTTTCGGACGCGTCCGCGGCGGACACGTGATAACACGTGGCAATAAAAGGACGCTCTGGCGGGATTCGTTTTTTGAATTTGTGTAACGGCTGATTCACTGGCTTAGGGTTGGGAGGAAAAAGGAAGTTGAGAAAAACTTGCGCTAACAAGTACAGGCTAGAAGCTTCTGTGTAGAATGGGTTAAGCCTAGGAAGGGATAAAGGATACAGGGGTAGGGGTGCAGGCTGCATGAAACTTCGTGTATCTAGCTCTATTGCTCAAATTCTATTTTATAAATTTTAATTCGTTTTTTTTTCCAATTTCTAATACGTAGAAGAAAACAAAGGGTTATAGGTAGATATTTTGAAGGAATTGATAAAGAACACACGAAAGTCGCAGCGTAGGACGTCCACCGACAAGATGAAAAGACCTTGTAAATATCGCAAGATCAAACTGAATACAGACCGCTGAGTACCGTTCACTGTGGAAACCTGTGGCGGAGGCCTATGTTCAGCAGTAGACGTTCTTTGACTGAAAATGATGATGATGATGACACGAAGTATCAAAATCAGTCTAGAGCCTTTTGCTTAAAAATAGTTTATGTAGGTAAAAATCGAGAATTCACATTCTCGATTTTTAAATAGTAAGATTGTTTGTTGTAACTTGATAGCCCTAAAGCGTTGGTTTATAAGTCCGTGAAATGACACGGTCTGTCGGAAAATAATGAGAAAAATAACGGCGATGATCCGCAAATGCGAGTCATCATCACTCATCATAGTCCTGACGAGGCATTAATACCATGCGTAAGCCATTAGAAGTCAATGTCAGTCTATCTCAATTAAATTCCAATAATTTACCTTCTGTCAATACAATCATATTTTATTCTTAAGGGTTGGTTAATATTAGTGTTTGTCAGTCCGTGTTAATTTTTTTAATGGCATTTTAATTATTAAGCTTTGATGTTTTGGAATGGTATAACAGTTTATAGTATTAGTTTGAATGCTTAAGCGCAAAAGCGTTCTTAAGTTGAAGCCAGCAGTACAATCGAATCAACCGAAATAAATCTAAACATAAAAGAACTATAAACCATACACGCAAACATCCAAAAACAACATTATTAATTAAGCCACACTAGTAAAAGATTGATACGAAAACAATTTTTGAAACGCCAAAAATAAGTTATAATTATTACCATAACGGTAATGTATTCAGGACATTAGCTGACTGTGCCATTGGTATTTACACGTTACGATTCCGAATTATAAAGGGT
The DNA here is from genome assembly GCA_963924145.1 of Pyrausta purpuralis. NCBI lineage: Eukaryota > Metazoa > Arthropoda > Insecta > Lepidoptera > Crambidae > Pyrausta > Pyrausta purpuralis. Next base: position 845,552 of record OZ001648.1, on the reverse strand, counting down.
TTCTATTAAAATGTTATTGAAAACCGGACGTGCCATATATATGTTGGCTATTTTAGTTTAACGGTCTTATAGAACCCTAAAGGATAATTTAGAAAATCTTAGTTAAAAACTCAGTTAAAGTAGACAGAAATCTTTAATGTGTATTTAAAGACAATACGTCTGGTGTATTAATTACCGATCTTGACTACTATGCCTGCGATCAGCGGGTCGCAGGTTTGAATCCCGCATGGGGAAAGGGTTAATCTGATGAGCACGAACATATGCAGCCGTGGAAGTTTATATGTATGTATTTCAGTATTTGTGGAAGACGCCCCCTTCATAATCGGGAAACCAAAACAATATTTGGTGTGTTGTCTGGTCCATATTTATATTTTATTTCAAAATCATAATAGCTACATAAGAAGAACTAAAGTAATGCATTTAGCTCTAAGAATCAGTAAGCTCAAGTAGCAATGGGCAGGGCACATAACGCGAAGAATTGATGACAGTTGGAGCAGAAATGTTCTAGATTGGAGACTAAAGACGCGGTGAAGGACATCTACCAACAAAATGGACTTTGTGAAGATCGAAGGATAAAACTTTAAATAAAACAAAAAAAAAAGACCTCTTGTGATAGGTCGCTGTGAAAAACCGTGGGGGAGTCCTATGATCAGCAGTAGACGTCCATTGGCTGATAATGTTGATGATGATGATGTATAGCAACATGCAAATGTAGATTTAGTTTAAATTGGATCCTATCTAGATGACCCTTTGCCTTCGTAACCTGATCGCCTTACGACACGACTGAAATCGTATCCTGTAAACCCAAGACACCCATTACACCGAGATTGCCGCGTTTCCTAATTATATCGCTATTTGACAACTATATTTTCCACCTTGGCGTAATTTATGCCCCACTATTACCGTAGGGTACGTCACGGCGACAGGCCGCCACGGTCGCGGGCAGTGAGTGGAAGAATTTGTGTGGAAAGTAATGGATGTTGATAGACTGTGGAATATATTAGAAATGTGTTAGGTCATGTTTTCTTTACACTTATATTTTTATTAAAATTTTGCCAGTATTTTACTAGGTCGATCAGGGTTTAGCGCAGTGCTACTGTTGTAGCACGGCAAAAAATACGCCTCCGAAAACACTGACTACAAATTATCTATACTAATATTATAAAGCTGAAGAGTTTGTTTGTTTGTTTGTTTGAACGCGCTAATCTCAGAAACTACTGGCCCGATTTGAAAAAAATATTTTTATCTTGGATAGTCCATTTATCGAGGAAGGCTTTAAGCTATATATCATAAAGATACGACTCACAAGACCACAGCAGCAATAAAAAATGTTGCGAAAACGGGAGAAAGATATTCCTTTTGAGAGCTTCCGCTGCGTACGCTGCGGAAACCGCTAAAGTTATACAAAAATCATGTATGACAAGATTGTTCAGCATTAAGAGTTCTATATTAAAGTCCGCGACAGCATTAGTCTATCTTTTATGGTTGACTTACTACAACCTTTTTTATGTTAATAAATTTGTAAAAAAATAATGCATCATTTTTAGAGGTGTATTATACACACAGGTATTTATTCTTATCAAAATAAATACATTCATCATCACGAGCATTTCATTTAAAACAAAGTCCCTGTTTATATCATTTGATTTCAATAAATATCTTAGGAGCTATCACAGTTTTAACATAACTCCGCACCAAAATAATGTTCGCAGCTTAAGTACAACGTGCGCTTGCGCTAATATATTATGAAGCTGAAGAGTTTGTTTGTTTGAACGCGCTTATCTCAAGAACTGCTGGACCGATTTGAAAAAATATTTCTGTGTTGGATAGCTTATTTATCGAGAAAGGCTTTAGGATATAAAACATGACGCTGCGACGGGAGGGGAGGGAGCAAACTCAAAACGCGCGGACGAAGTCGCGGGGGACCGCTAGTTTTAAATAAGTTAGTTTTTTTAATCATGATTTTTAGATATTGATCATAATCTTTAAAACTACTGGACCGAATTTCATAAAACTTACTCTACTTGTCTCAGGATTTCTCGAAAACGAGCAGTTGTAGCAAGATAATTCTTTTTTAGTTCAGGGTACTGTGTACGTTTCATCAAAATTGGTCAAGTAGTTTTTGAGATATTATGGGTAAATAACAAAAAAACATTTAAAAAAAAAACGCCTCCAAAAAAAATGACTTGAAATAACGTATTGGTAAGTTAATAAGAGCATCTTCTTAGGAGAAACAAATTCAAGCTTCCTACACTCATCATGCTCCGACTCCAAATGTATGATTTGTTTCTCCTAAGTGATGGCTAATGCATTTAAGATTTTTGACAGTTTTTAGAAGGCGGTTTAAGTTTTCTTATTTTATTTAAGTCAGCAAATAAAAGACAGGGCTGGAATGTCAACATCGGGTCTTATGAAGTAGTTTTACGCAGGTAAACAGAGATGAGCTGATGTACTCGTATAAAATGTGCACTGAAATTGTGAAAAAAAAACTGAGATAAATAACATGAGTTACTTGCAGAATGCAAATAATGTGGTAGATTTTATACAGGGTGTTGTTTTGGTCAGTGACATCCAACTCAGGGATGATAAAAAAATGATTTCTTTAAATTGTGAGCAAGTTTTATACAAGAAAACCTCTTCACAACATTCAAAAAAATTGAAAAAACTAATGAGAAAACTCGCACCCTAGCGCGTTCTACGAAATACTACGCCGTAGCTAATAAGCTACGAACAGGCTTCCTGGTGTTGGTAGTTTTAACTCGATTGTGTACCGCATAAAAAAAGATATTTTGAGTTTTTTCCATTTCAAAAAAAATATATATATTTTGGCATAAGTATCGGTTATACAGCTACCCCTAAGTCGCCCGTAGTTGACCAAAACAACACTTTTTGCGTTGCAATATCCAACCCATTACCAAAATGCACAAACCATCCCAAACTTAAATGATACTAAATAATATACATCCCATATATAAATATACATTCCAACATTATTCTAACAACTCTTACCCATCTAATATACCCATCTAATATACATTCCAACATTATTCTAACAACTCTTAAGGTAACAGCACTAGTGCTCATCACCGCCACGCGATCGTTGCTGACACTGTTTTTTGCATGAGGCGTGTGTTTTATTGGCGAACCGAATCTCGACTCGGAGCCAGATATCGGCACTTTGCTCGAGGGCACTCCTGGCTTCTTAGAATCCGCTAGTTTTTTAGGGTTGTGACTAATGAGCTGCCATAAGAAGGCTATAGGGAAATGATAAATGGCTTTGTCGTCTGTTATGATAACAATTTGTGCAAACAGTTATTACTACTGTCCTTTATACAGGTCACCTGAGTTATAAGAAAGGACGTGTAGTTTCACCAAGTTATAGCTTACAATTTATCATTTTTTTAAATCCAAATTTGTTAAAAAAATATACTTTTCTGTGTATTTCATAAAAACGTATTTAAATTTAAAAATTGTATTGATATAAAGTCAAAAATATTGTTAACAAACAAGTTTTGTTCCCACTTTGGACCTTATGTTTTCGGGGTATATTTTTTTTCGTAATAAACGGGTCAAAAACTGTGTTTAGTAAAGTGATAAGCACAATAAACCAAAGTATATTAAAAAAACGGCCTAGTGCGCTTCAGACTCACGCACGAAGAGTTTCGTTTTACCATTGACTAGGTAATTAGTAATTAGGCCAAAGATGGCGTTCTTTATATGGGAGCCTCTCTTAAATATTTATTTTATTTTGTCATTGTTACAGCGGCAACAGAAATACATAACTAGTGAACATTTTAACTGGCATTCGCACTTCTTGTGATACATCCTGGTGATAGACGTACATACAGATGGACAGACAGTGAAATCTTAGTAATAGGGTCCCGTTTTTAACCTTTAGCTACTTTTAGGGTTCCTAAAAACATTTTGACTCGAAGTGACACGTTGTAATAATTTGTGGAGTATTTTATTTTTAATGTGTCAATCAATTCCACAAAAAGCTATTAAAATAAGGAAAACCTTTATTAAGTTATGATTTTTAAAACGCACTGACGCTGCCTGTCAGCCTGGTATCCCCTTTCCGATATTATCATGGGAGTTTTAATTTTGCAATTTGTCGTTAGGGCCGCAGCGGACAGATGCAGGCGTGAACGATTAGATCTCATTTTGCGATAGACTTGTATTTTTTTTATGAAGCTGTGAGCCTTGGAACATGTGAACGTGTCATGGTTTTGTGCGGACAATGATGGGGTGATGTACTTTAACGATTCTACTGTGTGACTCTGTGGTCATTAAGAATAAATTAACTTGAGATAGTTCTAAGGACTCTTGCTTGAGTAAGTAAAACCGATATTCGGTGAAGAATAAAATAAGTGATTAGAAAAAAAGCATATTGTAATATGCATGAATATTCTAACACATTTAGATTTGGCGTTGTAAATTTTAATTCACATAACCGCATTTACTTTATATAAGGGCAGCTCGTTTTAAGTGATAATACATATTTAAAGTGCCGTTTAATTACAATAAATGAAACATTTTTTGTGGAAAACACTTTGACTTTTTTTGGGAAACTTAGAGAAAAAAGTATTTTATTAAAGATTTTTGTTTTTTGATAACTACGGTTAGGATTGGAGGAAATGAAGAATTGAGCAATGAATTAGGAGAGGCAAAATCGATGGCCCAGAAAACTTTAAAAAATTTTAGCTGTTTTTACGATAAGGATATTTTCTTTGATAGAGAAAATAAAAAAATGAAATAATCGACTTTTCAAAAAAATATGGTGGTGTCTCGTTTCTTTGATGTATTCAAAGACACAGTTTAAATATTATCAATTTAAACGATTTGACCTTATATTATTTTCAATTTGGCAAAATACTTTTTGAAATGTTCTGAGTTATTGAAGTAGGAATTGATTTAATTGTAATTTACTGAATTTAATAACTTTATTTTTCAAATAACTCGTTGAGATCATAATGTAACTAAATAGTATTTTTTCGCCTGTATGTTATATATTGTCTGCTGCAATGTGACATTATGAAGTAAAATATGAATATGGATACTGAATACTACGATCTTAAACACGTTTTTCTTTAAATATTGCATTAAGCCTGAAAGTTTTGGATCTTGAGGTGCTTATGGTATTTTTGTGCTATGATTGCTCACACATAGCTGTAAAACATGGACTTACTTGTAAATAACCCCGGTTTTCCACTGGGAATACCGAGTTTGTAATGGGATTTCTAAAAGGGCACACGGCTTACAAGCGAAATGCACACAGGTCTAATCAATATTCCGTCTCTCGACACTCAAAGTTATCTTTTTATCTGCAATTAGGATTTCGTCACTTCCCCTCCGAGCCATCAAAGGCCAGTTCTCATTATTCCGTTATTGAGTTATCAAACGCCGCGGAGGGAGATTAGTTCATACTTCCATACACAAATCCTATCATACAAGCTGACGCCTTTTGCTAAAAACAACCTCTATTTCGGTTCACCACAAAATAACTAGCCCTCACTTTACGCCGGTCCTCTCGACTAGGGTGTTATAGTCAAGTTAAAACTTTAATTTGTGAGCAGTAAGTTTCATAATCGGTATTTGTGTGTAGTGGAATAGAACCGTGTCAAAGTTGGATGGGTGTCCCCCAGTGGACCCGCTAATAAGGAAGTTGGCAGGGTGTTATTTGTCAATGCAAAGGGACGGATTCGGCTTTTATTTAAAACAACCAATAATGAGATGCGTGATTGGATTACGATCTCATTCCAATTTCTCATCATAGTTTTGTGCAATCAAAAGGTCTTGTTTGATTTATTATAACACAAGTCTACGATGAATTGAAATTTCTATATTATTCGCTACGATTACTGTATGATACAGAAATAGCAGAAAATATGTTTTGGAGTTTAGTTATAATTTTGTATTTATTTTATTTATATAAAAACTTCATGCACACAACAAAAAATTTTAGGTACATATGGCGGACTTAATGCCAAAAGCATTCTCTACCAGTCAACCATAGGTCAGGACAGAGAAAAATATATATACAGGCGGTGCAAGTAAAGTTATAGAGGCAATAAAAGAGAAGAGAATAGCGATAGAGATAACTATAATACGATGATAAACATACATACTGCCTATTACTTATATACGATTATATAAAAATAATGAAATAATATATTTATTATATAAACATACACATCATTTAAATATACATAACTAGCGGTCCCCCGCGACTTCGTCCGCGCGTTTTGAGTTTGCTCCCTCCCCTCCCGTCGCAGCGTCATGTTTTATATCCTAAAGCCTTTCTCGATAAATAAGCTATCCAACACAGAAATATTTTTTCAAATCGGTCCAGCAGTTCCTGAGATAAGCGCGTTCAAACAAACAAACTCTTCAGCTTTATAATATATTAGCGCAAGCGCACGTTGTACTTAAGCTGCGAACATTATTTTGGTGCGGAGTTATGTTAAAACTGTGATAGCTCCTAAGATATTTATTGAAATCAAATGATATAAAGGGCAACTTTGTTCTAAATGAAATGCTCGTGATGATGAATCTATTTATTTTGATAAGAATAAATACCTGTGTGTATAATACACCTCTAAAAATAATGCATTATTTTTTACAAATTTATTAACATAAAAAAAGTTTTAGTAAGTCAATCATAAAAGATAGACATATGCTGTCGCGGACTTTATATAGAACTCTTGATGCTGAACAATCCTGTCATACATAATTTTTGTGTAACTTAAGCGGTTTCCGCAGCGTATGCAGCGGAAGCTCTCAAAAGGAATATCTTTCTCCCGTTTTCGCAACATTTTTCATTGCTGCTGTGGTCCTATGAGTCGTATCTTTATGTTATATAGCCTAAAGCCTTCCTCGATAAATGGACTATCCAACGTAAAAAAAAATTTTCAAATCGGGCCAGTAGTTTTTGAGATTAGCGCGTTCAAACAAACAAACAAACAAACAAACAAACTCTTCAGCTTTATAATATTAGTATAGATATGGTACACATAGATAAATTAATGTCAATGAGACGGGTCAGTGAGTTCGTCTCTATATTGTGTTCGTAATGCCTTTTTGAAGGTAAATTTTTTCAGGTCAGAATAAAATAATGAATATTATAAAATCGTCAAATGTTGGCAAAACCATGCGTACTCAAATATTACTCCATGTGTAATTGAAAGCTGAAATCATCAACCTGTATTTTTGTATCATAAAACCCCAGAACTCGGGATACGAAAGGGTAAATAAAACAGTTCGCGGCATAAATCATAACTGCCGACAGGAACACAATTAACACGGAACTCTCCTATTGGTCTCTCAGACCGAGACGTGCGAATTTCAAATTGGAGCTTGCATCTCCGCTCCCGTAGGTAAATACCCTTAAGGGGTAGTTGCTAAGTACTTAATGGTGTTTAGTGCTTCTTACGATTTTCGTACAGGTTAGTTTCTTTGACAATAGAAAATAAGCAATGAAATGATACTAAACGCCAGGTAACCAACCATTTAATAGACTTTTGGAGGGCGCACTAGGAATATCATATCATGTAGAAATGTGTATCAGTTTTATATACGAGTATGTTATATTCTTTGTTAGTAATTATCGCTATAAGAGTCAATTAAACTAACGTCAGATAGTCTTATCCGACTGAATAAGCGTTAAACGATCGATTTTTGAATGCTATTTTCATTAACGATTGCTGACAAATAGTTGAAGTTCTCGAATTTGACTAAATCGAGTCTATAATTGTATAAGACGACAGATTAAAAAAATATCATTTATAAAGATGCTTGCTGACAAATAGGGAACGTTTCCAAATTACGCGTTTTGTGTTATATTCGACGAATATTCCTAATCTGACGTTGGTACAATTGACTCCAAATATAATAAATTTTGTAAGTGTAAATACAATCCCGATTCAATCTAACCCTGAAAATACTTGTTAAAACATTAAATATTAAATGTAAATTTAGTTAAGCTCTAGAGAAGTGCTTATTGATTTCAGAAACTTATCGGTTCTTTTACATGCAAGTCAGTAAAAAATCATTAAAAAGCCGCAATGTATTTGTTGCTTAGAATTGCTTCTACAAAAGGTTAAAAATCTCGCTCACGTAATTGTTCTGCCACCGTGACGCACACCTCCCCTTAATACCTGCGTAGGCAGTAGGCAGACGGCGGCCGAGCATTCGTTAGGAGCCAGTGAACCATGCTCGATGCTCGGGGTCGGGTATGTACCTGCTATGTGCCGCGATAGTAAATATTTGCATACGTATTCGGGGGCGATACGAAGGGTTGTTAGTGGTGTTAAAAATGAAGTAGGTGTGATGTGATTGACTCATTTGCATATAGTGTGGTCCTTTTTCTTCAAGGTTGGGTAAGGAAAATAACTGCGCATATTATTTTGTTAAAAATGAACATTTGTAAATAATAAATTTCTTAAAAAAGCTTTCTAAATAGTATTAGTGAAGCATAGTAAAACCCTAGTTGAAATAAATGAAAAACAATGAAACTGTTAGTTGTTAAATTGTATTATATTTCAGTTTACCTATTAGTCTTAATCATAAGGACTTCAAAAAATAGGGAATTTAATTCAAGGTGTATTATGTGATATCGTTGGAATTTGTTTTGAAAATTATATTCGATTATGTTAATCTATTAGTCAAAGTCAATGTCAAAGTCAGAAAAAAATATTCATTTAAGGACACAAAATGCCACTTAAGAACGTCAATAATTAATGTAATATCAATCAATTATGACCCATATTAAGGCGTCCAAACATGTGTGCTAAATTTCGTTGTATATGTATGTTTGTTAGTATACTTGTTTGTCTGTATATTTGTCCACGGATTTCCCGAAAACAAGAAATTCTTAGATATCGTAGCTTCAGCTATTCACATTAAATATATTTCAACTTAGGGTACAGGCAGTGTTAATTTCATCAAAACCGGTCGATTAGTTTATGATATATGGGTAATTACTAAAATAATAATCCACAAACTAAACCGCCTTAAAAAAAACTGACTAAAAAGCTCAAAATAACACATATGCCTTCCTTTTATTTAGGAGAAAAAAACATTAGGAATTGGTGCAAGATGTCACATACTTATTTTGAATTTTTAGGGTTCCGTGGCCGAATGGCAAAAAACGGAACCCTTTTAGTTTCGTCAAGTCTGTCTGTCTGTCCGTCCGTATGTCACAGCCATTTTATTCAGTAACTATAAGCATCGCACTGTTGAAATTTTGTAGGAAGATGAATCCTGTTAACCGTTTTACGATTCTTTTAAAATAAATAAAAAATAATGACATTTAAGGGGGGGCTCCCATACATGAAACTAAAACAAAAAAATATACTCAAACCTATGCGTGTGGGGTCTATGGATAGGTCTTTTAAAATGAAAGAATTTAGAGGTTCCTAAAACCATTTCCTTTTAAAGTCTAACGTTTTATAGCTAGACGCTTCCAAAGTGGTGAAATGCGCGGTAAATTTTGAAAAAAATATGTAATGTAAGTATGTAATTTCACAAATACTTTCAACGAAAATTGGTTTGGACGGGATCGAACGAGAAGTTTTTGAGAGATAGCACATTTTCAACAACCGCAAACATAACTTTGTTCTTCATACAAAAACTATGAAAAACAAAGTTATATTTGCTGTCAACAAAATATTGTGGTATTTTACCAAGTGGAAGTAAGTGGATTAATCCACTTGGTAAAGTCTTGGTAATTCATATAAAGTTAGCACGGAACCCTCAGTGCGCGAGTGCGACTCGCACTTGGCCGGTTTTTTTTTAGTAGGTTTGTCAAGGTTGTTTAATTTAATACTTGAGGAACTTTGGAACAATCGCTACTCCCTTTCTCGCTGATAAAGACACGAAATTGTCTTTTCTGTCGCGTTAAAATTAAATAAAGTGAGGCAATTTGTTTGTTTAAGGATTCCTTATGTCACGTAGGCGTCCACTAAAAAGGGCTTTCGGATCCAACTCCTTTGGGACAAGCGGGTTCTACAAATTCCCTAGTTTAAAATGTTAGTGACAGTGTGCATTTTAGCACTTACACGCGCGAAATTGAGTCTGCGTGTTACGGCTACCCCACGAAACTCGATCCGCGAGTCTCTTGGTAATTAACTACCGATTTCATTTCTTGATGCATTTTTAAAAGCGTCCGACGGCTTTTTAATGGCTATTTTATGGTGACGGATCGCTTATTAAGTTTTTATGGCGGCGCGAACAGTGACAGATGGGATGTAGTTTGACACCAGATCTGAGGGTAGGACCCGTGCAAATAACAAATCGGCCCGAATACCGCACCCGCGTTATTTGTAACGAATAAATCTTGACGCCTTGAAATTTTTCTTTGTTAAAATTAATCGGTGGCGATTTTTTCACGGGTGCTTTGGTTGTAAGATTCGATTTTTCAATTAGGAGTTACTGTTATGCAATTTGTAAACCTATCAGAATTAATTCTATCTAAGTCCTGTCGAGTGATTATTTTCAAATCTTAAGTACTTAACTTATAACAGTATTTTCAATTCAAATCTTTTGAATACATCTAGATACTTTGAAGCAGCAACCATAAATTATATTTTTTAAACGTTAATATTTGTGTGCTATTTAAGTGTGTTTTTTAGCGGAATAAGTTGTATATCGAATTTTAGCTTGTGTCTTTCATAAATAAAAAGGAAATAACATTTCATTCCAGTTATAATTTTTTCAAGTATTATGTAAAATCTCATAAATAAGAAATATAAATATTCTTATCTTAATTCACTTACAGTCTGTATCAAATAGCCAATATAATTAAGGTACAAGTGAAACGGCTTTATAAATGGCGAATCAGCAGCTTCAACTATCCACATATCGCGACCATCCCTAGAGACGCAAGGAAATTAAAACAGATGATCCGGCGGAACGGCGCGTTATAATTAAAAAAGATAAGGAATATTTTCTCTGGCAGCCCTTGCGTCGCGGGGCCGGTTAGTGTAGCGAGGCCCTGGAGACCGCGCGAATCGGTGCCGATTGCGATGGGGGTAGTGGTGGGACTGAATGGGTTAAGAGTCGAGGACGTGTTGGGAAATAATCGAGAGAATGTTTGTTTTATAAGCTACGTATCGATAATAATAAAATGTATATTTTTAAGGCAAAGATAAGAACGGATTTAAGGTCACCTCCTAGGTCAGTCATGAAATGATCGATAATACGAGTATACCCAATTATGTATACAGCTTGCTTTCAAGGACAAACAATTACCGAACGAAACGAAAAGCCAATTGTAACTTGTCCAGATAAAAACGAACACTTTTATACAAAACTGTGGACGATTAAGACCAAGTATTACATACGAGTATACTAATTAATAGTCTATTATCAATCATTTCATGATAGAGCTGGTAGCTGACATAAAATCCCTTCTAGTCTTTGCTTCAAAAATTTTGAGTGTCAAGAGAACATTACGCTTTAGGACTTTTGGTTATGTAATACTTGGTCTTTTACGTCCACAGTTTTGTATAAAAATCTATGTTCCTGTTTATCTGGACGAGTTAAGTGGCTTGTATTTTCGTACAGCAATCGTTTGGTTGTGTAAGCAGGCTATACATAAATAAATGTCAAAATTACGTGTATAAATTATTTTTGATTTGCATTGTTTACCGATTTTCTTATTATTTCAAATGGCAATTTTATTAACGTCAGTACATCAATACGGCTAATTTGAAAATAACATCTATTTGTCAGGAATAATTTTAATAAATGTCATTTTAAAATAGGTCGTTTTATACTTAAAATCGACACTTAAAATTTTTGGATCCTTACATAATCGATAACTCGAGTCCAACCCTATTCCCATCCCTAGCATCAGTTGCGTTCCTGATTAAGTAAACTAAGATAACATTGGCAATACAGTAACGTCAAAAGTCAACAAGGGCGAACGAAACGTTAAGTTGATTTGGTCTCAAGGGTTAGTTATCTCAGTTACTGTTTGCGATCATTGGATTGGCGAGGCGAGTGTTGATGTTTGCTGAATGGGCTGAGTAGTGCTTTTATCGTAATACTGCCACTGCTCAGTTTCATCTCAAGAGTTGATAGGTATCCTTTATTTGGCTTGTTTATGAAATGCAACAGCTTTCGGCAAATGATATAATGCAACGGTGTGTGTGTGTGTGTCTTTATGCACATCTATACTAATATTGTAAAGCTGAAGAGTTTGTTTATTTTTTGTTTGAAAGCGCAAATTTTTATTAAACTTATTTATTATAAAAACATTACGATGTGAATTATAAAGAGCAACAATGAAAAATATTGCAAAAACGTGGGGAAAACAATTTTTGAGAGCTTTCTTCGCTTACGCAGCGTAAACCGTTAAAGATACGCAAAAATCATGTATGACGGGATTGTTTCACTTTAAAACTTCTACAATAAATCTGCGACAGCATATGTCTATCTTATATGGTTTACTCACTACTAAACTTTTTTATGTTCCATAAATTTCTTTAATACGAATCTGTAAATCAATTTATGTTATGTGCAATAAAGAGTTATCAATCTATCTATCTTTGTTATTTGTGCTTACAACGCACAATTTTTTTTGCTCAACTCTGTTACGATTCCCAATACGTATTATCCTGCAAAGACGTTATCCTCCACACCCTTCACCGATGTGGGTCTGCATCACGCTGCAGGGTTGCAGGCTGTTTAGTATTCCATCGGAGTGCCCGTATCGATTGGCGCCCTGCTAGAGCGGCCTCTTCAAAACAATCCACCGAGTAATGATTTTTCTGCTTTCTTTCCCCGAAACCGACGGGTGGACGGCTGGCTGGAATATTGAAAGGAAATATTTGGATAAAAATAAAAACTTTGCGAAATAATTATGTACTTGTCAATAGTTTGTTATTATTTGATAATAAATATCCTTTGGACTATAAATAAATATCCTTTAGACATTTCCACACATCGCCATCTAGTCCCAAAGAAAGCTACTCAAAGCTTGTGTTATGGGTGCCAGGCAACGGATATAATACTTAAATACTTTTTGTTTGTAAATACATACATGATATACATAGAAAACACCCAGACCAATACAAACAGACATGTTCATGCACATAAAATGTTTGTATTGTGCGGGGATCGAACCCGCAACTCGCTGCTTAGTAGGCGATTTCTCGACCACTACACCAGATGGGTCGTCTTTTGATAGTTCGCAAATAAATAAATATTAGACATCAATCACATACATTGCTCTGATTCCAAAGTAAGTAGCTAATTGCACTTGTATTATGGAAATCAGACACAACGGTGGTACCACAACACCAGACCCAAGACAATATAGAAAGTTATGATTTCCATACTGACCGGACCGGGAATTGAACCCGGGAACTCGGAGTGGCGACGCCTTGAAACCAGCGTACTCAAGCCACTACACCACCGAGGTCGACAAAGTTTCGTAGCTGTCAAACCGTGTGTAAATGTAGAATTTAATATGTTGATCTAGGCCCCTATTTTGTAATTACTTGCGTCAAGATGGCGGGTGACATTAATTGATTAATGTCCGGTTTTCCAATGAAAATTAGTATAATTCCGCACGGGAGTGATAAAAAAAGATTACTGAATTTTGTGAGTAAAGTCCGTTTTTCTTTGCTAGTCCTATAATGTTAACAATGTTTTCATAATTTTTAAAAATTTTCAGAAAATTAAATTAATTTGCTATTTGATTTGAAATATCTCAGTATTCAATCATAAAAAACTTTTGTAAGTTTTGAGTTTTGTGGTAATCTATACTAATATTATAAAGCTGAAGAGTTTGTTTGTTTGTTTGTTTGAACGCGCTAATCTCAAAAACTACTGGCCCGATTTGAAAATTTTTTTACGTTGGATAGTATACTTAAGGCTTTAGGCTATATAACATAAAGATACAACTCATAACACCACAGCAGAAATGAAACCGCTTAAGTTACACAAAAATCATGTATGACAGGATTGTTCAGCATTAAGAGTTCTATAATAAAGTCCGCAACAGCATATGTCTATCTTTTATAACCATAAAGTCAACCGACTTACTACAACCTTTTTGATGTTCATAAATTTGTAAAAAAATATTTCATTATTTTAAGAGGTGTATTATACACACAGGTATTTATTCTTATTAAAATAAATACATTCATCATCACGAGCAATTCATTTAGAACCAAGTTGCCCTTTATATCATTTCATTTCAATAAATATCTTAGGAGCTATCACAGTTTTAACATAACTCCGCACCAAAATAATGTTCGCAGCTTAAGTACAACGTGCGCTTGCGCTAATATATTATAAAGCTGAAGAGTTTGTTTGTTTGAATGCGCTTATCTCAGGAACTGCTGGACCGATTTGAAAAAATATTTCTGTGTTGGATAGCTTATTTATCGAGAAAGGCTTTAGGATATAAAACATGACGCTGCGACGGGAGGGGAGGGAGCAAACTCAAAACGCGCGGACGAAGTCGCGGGGGACCGCTAGTATTATTTTAAAATGAATCATTTCGTTAAAAAGGCATGTCAAAATTGTTTACAATATTTGACTAGCAAAGAGAAACGTACTGTACTAACGTGTACATTTTGCGTGTGTTTTCATTGATTTTTGGTTTGAGTTTTATATTGAAAATCATAGGCCATATTCAAGCGAGTGCATCAAAAATAGGGATTTAAATATATTTAAATAATGTTCCTATATATACTTAGGAATTCGAATACATCACAATGTGATGATTGAAAAAGTGCTTAATTTATTTTTCCCAAAAAAATATTTTTATTAATTCTACACTTTGTTTAATTAGACAGTTGAATGGTATCTAATAGTATTTTCCCAATAAGTGACGTACCGAGAGGTTAATAAGTTTTCTTCAGAAAGTTGTTACTAGACTAGTAAGTCAAAAGCTAATTTCATTGTTTTCAGGTATCTTGCTTTGAGTTTGTGAATACTAATTAAAGCTATTCGGAGTTATTATCTCCTTAGAGTACCAACGTTCTGAAACTTCAACATTCAGAATAGCCAGCCTAGTCACCTGTGTGTTAACCCTTTCACAATCATGAATGAAATGAAAATTAATTTAAGTGGACACTTGCACTCAATAAACTATTTCATGTCTACGATGCCCTCTGAGATGGAGCCCTCTTCAAGACGCGGATAACTGTGTAGAACGTCATTTAACCGTGGAGATACTGCAGATCTGATATGAAGGGTCGCCAAGACCCGAGGCGGATCGTAGGGTTATACAGTGCTAATATACCAGTAACTCGTGCCTGAAGTGTGATAGCAAACTGAATAATATCTTAGCTAAATGGTATGTATGGTTGAATTTCGGTAAAATAATGGCGTAGCACGGAAATTTTGCATGTAAATCAATTCTCTTGCATGTTTTTTGAGACCCGAGTAACTAAGGATATTAAAGCCTTTTCAATTCTTACATGTCTTTTGATTTTTTTGATTTATTTCGAAGTACAATTAAAGGCCATTACAAAGTTTACACTTTATAGGTTCATTTCAATAGCTTTTTCTCGTGATAGGTTTCTTCATGATCTTTCAATTCTGGGTCTTACAAACTTTTGGGTACATTCACCCCTAAGAGTTTCAAACGAAGGGCCCCTTCGACCTCGCAGCACCACAAGGGTTGCCATAGTGTAGTGCTAATGTACTACGTGACCGTAACTCTTTGCGAACAGAGCTGGATAACTCCTAACTATGAGATTAAATTGGGCACTCCGCCAGCGGCGCACTGCCCAAATATTGCCCTTGTTACTGCGAATTGTAAATTGTTTTCTTACATAAATACTAACTTTACACCGGCCCCATAACTAATTTTGTACTATCAATAAAGTTTTTATGTGTAAAAGCGGTTTTAGGCATAGACACAATGCTGCCTTGTAGGATATTCTAGCACTTTTCCAAATTCATTCCAGATGTGAAAATAGTAGATTTCTTTTTATTCTTTTTTTCTCTACTTAGAAAAAATTACAAAAGTACTAATAACTACAGTCAGTTAGTCATATAAATAGTCATTCGAAAACGTACTTACAGTTTTAGACAGATTTTAAGGATTGTTAATCCTTTTTAACCGAATTAAAATAGGAGGTTCTCAGTTAAACCTGTATGTTTGTACAGTATGTTTTCCTTAACAAGTCGAATATTGTAAACAATCGTGCGTGAAATTAATCATTTCGTTATAAATGAATGCATTTATAACGAAATGATTAATTTAAAATGAGGTGGACACAAAACTCGCATCTTACATGGGTAATTCATTGTTTTATACTGAGATCTTTTTAAATCCAATAGTTTATAAATTTTATTTACCAATTTTACTTTAAAAGTTATGAAAAGATTGTTTACATAATTGTCCAAGCCAAGAAAAACGGAGTTTATGTATGAATATATGTTAAGGCTGGACCAATTTTAATGCGGTTTTCACAAAAGTATTTGTGTTGTTACACTGAGGAGAAGGTTTTAGGTACTATTTTTGTTCAGTCAAGACCATTTAATTATAAATTAATTATCAAAATAGCGCTTATAGGAGACACAAACTCACTTGAAGTTGGCACATGATGTCAACCTTAACGGTCAGCAGCAGTCTACGTACGCATATCATGCACCGACTTCAAATGAGTTTGTTTCTCCTATTAGCGTTATTTCCCTGCCACAATTTTCAAATATTACGTTTAATTTTATCAGACTTTCAGGTTCTTCAAAATTTATTAGGGAGTTCATTCCACTAGGCGCTGCCAAAAAGTATAACACAAATACGAGTACTACCCCAAGTACACTCAGTCATATCAATAGCGCGTTTGTCGGCCCCTCATTAGGCTATAGCGAGAAAATAAATACGATAGCAAAATATTGGCGTGCGCGGTTGGCGGGGCGCCATTTATTATTTTCGTCGCATTGTGCGCGGGATCAGAACTGGTATTTAGATGGAATTGGGGATAAAGTCGGCTAATCTCCCATTTGGCTATTGTGACCGAATCGGTTCCTTTGTAGCGCATTGGAAACGCGCGCGCAACTGATGCTTTGGTAAAAATAAGGTACGAGGCACTAAAATTTTGTGATACACAAATGCAATACGTAGTATAAGTAATTTATTAGGTCTAAGGATATACAGCATCCTAAATAATTAACTTAAAGCAATAAAAATTATACCGCATTTAAAAATGTGACTTAAAACTTAAAATAACGCAGGCGTTTTTTTTTTTGCATAACATGATGTTAAGTTATTACTCATATT
The DNA here is from genome assembly GCA_963924145.1 of Pyrausta purpuralis. Classification (NCBI taxonomy): domain Eukaryota; kingdom Metazoa; phylum Arthropoda; class Insecta; order Lepidoptera; family Crambidae; genus Pyrausta; species Pyrausta purpuralis. Next base: position 828,304 of record OZ001648.1, on the reverse strand, counting down.
ATATTAAAAACTACTGGACCGATTTTGATAAAATTACTCTGTACTCTTAGTTGAATTATATATACTTGAACTAAAAACGAATCACTTCGCTATTGACTTCTCGTTTTTGAGACATCCTGAGACAAACATACAAATATACAAACATACATACACTTACGAAATTTTGAACACGTTTGGAAGCCTTTTTAGATCAACATACTCAAATATTATCAAATTCCAACAATATCACATACATACACATTGAATTGATAACCTTCTTTTTTTAAAGTCGGTAAAAACAGTGTTTCATGGTTTAGAATGTTTTTAACACTCAGTGTCATAATTTATATTCATAAAGATGAAATAAAAATCCAAAAATTTGCTAAGCGTTACGCAATGACGTATCCATAAGAGACCACAAATTTCGCAAGGTCGGTCTGACAGCACGGTAGCTCAATTGGTAAGAGCTTTTGGCCCGGTCAGCCAAGAGGTTGCTGGTTCAAGTCCCGTTCAAGTAATTTGTAGGCTGGAAGGTCTAACCACTTTTGATTACTCTACATAGTCGACTGGTAGATAATGCTTTAAGCATAAAGTTTGCCATTTGTACTCCCACTTCTTTTTGCGATACAGAAAAAAAAACCTCTTTGTTTTTTGTTAAAGAGTTTCTTATGCCAACTTCTTTCTGAAGATATTTATGAATCGTAAGCTTTTACACGAGCTTTTGAGCAGTTTAGTAGAATACGGTGTGTTGCATAGAGTCGTGTCCTAATTAAGGGCTAATCAGCTTCTTCATCCCAATCTAATTAAGCATCAGCAGACCTCCAACAAAACGTCAATTAAGTACAAGTCCGTCATAAAAGCGGGCGAATAAAATAAAAGTTATCCCGGACACCTCCCTCACGCCTAATCTCCTAACAAAGCGATGTTGGAACATTTTGGCGCGAAAATAATGAAGTACACGTGCCATAGCAGGGTACCAACCCCGATCGTCGGCCTCCTCCCTAGCCCACTGCCGCCTACTGGCCACGTGTCGATTGCTATCAATACGCGAAGCCGCTCTGTCGCGCGCATACCTAAAACATTAGAATTATGGCGAACAACAAAATGCATGACGTTGTTTTCGCGTCGGGCATTAATGGCGTGGGAATTGTCTGTGTTTGGTTGTCGCCTAGGGTTTGTTAAGCTTGAACAAAAAGCACCATGGGAAATGCATGACCATTAATTAGGGTGGCAATAAAGAGATTAGTGTCTGCGCATCTTTACAAGTGACCCTTTCAACACTATGCTGGATTTATTCGTGACTAAACGCTACTGGGTTTTATGCTATGTTATCATTAAAATTTTAAAACTTTGTTTGTAAATGGTCACTTTCAAAACCGTAGGAAATTAAAAATATTTTGTAGATTTAAATCTGAAATTTAGTACAAAATACACTTGAAAAAAGCAACTGAGTCAGACCAGGAAAAGAACCCCGTGTCTTATGCTATCCGGGCGTATGCCTATGCCACTCGGCCACCGACATATTTCCTTGTCTAATACAGTTGCTTTTTTCAAGTGCATTCTATATTATTAAGTATGTATAGTGACAAAACACTATAAAAACAAAAATAAAAATAAATTGGCTTCCTTCATCTTAATCGATTGTTAAATATAAGTAATAATATTATTGTAAGAGCAATCTCGCATCATTGATGAACTCACGCAGCCTACGCGTTAAAGTAAGCGCTTGCAGAATTCAACAGGCTTGCCAATATGTCGGTGGCCGAGTGGCATAGCACGCCCGGATAGCGTAAGACACGAGGTTCGTTTCCTCGTCTGACTTAGTTGATTTTTCAAGTGCATTGAATATTATTAAGTTTTTATAGTGACAAAAAACTGTAATAACAAAAATAAAATTATTCGGAAAATCATTTTTATTGATAGATTTTACATATAATCATCAAGGAGTTTAGTTAACAGTGACCATTTAAAAAATGACAGGTTTAAAAATCGATATGCTAGAGTAATACGACAATAGATATCGCTCAAAGGTCCACGCATACACCGAGTGAGATATAAAATGTTCGATGCGTATGCGCATGTCACTCCTCGGATCGCGGCCTACGCGCTGGTAAACAATGAGCCAGCAGGATTGAACCAGGTTTCGTTGTAGACGGTTCTGTATACCATTATTAGTTAGTAAGAGTCGGCTTTGGTATTGCGATCCCAAATACTGCTCTTTTACCTGCAACGGTAAATGTTTAAGCCCTCAAAGTCATTATATCGTTGAACTGGAGTACCGATATCGATGACGTAGGTCATGTTAAAATAGTGCAGCCGTTCACACTTCATGACACTTCTTTTTGACTAGTCATTTCGTTTACGATATCGTTTTTCAGTGTTTTCATTTCTTAAGATACAGCTTACACAGTGTATCGATCGACAAAACACCATCAGAAACCAGCATTTAGGTCAAAAAGTCAAAAGTTTAAAATAATCTATTCAATTTAGGACACAAAATGCCACTTATGAACGTCAATAATTAGTGTAATATCAATCAAATATGGCTCATATGGGGCTAGAACATGTCTCCTTATCTTTTGGGCCCTACTAGCGCTTCGAGACGAGACACAGACAATCTGGCAAGTGCTGAGAAGAAACGCCGGAACAAACTCAGTCACCACTAGCCACAAAAATGATACAAATCAAAATAAACAAGTAGGTACATCAGTTTGGTGCAGGCTGGACTGTCTATACATTCTCGACTGGTCACGAAAAATTCTTATGTAGTGTAAACTTTTCATTATTTTTCCCATAGTAGTACTTGACAAATTTATTGTAGTACGACTTGGCCAATTTATTACTATGTTTTTTTGTGCAAAAGTAGATTTAAGTTACGCAACTTAACATTAATCGTCGACTCGTTATTGTATTTTCTTCCTTTGTTTTTACAAAACGAAGTAAAAACCACAAGACTACAATCATCATGTCATAATAAATAATTTAAACCGTATACTCTGAACCCTGGAACAAGCAAAAAGTAAAGACACTGCACCAAAACACAAGCGTCCATGACTCGCATTCGAATCGCTCGCAATAAAATAATAATTATACACATCTGACTTATTAGCCGTACACATTTCGTATCATGCGAAAATAAAAAAATGCTCATTGCGAAAAAAATTCAAGACAAACTCAACCTAACGTCCAATACGATAAGGCAGTGTTGCAAATGTTAGTCGTTTACCAGTTATGATATTATAAAAGCGACGAGTGGTAAGTACGAGCAAAACAACAAAAGGTTTAACAATAGAAGTCCGCCGTATCATTTGTTAAACGTCCCTTTTGACGACGGCAACTATTATTTTATGAATTATGTCGGCGAGTGTACCGGGTGAGTGAAGCGTTTTGCTGTGACTTTGCGACTTGAATGTACAGTCGACAGCACATCAGGCTTTACATTTTTGTTGAAAATTAACCCTTATCACAACTATGTAAGATACCGCAGTGTTTACCTTGACGTGCTGTTGTCCGTACTACAAACGCGATACAACAAGGGAATATAATTAATGGGGACCGTATTTTATATAAGTTTTTAAGACTTTGTTTATTACTTAGATTGCACAGTAAATGCTTTTATTTGTTCTTCTAATTGTGTAAATATGCCAGTACTACTACTACAGTACTGTATTTTTGCATAAAAATACATAAACGAAGAAAGAATATTCAGAAGTGATAAGATAATTCACGTCAAATAATGCGGCAGTCTATAATCATGTCATTTTATCGAGCGAGTCCTTATCTGATAATAGTCAATTTTCTAAAAAAATACAGATTAGGATAAAACGTCACGTAGCTATTTTTACTCGACTCTGCACTGTGATAAATAAAACTTATTTTCTTACGAATTATTTCAAGTTGAACAAAGTTTTTACTTTTTAGCACGTGTTGCGTCAAATACTACATAATTATATTCTCCCCATTATTCTTCTTTCTTAAATTTTGATTCATTGATTGTCTTGTAGCCACAGGTCCAGCATTTTTTTTGTTGCGTTACGATTATTTGTAGTATACGTAGGTACTCGCAATAAAACAATCGGCAAAATTCCTAAAATCATTTATATCATAAATAGGGTAACAACGTCGTACGACAACCCCATCCATAAAGATTTTTTATCAGTCCATCAACTCTACTAACGTCCTAAAACAATCCCGAAATGTTGACTCCAATCTCAACCTTAACCAGATATAATTAAGTTGTAAACTAGAATGATAAAAAAACGTTTAATGACATTATTAGTTTAGAAGATCGTCATTTGACTAACGACACCTTAATGTGGCGTATTTAGTCAGAAGCGGAATGGTCGCATTGTGAGAGGGCGATGTATCGAAAACTTTTAATTTTGGTTTATGGTTCGTGTGTAATGCCCCTCGGTGGAACCCTTCCTTGTATTGCTTATTTCGGGGATAATTTAAACAAGTTTACCGTATGTCACTTACTTTTGTAGTGCGCTGCACTAAATACTCAGCCATGTATAAAAGTCAACGCTTATTGAAATGCATACTGCAAGAGAACTAAGTGTAGAATTTTATTTTCTGCAAGCCCTTTGATAGATATTTTCTTCTATTTCCGCAGTTGTATTAATTCGATTTTTTTAACGTGTCTAATTACCTTCTCGATGTGCCGCTGTTTAGAACAACATTTATAATGCGCACGGCAAAGGAGTGGAACTCGCTGCCCGCGTCGGTGTTTCCTAGGGATTACAATCCGAATCTATTCAAAGTTCGAGTGAACACGCTTTTTTCTGGGCGAGCTCGTTTCATCTTCGACTTCGTCTTAGTCGCATTATGCTTGGTCTGGAGTCAAGAGCGAACCCATAATTAAAAAAAGGCTTCTTAACATATAAATAAGGGTATTTTCTCACTTTTCATGGTCCCTTTTGTTGGCAATTGAGTCATCTTAACACCCATCAATCATTACATTGTCATCATTGACACATCCCAAACTGATGAGACGGCCAAATTAAATTAGAACTAAAATGGCTAAGCCTATTCGCCGATCGGGGTCCAATCACTGTGACACGATCAGCGCGTACACAAATGAGCTCTGGCGAAAAGCAATAATGTCGACACCCTCGTCCTAGGCAAGATTAAGCGTTCTAAGCCAGAGAGACTGGACATAGCTCAGAGATAAAAGCCAGTACAGTTTGTAGAGAAGACTGTTATCAATTAGCATTAAATGGTTTAGAATGCTTGCCGTGTTTTGAGTTAAAACTCGCAGTGTTATTTGTGTATTCTTATAAGATGAAATAAGAAACCCAAAACCAGGCCAATGCTCTTTCCAATCGAGAAAAAATTACGGTCTCTTATACTTGGCTAGGTTTTGCCAAAGGTTGCGGGTCCGAGTCCCGCTCATGCGTTGGTTGATTGGTTTCTTATTTCATCTTTAAATAATACACAATTAGCATTTGTCATTACTAAGAGAATAAAATATTTAGACTTGTTTTGTAACAGTGACTTTTCATACTACAGTGTTTATCTGAACGAGACCATTATTTCAACAAATATTATATCGCAACACGTTTCTGATATCTTGATTCAAGAGCAAGCAGTCTTATATCGGTATTTCAATAGTTTAGTATATTACTACCTTTATTTTTATATTACCAGTAGTCTTATTCTTAAGTTAATAACGTTCGCACCATTCTTATTGTTAGTTCTTATGTATGTGAACCAAAAGTGTTTTACTTCAACTAAATTACTTTTAACATTTGAGAAATTCATACAAATTCCACTAACGTGCGGGTTGAGGGTACTCCTGCTGTCAAGTAGTCTCGTACCCTGTCTGTCCTCCTTAGGCTACTCTCGAACCGGTCGCGAACACCGCGGGGCGTCTTTGTACCATTTTATTGGCACCAGTCCCAGAGGTGGCGGGCATTGTTAGACCGATAACTGGCGCTTTTACCCTAATGCCGGGAAATGATACGTACTTTGTTAATTCGTATGACACTTATAGCGGGCTGTTGTGTTTTATGGGTAATGCGTAATATGATCTTTAGGGATAGTGCTGATAAATGGTGGAATGGATGCGAGCTATTAGTTTTCGTCTATGATCATGTCTTATCTTTTTATTCGTCTAAAAAAAATCAAAAAATAACAAATAAATGCTGATAATGTTTTACCTTCCTTACCTGAACGTTGTCTGCAAGAAATTGCTTCAAGCATTAAGACCGCCTGAATTGTACTAATAGCGAATATATAATATACTATTCTGTGTAATTATTATGTTTATGGTGTGCAATAAGTATTTTTTATTGTTTAATAAATCTCTTTAATTATGTATTACAATAATTCTGATTATGCGGGTAGAGTCACCGACGCAGAAAAATAATGTCGATTATTTATTAAGATGTGTCTGTTCATGTTATACAGCAATACCACATAACCCAAACTTTCAATATCTCAATAGGTTTCTGAAATACGCACGAAAAATATGAAAAAAAAAGAAATAAATAATAATAACTCAAACACCACTTGTACAGCAAATTAATACCTAATTGGCTTTAAAATGCATTAATTTGAGTCCATCCACTCATTCATGAGAGATAGCCTCGGGCTATACATACGAGTTCCCGTAGGTTTGCTCGCAAATGCTCACTCGAGTGCCCAAAAATAGTTGTGAAGAGGTTTTGAAAAACACTTGCCATTGAAAAAAGTAAAGAGCAGGATTGAATTCGTAATAGTTATTGAGTTATCAAGATTTATACTCATAGAATAACCTAAGATTTTTTATATATATAGGAAAAAAATGGAAATATAATTTTATTTGGTAAGTATCAAAAAAAGATAATATCGAACTATTTGCACCAAAATATGTTGAATCATTTATGTCAAATTCTCTTCAATAATAATAATACTAATTTAAGATCATAACAGTTAGTCCTTTGATATTATAAATTCATTCATCACCACCGAAAATTTATCGATACATCCAATGAAACTAATAACACTACTTTTCGTAGCTCGTAGTCGTACGTAGCTCATCCAATAAAGCACTGGGAAACTGAACGCCAATTTCGTCATTCTCATCAGAAGCAGAGTGGCGCAGTGGAAGCGTGCTGGGCCCATAACCCAGAGGTCCGTAGATCGAAACTACGCTCTGCTAGGTCGATTATTTTAGTCTTCTTTTTTTTCTTTTTCGTGTAGTTTATTTTTTTCCGTAACTCTGTTCTTCCTTGATTAACTACAATTTTACAAAGTTGATACTGGTTAAATTATTAAATTAGTTTCTATTAAAACCTTTATTTAGTACCTATGTAAATCCGATTCTGTTGGTGTATAAACATTACGAGAAAATTTGCATGCCACACCATGGTAAAACATGAGTACATTGAATTTTAAAGTCACGTTTGTAAAACCGTGTTTAAGACAAATAAATAAATTAAATTTCATTTCATTAAAAATCCTGTTTTAGAAATTTAAGAGTTTCTATTTGAGTTAAGTGTAGTTATTATAGAATATCAGGTTCCATCATAAAATTGTTTAACTTCATCATTCCCATTGATTGGTAGATAATATTCCAGCTGAAATACTCTCTACAGCTAAAATAGTCTATGATTATTTTCCTTAATATTATTCCACTGATATTTCCTCCCGCATGAGCAGTCACGATGGCAAGTTGTGTTTAAAAACAGACCACAAACAAACACAGGTTGGTTTGTTTTATCATGGGATATTGGTAATTTAGCGCAGGCGGCGGCCACGGGCGTGTTTTCACAGCCGCACGCTAGAGGGCGCCACACACCGGTGCGTTTTTCACAAAAATAATTTGACGGGGGAAAATGTTTGTTTTTATATGACGTTTGTTTTTTGTTTCTTTTTTTTTGGAGTAGGGAAAATGCTGAATGTGTAGTTCAGCAGCTATTTATTTTTCATGAATGCGGCGGCATTGTAGGTGGGTATGTAACAATCAGCAGCCGAACATTTATGGTATGTTTTTTTTAAGCGATTGTCTATAAATGTTTCATTTGATGAGCATTTTTTTCTAAAAATTGCGAAGTTTTACAATATTAGTAAGTTTATGTATTTTATGTTTTTGTGAATCCCCTTGTCCTCTATGTAACTTATTACATGTTGGGAATATTTGGTAATTTAAATATACTGATTCTGATTCTGATTTAAATTAGGACATTCAAAGTACCTGTTCAAATTACTTTTGTTCCATCATCGTCTATTGAGTCTCAAACCGAATTTGTCAATATGCATACATAATTACAATGCATTTGTGTGCATAGAAAGCGTTCGGAGTGACGCACGTCCCTCGCCCCAACCTTGTTACCTCCAGCATTATTATGTAAATTCCAATTTTAAACCACTTGTTACATAGTTAGTTACGAAAAATACCTAGAGCACCCCACCCCGCTAGCCTGCGGCTGCCCGCCACGCCGTATATAATCGTCGCCAATTGACAAACGAAGCATTCGACTGTCAAATTCTAGTTTTCGATATAACAAAAGGTACTGCCAAATGAGAAAAACTACCGTTAAATTATATTTTGAACTTTATTATCTAAACGGTAAAGGATGTATGAGATATTTTCGGATGTAAATTGGTGGTGGCGAATGTAGCTTTTGCCGAAGATGCGTAATGGGGGCTTGTTATGGTAATCGTAGCCTCAGGCGTGCAAGGGATGTGCATCTGCCTAAGACGGTTATCGGAGTGGCCATCGATTTCTCAATTAATCGATTCGACTGCATTCGATAAGGGCTCTTGGATGTTGGCGAATTTTGAAGGACGTTTTCATAAAAGTTCTTTGCGTTAAAGTTTTATGATATGTTTAACTCATGTGACTTTTTTCTTTTTTTCATGTAAGTGGCTACCTCAATTATGATTCCATGCTTGATGCTGCTTTTTTAACATTTTTAACAGGTGCTTTGTTTTTTTTTGCTTTTTCTTACCGAAAAAACATGAACCTTCTTCAAACTTGTGCAGACTATTAAAGCGTATTTTTTCTAAATTAAATACCTTATTAATAAACCGGACGATTAATAAATATTAAATGTTGAAATTTTAACGTAACTTTCCAAAGACAAACAATTAATTTGCGCAAGAAAATGCTGAAAATGAAGACTAGGGTAAATATGACGGATTGTGTTGAAAAGTCAGTTAATATTTCCGTAGGTATTTTACCCTCCCCTACCGACGAAGGGTTGAACCCTTGATGACTGAAATTATGTCCGATCGGCGGAGCATCTTTATATTTCATGCCTATATAATTTACTGAGGATTAAATTTAATTATTGTTTTATGAGTGAACATTATTATAATCGCGTTAGATTCGGCGATAAAATCAAAACTTTGTTTTGAATTCGTATCTGCGGTCTATTTGTGTACGTTTTATAAAACGACATGGTAAATATTTTTTCCCCACATGCTTCTGTTTACTTAGGACTACGGACTTAAAACTGTTTATATTTATTAATATATTTTAGGTGAAAATTTATATACTAGTAACCGAGCTTTAAGGTACTGTTTTAAACTTTCATGGTCACTAACATTAGAATAGTTAGATAAGAACCCACCCGCAAGTTTCTCTTCAGTAATTCCGTGATCATGGCGTTTGCAACGGTGCCGAAATACCGGAAACTCATAAATAATAAGGTAAATAGTAGCAATTCCGTATCTTACTATTCTTACAGTAACCCAGCCACTGTAAGAAAGATAAAATAAAAATATTATGTAAATAAGTACTTATCAACCGTACTTCGGTATATCAAATGAACAAAACTGGGACAAAGCCTGCGTGCCATGTCACGTACTCTATGACGCATTCCAAATGCCATTCTCGAACCTAGATGAGGTCATCCACTACTGCTGTCGCCTCCTCCTAAACACACATACCTTCCCTTTTATTAAAATTCCGCGGCGAATTAAAACTATGTCTTTACGACATCAAAGCACAAAGGTCTTATTCAAATGCTATATTTTGTTTACTTACGATCGGACGCGGCACGCGAACTCCCCCCACCACCTTTATCTTCTATCTCTGTCACATTTTGACAGATCGAAACACCACGTGTCACGTCACTCGCAGTGTATCGTTTGCAGGAAACGCGCGTCGGAAAACACATAAATCATTATAATCTATGCACTGTGAAATGTCAGTTTTGGCGCGCTTTTTCCTGTCATTTGTTTTTCCGCACAGATTGCCAGTATCGATGGCGTAACATTTCACTCGTCTATCTCGAGCACAAAATACGTTTTCTGTGGTCGAATTAGAGTATTTTTTTTGTTTTCGCGCGGTAAAAGCGTCGAAAAGCAGCGAGTTGGCTGAAAGACGTGGCCGTACTGGCTGAATGCGGCTTACTCTCGCTCGTTCAACTAAATTTTCAATTCAAACAGGGTCTTTATAAGGGTAGTGACGCTGTACAAAATTTACATATCGACGTAATAAACCAGGCGGGTGCTGATTTGAATTCTGAACACGTACCTATATGGATTTTTATTCTGCAAAACGATTACTTATTAGGTCTGTTACTTAGGTATATTTTAAGGTTTCTTCGTTAATGTGAATTCAGTTTCGTTGATAAGATAAGAATAAGGTCTCATTGAGGTAATTATTAGATTTAGTATCGGACAATTTGACTCTTTAACCTAAAATAAAATTGTATCCCTATATTACAGATATTTCGTGTAACAAAATAAAATAATTACTTACAGCTTCAAATATTTCACCGTAGACTAAATATCTCATAGCATAATAAGTATATTTAGCAAGTAACATTTAAAACTCAATTCCGCCCACGTTGGACAAAAACATCGATGAATGCTTAATGAAAGGTTCGTGCATAATTACGGATAATAATTCACAGTTATGCAAAACACATCAAGATAACTGATGATTAGCGATCACCTTAATGGCCGCATAATTACATTATACTTAAAAACTATTAGACTATTCAATATACATGCAAGATCGGATGATAAAGTTTTTCTTTAACCCAGTAATGCCCAATTTCTTTTTTTAATATTTTTTTTGGTTTTGTTGCAATCAGACGACTTAAATTAACATCTTTAAATAGGAAAACAAGTTGTTTTAAAAAAAAAATGTTTATTTTGAAAAAAAACACACGTGTCCATATGGACACGCTAAGCGTTAAGGTGTGCAAATTAAATGGAATCTTCACTTATATAAAAAACAAACAGTAACAAGAAAAACAAGAACAAACTTAGTTGTTTTTGTGGTAATCTTTAAAAAATTCGACGCAAAGGCCAACATTTGCATTACGTTTGTTAGCAACTGGATTGTATCCACTTAGTATCAAAATTGCTATAAAACATCTCATCTCATCAGCTGTTATTTTAGGATCCGGGCAATTTTTCCATAAAGCGTACCTAATTGTTAGATTGCGAAACCAACATATTCACTATTATCATCATCAATTATTAGCTCAAATATTTCAATTGCAGACAAATTTTGCATTGATATCTTGCTCTGGAAACGGCCCTAAAAAAGGTTCTAAATCCCCGTAAACCCAAGTTTCTTTTTTTTTACCTACGAGATCCTCAAAGTTTGGTTCTGTGTTCAAACTATCCTTTTGATAAGGAACCTCAGCATCAGCCAATATCTGTCTGGAAATTAAAATTTTCGATACGTCCACCAGCATCTTCATCTCCAGAATTTTCATCAGTCAATACGGAAGGTTCTGGAGGAGCAACATGTATTGCATCAGGGATTGGACTTCTTTTTTCACATTCTTCATCACTGCTTTCTTCAAACGCATTCAAAATATCATTCAATGTTCTTTGGTTTTTGAATATTCCATATTCCATGTACCTGGTAACAAGTAAGCGCAAAGCAATGTCAGTGCTCATGCAAGCGCTTAGCGTGTCCATATGGACACATGGACAAATTTGTTGTAAAACTCGATCGAAATAAAGTTTTTACCTAGGTTATAATTTCAAACATCAGACAACACCATTGACCATAATCCTATGCAAAAAACAGTTATCGTATTAAATAGTTTATAAGAAAAAATACTTACTTTTCACTGCCATCCATGTTTTTTCCAAATATTAAAATCAAACTGAAATTACAACCTTATTTTGCACAAAACACTCACGAACGCTAAAAAGGAATGTCATTTGATACTTTGACAGTAGAAACATACTGTTACCGTATTAAAAAAAAGAGTTAGGGCGACCACAGTCACCATCTTTATTTTCTACTGATTGCGTGTCCATTTGGACACGCTAGGCATTACTGGGTTAAACGCTCGGCTTCTGTGTGGCATAACAAATTTTATTGTTTATATTTGTAATTTAAATTTTGTATTGAGTTGTTAAAATGTGTTGTGATTTTTTACTGGCATATTGAGAGGCTTGTTAATATTTATTCTTGAACTATTAGCAAAAGAAAACATTGATTACATTGTTACGTTGTCCTGTGCTTTTGAACTATCTAGCCAAATTAGCAGAGCATCTTCATAAAAAAATAATATTCGGATAAATTACAGCTAGATATTGGGAGTAAGAACATCCGCATATGCTTAATAATACTTAAAAAAAATAAGACATTAATATTGGACCTGCTCAAGGAAATAATGTTCCACTGACCTGTGTATTTGAAAATATACAGATAATACTAGCCATAAACGCAAAATGAACCTCTTTGATAACGTACTGCTCTTTTGCATTTAATTCAGACTTTTTAGAAGTAAAAAAGCGACAAATCTTAACAGTTCTAAATTTAAATTGAGACGCGAATTACAGAGACAAGCGCGCGATGATCGAGGCGCGTTTGCGGCCAGTATCGATTTTTCGTCCGCCCCCAACTTTGTTGACAAAGGCAGGTTCTTAGAGTAAATGAGATGCACCCCAAAGAATATTATGGGCAGACATAGCTCCACTATCGCTAGATATATGGTGGTACGCGTAGATATCCACGGGCTCATATCGGCTCTTTATTGATCTTTTAACCGAACACTGCTCGGATTTTCGTTTTGCTTTATTAAACGATGTTTTGCCGAATAGGCTTGCGCGGGTTTCGTTCGTTTGCTTCCGTATTCGAATCTTTTTGCTCAAAATCGCAATGGAATATGGATTTTACCGGTCAATGTGAATATGATTCAAAACTGTGTGCCCTCCTCGAAATCAAAATAAAGATATCTGACAATTTAAGTGCTTAAACAACGTTACATGTAATCAGTTGGTTTAACTAGAGAAAACTTAATAAATGGTTAAGAATGTTTTTAACACTCAGTGTCATGTTTTATATTCATAAGGATGACATCAGAAACCAAAAATAAGCCAACGGTAAGCTAGAAAGTTGCAGGTACGAGTCTTGCTCTTGCGCAATTTTTGGTTTCTTATTCCATCTCTAAGAAAACTTACCAAAGATCACATAATTGTCAATAGCACCGTATCGTTGATAGTGACTTGTGTTATATGTGTATACCTACGAAAAAAAACTATTCCTATGTATAAGACAAGATACGGCATATTTACAAGTAAAACCAACGAACATATTACAAAACATTTGATTAAAACAGAACAAATGGTGTTGTTTCAAAATACGCATATTTTTTCGTCTCCGGGCACGAATGCCCCGTATTCATACCCGGTCCCGGGGGTTGCGTTGGGAGTAAGTGGGAGATGCAAGTTTAATATGCAAAAGATGCGTTTCAATTCCACCGTTTACTTTTACATTCTGATGGGACATTAAATTTAACTGCTGTTCAAGTACATATTAAACGAACGTGATGATTGTGATACTATTATATCATTAGGGTTTTACGATACAGTCTAAGACCCCTTACACACTGCGACTTTTAGTTTCGATGCAGTCGCGCGTTTTCAAAACGCCCTTCAGCATCGCGATACACGCAATGATCAGATTTAATTTAGCATCAATACCAACGCGAGTTAATATCGATGCAGTTGCCAAAATTTAGTACATAATTTGACAATTTACAGCTTCTTCATCGCGTCTGTATCGATACTAAAAGCAGCGCAGTGTGTAAAGGTTGACATTTTGCGACTGCATCGATGCTAACGACGTTTGCATCGCTGCTTAAAGTCGCAGTGTGAGGGTCTGAGATGTAAGTAAAGACTCATGATTATAATTATTAATTCCACGCCATTTCACTACAGCAATTAAAACCACAAGATTAGTTATTTTATAAATATTGAAAATGGAACATAAATTTAGGGTTTACAATTTGTTACACATTATTAAAACAGATCAAAATTTAAAACAGGCAGACAGTAGAGTAAAGACTCTTTGGACATTTACTGAAATCAAGGCTCTATGTTTGAATCATTCGCTTCAAGATGGCGTATGATGTTCATTGTTTTACGTCAAATTTTGGAATGATACTTAGTTTCAATACACACGGAAGGCACTTGAAAAACGATAACCAAATTTTGACAGTCCTCACGTATATATTTAGTGTGTTTTTCGTTGTTTTTTTTTTTCATTTTCGAGGGAAAAACACATATTGAAGTAAGTGATTCAAAAATAGGGCCGCTGCAATGCAAAATATTCAACAGATAACAACTTAGGAGGCCGTGTTGTGAATTTCATACTAAATGTATTAGGTTCTTGCACGAATCGTTGATTCGGTACTGAAACCACAGACTTATAAATACGAGTAATCTATGTCAAGTAAGTTGAGTCGACAGCACATCAGGTTACCCACTTTTGTTGCAAACTAGCCCTTATACAACCGCATAAGATACCGCAGTGTTTACCTTGACGTGCTGTCGTCCGTACTATCCGCATTGTGATAATTCTTTAACGTCTTAAAAATGCTATTGTATTTAAGAAAAGTTACAGAATCGTAAATTTATTTCCTCTGATAATTGTAACACTAGCAATCCCTAAAACAATGTTTACCTTAATTTATTCACGTGCCCATACATTCCCATAATGCATCTCTTTGATCCGATGCGGGACATGCAAATTCGCAGCGAAAACAAGGGTGGTAATACTCCTAATGCGGACGCCATTAATATTTGAAAATAAACTAGTAAAAATGTATTCAAATCGGGCGCTAAGCCTAAGCCGGCAGGGGTACTACGCAACTCGAAAGGGATCGCGAAGTGACAGATGTCAGAGTTTGGCATGGCTGGAGTAAGAAAACTGTTTGGAACAACAAAGTGTTTTTTCACCGCTTCTTCCAAGCGATTTGTCATCAATAGCCGGACGAAAAGATAAACAATGAAGTAAATTACACACCAAAGATAGTATTGGGGCTATCTTGAGACCTATATGCATTTGAGTAATATCCGATTTCTTCATCAATAGTAATGGTTAAATAACTAAAACAATCGTCATAATAGATATTTAGATGGCATTGGTTACGATCTTTTTTCTTTAAAACACACACAATCGTAAATATTCAACGGCTGGTAAAGAAACTTTACCATTACTATCAATGAAGCAATTGGGCCCGAGAGCTTGCATGCAGATAAAAAAGATTATTTTGCAGTAGAGATGTGACCATAGGTGTAAAGGCGGCGGAAAGAGTCTCCAATCTAATTATTTTTCAGCGCTATTTATAAGGCTGGTAAGCACTTCGCAGTGTTAAGATTCTGTCGTCATTATTATTTGCCATGTAAGTTACGTAATAGTTCTCCGATCGTGCTCTCGTGCCGGAGGAGATACTTTTTGCGCGGGTAGCTTTTAAAGTCTTTGTGTAATGTTTGACGGGATATATTGGGATTGTTTGCGATTTAACGTTCTTAAGTAGTTGTTGGAACAGCGGTAAATTATGTACTAGATTGAGTATACTATAACTGTACCTACCATTTTTTATGGGTCACTAAGCTTAGTAGGTATACCTTAGATTTCACATGTTTGCCCTCGTAATTACTAATCGAAGTTTCTCTTGTTGTAAATTGTGCATGAGTAGCTTAAATAAAATGATGCCTATGTCCTTATCATCATATTACACTCTTCTACGTAAAGGGAACATCCATTTCATATTTATCTTTTGTTTATTAATATAAAATGCACTTGGAAAAAGCGAATCGAACCCCGTGTCTTACGCTATCCTATGCCACTCGACCACCGACCCATTGGCAAGCCTGTTGAATTTTGCAAGTGCTTTCTTTAACGCGTAGGCTGTGTAACCTCACCAATTAATCAGTGACTCAGCACTATAAAACAAAAACATAATTTTGTTTATTATTTTAAAATATTATCACTGACCACAGTCTGTACACTTACAATTATAAGACTGCTTGTTATCTTTTCCCAACTTAAACAGCTTTCAATTAAAAACGTATCTCACTCGTATCAACTCGCACACTCAAACAATTCATCGCGAAGTCTGCATTTTAAACTTATCAAACGTCACAGCCAAAAACCGCTGATTAAAATCTAGGGGGTGAGGGCGGCCATTTTAATATTCACGTCACGCACGATCCGTGTACCGCTGTATCGATGTCGATGTGCGCGCACATCACTACTGACCGCGCCGGACAATGTGTTTGGACATGTAAATAATAAAAGACGCACATGAGGTAGAATGGCACGTATTTTGTCTAATCTTTACAAAGTAACCTCCGTTGTGTAGTGGCTACGCACGCTGGTTTCAAGACGTCGCCGCTCCGAGGTTCTGGGTTCGATTCTCGGCCGTGTAAATACAGAAATCAAAATTTTCTATATTGTCTCGGGTCTGGGTATTATGGTAACACCGTTGTGTCTGATTTCCATAACACAAGTGCAATTAGCTACTTACTTTGGCAGAGCAATGTATGTGATTGGTGTCCAATATTTATTTAATATTTATATTTTATTTATATAACCGTGCTTCTAAAGCGAAAGATCGTGTTATTCACCGTTCCAACTCTTAAAACAAATAAAAAATTTACATTTTATTTATACTATGCATGACGTTTCGAATGCCTTACAGCATCCTTGGTCACAGGCAAGACGGTGAAGGGGTTATTTGTCATTACATAGTTATGAAAAAAAAAACCTGCCATCACTTATTAATATTAATTTATGTTTCTATCAAAGCAGAAGGAGCTTACGGCGTCTTGGAATCTTGCAGTCTGTGACGTTGCCCGGGTCTTCGAAAGAATAGAATCCCATGCTGGTGCAACTTTCCGACCACTTCTCTGTCGAAAGATTTTTGAGTAGTATTTGCGTAATCTTCAGAAACAAATATCTTAAAACAAATATTCAAAAACCATATATTTAGAATTGTGAAGGTTGCATTATCGTTATAGTTAGAAGCAGTAACTTACAAAAGTTTAAAATTATAACTTTTTTTTGTAATGTTTTGTCAGTATTCACACATAGTTATAGTTTAAATACGTGTGAATTCAATGGGTAGCGAAATATCATAGCGTTATTACTTAATTACATTAATCTACCTATCTCTCTCTCTCCATTTTTTAATACAAAAAAGAAATGCACCATTTAAAGATTTACAAATAAGCTCTACTTGCCTTGGCATCTAATTTCAATGTTTAGGTTTGTTCTATTCAACTCTACTAGCGGTCCCCCACGGCGTCGCCCTCGTAAATTTCGGATTTCCCGTAAAACATTTTAACACAATACACATTATTTTCATAGTAAGTAAGAACCCAGCAACCATAACGGTTAGCGCATGCACACGTTGTACTTAAGCTGCGAGCATTATTCTGGTGCGGAGTTATTTTAAAAAAGTGAGCTAGCTTCTAAGATACTGATTGAAATCATGTAATGCACAGGGGAATATTATTCAAAAAGAAATGCTTGTAATGATGAATACGCTTATTTTGATAAGAATAAATACACATGTGCATCAAAACAATAGTTTGTAGTTAATAAACCATATAATATAGACATACGCTGTCGCGGACTTTTTTGTAGATCTTTTGAAGGAGAACAATCTCGTTGTACATCGTTTTTTGTGTAACTTAAATGTTTTACGCTGCGTTCGTAAAGAAAGCTTTCAAAAGGAATAGTTTTCTCAGTTTTCGCAACTTTTTTGATTGTTGCTCTGTTCTTGTAAGTTATATTTTAAAGCCTTCCTCGATAAATAAGCTATCCAACACAAACAAACAGTTTTTCAAATCGGTACAGTAGTTTCTGATATTGCCGCGTTTAAACAAACAAACTCATCAGCTGTATAATATTAGTATAGATTGACGAGTTCTAGCCTCTTCTCGCGAATTAAGGAGTATGCAGTTTATACATATCCTCCGTTCTAAACACCTACTTTACCAAAGAATATAATCCGTGACCCTTTGTTGCCTAAGTGCTCGTGATTTCAGGTGAAAATTGTTAAGACTATTACATTTGCCATATTTGGTGCAGGCAAACCGTTTTTGGGGCAAGCGTAGGGAAAATCCCTCATTTAGAGTAGCCGTATACGAAAGACCACCACGATGCTTAAATATTGCAATTTACAAGGTTTTTGCTAACGGTATAGTTAACTGGTCTGATATTAAATCCAGATAAGTTCGTAAACAAGGTGATTTGGTAAATAAATACACATACACTATCAATAGCGTTTTAGAGATTTCTGGAGATATTGATAAATATTTTTAAACTATCCAACTCTGAAGACATATTCTAACAAAGTTATTTTTGCGGTTGTGTAAAATGTGCTATACATTTTACACAACCGCAAACATAACTTTGTTCTTTATACAAATACTATGAAACACAAAGATATATTTGCTGTCAACAAAATATTGTAGCATTTTAGCTAAGTGGAAGTAAGTGAATTCCCTGATTTAGTTAAAATTGGCACGGAAACCTCAGAGCGCGTGTCTGTCTCGCACTTGGCCGGTTTTCTTTTAAATATTGTTAGTAAGTCGTATCCAACATTTGGCATGTCTGTACAATCGGCAGGTCACTGAACTGACCGCTTTGTGTTTCTCCGGGGTAATTAGGAAAGTTATCGGCGTATTCAATACAAATCCATAGAGCCATAGACGGTGTTAACTCCAGGTAGACAGGTGCTCGTGTCGACTGATGTGTGTGTAGATTTACACGATGCGATATGAAAAGTTCACATGATTTTACTATGTCAGTAAAGTTTTACCTCGTTGTGTTCAAAATTTATGTACAAACTAGTTACCACTCACTTTTACTTACTTTTTTGTCTTTAGAATACGCCTGTCTATTAATGAAAATTGTACGAAAAAAAACGGCAAGTCAACGTGTTACAAAACATCAGACATATTGTACCAGGAGGAGCTCAACTCAAAACTTCGTTAAATTAAAAAAAAAACAATTAAAAAATGCTGAAATGTAATGCTGTGCTTCATTTTCAAAAGCACCTTAAAATCCCTTTTAAATCATATCAAATACGATAAGTCTTTGTTTTACTATTTCCTATACAAAAGATTTGGTGAACCAGCGCCCCCTCCTACCAATTTTTTTTGGTAGACACTTTGGGTCAAAAAAAATGTTTTGTCCTCTTGTGCTATGTGTGCCAAATGGCTAAGCTGTACATCGATTTGTTTACATTCTGTAAAATTGGATTCGTACGCCGTTTACTATATTTAGTGGTGAGGTTTTTAATAAAGTTCACCTTCATTAAGTTTTATAATTATAAATATAATCAGTGTTACAGGCAATATTGATAATTAGAGCTTTTTGATAATGTTAAATGGATATTATTATTTAAAGTGATATACGGCGCGTGGTCTAAAATAAGACCCACATTTTTAATCAATGATTCTACATTTAGATTTAGATTTAGATTTAGATTTTAGAAGTTATAATCCTATAACAATGTATATCAAAATCGCTATCTCATTAAAGTAAATGATCATGTCAAGTTCTATGGTTAAACACATGTTTGCAATACATTGGTAGTTCAATTTATTTTATTAGAAAATAACCATAAATTTATTCAATTTAAATTGAAACCTATTCAAATTGATTACTGGTTACTTCAAGGGTCTATATTTTAATTTTGCTTTAATTACAGGCCACACCTTGTAAACTGCAATACAATACCCGGAAATGAAATAGGAAGGTTAAATGAATTATGAAAATCGTTAAGTCTAACGTTACGAAAAGTTAGCAGCAGTACATCAAATAGAATAACTTACAACTGAAAACTTGATTAGTCTCACTGACTCTATCCTTGTTATATCGCATATCTGTAGTTTGTATGTACGTAAAGCTTTATAATTAAAGTATGGCATTTGCACCTTTATTATTAAAATCAAAAATCACTTTGCTATACGTACCTTTGTGCTCGGTTTTGAATAGAATTTGGTGGTAGCGTTAAGACGCTTTGCGCACTGCGACTTTTAGTAGCGATGCAGTCTCGATGCAGTCGCGATGCAGTCGCAAAATGACAAAGTTTTCCCTTGAGCTATTTTTAGCATCGATACAGTCGTTATGCTAAAGCGCGTTAGCACCGATGCAGGCGCGTTTCTGCATCAATGCATTCGCGCTTCTACATCGATGCTAACACGCGACTGCATCGATACCAAATTAAATATGTACCTTCACCATGAGTTTACGGCGGTTTCACTCGCTAATGACGACGTCAAAAAAGCCTATGGAAAACTGCACAGTGCCCGGCAGTAGCGCGTTTTCAAAACACCTGCATGCAAAGATGCTAAAAGCCGCAGTGTGTAAGGGGTCTAAGACTGTCTTACTCTACTCTGCTTCAATTTAAACAAAGTTTTTTTTATTCTATTAACTTTGTTCGAAACGTCATAAGCAGCTTTGCCCTACACACATACTTTTGCTCTTTAACATCAGTGTTTATTATGTATTATTTACAAGGTATAAACATTATAAATACCTTAGGTAAAACGAAATTAATCACAGATGGTTAGCGTCATCTGTATCGTTAATTTAATCTTTTTTGATTGAGTAATTTGTTACAAAGAGGAATCGGTCTCACCACGTTTTTCCAACAATAAATAAGCTAGACAAATAAACATATTATTGTAAAACGCTGGGCGGGCGGAAGGCGGGCGGGCCATAGGAGTGCTTCCGCCGGAAGCCGCTGGGCAGGCTGTCCTGCAGGACGCCATGACAGATGGCCGGGGTGGTGGTTCGCCGAAGTTTCGTTTGGTCAAGTTTTAGAAACAGGTGGAATTGTGTGTGGGTTTCACATATACGTTTATATTATTATGCTTAATTTACGGTTGAGCATACGTTCTTAAAAGTGGCATTTTCCTTTGAGTGTAAGTATTGGCAAAGTTTGACAGCAATACCTGTAATTAAATACATTAACCTAGTTTTCTCTTAAATTCCTGTCCATTGTAGTTTCTATCTGTACTATCAAAATTCAAGATTGTTTTTTTAACTCTTTCACGGATAGTGACCGCCTATAGGCGGGATAACAATATAATTTCTATTGTGTCTGGAGTACTGTGTCCGTGAAAGTGTTAACAACGTTTTCTAACTGAAGGTCCGAGTAAGTAAATGTTCAAATTATACTTACTTTAACTCTGTTGAAATAAACTATTACAAAGACTCTTTTTCATACTTTTACTGTTTAAGATTATTAGAAGCGATCCGTACGGTTAGCGCGTCTAAAAGCTCAACTCCCCCTAAAGTTAGCTCTATTCTGTCAAAACCTTCCGACCCGAACTAGTAGTATCTCGATGTTACAGCTCATAAACCGATCGCATCGGAAGAGGTCACTCTCGAGATGAAGTTGACGACTGAGGGCGTCACCGCTAAATACACACGCTGTTTTCGGCGGAATGGTGTGAGCCCGGCTTTATTGAGTAGAGGCGGCTTTTCACTGCACGGGAACGTTCATTGAAATAATGCATGTTTTTTAAATGTCTAAACATTAAATTGGCTTAGAATGTTTTAACACTCACAGAGTTATTTTTGTATTATGATAAAATGAAATAAGAAACCAAGAACTCGGCGGGACTCGAACCTGCATCTTTCATTAAATTTACTTTATCATATTTGAAATGAGTCTGCTATTTGAGAAAATTATACTAAACAAGTCGTGGCACAGGCAGAGTTGACGATGGAACGAGCTCGCCCAGAAGAATACCTTTCACTTTTAAATATTTTAAATCACATTTGTCCGTATAGAAATTCAGTAATTACTAATCCTTACATTATTTGAACCATTTTTAAATTTATTTTGTCATAATAATTTTGTAACTATTATTGAAGTAGGAAGAGAAAAAGACTAACAATAAGCTATATGCATCAAATAAAGCAACATTTAAATGTTGCTTCGTATCAAGAGGTCAAGAGAAGGCGGAGGAGAACAAAGAATGGTAAATTCTCCACTTATAATAACGAAAAATGAAATATGAATTATAATGATGATTGCAAAATTCTATTAAAACATCATCTATGTTTTAAATTTTGCAATTATCATTATAATTTTAAAAAAGAAAAGAAAATAGCATGTATTGCAAAGTGAAAGAGACAAATGAAAGCCGTCTTCACACTAGCCTAGCACCTCGAAGAAAAGAAAAGCAGTCTTTAAACGGTATCAGGAGATTACAAGGCTGGTGTCAATACGGGATCCGGCTTATCAATCTCTATTAGAGAGTGCTGACCGGACGAACTCGGGGGAGGCCTCATAGTTTTAGAGGGAGCACTTGACTCCTGTTCCCGTGATTTGATGACACTGCCCGATAATAATACTTAGGATACAGTTTGGTTGAGACGTTGATGGCCTTTGTCTTTATACGTGATACTCTGTGGCGTGAAAATAAAAATAGCTTTCTATGTGTATATCGACGGTTTGATTTTCAATGTAAAGCAAAGTTTACTTTTATACCTATGT
This sequence comes from Pyrausta purpuralis, assembly GCA_963924145.1. Classification (NCBI taxonomy): domain Eukaryota; kingdom Metazoa; phylum Arthropoda; class Insecta; order Lepidoptera; family Crambidae; genus Pyrausta; species Pyrausta purpuralis. Next base: position 805,604 of record OZ001648.1, on the reverse strand, counting down.
TTTAAATGAAACTATTAATAGTACCTGAATATTGAAATAAGTTAAGTTAGCAATAAAATATAAATGAAATTAATTTTTTTTTCATCATTATAAACTGATTAAATATTTGAATTGCTTTTAAGGAATAAATTATGACGGAAAGAAACCTAACAAAATAAATAAAAATAATTAAAATCGGATGAAGATTAAGGATACAAATAACCTAAGTTTTTTTTTTCAACAGTTCCACCATTTATAATAAATATTAATATGCGCCAGACAACACACCAACTGTCGTGGTTTCGTAGTAAGATTTTTTTTTCCTTTTGTTACGAATACCAGACAACGATTAAGACGGAGGCGTCTCCCATAAATACTTAAAAACATGTTAAACATCCATGACTCAGGTACAAATGATCGTACTCATTACACAAACATTTGCTCCTTTCGAGATTCGAACCCGCGCCGGCCGGCGTAATAGTCAGAAGCTCTAGCCAATACACCAAACGCGTAGTCAAAATAATACTAATTTTTCTTCAGTGTAGCATTTTCCAGGAGATAAACTGAATAAAAATACTTATCGGCTATTCCTTACCATATATCACCACTCCGTAGGGAGTTAAGACAATCGCAGAGGCCGCAATAGATATTTTGACCATTTGTCAGCCGCGGGCAGTCCGTATGTCCGGGTGACCCTTAATAGAATACCGGGAGTAAATCTTGCGAGGCGATAATAAACTGCTGGTTTTGTGGCTCCATAGATAATGGAGAGTATTTATGTCTATTAAGTGAATACCTTAGCAAATCCGAAGAAAATATAGAGACAATTTTTCCTTTGTTTTTATAATTATATTATGGTATCTTATGGTATTTTGTTATGGGGCTCGGCTGCAGATATAGAAACAATATTCACACAGAAGCGAGCTGTGCGGGCTATTTACAATCTCAAATCTGATGATTCTTTAAGGGAATTATTTAAAGAAATCAAGATGTACTTACAGGGTATTCTTAGTTTATTTATGAAAATTTGATTTATGTTCGTAAAAACTTGCACTTATTTCCTAAAAACAGTGATTTACATGAATTCAATACTAGAGACAAGAATAAACTTGCCGTTCCAAACTTCAGACTTCAGAAGGTTAATCACTCGTTTATTGGAAGATGTTTTACTTTCTTTAATAAATTGCTTCAAATTATAATTGAATAACCTTTAAATAAATTCAAATTGATTATTAAACAATGTTTAATGACTAAAGGATATTATAGAATAAATGATTATATGAACGATCACAATGTATGTTCTAGTTTGTAAGAACATTTAAATTGTAATATTTTTAAAAGAGGCATTGACAATAGTGACTGAGTTTGTTGCGCAGCTTCTTCTCAGCACTAGACCACAATTGTCCCGAAGCTGTGGTAGGGCCAATGTTGGGACTTGTTTAAGTGCTAGCAATAGCCTATGTACAAAACTTTTTTAAAACTTATAACATGTTTATAACTGCGTTCAAAAAAGGAGGACATTTATCACTCTTAATTCACGTTTAGATAAGTAGCATAAATAATATATGATAGCTCTTTTGAATAAAAAAAGTTTGTGATTGTGCATTTGACTCGGGTTAGTTGAGCGTTTCGCTATAGTTTTAATGAAATACCAAATTGACACTAATCATATAGCTTGCATTTATCTATCATCACTCAAAAAAGCTTTGAGTGGGTACAAAATGCCATTATTGGTCAATTAGTGTGAGGCGTCACGGTCGGCGTCCACAAATTGGGCCCGTAATAACGCTATGCCCTAAAAATAATTAACGGAAGTCGGAGGTCATTTAGTTTAACAGCTTTGTTAGTAAAAATAAGTTTTATTTATCTTCTTAAGAATGAGGGTCAAGATTTGGTTAAATAAAATATGTTACTCTTATTTTACCAGCTATGATATTACAATTCGAGTGAAACGTGGTCTTTAAGGTGTTTGAGGGTGGGTGGTTTGCACGAATTTTAACCCTTCATCAAGCCGTGGAGAACTGCTGGATGAAATTAATTGTTGCATATGGATTTAGTTCTAAGATGCCCTGGTTGATTCCTTATCAACAGATTAGATTAAAAAATTATTGATAACCGCGTAAAATAAATGTGGAAAATCAATCTCTATGCCTGGGTAGAGGCTAACTTTTTTTTGTGACTACATATAATTTTTGAAAATGAATTTAAATCATTTTTTTTTAAACCGAATTCAAAAAAGGAGTTTATTTTATTAAAGTTTTTATAAGTATATAATACAAAGAATTATCGGAATAAATAGTGTAAAAGAAGTTTATTTGATGATGACATAAACTAGTAAATGACTTATAGCTCCTACAAAACGCGTGCTCCAACAGGCTTAGTAAGGTCATATTATGTTCCCCACATGTAAATATTTTACAAAATCCACAAAAAAATGTAATTTCAATTAGATCAACTCGAAATTTCAATCATTTAAAAAAACATTCGACTTATCTTTCTTCGTTAAGCCATCCCTGTAATCAATACAAATCTCGCACATTTACTTAAATTCACCTGTCAATCGGTCAGTCAAAATTTACGACTGCCAGTGTCACACACGTTCAGATACACAGACTTGGCGAATTGGGAACGATAGAGTAACTTTTGACTACAACGTAAAACCTTTGTAGGATGCATATGTCTTCAGCCCACTTAAAGGTTATATTCATTGTAGAGGCTCTAGTTAAATTGCGAATGCACCTGTTGACCCGTCCTAGAAGGTTATTTTATTTTGTCAGCGCTGCCAAATGCAAGTAAGAGGAGCTTTCAAAATGTAATGTAAAGCGTTAAAGTAGTTTATCTTCGGGATAGGTGTTCTTGCATTATTTTATTTAGTATAGTGCACAATATTTAGCAAGGGACATTAATAATATAAAGAGTTTGAGTAACGTTCATATTTTTATGAGCCAACTTCAATGAAGACCGCGGTAGAGTTCTTAAAAATTGTCGTCTTTTGTTTATGCACATCGCTAGGCCGTCACTTGTACAGTTTACTGCAGAAATAAGTGTTCATATTTGGTTAAGCTTTTGATAAAACTGGTTGATTGAAGTCGGAAAACAAGAAGAACAAACATGTCATTAGAGCATTTGTCACAAGTCAACAGTGCTAATTTTATATTTAAGCATCTGATTTGACGCTTCAGAACGCTAACATTTGATTGCTTGTAAACACGCTTAAAGGATTAGAAATTTGCTGGCCGTTTTTAGAAAACCTAGGATTGTGACGTCTGTTATTAACATATAAGGCTCCTGGTCATACTGTTCTGTGTTCCTGAACACATGATTAAGAATAGTCCAGGCTTTATCAAATTTAGAATAGATGTCATCATCAAAGCGAAAGCTTTTTCTCTAAAGAGAAAATACATACTCTTACTAAAATAAAATAGTTTGATACAGGATTGCTACCATGTATTTTACTATCTATAAGCTTCTGATAATTCGGTACCGTTGCAAGTGCCAGGATCATGGAGTATCTGGAAGGAACCGATATGTCTGCCAATAACAACCCACCCGCATGTTCTCTTCAGTTACTTCGTGATCATGGCGCTTGCAACGGTATTCTAATGTAAGTGACCATTAAAGTTCAAGACAATATATTATTTTTTAAAAATGATGCCGATGGTTTGTATGAGTGCGCTTGGAAATTTTATGTCAGTTATCAATTTTGCTTTAGCTGATGAAAATCATCAGGTTTTCTTCAGCGACTGTACGACCGGCGCAGAGGTGCCGATATAAAGCTCGGGTACAACAATAGCCCTACTTTTGTTGCCTCTCGGCACGTTTGGTCGGCACCGCAGCACGTGGTCGCGAATACATAATACTTTATTATCAACGTTACGACTTCACGCGTTAGCGCCGCGTTGATAATGTTTTCATACGTTCCCAGAAATGGTTATCTTTGACTCGCTATTAGTATTGTACAGTGTTTTAATCGGGCGGTTTAAAACCGAATGCGTTCATGCATAGATTCGAGGAGCTTTTATTGAGCCGTTGCGATGAAGAGTAAGGCTTTAACATCGACTTGTCAAACACTGGTTGTGATTGGATTTAATCATTTGGCCTCGAGTAGCTCAGTCACTATTTACAATATTGCAACTGCAGATATTATGAACTAATCCTTGTTTACTATTTTCTTTATTATATACAAAGCAATCGTACTCAGTTCGAAACAGAAATAACGGTTTTGAGAGTTTATACTTATTTGGGTAACTTAATTTAAAAAATACCCAGTTCAAACAATTAACTTCAACTAAATTGACTATTGTGTCACGGGTGTGACCAAGTATAAAGCCGAAAATGCCCCTATAAAATTACAATACAGATCTAAAATCGCGTAATGACCGCAACCGAAAGAGTAATTTCCGAACGTTTTTTGATTTTCGACAATGGCTCTAACGAGACTGCGGAGAAATTAAGTTTAAAATTCACCATTACGTCGATGCGAGATTAGTCGATCGTTTGTCGGCCGCAAGCGGAGCATGGCGCAAATCATAGTCCTCGCGCGTCATTCTGACACCCACATCCCACTGGGACCCTTTTTCGATCGGGTCATAGATTGGTATTACAGAATTGGCACACTCTTATATTAAATTATTACCTAGGTCCTTCTAGGTTGAGATGAAGCTAGGTTTTATTTTTTATACGACTGTACCAATATTTTTTAAAATTATTGCAGTTGGTCCTGTATCTAAATAAATGTGCCATTTTGTAAGCCCAAAGCGGACTTTTTGTTATACATATAAAATGCAACTATATATAGAAATATTACTTTATATTTATTTATTTTGGCCTCCGCGGGAAATTAAATTTGAATGAAAAAAGTTTAATGATTACTATTTCTAGTTCTTTGAATACTGAATTTAATTTGAGTATAGCTTTATTGTATTTGAAAGCAGGAAAAAGTAGTGCTTATGCTTTTAATATCTTCTTACATCATAAAACTAACTTGTTTTAATTACTATGCGCATACTTTTTAAAGCGTCCTAACTAATTGCAAACATAGGGAAACCTGTTATTGGCTTATCTTTCTTTACGAACTAGCTAACTAATGTGTACAACTAATTTTAAATATTAAAATACATATAGGTAGTAGGTAAATATTTGTACCACAGCCTCCATTCTAAGTGTGATGATTTTTGTCAGTCCAACTTCTTTTTTTTTAAACAGAAGATTTCGAAATTGTCTTGTCTCCTCTGCTCGTTAACAATCTTTGCCGCTGCGCCCGCGCAGACAGGCAACAATGCGCAGGAAGTGTCGACTAAATCGAATTACACGCGCGGACATACGAACTAATTTTTAATATTACCATTGTCTCGTGACGGCCTTTTTATTCGAATCCGCCTTTTTTTGTTTCGCTCAGAGTTCGATTGTCACGCCGTGATTGCTGGTCAAATTATCGTTTTGTTTGTGTGTTACATGGAAAGCAAATTAAAAAAAGTTAATTAATTTTTGATCAGAGAGGGTCGAAATGTAGAGTCAAATAAAAAGTTTATGAGAGTTCCTTTAAGTATCTAAGTTTTTTTACATGGAGTTATTTTATTTTTTCCATTAACATTGCTAAGGTGTTCCACAGCTGAAAAAATACCTACCTATTTTAGAATCATATACGTACTCTAGCTAAAATTATATTATCGTTCTAGATAAACCTTGTACATAGCAAGTAGTTAGCACAAGAAGGTAGATTGCTTTTCAAGATTAAAATATATTGTTTTTATTTATACTAATAGTTTACCTACGTTACGTTATAAGTTCGCCAAAAAAGATAAAACATGATCACACGGATGATCAGTGTCGGAAGTCTCGACATAGTTCCGTGTAAAACCACCAGGTGGCGCTTGAAAAATGCTGAGACAAAATTGATGTTTTCTTGTATTTATTGATTGAGAAGAATTTTTGAATGATGCTTAAAAAACTACAAATATTTTTTAAGTTTTATTAAAGATGAAGCTACGTAAGTTAAAATGATATTTGATGAATTAGAAAATCATAAAATTGAATTTGTCGACGCGAAATGTCAAAAATGATGCATCAGACTTCGCCCGCAGGTGTCACAACTATTAAAATGTAGGCACAATAAATATCAAAACGATTTCTCGACACACACCCTACACCTTTATTGGCAAAACATCGCAATAGCTCTTCCTATCTGTAAGTTTCGAAACAATGGCGCACAATTGTCATTGCATCGCACCCACATGTTCAAAAAGCAATTTCAGCGCGTTGCCTCCATAGACCGCTTTCCGGGAAGGCAGCGGGCGAGCCTTATCGCGACTGTAAATCAATATATGATTACAAATTTAATGCTACTGTTGGACTATAAATCAGAGATTTTAAATTACGAGGTACAAGCAACGTATCACAACGCGTGAGGCCCCCTAGTGGCGCGCTGTTGTGTCGACACTCGATAAATCGCGTCGCGTGATCCCGGGACTAAAAATAGAATGATCAAATTAATTAAGGATGAGGATTACGATATTGGATGCTGGGAATTGGCGAGCAAATGTTTTGGCAACGTGTAATAAGACTTTTTGAAATATGCGCCACGAAGTACTGAGCCAGACTTTCGCGAGACAGTCGTAAATTATTAGTTTAATAAAAATATCTTTTTTTTAAATGAATATTCGTGTAAGTAAATATACTTATAATAAATAAAAAAATAACATATAAACAGGCTTTTTCTGGGCGAGCTCGTAAAATTTTTAACTTTATCTTAGTCGCACTTGGCTTGGTCTGGTGTCAAAAACAAACCTTTACTAAATAAATAAAAAAAACCCGTAGAGTACGGCAATTTCGAATATTATTACTTTTTAACCCTCTATTTTAATTCGAAACCCACTCTACTCTTTCTTATTAAAATACGTGATAAATATAAATTTCAATCATGACACCTACAACACTTCCACGCACTAGCCGCATATTTATCGATATCGATGCCATGTCCTTGCAGGTGACATCCCTCGGTACTATTTCTGTCAACAGGCGTGATGGACTGCCCACAGGCCCGTGTTCGATGATATTTATAAGGCCGTGGGTAGCAAATAGTGCAAGTATCGATACTACGCCGCTTTAAGAGGTGCTTACACGTTTAAGGTGGTTAAGATGATGTTTTCGCGGAATAGCCTCCGGTTTTTGAAATTTCGTACACGCACAGTTTATCTGCAATACTTTCATTTCATCAGACTGTTCATTGAATGCGATTTATTATATTGATTTATTTTATTTGTTAAGGACAACCAACAAAGCATACACCATACAATTCCATACTTAAGATTAAAGTTTTGCCTTACTTATAGGCTGCCACGACATTCACAAAAATACTTCCGAAAGCAGATATAAAGCTAAAAATATTTTTAAAGAACAGGTAAACAAAACGGCTCGACGTAATTAAACAATTTACAACCTTTCAACTGCAAATGTTTCCATGATTGAGGACTTAAATTTACGTAGCGAATAAGACTTGTCAACACTGGCATCTGACGAACGAGAAACTACTAAATTTGGATTGAATACTATCAATGGCGACCGACGACCCGTCTGGTGTAGTGGTCAAGAAATCGCCTACTACGCAGCGGGTGCGGGTTCGATCCCCGCACAATACAAACATTTGTGTGCATGAACATGTCTGTTTGTATTGGTCTGGGTGTTTTCTATGTATATCATGTATGTATTTACAAAAAAAAAGTATTTAAGTATTATATCCGTTGTCTGGCACCCATAACACAAGCTTTGAGTAGCTTACTTTGGGGCTAGATGGCGATGTGTGGAAATGTCCAAAGGATATATAATGGCGGGAAAATGTCCTATGTCGATGCATTTAGAAACCATTTTAACATCTATGTACACACGATACACCCAATAAGTAGGTTGTAATAAAGTTAACAGTCGAATCTCGTTATAACAAGTGCTTTAGAAGCTTGTAAAAAGTAAGGCAACGGTTACAAAATCAGTCTGGCGTAAGTCTGGTGCATCAGTCTAGTCAGATTATCGAACAGTGGTCGTGTACCTAACCTACACGAACTTACAGACTGATGAAAATTAAACCATGAAAATTTGCCATCATTCTGGAATCATTCACGTCAGTTCAGACTGATAGAATTGATTGATGCAAGACTGAGCATGAAACCGTGCCTTATTCATTACAGCTTCATTCTATAGATATGGCTTATATTAAAATAAAGGTTAAAAATAAACAAATGCTAGCTTCCCAAGTATATTAAAGTGAAATTCGGAAATCATAGTCAAACCACTTCACATAAAATAAATTCATAAGTGGCATATTGTGTCCTAAATTGAATAAATAAATAATAAATAAATATTCTTTGGACATTCCCACACATCGCCATCTAGTCCCAAAGTAAGCTACTCAAAGCTTGTGTTATGGGCGCCAAACAACGGATATAATACTTAAATACTTTTTGTTTGTAAATACATACATGATAATATACATAGAAAACACCCAAAATTTTAATATAATTGAATAAACAATATTTAAATTTGAAAAAAAAAGAATAATCAGATGATATTCGCAACACAAACCACACATATTTGTACTCAAGTAACTTCATTCCCGATTTCAAGGCGTGCCATACCTTTTCATCGTCAAAAACATCACTTAGCCACAATTACCGGCATAATTCATTGACCAGTGAACCAGCTTCCCGGTGAAAAGTGAATGAAATAATAAGCGGGTAGTATCGCGATCTGATGCGGTAATGAGTGGGCGGCTGATAAATACATTTGGGACGAGATTTACGGAGTCGTTACATGGAAAGATGCGAGATTGTTCAGGTGAATGAAATATGCCAAAAATGAGGCAAACGGTATTTAGTGGTAGTCGATATTTTAATTATATTGGCTCTGAAAAATGCGAGTAATTGGAACCATGACAGCATATTTGGAACCATGGCTCTGAAGAATTCACGTAATTGCAACCATGACAGCATAGAAGTCACTAGACTTTAGTAGAGTACACGTTGGCTCGCTAGCTTGCAGAGTATTTTTTTTTTAAATTAGAGGCAATATTTTTTGATGTCTCAATCCATTTTGAAACAATTTTTTAGCTCATAATTAAAACGTTTATGTTATAGCTGCAAAACTGTCAATAAATACATTTTGTAGACGTAAATGTTCTTTAATCTTGTTTTTCAAAATGGCGTAAACATTTTTACCACTCATTATACACATATATTAAATTGCTTGAATTCCCACTGATTTCTGATAATATTTATTTATTTATTAACAAACAAGAAAAAATTAAACTAAGACATGCAACATAAAAAAATAACGTAATATCTACCTATTCAAAAACGAAACCATTTCCTTGCGGCAAGGAGGCTATGATGCTGGCTGCGTTGCCGCGTTGGATAGCTATGCTGATCCTTTGAGTTAGGAACCAGCCAGCTTTATTATTGGCTGTTAAAGAATTTAATTTTGGCGCAATTTTTCTAAACAGCAATTTAGCAGAGGGTCCCCACGGCCCAAATGTTTCAACGCCAAACGGCGCAAACACATAATCACTTGCAAGTGAAACGTACTTGCGACGCTTGGCGTTTTCAGCCAACTCCGCTGCTGCTCCAGCTTTAAGGGCTGATTCTCTGAGATGGGAAGGGGCCAAAGTATCGACACAAGTTGCATCCCAAACTAAGGCCCGATCCCGTTCCCAGGAAATAAGCGTTAGGCCATCGGGTCTCTTGCCATCATCACGGACCAAACCACGTGGTTCCAACGTGGAAGGAACATTAATGGTCGCAAGAGCTCTTCTGATGGCGTCATTAAGGGAAGCGTGACGGGCGAGACGCCCGATTTTTGATAACGAATATAATTGATTATGAATATTTCCAGTAATCTGCGTATCATAACGTTTACCGTAATATTCAATAACCCTGCGCCTGCGATGTTATCGCACTGATACGATATTAATTGGAGGCTCACTCGTGACGGACCCACTTTCCATCTTGCGAAACTCCAGTTTCTTGATAAATGCCGAATCGACATTTCGGATTAATTTGGCGTAAAATGCTGCGCCAGACTCTGGGCCAATAACTTCGAATGATTTAACCTCTACAATGGATACATTTAAAGATTGTTTATGAAGGGATGATATTGGTTATTTTAATCCAATAAATAAGACAAATTAGCATCCTCAGTAACACATGCGTTTTGCAAATAGGTACATACTGCATTTTTTAGGGTTCCGTAGTCGAATGGCAAAAATTCCTTGTTTTGTCAAGTATGTCTGTCTGTCTCTCCGTCCGTATATCACAGCCACTTTATTCTGTAACCATAAGCATAACACTAATGAAATGTGGTAGAAAGATGTATCCTGTTAACCGCTTTACGATTCTTATACAAAATATAAAATAATAAAATTAAGGGGGGCTCCCATACATGCCACCTGAACCGAAAAAAATGTTTCTAGTCAAACCTATGCAAGTGAATGAATAGGCCTTTTGAAATGACATAGAGGTTCCTAAAAATATTTTCTTTTAAAGTCTACCGTTTGATAAATAGACTCTTCCAAAGTGGTAAAAGGCCCTCTTATTTCTAAACTAAGCAAATATACATTTTGAAAAAAAAATATTTAATGTATATCTCAACAAAGTCTTTCAACCAAAATTGGTTTGGCTATGAAACTAGTAGTTTTTGAGATAACGCTCTTTTTTAACAACCGCAATCATAACTTTGTTCTTCATAGAAACACTATGAAAAACAAAGTTACATTCAATGTCAACAAAAAAAATAGTATCTAGTAGCTAAGTGGAAGTAAGTGGATTCCCTAATTCAGTTAAAATTGGCACGGAACCCTCAGTGCGCGAGTCCGACTCGCACTTGGCCGAGTTTTTGTGTTTTCATCAGTAAATTATTCGTCAAATTATTTAAAAATCTACAAAAGTTTACTTTATATTTTGATACGCAATTTTGCTGTTTTTTAACAAAATACCTAAATATACATATTTTTTTGTTTATAGTCCAGCAGTTATTTGCCGTCTCTCATAGCAAAGTAAGATGGTGCAACCTAGCCCTAGGTTATTGGCTATCTCCTTATAAGAACGAGTTATTGGGTCCACCTTCTACTGCAGTGTAAATAATAATAAGACGCGTTATATTTTCCCGTAAAGCTTGGTGCACACTATTCGCAAAGTCAAATAAACTGTGCAGGCGTCGTACGGTAATTGCGTCAAGTTGTAAATCGAAAGGGTGTTTAAACATGATTTGTATAAAGTGCGACTCGTAGAAATATTATGTGGGTTGTGTTTTTACTCATATTTTACATTCGACTGCATATTGAATAAGCAGTAAATTCGTCTTGCTTAAGAGTAACTGTGTGCCAATGTCATGCTTGTACATAGGTAATAAGAACGCCTTTTAATTTTAGTAAAAACTTTATCACTTTTTAAGTATATTTTCACGACGGTAAAAAAGTGTTATTAGGAAAATTAAGCAAAGACAATTTGATCAAGGTGTAGATATGTAATAACTACGAATACTTAGGTATCAACTTTAACAATGTCAAATATCCGCAGCAATATGGGTAAGATTGGCTACTAAAATTCTTAAAATAAAAATGTATTTTGTTGGGGGCTAAAATAAAATTGAGTTAACCTTAGTATCTTGCGTATTCAGTTTCAGATATAACTGACACTATATTCGAGAGCCAAAATCAGCGGCTGCCCGTGGGCACTATTAATCCTCGTCTCACTCCTTCGCGTCGGCCATTTTTCCAAAACGCTCTGAAATCAATCATTATCTTCAACAAATCATTGACATTTCCCCGCGATATATTTCGCCAACGAGAAAGCCCATGAATTATTCCAGATAATCGGTAGAAATCGACACGAGATCGAGCAAAGGTTACCAAATTAAAACGTGATTTATCTCCAATTTTCCCGTCAGGTTAATCTGGGTTAAGTTAACTCCCGGCTACTGACGTCTTAACATTCAATAATTACCTGAAATTCGAAACTTGACAAATTACATCCCAAACCTTTGTTATTCATGTCTGAACGCTAAACAAAACACAACAGGCGCTGTCGAAAGGGAACAATAAGATCGAAAGCGAGAAACAAGTCCCCACAGAGAGGCACATAGCGCACCTAATGACTTGGCGAAACCGAAGCTCCTTCCAAAATTAAACAAGGTAAAAAATCGGGCAAACGATCGATCACCGCCGGCCTCAAACAAAACACAGAAAAAACCACGTGAAAGGATATGGAACAAATTAAATGCTCAGCATGAGGTGTGCTGGCCGTCCGCGATGCACGGCTAAGGGCAAATATTAAAGCTGTCAGCTTTGTGTAATTTGAAGGCTCGTTTTCGAGGCGTAAGTTATGTTATTGAATGTTTTCGGGGCATGAGCCGTGTGAACATCACCCGGTAATGAGCAGTCTAAACGGGACGTCCACGATCAATTACCAAATTGAAATAATACCGATATATTTTACTATAACTTAACAAACCCAATATTACCCAATATTCGACAAATGTTCAGCTTAACGCTGATGATATTCAATCTATCTGAGTAATAGTTTAAAAAACAAATCACTTAAACGACGAGAGAGCAATAAAAAATACCATCGGAACGAGCTGCCATATTCTAAAATACCTCATATACGTTAAAAACTGTTAAATGTGCTAGTAAAACGTCAGAATTTATTGCCCAGGCCCCGACAACTCCATTACCTGATGTGACACTAATAACAGATGCGAAGACGATCGGCCTTCATTTCGCCAAACTGGATGCCAATTATTGAAAGAAAACGTCAATTTTTGACCGGATCAAATGGAAGATAGTCAGGTGGAGCACGCCACTCAGAGATATGGCCACTTTTTCAAGTTGAAGGCAATAAAAAAGCGCTAGTCACGCACTAAATGCCCCTAGCCGTGCCGAGCCGTCGGCCAAAGAAACAAACACAAGCACAAAAGCGCATCATCACGCACCCACAAAATTATTTCACTCTGTAACACGTGTCAAGTTTCAATTTTACTAACGTCGATATTAACAGTGGGCGTAAACAGATTATTGATATTTTCAACGATAAAAAAGTAATCGATGATCGCACAGAACGGACTCTCATTGTGTTGAAAAAATCACCTATTGTTGCACGCTCGGACTTTTTTCACGTTGAAATTAAATGGACGCACGAGTTTTGACAAAAAATTGACTTCATCAATCAGAGATGGTTTTATTGACTCGACAATAGAGTTTCTCGCGAACGTCTCATGTAATCTGCTCGTTTCTTGGAATCGCGTACAATTTTTCACTTTTTAAATGGGATCAATTTGGCATTTTTAGGATTGGGTGCGATAGGATCACGGCAAAATCGATTCTTGTAAACTTTTTGAAGGTTCGATGAATGTCGGTATATTATTTTTGACGACGGCAATTAATAAAAGGCACGTAATTTAAAGCTGACGGCAAGTAAAAATGACAATGACAGAGGCACCGAAATATTGTTAATTAATTTTAATTGAAGCGTTCGTTAAATTTGATTAATCGAAATGACATTCATGCAGCGCATGATTATAGGCTCTTGGATGTATTTTTATTATGTAGTTCAGAAATAAAAGATGCATTGAAAAGAGAGATAATTATTTCAGTTGTGCATTACTATCTTAATCATTGATAAAAAATATGTATATTGATAGTAAGTGGCTGGTGTTATACGAGTAGTTGGTATTTTGAAGGTGATGTCAAAATCTTGAAACCAAATTTCTTACTTAATACTTGATTCTTACTTGACGTGCGTGATTAATAGTAACAGTTTACAAATAGACATTACCAATCCATTATTTCAACAAGCACAAGTTCCAGTCTTATAAATTATCAGTAGCTACCAATTCTTCAGTTTGACATTGCTTTTTAAAAGCAAAAATAGTTTTGGTCTTTAAATAATTACATCTCTGAGTCCAATTATTCTCTGTGCCATGCCGATAACAATAGTTTATTTAGACGGACGAATGAAATTGCAACGTTTTTTCACCGCAGCTCAGCCCCTCGCTAATAATACTCTAATCATAGGTTTGATACCCCTCAACATGTGTTCAATTGTAACAATTCCCGCTACGAAACGTCTAACGCAGATTAGGAAGTGAGCCAAACTAACCTTGTAAAAGAAAAGAAGCAATGTATAATGCACAAAGAGATGTGGAAGCTGTGAAGTGCGATAAAGCCTCCAAGCATCTAGTAAGGCCAGTGTTAAAAGGCGAGGCAGTTAATACAATGGATTGTGGGGACCGGGTAGGTAATTATAGCAAATGTGCCGTATTCCTGTTGACAATAGGACCCGTGTTAGGAAAAGTCTTGGGTACGTTTTGTAGCTTATTTTTCAATCAAAATATACTATAACATAGCCATTAACATTAGCAAGGTTAAAATATTTTTTCTGAAAGCAAATACTTATAAACTAACTAATATAAGAAACAAAAACGGCAACAACCACCATCAACTATTTATTGTAATGTCAAATTGTAGAATTTGGTTTCCGGATATTTAAGGAGGATAATGCTGTAAAACGTCCTATTTATAGCACTAATTGTGAAGCACCGAAGCCTCTACTAAAGTGCTTCTTACAGTAACAAACCGCTTAAGGTCAAGTACACAACATACTAAAGTGTACAGTTAAGAAAATCCCTTTATTACACTTTTGTTAACAGGACTTTTTCGAATTAATATGTGACTTTTTGTGGAAACATTTTATTTACGTAATACTTTGACGAAAAATTTTAGTTTTTACCTACAGCCATTATTGAAGAGACATTTGTTTGTCGACATTTGGAATTGACAGTTGTGACAGTATTTGTCTTAGAACGATATTTGTTGAGCAGTTTAATGACAAAGCTTCATTTTCAAGTGCATTTAAGATAATTCTGTCTGATCTTTACCGCTCCAATTCCTGTGTGTTTAAACCCTAAATGGTGAAGTGATGGGCAATCGGCACGAAGGCGTTTTATCGTCTGTGACCGGGCGGATTGCTTCAAAAAAGCGCACTTCAATTCGGCAGTGCGGCGAAGCGCGCCCGTGCGTGTCGCTCCCGTATTTATTTTATTACCTATAAAAGGAGCGTTCCTAACGGCCAGTGTGCACTGCGTCTTAACTACAGATTCGATTTTGTTTTAATGAGACCGTTACGGTGGTGGCGGTTGTTTTTAGGTGTCGGATGACGATAGGTTATCCTCAGTCATTTAGAGTCGATTCGACCAAATGAGAATAAATGTTAATCTTAGAATAAATCTGTAGTAGATTAAAGCGTTTATACGGAAGTAACTCTCATACCCACCGTGTTTTGTGAAATAAGTGCTAATCGAAGTTTATCGTAATGACGTCTGCTTGCCATATGATCTATGTCATTATGTCAGAATGTTTTATCAAATTCAAAACTTCTGATAACTTTCCACGGTATAATACGACACTGATTAGTTGACAAGATTTTTACCTGCTTTTACACATATATTTGCCGGATAATAAAACAGTTCAATCAAAGACTTTGAGATAGTCGAATATAAAACGGAGGAACAAAATTATTATTCGTATAGTTTCGCGCATGTAAGCTAGTGTTTGGTCGCATCCAACATCAACTTTGCTAGAATGAATAAGTATTAAACGACCGATTTTAAAATGACATTTAAATAAGTGATTGCTGTAATAGGTGACATATCAAATCAGGCGTTTTGTGTTTTATTCGATGAATATTCCTTATCTAACGGTAAAAAAATCAGGACTTAATCTCCTCAGATTTCAACCGTCCAATCGTATTACAAAAAAATTGTTTGACTTTGTTCACATTAAAAAATATACAAAGACAACCAAAAAATTTTCTCATCACAAATAACTCCGAATCGTTAGACAAATGGCCTAACAAGGGCTACCGCCTGCAAACATCAATATTGACGGGATGGCGCACTTTTTTTCCTCAGACAAATCGCCTCGCGAAAGAAATTAATTTGACGAGCCAAGTGCCCCAGACGGAATTCATTTATGTGACAGGAAAAAATGTGGCTTAGGGTGAGCTGGTCCCAGGCTAGTTACGCGGTGCTTCCTAAAGGACTTTTAGTTATGTTTTTCTTTGTAATAACTTCCCATTTATTTAAGGTCGGGGTTCGATAAATTGGGAAAGGGTAGAAATGAGTGGTTCTTTGTTTTGATGGCCAATTTCAGTAAATAGATGAAGAAAAGAGCGTTACCTTTTCAAGAATCTTGCATTTGAAGTTTTTTTTCATTTTTGTTTTTTTATAGTGTTTTGTCACTATACAAACTTGAAAATAAAATTGCACTTGTAAAAATCAACTTTGGCTGTGACAGACGAGGAATCAAACCCCGTGTCTTACGCTATCCGGGCATATACCACTCGGCCACCGTCACATTAGCAAGCCTGTTAAAATTTTGAAAGCGCTTACTTTAACGCGTAGGCTGCGTGACATCATCAATGTTGCGAGCAAATTGGCTTCCTACATCTTAACCGATTGTTAAATATTTGTAAAAAAAAAACTACGGTTATTGTGAGAGCAATCTTAGCGTAAGACACGGGGTTCTATCGTCTGTCATGGCCAAAGATGCCTTTACAAGTACAGTTTATATTTGAAGAAAATGCTTTTTTTAAAATTTGGATACCATTGAATCCATGTGACATTTCTAGAACCCGTCATTTATTTACCTAGCTTTTGTAACTATTTTATTGATACTACAAACAAAAATATTCTCATCAAATCTTGCCAACTTTTGCACTAACCAAACACTGCTTGCGTATCGGTTCCCGACTCAATGAAACACCAATAAGCCACATCCCCAATCGATCGCGATACAGAGTGTAATCCACACTGTATTTCCTTAATACGTGGCCAGGGCGGTGCTGTAGCCCCGTATTCAGTTATCAAGGTATAATGACATCAGGAAAAATGCTCCGAGAAAATGTGCCGGTTAGTGCTGGGAGATAGTTTTGAAATGCGAAATCGATAAATGTAGTTTTGTAGGTAAAATATATTCACCTTCATAAACTAAACACAGGTCTCAATAAAAGTTTGCAGACTGGACCACTTACTATATATATTTTTTAAAACACTGACTGCATTCAAAAATTTCACTCTTTAGAATAATACGAGTATGACTCTTTGATGCGAAAGTTTGTTCTTTGTTTTGTAATTATGGTGCCCATTTGATAATCGCGCGTCACAAGCTTGACGAATAATACTTGCGAAAACTTTCGCTCACAATTTTCGTACGGTTTTCACCAAGACTTAGCAACAATGAGAGTTGCCAGAGACTTAAACTAGTACTTGGTGATAGAGCCACATGTCTTAGCTTCTTGTATTTGTGTTTTAAAGAATACAGGAAATGACGCATTTATCCCTATGACGATTAACATAAATGCTGTCCGATGGCTGCAGTTACATTCCTAAAAATGGGCACTATACGTAAACCACTTTATAAAACTGAGAAAAAACACTTATCAAAGATTTGTATGTTATTAGGCTTTACTATAGGATAAAAACTAAATAGTTGTCATGCGCACTTAAGAACCTCGGAGCTGTGCACTCGCGAGGTACCAAATGACTTGACGAAAAAACAGGAACGACTGCACGTCGTTTATTGCTGTAAAATTATAATAAAATATTAAATGAGGGCAGCTATTTACGTGTGAAATGGTGAAAAGTGATAAAATTCACGTGTAAAACTTTGAGTTGGAAAGAAGTCAGCCAGAAACACGGGGTTGAGGCAGCTTAAAAGCTACCTACAGTAGGATGGAAAAACTTATTTAAAAAGGTTTGATAAAAAACATTAAATGTATTACGATTGTGAGGACACATATTCAACAAAACAATCAATACATATCTTTTTTTTATCTGGTCTCATTACATCAAAGTCCACAAACTATTAGGGCGACCCACCTACATATTATATATGTATTTGAAAACGTTTTGATGATGTGTCTAGGCTGAGCCCAAGCTAGCATAGATAGAAACGACGCTGAAATTAGCTTTCTCACTCAGCTTTACGTATTTTTTTTATGGTTATCACTGCCAGGGTAAATAATAATGAATTATACTAAGTCAAAACCTGCTTTACTTTTATTTATTTTCTAAAAGTGACTATTTTATCGACACTTGTCACGGACATCACTGTTTCCGGCATCGATACGAGGGGAGTCGGATTTATGACGATCTGATGATACAATCAAATCAAATAAAGCGTCAATAAATCAACGTCCGCCAGAGGTGAGAGACGAATGTGCTTATTTTCAGTGCGATTGTTTTGCGTGGATTTGAAAGAAGATACGGAGTTGGTGTGTAATCTAAAGTTGGTATTTTTTTTTTGCTATACAGAAAAAGAAGATAGATTTAAGCATACGTAACATTGGACTAAAAACCGGGTACTTGACGAATTTGACTATTTGGAATCAAAGCAATTCATATACGTTTTTAATGACTCTTTTTTATCCGAGTATTCGAAACTAGGTTCAAAACCCTACTTAAACTAAAGAATACTAAAAATCACCACTTGTTTTAAACTTTTGAAATCCTAATCCATAGATTCTAGTTCATCTTTTATCTTGGACACTTTGCCATCAAAATCGATGATAGTTTTTTTTATTATTATTAAATAGTCAGACATTAGACCATGATTGCACCTGAATGCAGCCTAAGATGAACAATGTCTAGCATTACGTAACAATGTGCTTGGTGTGATGAACTTTCAATCCAATAGATTCCTTGTTACCTTAATTGTAATTGTATTATTTTTTTACAGATATCATGAAAAGTAAGTGGTATAGTACATTCCACAAAATAACTTTGAGCTGAGGACTGGGGTAGAGTTAGTGTCTTTTAGCTAGAGTATAGATAGAGACGATGTACAATTCACACTTAGAATAAATATTGTATTATTAAGCCCTTATTTCGAATTCGCTTGATTACAGCTTAGAGAGAAGTGAGAATCAGTGTTTTCTAGGCCCGTAGTCCCAAGTCATATACTCACATCTATTTGCTTTTTACTTATAATAGTAAAAATTATTAGGCGTCATCGTGTAGGATATATATTATACATATTGAAAGGTAATAAATATTAATTAAAAGTCTGTTTATGGATATTTTCATGGTCAAGGGATATACAATTTTATAAATCTCCGCAAAAATATCTTTAAATTATGTTTTAATCAATGAGTAGTGTTTGCGTTAACTTCAGATCGAAGTAGGTAATTAATAATATTCTTCATATTCATAAAATTTGATATGTGATTGGTCCTGCTGAAAGAAATTGACGAATTAATTAATACTATCTGTTATCCCTTTCGTAAATGTAAGTTAATCAAGAATATTGGAAGGTTATTTTAAATATCATACTGGCATCAATACCTTCCTACGTATGTGATCATAACGTGCCCTGTTGTGTGGTCTTCCTTGGAACAATTTCGCGACCGTGACAATAGGTGTGGCGTGTGGCGTGTTTTTTTCTTCACATTGTTATCTTGTGTTTATCGTCTGTATAAGGCTTTGGAACCTTTTATTTATAGCTCTTCAAACTTGAACAATAAGCGGGGACACGCTGAAATTGAAATACAAGCATATGCAGTAGGACCACTATCTGGCTTACATCCCTTAACATGTTTTCGCTAGTTAGACAGAAACACAAATATGACAGTATGTGATGATAGAATAGAATTCATAGTTCAACTGGTACTTGTATACCATACAGGGTGTGGTTTTGTTCAGTGACATCTAATTTGGGGATGATAATATGAATTATGCTCATTTTTTTAAAAAAAGAGTGTGAAATACGCAAGTTTTATAAAAAAGCTCTTAACAACATTCTTAAAATA
The DNA here is from genome assembly GCA_963924145.1 of Pyrausta purpuralis. Taxonomy (NCBI): domain Eukaryota; kingdom Metazoa; phylum Arthropoda; class Insecta; order Lepidoptera; family Crambidae; genus Pyrausta; species Pyrausta purpuralis. Next base: position 785,778 of record OZ001648.1, on the reverse strand, counting down.
TCATAACGAATCGGAAAACTCGCAATCTCACGCGTAGCTCGCGTGTATCTACAAAATACTACGTAGTAAGCTACGAAGTGGCGACCTGGCGTTGGTAGTTTAGAATATTTTTTATGGCATCAGTATCGTTTGTACAACCCAAGTCAGGCATTGCTGACTAAAACAACACCCTGTAAAGTTTACAAGTACCAGTTGAACTATGAATTATATTATTACTATTAGGGTATATTTTCTTCACGTTTTACGACAGAGCTACCTTTTAGCGAATTTAGGATATCATGAAGACTACCTATTATTCCACGACTCGAATAGCCGCTCGGCAGTCCAATGGCACTACAGTGCCATTTTCTTTTTTACGGTAAACTGTCCGTGGTACTACAGTGCCCACCACTTGAAAATTATGTATTAAGTATAGTATATATATAAATTAAGTATAGTATATATTATAGTATAGTAAGTGTATTAGATTTTCAACTTTTTATATATTTATAACTATTACCTATCTACCAGTATTTTTGTTTTCGTAATCACAACTATACTTTTCTTTATATAATCGTTTTTATCGCGCGACATGTCGCGCGATTTTTATCATGCAACCATCGCGCGATATCGCCGGACAGTTTTCCCACATCATAGTCTGACAGCGCGGACAGTCGAGTGGATAGATAATTGTTCAGAGACCATCGCTTTTTGAAAAATAACATTTAAAGACTGAGCATACTGATTCAAAATCATGTTGTGCAAAAATAATTTCGCGACCAAAAAGAAGAGTTTTCAATTAACAATGATCGGATAAGTCGAGTAATGAGTGGTTTGGTGGATTTATCGGCGCGGAACCGACAATTAACGTCTTTGTTCGCGCGGCGCACGCGCAGGCCTTGCGAAATGCGAGATACGTTCGATGCCGGAGAACTGAGGGTTAATTTCTGATGATATGATACGGTCATGTAGTATCGGTATAAGGTTGACTTAAATATAAACCTTTTTGATTATATTATTGATAGTCTATGTATAAAGGAATTCATAAATATTTATAACTAGTGGACCCAGCGAACTTTGTTTCGCCCCCGGCATCGTCCCCGTAATTTGACAGTGACAATTATAACAAAGTTAAAATCATAAAAATAGGTCCAGGCGCTCAATTTTTTGATTATTTTTTTCATTAAAACCTTCTCCTGACGATAACAAACACAACAAAAAGTAGCGAAATCGGTCCAGCCGTTCACGTCTCATATCGTGACGAAGATAGAAAAGGATTCATTTTTATATCTAGAAGATGGTAACATCGGTTAATGATACACATTAAAGATTTTGAAATTGATACAAAAAATATTGATTTTTAAGTTAACGTACTTTAAGGTATGATAAAGAATATTTTTAAATACAAAAGTATCCATCACAATGCTACTAACTCAAACCATAGACTCTCTAAAGGTTCATGAACCTGAGATTTCTGACTGAACTAAAAAAAAAATGAACAAACGAATGACACTTAATTAACTGAGCACCCAGTCACGTCCAGGTCGTGCATCAAGAGATGGCCGCACAGAGTGCGCGGGCTCAACGATGAAGGACCTTGGAGCTTTGATTTAATTAGTCAATGCAAACAAAAGCTGGTCTTGAATAAGCTGAAAGTTTGAGGTTCAAAGGTAAAGTCATCAGGATTTTAAATAAACTTATACATAGTTATTACATTTTATGTGATAGTTACATAAAAGTTACCAAAGAGTAATAGCAATTGTAAAAAGTGGTATGCGTTCTGCTGCTGCCACGACCAATGCTGAGCGGGTGCCTTTTTCGGCCTAAGTAGCCTAGTATATGTATTTCTGTTAACTTTACTCATTTTTGGTCGAATAAATTTATTTTCTTTCTTTCTTTCTTTCTTTCTAGCAATTAGACAGTAATAGCGGTATAAAATTTTCTTCAAACATATAAAAAATATTGTAAGACAATAGGTAAAAATATCTTTTTACTAACTAATGCACAAAACAATAGGCAGTTTCATTTGGATTTTGCATTATATCTTCATAGTTCAAATAGTATAAATTAAATTATTACAAACAAGCATTATTTTTTTAAAGTAGATAACGTCGACTGCATACATTTTGGTAGCATTAAGCATCACAAAATAGTATAGAAAATGCTATGTGTCTTTTTACCAACAAGTTTAATCCAAAATATCGATTACCTCCAAACCCGTCATAATCTTCGAGCGTAGGTGGAGATCTATCGTCTGATCTCAAATTGATTTCCAATAGCATTGTGTCTCGTGTCCGACTATATCGAACATCATCTTCATCACTTGTTACATGTTCTGATGACGACGCGTTTTTACTATCTCGCTCATTTCCATTTCCAATTCTATCATCTACAGCATTAGGCTCTTCATTGTCTGTACTTTCAACCTTTGCTAATGCGCCTAAATATAATTTGTCAGCAGCTTTACCGGTTCATAATGAAACCGTGACTGTATTTCAATGGATATTGTGATCAATATTGAAGCCAACCTGCTTGCCCCGATCTGATCTTTGTAAAGCGTAATTGTGAACGTCAATACCCTTTCATGTGCATCATTCACTACACCATTCAGGTTTGGATATCGATTCATGACTTGAATGACTGTACTCATTCATGGATTTATCAATTGCTTTTGAATCCAGGTGAAATGTTACTTTAGGTTGTATATCTGATTCAATGACTATATTGTTTATTACGCTAACTTTGATAAGTATTTTTGTTATTTTTATTTTTATTTAGGTATTTTAATGGTATCATTCGCATTATCAACGACGGTCGATTTTAAAGTAACCTCTGTTTTTTATAAGTTTATATTTTGTTCAAAAGAGGTCCAAAAAAAATATTTTGAACACAATGGCAACATGCCATCAGGTGTCAACGATTTCCTCATTTACAATAGACCCAATGACTGTATCGATATCTGAAGTGCTGAATATGTATTAGCCAAGAACGAGACAGATCTGTTTTACGAGAAAAAAGAAAACAATAAATAAGGTGCTGCCATAATTATGCAGATGAGGCATTATGCACGGGGCTTGCGCCACGTCGCGTCTGTCTGGATGTCACAACGCCATTGACAGTTTTTTCTGGCCCACTCGCAGGATGTGCGCCTACGTTGTGGAAGACAAAGGCGACGGGGCTTTCGAGCTGAGCGTAAAGGTTGTCACACACGTATACTCTTGGAAAAGCAATGCATTACCTACCGCTACATAAACATAACTGTAGATGATTTTATGCAGTGGTTCATTAATAGTCTGAGCGTTAATGATTCAATAAGAATAATAAAGTGTTGATTAAGGATGGTGCAGGATTTGATGAGAAAAAAGGCTAGAAACGCCTTTAATAGCTTTTAAAGAACGTTAATGTAGTTCGTCTTTTTTGTATGGCTTTATTCGAAAAGTTTTATATTTAGAGTGAACTTATATTTTTTTACTCTTGTTATAAAATTGTAAAAATCACATATAAGATACGGAAGATAAAGTCCACAACAAAACAGTCTCTATCTAACCTTAAGTCTCTAACATTATTAATTAAATTTTTGTCATTATAAAAACTTAATATTATAAATTGCACTTGTAAAAAGCAACTTTGGCTGTGTGACTTACAAGGTGTCGAACCCCGTGTCTTACGCTATCCTTCGGCGTATGCCTATATCACTTAGCCACCATCACATTAGCAAGCCTGTTGAATTTTGCAAGCGCTTACTTTAACGCATAGGCTTCGTGACGTCTTCGATGTTGCGAGATTGCTTTCACAATATCCGAAGGAAATTGTGAAAGCAATTTTTACAAATGTTTAACAATTGTTTAAGATGAAGGAAGCCAATTTATTTTTAGCGCTTGCAAAATTCAACAGGCTTGCAAATGTGACGGTGGCCGAGTGGTACAGGCATACGCCCGGATAGCGTAAGATACAGGGATCGATTCCTCGTCCGTCACACAGCCAAAGTTGTTTTTTACAAGTGCAATTTATATTGTTTCTAACATTGTTGAGTGTGCGCCAACCTTTATATTTGAGGGTGGGGCGGGGTGTGGCCGTATTAATCACGTTGCGCGCACGCAGATGAATGACGCGGGACGCGCGGCCTACGTGGCCCGGGACGCCGTGACTCGCAGGAGTTCGGGCTTGTGTGGTCTTTCGAAGGGGACTTTTGTTTTGAGGACGTAGTCCCGTTAAAAGTACCAACCAGTTTGTTTGTGTAATTTTAATTGATACTTCTTGATCCTCTTCGAGAAGCTACAGGACTCGTAGGTCTCTTTTTATCTACTCTCAATTAATCATTCAATCAGTCATTTATTTGCTAGAATACACAAAAAATAACTGTCCCGATCTTACAGGAGGCACAGTGCCTCTAGCAGTCTCTTGCAAAACTTAAAATGTTCATACACTTTTTTCGTCGCTAGCAAGTAAAACCGAAGTAAAAACAGTACTAGTGTTCGTAGTTTTGACTCGCTCGCTAGTATCGCAATTATAAATGATTATGTTTTTTTGCATTTTTTCTTGCTACAGTATCGTTTGTACAACCATTCCTGAGTCGCTCGTCGCTTGCCAAAAGAACACCCTGTGTATTAACTTATTTTTTGCAAAGTTATTCTAATACCTAAAAGATTTCATTACCCTTTTTTTGAACGTGTTACTGTTAAGAATTGACGTATTTAACATGTCTAATACGCAAGACTAGGCTTATTTCTGTCTATATTCAAAACTATACATCTGAAACCGCAAGGCAATGCGTCGATAATGTGCCACCTGGGAATATAATGCTCTGCCGATTATCACCTGCCATAAATTTTACTGCGTATTGTTTCCAATCGCATTACTTGGATCTCCTACATGATTTACTGACTGTGAATGTAAAGATATCAGACGATATCACCAAATGTGTCATAGCACTGCTATTATGCCATTTACGCACAATTTTTTAAGGAATATTTTACGCAATTTTATTGTTGTTAATCTTAAGCCACTTAGACAAGAATATCATAAGTCTCATGTTGCAATACTTGCCGTTTGCTTTGCCATAATTATTGCATTTGATTACGTACCTCCAAGGCTTGCATTTAGAAGAAGATCTTTTAGGACAGCTATTGTATTGCCATATTTGAGTAGGCACTTACACTTACTTACAGATTGCTTGTGTTTTTTCTACAATCTACTTACTCACAAGAAGCAACATCAACTCACGTTACCTACTATTCCACAGAATACCTAGGTATTATATCTGTTTTGTGTACCATTCAATTCCATTCGACCATCTGAAACAAATTAAACGAGAAATGAGAGATGTCAAACCTCGGACCGACCGCGGCCGTCAGTCACAAGCGGCGCATATTGACACGCGTTGTTTCGTGTCGGGGAAAAGTTAATTCAAAATCAAATTGGATTTGGGGGACGGTTTTGAAGGTCTGCTCAGATTTTGTCTCTGAAAATATCGGATTGGGTTCGTATTTTTGTAGAGAGTACATATCATGCAGAATACAAAATTTTGTAAAATAAGTTTTTTGGCACAATAGTACTAATGGCGACATCTTCCATGACAACAAATAAAGGCAATTTTAGTAAAAAGTATATTTTATTGCTAGAAAAAGTAATCGACAACACTTGCTTCCACTTAAAAAGCACAAACAATTTATCCAATATGTCTCCCCGCGCGACCCCAAAAAGCTTTTCAAAAAGCGACAACAGCATGCGTTACGGCAAAACTTTCCGTTTCGCCTGTTGCGTTTGGTCGCACTGCGGTATGTTGTACTTACGTTTCGTTATGTTGTACACACGACGATTTGGGACCGCTAACTGGAGAAGTTAGAACCCTTTTGCGGGGATTGCGTATTGTTTGTTGGTTTGCGGAGTTTTTGACTGTTTCGGATTGACAGTGGATTGTGAATCCTTAGGGTATATTTCACTGTTTATTTGAACCTACAGTTCTTGTTGTTTAAGGTAAAACACCTATAGCAACATGTTGAGAGTTGACACTTAGCTAAAATAACTCAATATTTTGTTGACAGCAAATTTAATATAACTTTGTTGTTCATAGTGTTTGAATGAAAAGCAAAGTTATGTTTGAGGTTTTAGGAACCTTAATGTCATTTTAAAAGATCTATCTATAGATACCCACACACGCATAGGTGTAAGTAAAAAAAAAAAACGGTTTTGGTTTCATGTATGGGAGCCCCCCCCCCATTAAATATCTTTTTTTTTTAAATTTTGTATAAGAATCTTAAAGCGGTTGACAGGATACATCTTCCTACCAAATTTCAACAGTGATGCTGGTACAAAATAAAGTGGCTGTGACATTCGGATGGACAGATAGACAGACAGACAGACTGACAGACAGACTTGACAAAACTATAAGGGTTCCGTTTTTTGCCATTCGGCTAAGGAACCCTAAAAAGTCATTTTTGATACATTATTTATATACGCACTTCAATATCTATTTATTTCTTTTATTGTGGGTAGGAAAATATCATACTGAAGAATATCTTACAGTGTTATGCTGAAATGACAATACAATCAGACGAAGTTTCGAGAGCCATAAATTGGCGCCCAACGTGTAGCTATAATACTGATTACTTCGGCACACGTTTTTTAACCAATATTTTCCGCCGATCCCAATATCTCTCATCATTACGACCCTCAGTGGCATTCCAGTCCACACCTCACGTCTCGTCTCCATCGATCACCGGCATCATCGGGGTCCCACCCCAAAATCGCACGTTATAATTTGATTTCGACAAGCTGTCACGCGGCCGCCATTGTAACGGTTTTGAGGTCTAATAATGTCGTTATTGTTTTAGCTTGTTTGAGGTACAAATATTGGAGGTAAAAGGATTACACGGTAGTGTTGTCGGGGGAACGTGGTTAGATTTGGTGTAGGTATGAATCTGAGTTAAGGGTATTTCTTAGATCGTTGAGTGCTTGAGTTAGTTACAAATACAAAATATTTATTTCCTTTTACAAAGATAAGCTTAGACTAATTGTGATCAGTATCTCGTTTTAAGCTTAGTAAAGCCTGTGCCAGGAGATACTGCTCTTTCTTAAAAAGATAGTGCTATCTAACTTCTTAGTTGAGTCGAGCCTATTAAAAAACATCGTGAAACATACTATGTAGTAAAATGAAAAGTAAAATAAAGCAGTGAAAACTGGGGCATTAAGTATAGAAATGAAATACTAATAACCTATTTTTTTGTTTTAATAGTGTTTTGTCACTTGCTCTATACAAACTTAATAATAGAAATTGCCTCGTAAAAAGCAACTGTGTCCTTGTCTAACAGAAGTGCTTTTTACAAGCGCAATTCACATAAATCATCCAGTATAGTTTCAAGATTCAATAAGGTAAAGATACTATGAGGTCACACTTACAATAAAATTAATGTCCAGCAGATTTTGCCATAAATATAGCATGTGAAAATCTAATATAATAAATGTTAGTTTTAAGAGTTTCACAAATATGTGTCCTAAAAATTCCTTAAGATTTTAATAATGTAATAATTCTTATGGATTTACCAAGTATACAATGTTGTCAAGAATGGTCGAGGTCTCAATATTTTGATGTGTTTTGGAATCCTATTACATATTTTGTACACATATATAGACAGTGTTGTTCTAGGTGCAAAATTTGATTCATGTCGTTCGGAATTTATAGAATTACGATTGTATACCACTCTATCAAACAGACCTACAAACAACAACTTACACACTTAAAAATGTACATATCATGCATAGATTAAACGAGGCCTAAATATAAATAATCACGTATTATCTTTTAGTTCAAAAGAGTCTCTCCATAACACCTCATGAGTACCTTTATACCCATAGCTATCGATACACGCTGGTATCACCTCCAATAAAAACAATCCCAGCAATATCCGGGGCCCAAACAATCGTTCTAATTGCGCCAAGGGTTGACAGAGATGGCGTCTGTTTGCGGTTATTGTTTCCCTGATTCGCTCTAATTAATTTAGTGGGACCGTGACGTCACGCGCCCTTATTGCGCCGTGTCAACGCAACCTGACGTTTAAAACAAATATTTACTAAAGTAATTCAATACTTAAAGTGCAATTATAATTCAAACAAGATTTTTAAATCGTTTTCTACATTGACCCGACCGGGAATCAAACCCGGAACCTCACGAGATGGCAACGCTTGAAACCAGCGTGCTAGCCACTCGACCACGGAGGTCGTCAAATGTAAGAATTTTAGTACTTTTTTCAATAAAGTACATTTATTTAATTAAATCTATATTTTGATTTTAGCTTGGTAGAGATTGAAAAACCTTACTAATGATAAAAAGTCTTACGTTATAATGTTAAAACTCGGTCAGATGATGCACGGAATAAAAAAAAAGTTGTCTGATTGTATTTAAAAAGTTGATCATAATTTGTTCGGTTCGGTTATAAACAGGTTTACCATTTTAAATAAAGTGCACGTAACTTACCACAAGCAATTACTTAACCAATAGCTTTGGCTTCTAATAACATAACAATTTGTTCATGACTACCAAAAAATTCTTCATAACCATAACAGCAGATTATTCAGAAATTGATTTTTAAAATAAAATCATTAGACCCGACTGCCGCGCCATCTACGGAGCCCATAAAGTAAAAGTTAAATTCGACGTGATCACATTATGGTAGGATTAGTGGTAATTCAGCGTGGATATTGGACGCATATGGCGCTCTTTCACCCCAGGTTCGATTCCCGATACACTCAGATTATATTGCCGGATTAATAAATAATGTTTACGGCTTCAATGAATCGCGTTTTACAATAATTTATGGCGAGTTGCAGCTATGGGTGTGGCTAGCTTAAAACATAAAAAGGTTGGTACATCGCAGGTCTGACGTTTGTCCATTATTTATCAGCAGGGGTTTAGCAAATGGTGTTTTGACGCCGTTAAACTATACTGTGGTTTTTTAATAAGATGGACCACTGTTGAACATTTCAATTGTACGCGATTAATTAAACTTGTAATATTACTTTTCATTAATACGATTTTACTAATTAGTATAAATAATACATGTAAAACATTATATAAAGCTTTAAATAACATATTACAAAAAAACAACTATTGTAAAGAGTTAAAAATCTAGGTTTCTCTAGCAATAGCAATATTCATATAAGAATTACTTAATTATTTAAAAAAATATGATCTTTGTAGGATTCATAACTTTATAAACAGTTTTTATTTGAATATTTTATCATCGATTAAAAACAACAATTGAATGAAATTGAAACTTTTGATTATTTAGAAACAACACTATTTTAAATACTACGAATAACTGGCCACCCACCAAATGTCAATTTGGTCTATCTTATTAGTAACCAGAGTATAATTCAAGTGCAAAAAACATAAACATTTGGAAAATGGAATCACTTTGCGCAATTGTCGCAGTAAATGATTCATTTTAGTTACATATATTGGATGAAACAACATGTAGAGCAAGATATATCTAACTATATACCCATATGCAACAAGCTCGGAGTTAAGCAGGCGCATGTGAGTATTTACATGCATTCGTGTTATTGCAGTTATAAATAAGTCACCAATATATGCGGGTGTAGCCTTTAATGATAGAAAATAAAATAAAATATAGGCCCTTTAGGGATCCAGTTATCAATCGATAGGGATTGAATTTACAATAAGGAAAAAAAAATATTTAAAAAAAACTAATCGAACCAGCAGTGTATTACAAACAGACGTCCAATCATAGAATTTGACGTTGTCACTGTCTAAAACGAGTTAGCGATTTTTATTGATTAGGTATTGAAAAGATTGAGTATTGAAAGAAGTGCTCGTAGCGCAGTGGTAGCTGCGCTTTGGTAGTGATACCGAAGTGAAGCAACCGGCGCGGTCGTGTTTGGATGGGTGACCATTCTGACCTTATAAGTGACGTACCTATATCACGAGCATCTCCGTGCTTTGGAAGGCACGTTAAGCCGTTGGCCCCGGCTAATATCGGTTGATATTAGTCGTTAAGCCTAGACAGAGGCCTTATGGGCGTCATGATAACATCTGACAGCAGGGTTAGTCGCTTGCCTTGCAAACACCCTTCCACCAACCCGCACTGAGCTCGCGTGGTGGAGTATGGCTCAAAACTACCTCATAGTTGAGGTAAGGCCTGTTACCAGCAGTGAGATGTTACAAGTTAACTTTACTTTTTACTAGGTATTGAAAATTTGGATTACTATATTTCTAAGTTAAAGCATTTTAGAGGTAACTAGGAATAGTCTGTAGAATCATTAATTAAATTTTTGCTCCTATTGCAGGTTGCAGGCCACAAGTTGTATATCTGTTAAGCTGTTTTGAAATTGCTCCCTACCCTCCTGTCGCAGCGCGATGCTTTAAAGCCTAAAGATATATAAAATATTTTTAAATCGGTTCAGCAGTTTCTGATATTAGTAAGTTCAAACAAACAAACCCTTCAGCTTTATAATATTAGTTAAGATCAGAACCTTAGCCTTTTCACGTCATAAATTGATTGACTCTCACAAGCACTCTCAGCCACGAGTCGAATGGGCGGCGAAGACCACGACCCATTGACAACAAACATGCCCTAGACCACCCTCGTTCAACTTTGACGATATAAGAGTGCAAACTCCTCTCCACAACTTTACATTTACACTCCGCGAGTTGCATACCCCCTCGACATAAGATCCACTTCAGAACATAACAACAGATGAAATGTTTGCAAGAAACTGTGCTAAGCGAGCGATTTCGAAAACGACACTCGTGTTTTGCTGACGAAGCGATGTACTTCAAAGGGACGAAGTATCTATAAATGTCGGTGGAAGGGTAAACGATTATCGAAGCTTGTGTTGCTGAGGTAAGAACTGATGTGCGGAGAAGGGAACTTCGGGGTCAATTGGAAAGAAAAGTTAGTGAATGGAAAGAAGCATTTCATTTCGATAACCTACTAATGAGTTAAATTCAATGAATTCTTGGATCTGCTATGATGTTTTAAATCGTATTAATTATACAGGGCTTAAAAAAATCAACTCCATTCCTTCTTAGTGGTGATTCTGTTGCTAATATACAACAACTTTTTGTATAGGACCAACATCGAAATCCTGAGATATTGTTTGACTTCTCCATACAAACTAGAATAAGCTGATCGGCACTCTATAGTATGGGAAAGTGAAATAGTTTTTGGGATTACGATGTTGGTCCCATACAAAAGTTGTATTTGAGGATCAGAATTGACTCCTAGAAGGAATGCAGCTAATTTTGGTCGACCTTATATATTGGATAGCACGTACGTTACGTATATTTATATCTTCATAAAAGTTGTCACGTTGCGAAAGCCAAATATTTAAAACTAATATATTTAAAACTAATCTCAAATGCGTTTCCCTTTTAAGGAGTTTTATTTAAAAACAATCACAAAATTTGAATTTCATTAAAACATGTTTGCTTTCAAAAATCAAACACAGCTCAAACAAAAATGCAAACTACAAGACACTTTATAATACATTTTGTTTACACTACAAACTAGTTATCCGTTCCCTATTGTTGGGAATAAAAATTAGTATTTTTTATTCGCAGCGTGACGAACAAAGGGAGAATTTGGTGTCTTGCCCACATAGCTAACACGAACCACAGTGTAACTAACCACTCTTTACGTGGCAGCAAAACTTGCCAGTAGATAAATATGAAATGAAGGGTGATGTCTAGGCTGTGATGTGAGGTGTCTACATGTGTACGTAGGGTGAAGGGATCAGCGTGACGAAATTACGTGCGCAGGGGTAGCGGTGATGCAACCCTTCCGTATTCTCGTGCCGATCTGTGGCCGCATAGGGATGTTCGGTACTACGACCTAAGCGATTTGATACTTGTCATACGTTCTTCTTACTTTCCAAACTTACTGTATTTTAAGTGTACGAAAATGTTTTGAAGCCACATTATAATATATCACAAAATATCTAAACCTTAGACCTTTAAGTCTAACTAAATATCTAACCTTAGAGTTTCAATAGTTACAAGTGTTAAAAGAAATGTCCCAAATAGTATGGACGGCAAAAACACATTCTTACTTACCAATTTCTTTAGGATAGCTTAATTCGCGTAAACAAAAAGATATTCAATATTTGAAAAGCACTTTGAATGTTTAAAGATCAAGTTTTATGTTAACAATTTGTATTAAACATAATGGTAAGCCTATTAGTGGAAGAAGTAAAACCAAAACAATGCTGTGCAATCCATTCAGTTGACGTCATGAAAGTCATTTAAGTAATTTATTTTTGCAAAGAGACCCACTAGGGGCACTTTTACACATCCCAATATAAACCCTGAAAAAAAGCTGCTAAACAAACTCAATCACTATTATCATGTAAGCTACATATCAATTACAATTCAAAATAAGACTGTTCATGAATAAAATTTCTAACAAGCACTAATCAAGTATCAATCAGCGTAAGCTACATATCAATTACAATTCAAAATAAGACTGTTCATGAATAAAATTTCTAACAAGCACTAATCAAGTATCAATCAGCGTAGTCAGCGTATACACAACCCCACGTGCGAGCGTGAAATTCGTACAATAAATGCCTTTGTATTGCGGCAGGCCTGTTGACTTTCGGCCGCGCCGCTAAACAATACCACTTTTATATTGTGCTGTTGGGTAAGCGGGTTTATTAATACTGTTTCTTCTGCTGCGTGTTTCGCTGACTTCGACAATGCTAAAAAAAGTACATGTCCATATCTTACACCTGTTACACTAACTACAGCATAGTTACTGACACAGTATTCTCAACGCCTGATACTTACGGACTTCAACGATTTTTTTCTTAGGTCTTTACTTACTTTTAAGTCATAGCAACCTTTCCAAACTTCTCATCAAAAATTTTCGGTATGAGATAAATAAGTAACCTTTTTAAATATTTAAATTTCGCACCAATCACATACATTGCTCTGACCCCAAAGTAAGTAGCCAATGTACTTGTGTTATGGAAATCAGACACAACAGTGGTACCACAACACCCAGACCCGAGACAATATAGAAAATTATGATTTATACATTGAAATTTTGGAACATTGGAATCGAACTCGGGACTTTGGAGCGGCGACGCCTTGAAACCCAGCATGCTAAGCCACTACGTCACGGAAATCGTCAATAAGACACACAGTTATCTACTTCTAGTCTACTAGTAGTCATATTTTAATTTCTGTCAGCCTATCGATAGGTTAGTTGTAATATTCCACAATTAGATTGAGCTGGTAATTACGGCTGCGCAGGCGTCGATAAATTATCGATAAACTGTGGGCACCACGCGGGCGGCGGTTATGGAATAATAGCTGTATGCGGCAGACGAGCGTTTTCAGAGCTACGTTTTAAATATGCAGAATAACGTAATTTATTTTTGTTTTATAGTGTTTTGTCACTACCGGCTGTCATTTCAATAAGTTAAGGTTTTTAAAAACTACACTAATGAATATGAATTTCACTTTTGCATCTATGTTAAAACTTGTTCATACTCATCAGTAGTCATTGAAAAAAAAAACTGATTTAAATGTCATCCTGTATACAAACCTAGTTTGAGATAGTTGCTTTTTACAAGCGGAATCCGTAGCATAACTTGTGTTTTGGATTAGATATTCGGATTGATTAAAACGCTTTACGGAATATATTAAAAATAGAAATTCAAATAAATGTGCGTGAAATGTATCCGTAAAGTGATTGAATCAATGAGTAAGTAGTATTCACTTAAACTTCAGAAGTAAATAGGGATGTATGGAGCGGATGAAAATCTTGTAACAACAAGTTAGTTTATATACAGACAGCAAACTAGTATTTTTTATACCTACATATTTGATTAGACGATTTTTAATACATATAGTCCTCTATATATCTACTGGTCAACTAGAAATTTCTATTTGTAACCTCACGGATAAAACCTTAGAAATATAATAAGGATCCAAGCAATTTTAGATCTAATTTTGCTTAAATTGAATCGTGAGAGTTGTTATTTAAAAGCGCTTTTAAAAACGCTACGCTTTAACCGCCTGTCTGCAAAACTAATACAAAGCAAACTCTCACAAATTCAAGCCTTGGAACCTTATAATATGTCGGGAAATGGGACAATGTTCTGTTGCAAATGACCTTAGTGCTAATTAGCGCTGTCGAGATACTGACACGATCAATCGATCTATCCAACTTTCAGATTCATAAAAGAGTAGATCACACATTAGAAATTGTAATTAAACTAACATAGGAATCAGATGCTTGCGTGGATCAACCCGCGAAGAATTACTGCGTTATTATACCTATTTTAGGATCACGTGAAATCACAATACATTTACATAAGCTTACTTGTACTGACTGAATGAATAACTTTTGTAGAGGCTTTTACAACCACATTCCTTTTAATAGCTAATGCCCATTATGTGCGAAGCAAGACCTCTTAAAACAGATTAATTGTCTTAATGAAACACCATAAATATCCCGAAATCTTTTTCAATCCCCCAACACAGGCGTAAAACGTCCTCGTTATAACCCTACGCCGGTAAACGTTAAATTGCGTCTATTTAAAAGTACGTAGCGCGTCAGTGCTAATAGGCCCTATATCTTTATTAACCAGTGAAGGGTTAGAGTCGCGCAATAAACGAAATGGAATAGTGAACCCTGCAGCGGTCTTCACACTCACTTTAATTTAGTTAACTGTGCCGCTGCGTCCTGCAACCCGCCGGGAAAGGGTTAAACAGTGATGCTAATTAAGCTTTCTGTCGATAGAGTTCGCAATTTTGGATGCGACGTTTTTTAAAATTCATAACTAGGAAACAGGAGCGCGTATTGTGATGCAGTTTTGATAGGTAAGCAGCTCAGCTTTACTTTCAAATTAGCAATTCGTATTGCGATTTCGCATGATATTACTAAGTTATCATATTAAAAAACATAAATAATAATATTCGTACCATTGTAGTATTATTATAATATAATTTAATTGATAATATTTGTTTATAATTCGAAATTGAGCTGCCTGGAAATTGAACGGCTAAAGTTGGTTCGCAATACGCCCCCAGTACTGTTTGAGTGTTAAAAACCGATCTTCAATAAATAATATATTAATAGAAAATGGACATTGATCAAGATATATATTTTGCTTTTGACGGTTGGCTTATTATGGAGTCTGCTCAATTCAAAAAAATAAATAATAAGGAACTTTCTAGTCACGCCGTTTAAAAGAATCTACCCCCAGTTAAAATAGCATTATGTTCTTTAATCAAGACAAGTTGGTTTTCTATAAGATAATGAATATGTGGGCTATCTAACCGTTTGCCTAATACAACATACAATGTTTTGTGAAAGGAAGATAGCTTTACAGTTTTGATAGTGTAGTTGTCTTAAACATAAAAATCTTTAACCTTAATATCGATAATTAATTAATTACCATCATTCCATCACTAAAGTTTTCATCACTGGCTAATTTATACGCGCCCGATGCACCCCCGCGGTAAAAGCTTATAATCGCACGATGAAGTGTTTCCCGTGATGGATCGCAGCAGATCGCTGCGAATCGCTGCGATCAAACGCATTACGAACCGAAATTGAGGCTCAAATTGTCACGGGCTCAGACGAAGGTATCAACTGTGATTGGCTGGGATCCGCTCTCATATTTTCGTAGCCTTATTTATATAAATGGATTGCGAAATAAGTAAACAAGTTAAGTAGGAGAGATCAAGCCGTTCAAATTGAGGAACGGGAATGTCTTCAAGCTTTAATTTTGGGTCAGACAAACAATAAGTATCCAATTTAACGAAAATGTACTGTGATTGGCAGATTGATATAAATAGCATTTGATAGCAAAAAAAATCTGACTATCTATAAACAAACTCTTCAGATCTGTAGTATACCAATATTATAAAGCTGAAGAGTTTGTTTGTTTGAACGCGCTAAACTTAGGAACTACTGGACCGATTTGAAAAAAATATGTTTTGGATAGCTTATTTATCGGAGAAAGGTTTAGGTAATAGTAAATCACGCTGCGATGGGAGGGGAGGGAGAAAACTCAAAACGCGTGGACGAAGTCGCAGGCGACCGCTAGTCTATGTTAAGTGGCTGGCTGGACCTCGATGAAAATGAGAAATATCTTGAATTCAAATGAGAGCCATATAAAAACAAGCAGATTTCTGAAACGATTTAACGTTTAAGTTTGGACAGTGTGTAGACAGCTTAGTTCTAAAAAATATATCTCACAATTTACACTTTGAAATGTCTATTTTCGACGACATTAACAATTGCATTACTTTTCTAACTGACAAAAGCTTTCAGGAGTATGTTTTATGTATTAGCCGGAAATACCACGCCTTCAATTAGGCAGTCATATAGTGGAGCCATCCGAATTGGTAATTCGACACGGTTTTCAGATTTGCTATTGTTTTTGATCGCAAGCATTTTGGATTTTGAGCCGGGGATAGGGCGGTGAAAACACGTATGTAGGTTATAATGTCCCGCAAAACGCAATGATTCTCTTTATTTCGTTATATGAAATTTAATGTTAATTCAATAAATTTTTATCTAACTGGTTTAGTTTCTATTTAAATCAATAATTTTAGTTCTCTCAGTCTCGTTGATATGACACATAATAACTTAAATCATTTGAAAAACCGTTTGTTAAATATTTTATACGGTTTTAATCACTGAAATTGCTTAAAAGTTCACTACACGTTCGTATCCGAAGTCGTTTGTTAAGTTCATAATTTTATGTTGTAATGGTTCCAAAAGTCTGACATACCTTTTATTGTTTTTTTGGCATAAACCTTATAATACGGTGCTCGTAGCGCAGTAGTAGCAGCGCTTTGGTAGTGATACCGAAGTGAAGCAACTTACAGCGCGGTCGTATTTGGATGGGTGACCATTCCGATCATATACCTAAGTGACGTATATCTCGAGCATCTCCGTGCTTTAGAAGGCACGTTAAACCGTTGGTCTCGGCTAATATCGGTTGCTAGTAGTCATTAAGCCTAATCAGAGGCCTAAGTCGCTTGCCTTGCAAACAACCACTAATCCGCACTGAGCCCGCGTAGTGGAGTATGGCTCGAACTACCTCATGATTGAGGTAAGGTCTTTGCCCAGCAGTGGGACATTACAGGCTTACTTCTTTTTTTTTGGGACTGAGAGAGGGACACGGTAATAGTTACCTAAGTGTCCCAGCCCTACCGGGTCTGCCAATCGGCGTCCGATGACAAGCGTTAATGGTTTTGTTTCGTGATTGGCTATTTATCTATGTACATACGTAATCGTCACTCGCGCTTAGTCCGCCATCGGGCGACTGTTTTGGTACACATTAATTGATTGACAGAAACATATACGAGTTGCTACAGAATACTGTACCAAATGTCTGTGCAAGAACTTTAGTTTCATCAGATGCTTTATATGCCTTTTTATCCGTTTCCCTTATACTTATACAATATCATTGTCTGGAGATAGATACGAGATATTGACTTAAAAAATAAAAAGTTTCTTGTCATGCATTTTTTTGTCAGCTTTTTGAATATTAAACTATTGCAAAAGTAAAATATTCAATATAACAACGATTTTGTTTAGTTATCAATCAATATAACATTAAATATAATAATCACTTAGAATACTTGGTATCTGTGCCGTGCTGACCTTGGTGATGCAGTTCCTTGCTGACACTATTGTGATCATAAAGTCCGATTTTCTTTGCAAGTCGAATATTGTAAGCAATCTTGACATTCCTTTTTAACAAAAATATAAATTTAAATGGAAGATAAACACAAAACTTATAACTAATAAAGGTAATTCATCGATGAAAATTGAGATCTTTTAGAATCAAATATTTAAGTTATTTTTGACGACCTCCGTGGTGAAGTGGCTAAGCACGCTGGTTTCAAGGCGTCGCCGCTCCGGGGTCCCGGGTTCGAATCCCGGTCGGGTCAATATAGAAATCAAAATTTTCTATATTATCTCGGGTCTAGGTGTTGTGGTACCACCGATGTGTCTGATTTTATTTGGGATTCAATATAGTCCAATATTTATATTATATTTATTTTATTTTACACACTGATATTATTTAAAAGGTTGTTAAAAGATTGTTTACATCATTGAACTAGCAAAGTAAAACGGACTTTAAGTAAGTACATATCCAACGTTGCTTAGGGATCGAATACTGTAAGTTTGATCACATAATAAAATAAGTTCTATCATCTTCTTTCTTTCTTCATCTCTATCTTCATAATTGTACAACTAAAATTAAACCTACAATAAATAATTCATTTATGTAGCTAACTATGTTACAAGCTCTATATTCAGCTGTGATTGGATAACATTTACACAACCCCATCTCCTCTATAAGACATTTTCTGCTTTTCAGCGATAACCCCAAATAAAGTACAGTATCGGATCACCCAGAAGAAAGTTGAACTGTCTTGGATAATCAGAACTAAATAGGAGGAGTTGGAATGAAGTCTTCGTAGTGACATACCAGATCACTTATGTGAAGTCATTGTAGTGTATGCTGCAACGGTGGCGGTGACGCCTCCGCCGGCCGCGGAGGACATCTATTGTGACATGTCATTCTTAGACATTTGTGGAGGTACGAAGGAAGGTGGATTTGGCAAATTTTCATAAATTCGATTGATAAATACTTAAGCAGGCAATTGAATTTCAGTGCGTTGTGGTCTTGTATCTGAAATATTCAAATTCAAATAATTTATTTCAGACATTATTAGTCCATAGTAGGTTAGTAACAATAATTTACGTTCTAGTGTTAGTAATAATAATAAAGTATATGGGCAATTTTATTATTATTAATGGGTGTGGAGCTGAATCCATCTCCGCAGAAGTGACGAGTCCCACCGATCTGCAAATACACACAGGATATATTGGTGCTGCCGCGGAGGCGATCAAGCGCGGAGGCGCATTTCACGTTTCCTAATGATGGCGGTGAAACCATCGGTCTGTGCCTCCGCAAACATCCCGGACGCGCTACACCGCCACGGCACGGCATATTATCAGTTGTAATGACCTAATTAGTTGCCTTTCACCACCTTCCCAAAACATAGTGAAAATCAATTGTTTTGCACAATTAATGAAGGCATAGATGACTCAAGGCGGAAATGGCTGATAAAGATGTTAAACAAACTAATGATACGTTTTTTTTATCTGAAGATAAGCTTTGGCTCGTTGATAAGATAAACTAAACTATTTTCATCCTCATGAGTAATCATGATGAAATAAAAAAATATTTTGATCTTCTATATGTACAAATGAATCCATATTTCTCTTGGTTACGGCATCACGAGTAACGTAACGACTACACCGATTTGCTAATTATTTTTTGTTGTGTTTGTTATTGTCAGAAGGTTATAATAAAAATTGAGCTAATGGACCAATTTAAAAAATATATGTAATGATCTAAAAGATAAATAACGAAGTCAGGGCAGGACAGGTCCTGGTGCGATACAAAGTTTGCTAGGTGCGCTAGTAAATAAATAAATATGCACGCGGGCGAAGTCTGATACAACATTTTTGACATTTCGCGTAGACAATTTCAATTTTATGATTTTCTAATTTATTAAATATCATTTTAACTTATGTAGATTGTATGTTTAATAAATCTTAAAAAAATATTTGTTATTTTTAAGCTTCATTCGAAAATTCTTCTCGATCAATAAATACACGAAAACACTAATTTTGTTACGGCATTTTTCGAGCGCCACCTGGTGGTTTTACAGGGAACTATGTCGAGACTTCCGACAGTAACACACCAATTGTGTTAGTTTTGATAACACAAGTACATTACACAATTAGATTACAAAACTTACGAATACCAGACAACGATTATGGCGGAAATAATATGACTTCAAAAATCCTAATATATGTCAATTAGATGCTCAGACAATTTTAATTTACAAATTAAATTCAAGCCTAAATATGAGGGTTTGAAGGTCATGATCAATGATGAAATAGCCTAACTGTAATACCTCCACGTCTTTTCTTAGCTCCTGACCCCAGCCCACAAGTCAGGAGCGACACGGCGTTTTTCACAAGCTAGAGGTTATTAGAAAGCGTAAAACAATGGCGTGTGTCCGTCACAATGGGCATTGTGTTAAGTGTTGAGTCACGCGTCGCCTACGCCGCGCTTCAGGACCGTACGACACGTAGCTCCATGTTCTTAGTGTACGAATCGAGGGATCGATGGTGAATAAAACTAGGATTCTTCCATACATTGTATAATCAGCCACCACAAACATAGGGTTTTACATAATAGCACACACACGTCTTGAGTATTTGGAGTCCCGGCGAGGTCTGTCCGTCACTTGAACGGCCCCGCCTGCGCCCGGCACCTCTGCTGACACCGCGATTGCTAACAGTACTGTATGGAGAACTTTGGTGTTCGATACAGCTAAGGATAAAGAACACTTAACGGTGCCCATCGCACAGATATAATTATTATTTCCCGCAATGTGCGAGGATTTTTAGAAACAAAATTGGCTACATAAGCCACATGCGAGCTCATCAATGGCAAATTCGATTGAAGACAGTCGTCGTGGCCGAAATCGGCCAGGATTACATCAACATCATCATCATCATCATTATTATTGTAAGCTAGGAATTGAATAAAACATTCAACTCTCCATCATAAGTCAAAGACATACAGCATAAATGTTGATGGTATTTATTTTACAAACTGGGTTGATCTTTGTATTGATTTATATTTCAAAGATGGCGGGTAAATGATGGATACTATCACTACATCTTGCTTTGCAAACACCCCTCCACCAATCCGCACTGAGCCTGTGTGGCGTGGCCCGTATGGCTCGAACTACCTCATAATTGAGGTAAAGCCTTTGCCCCGCAGTGGGACATTATAGGTTAACTTAACTTAACTTCAACTATATGATATAAAACTGATTTCAATCAAAATAATTCTAAACGCTTTTTGATGTTTCGACAATGATGAAGTGACATACGGTTTTGAAGTTGAACATAAACGTCATCAATAAACTGTATACAGGAACATGAGTAGCGGAATAATATACTCTTAATTATGTTCTCTTTAATATTAAAACACAAAAAATATAAAAACCTCATTACTAAATGCTTACTTAAAGTTAAAGGTCAATTAAAATTAAACTAAAAACTAGCTAAAGATCAATCAAGACTCCACATATTATAAGGCAAATAGAGCATCTACAACGAACTTTAACAGTCTTTAATCAGCTCCCGTAAAAAGAACAAAAGAGGCTAACAACAAATTGTTTTTTCAATAACGCATACCGGCTCGGATAATCGCGTTCTCATCTCGGTAGCGGCGATTAGTGAGTTATTTACACAACAAAAAGCGAGCGATTATAATAACCGGGCGATTAATACGAGCACTCGCTATCGGAGATTGGAATCGGTGCGCGCGCGCCGGTACGCTCGAAAGGAGTGTATGACTGAAAGTGGTGAAGGTGTGGCGAGATTTACAATTAAAATATAATTTGAACTGTTTAAGAACAAAAACACGAGCTGTATTTATGTAATTAAATACAACCCTCATCTTAAATTGGACATATAAATTGTACTCAACTTCTTTGTAATGTTAATTTAAGATGTAAGTTTGTTAAATTAAATTTATTGTGGAGAGTTTTTTTGTTATTAATATTTCTTTGATCCATGTGTTTAAATATCAAAATTTTATTTTTACTCATTTACCAAAATAAATGATAACGACGACACGTTTGGTGCAGTTGTTAGAACTCCTGACCATTGAACCAGCGGTCGTGGGTTCGAATCCCACAAGGGGCAAATGTTTTTGTTATGAGCACGAACATTTTGTACCTAAGTCATTGACGTTATATATACTAAAGTATTTTTGGGAGACGCTCCCGTCATAATCGTTGTCTGGTACTTCGTAACACAAAGAAGAAAATTCCTTACCACGAAACCAAACAATTGGTGTGTTGTCTGGCACATATTTATATTTATTTTATTTTTAACTAGCGGTCCCCCGCGACTTCGTCCGCGCGTTTTGAGTTTGCTCCCTCCCCTCCCGTCGCAGCGTGAAGTTTTATATCCTAAAGCCTTTCTCAATAAATAAGCTATCTAACACAGGAATATTTTTTCAAATCAGTTCAGCAGTTCCTGAGATAAGCGCGTTCAAACCAACAAACTCAGCTTTATAATATAATTAGCGCAAGCGCACGTTGTACTTAAGCTGCGAACATTATTTTGGTGCGGAGTTATGTTAAAACTGTGATAGCTCCTAAGATATTTATTGGAATCAAATGATATAAAGGGCAACTTTGTTCTAAATGAAATGCTCGTGATGATGAATGTATTTATTTTGATAAGAAAAAATACCTGTGTGTATAATACACCTCTAAAAATGATGCATTATTTTTTTACAAATTTATTAACATAAAAAAGGTTGTAGTAAGTCAACCATAAAAGATAGACTTATGCTGTCGCGGACTTTATTATAGAACTCTTAATGTTGAACAATCTTGTCATACATGATTTTTGTGTAACTTTAGCGGTTTCCGCAGAGTACGCAGCGGAAGCTCTCAAAAGGAATATCTTTCTCCCGTTTTCGTAACATTTTTTTATTGCTGCTGTGGTCTTGTGAGTCGTATCTTTATGTTATATAGCTTAAAGCCTTCCTCGATAAATGGACTATCCAACGTAAAAATATTTTTTCATATCGGGCCAGTAGTTTCTGAGATTAGCGCGTTCAAACAAACAAACAAACAAACAAACAAACAAACAAATTCTTCAGCTTTATAATATTAAGTATAGATATGAAATATGTTTGCTCTTGTCTCCAGACAGTGACAGCTGTTGAAAAAATATGTAATCTTATTAAGTCATTGAATGTGTTTATTACACACGTTTACTCTTTCTCTAAAGGACATATCAGTCGCGTAAATTTTACATTCATTAATATCATAATTACAAAAAAACTAAACCGCAAATACTGCCAAAAAAAGTAATCAAAACCTATCTCACACCTCGCAGAAAGTACCTATAGTAGCACACACGTCAACGAGGCTCCGGTCCATCACGACATCCCGTGCGCCCGCGCAGCGTCTGTCAATCACGCGTGTTCTTCCAGAGCGCTACTGGACATTGTCTGGGAGTTTATTTTTTTGTATGGTTAAAAAGCCGCTGACTGAGACTTTGGTATTTTCTTTGCAGAAAAAAATCGGATGTGATCAGAAAAAAATACATAGAACACAATTTCAGTTTACTTAGTTGCTTATGATTAAATTCAAAAAGATAATATTTAATTGTATATTTTTCCATAACGTACCTCTGTACTTGTAAACCGTAAGTACGAAGTTCAAAAACAATATCACAAGAAACATTTCGCGAGGTAAAAAGTATAGACTTTGTTATTCATTAACGCCGCTTCAACTGGTTGTGCCTCACCCAATCTTTGTCTGGTAGATATCGCTTATATAATTAAGCCCTTCATTTGAACTTTAATTTATTTTTGCTATAAAGAATATATGTCAACAAACAATATTCTATTTCGCTTCACTCGATCATACCATATCCCAATGTAAGTGTTAAAAAAAACGATAATTAACCAAAGTTGCCAAGTAACAATGTCGTTAATTCTTTAAATTAGGTACCTATTGGGAACTGTCTGAAACCTCATCATACCCATCTATGTAACATGAGTTCATGACATTCAAACCAGTACAGTCCTTCGCTAAACTTTATACCCAGTAGTCGCGATGCCAAGTGCGCTGCGCACACGCACGCCTGTCCGTCAATCACTTTTTGTGGCCCATTCACGAGAGCTCATTCAGCTACCGAGCACCGGACGCGAGCAAAAAACTCAATGAGTTATTATACCGACCAATACTATTATGAGCTAAGTTTATCTGAAACGCTTATCTAAAGTAGTTATCGTTTCGAGATTGGTTCGTTTGACTTGTTTATTGTTGTTTGATGCAACAGCAACATGATCAGTCTATTGCTGGACTACTTGTGTGTCAGAATAGGAATGAGATTGATTGTTATTCGTGCCCATATACATATCCTCGTAAGGCCCGTGGGGTCGCTCAAGGTACTAATTTGATATAGTCATTCAGGCCCAACTCCAAAAACTATAGATACTCATAGCTACCCAAGGTGTCGCGCAGGGGACTTATTCAATGTTGCGTCATAGCGATTTCAAATTTGGCGCCTTTGACAAGTGGCAGCTAAAAATTTCTGAACGAAAATCATGGCTGTCAAGTAGTGATCGAGGATTGGCTGTTTTTTTTATTTTCTTTTGACACATTGTCATTGAACCGGCACGATGGCAGCTCCGCGTGGTCGAGGTAAGTTAAATCCATTTAAATTAATGTAATCCTCTGTATTATAGAATAATTTTGGATTAAAACTAAAAGAACACTTATTGTTTGTCTTTGCAAAATATTTATTTGATGTAATATGCAGTATTTGTGGTGATTTCTGATTGTACGAAAAAAATAGTCCCGCTAGTGCCACCGCGGGCCTCAAGTAGTATGTCTGGAGTATTTTGGCTGCATATTTTTATAATCAGTATTTATTTATTTTTGCATAAGTATTCTGATTAGCTTTTTTTTAGCTAAGCTTCGTGATTTTAAACTGGAGTTAGGAGAAAATTGGATTGAGAAATACACAGAAACATCAGGATCTGAAACTGAAACAGAGACAAAGTCACAAAAAGATAAAGATGAAAGACCAAAGAAAAAGAGAGGAAGACCTGCAACTGTGGACCTCCTGTGGAGTTATTAATGCCAAGATGTGCCATTGTTTTTTTAAATACTTAAGAAAAAAGTTTAATTTGTTTAGTTTTTAAGATTAAAAATTTCTAATTTTTTGTTTACTTACTTTTTGAATACATTGTTTTTCTTGAAATATAGCATTGTTTTATTTTGAATAAATAAAAATCATTATAAATAAATACAAATATGCATAAAATTGCTTATTTCACTTGTGCAAACTCTGGTTCAAGAAAAAAATCCACACTACATTACGACCCATGGTACCTTATACGGGACCTATTCAATCAATACCAAACATATGTGCTAGGCTTCTAAATATAATAAATTTTATACCCTTAGTCACTTATTGCGATAAAACAATCGCACTGTAAAAAAATTACAAATTTAACCCTGGGCCTGAACCACTATAACAAATAAGTACCTTAGAGGGGACCGTGGGCTGAAATGAGATGTAGTACATTTTGGCGCTGGGCCTTACGAGGTTAAAGTCTGCAGCATCGAGAGTCTGCTCCCTACGAGAGGTGTTTAAAGAAATAAGAATATTAACTGTAGCCTCTCAGTATATTTATGATTTTTTTATGTATGTACGCAAAAAATACACTCATTCACGAAAAAAGTGATATACACAAATATACTACTAGGAATAAGAATAAGCTTGCTATTCCACGATTGAGACTTCAAAAGGTTGGTAATTCTTTCATTGGCAAATGTATAAAAAATTTCAATAAACTACCAGAACACATTGTAAACTTGAAAAGAGGCATTGATAATGGTGACTGAGTTTGTTGCGCAGCTTCTTCTCAGCACTAGCCCAAAATTGTCCCGAAGCTGTGGTAGGGTTTATATAGGGACGTGTAAAAGTGTCCCCAATGGGCCTATTTGTATAAATAAATTACTTTTATGACTTTTTATGACAACGGTTTGGTAGTGTAAGGCATTTTAAAAAGGTAGCTGATTTCTTGGCTTGCGCGCGCATTCGCGACAAAAGTGTGACGCTGACCTTTTTCTTTTCTCTATCATGTGTACCATTAGTATGAGTATTATTTGTATTTACTATATGTATGTTTATAATTCCATATTATGTAATAATGTATACTGTATTTATGTAATGACTAGTATGTATGTTTATTTTTTGTTTTAAATACCTATTGTATTTTTTATCGTCAAGCCCTTTTTGTCCCTTCATTTCCTCCGCGCCGCCAGCATTTTCTCTGTATAGATCTATGGTGGACTGGTAGAGAATGCTTTTAGCATTAAGTCCGCCATAAGTACCTTTTGTTTTTACATGAAGAGTTTTTAATAAATAAAAATGTATGTATTGTCTCTCTCTTGCGCCGTGCTGTGTTCTAATAAATAAGTGATTATCAAATGAAAACCGTATTTATCTGAACTCCGGTAAGCAGACGTAGTAAAACCTGCAGGTGACAGCAAAGATTTGCTATTTGTAACAGTGGGCCTCAAAGTATTGCCTCTATAACGACTACAGAAATTATACTATCAAAATATACCACATTGTAAAACTTACAAGAGCTCTAGTCATAACAATTCCATCAGTTTATTAAAACGTCGATTCTTCTGTCTTAAGAAACCTTACGTAGACCAAAGCCACTTATTGTACGGACACCAGCTCGCCAAGGTGAACACTGCGGTGTCTTGTACTGTTTTTATAAGGGCTAGTTTGCAACAAAAGAGGGTAACCTGATGTGCTGACTGTACGTCAGTTACTTGCATATCGATCAATCTTGATCACTAGCTCGTTGTGTTTCGATGTGATCTTTCACGACATGAACTTTGCTACTGTTCGTGTTGTAGGTATTACACTAATTTTATTCACATTGAAGAAACTACCACTACAAGGAAGTAAAACGAACACTACATCATTGCAAATTTCTGTCTGGATATCTAAATTTAAAAAAATATATAATGTCGTATATTTTTTCCATGACCTTCGAGACACGAGTATGCAACTTGCATATTTATGTGTATTCTTATAAATAAATAATTGATTTGATTAGAAAAGTTTATCTTTTCTCTATCAGATTTATGGGAAAGATAGAACAAAGTAGTCATTCCACTGTCCATGTAATCTCTCATATCTAGTTGATAAGCTTGCGATATCTATTATTATCAAACATTTTCATATGAGCTGGTATAAAAATCGCTCGTGTAGTGTATAAGAAACAATTAATAAAATGGGAATCTCTTGTGAAATTGTTTTGCAAACTCCATCAAGTGGTGTTTTTGTTCCTGGTAGTGCGATTACTGGACTGGTTCAATTCACCGTCGATAAAGGCACAGTGATAAATGAAATAACTATCTCGTTAAAAGGAGTTGGGAAACTTATAGTTAGCAAAAATTATAACAGTAATAATACAACGACATATCGCAACAAAGAGAAGTATGTTGATATAACAACCATTGCTAAAATCGACGACAGCGAATCTGGATTCAGTGCAAAGACATGTGAAACGGATTTCAATTTTATTCTTCCGGACAACATTCCTTCATCTTTGAAATACAAAGAAGTGCAACTCAGTCATACTGTTTATTGCAACATAATATACAAGTTACGCGTGAAGTTTAATGTCAGAGGGATATTGTCATCTAATAGAAAGTTTTCAAAAGAAATACCCGTGTTATCTACAGCAATCGTTCCAGTGCTACCAATGGTACCCAATATATATGGTAAAAAAAGAAAACTATTTCAACCGTTTAGAAAAGGGCAAAGCATGGTAAATACTAAAGTTACCGTAAGAAGCTCTGTAATTCATCCTGGTGGTGAAGTAGAAATAGACTGCGTAGTTCTGAATGATACGAATGTTGATCTTATAGCAATTAAGGCTAAAGTGATTGAGACTTATGATTTTTATGCAAATAACAGCCACGTTGCAGAATTGATTCATAAAGTAAAAGACTTGGAGTTTAAAACTAGTGCAGTAAAAAGTGGAGATACTTTTAGATCTTCATTTGATTTCACCCTGCCACCTGAACTTCATAGTATTGAAAATTCAAAAATCGTGAAGAGAAGTTATTTTTTCCTTATCACAGCAAAATTACCAGCTCCGTATCGTAATTTACTCCTTAAAGTTCCTTTACAAGTTGGTGTTCCGGTAAATACAGAAAATGAATTGCATAAAGGTTCACAGATTAACTATCCAGTTAAAATAGAGGACGAGTCAGATGATATATCAGATATATCAGAGGCAGCTGGAACGTCTTCAGACCCACCTCCGAGCTATTGGCAATCCGTTGAGTGTACACATATAGATACAGAGTCACTTAATGCAAGGTTTGATAAAAAGTTGGACCTTAATGGTGAGAAAATCTGACAACAACTTATGAATAGGAAAAGTAAAATTTGTAATTCGTGAATGAATAATCTCAGGTAATCACTTTTGTAAATATCAGTTTTATTTTTATTTTTATTTTTTGAAATAAAATACAATTGAAATAGTAAACCTTTTCTTCATTCTATGCGATACCCTTCATTGTGCTGATATTATAAATCAGTTAGGTAACAAGAAAAGCCTTTGCAAATGAAAAAGAGTTTCCTAAAACGTAATTGTTTCCAGTTAGATCCGGCTCGGGCCAAATCACGTATAAATCAGATAAGAACGGAATAAAACGTCTGTGCGGTCGCGGCTTGACCGCTGCCTGACTGAGGCCACGAAATAAGCTTCTTTAAAAATTAGCTAGATAAATTCAATGAATACATGCATAAATAGATAGGTACCTACTTTCTACAATAATCGTTTTGGCTATTTAACAACAAAAGAAAATAAAATAAAAATAACTTTTTTATCTCTTTGAAATCATGAATATGGATATAATTTTTGCCATACAAATTAGAGTTTTTTAAAAAGTAAGTCTGTTTATCTAGTATTTATGTCTGATACTTTAATAGCTTTACCAACGCCAAATTAGTGCTACTATTTTATACTAAGTTATATACATAGTGTGTTTAAAGAGTATCTGAAAAATAAATGCATTAGGTAGTGTTGTCTGTTAATCTCATCATAATATTGTAAAAACCGTGAGACTACAATTTAACTGTTAGATTGAAATCTTTTTTTTTTTTTTTTTTTCCCACACATCGCTATCTAGTCCCAAAGTAAGCTACTCAAAGCTTGTGTTATGGGTGCCAGACAACGGATATAATACTTAAATACTTTTTCGTTTGTAAACACATACATGATATACATAGAAAACACCCAGACCAATACAAACAGACATGTTCATGCACACAAATATTTGTATTGTGCGGGGATCGAACCCGCAACCCGCTGCGTAGTAGGCGATTCCTCGACCACTACACCAGACGGGTCGTCAATCGTCGATTTATTGTGAACTAGCTTGACTTGGTTGAGAATTTACGCTTCCTTTGGTACTTAAATGTCAACCTAACCCACCACTTTGCCCAGTGATTCGTCATTTTAGTTTACGGTATAATGTATGAAGTTCGGTACATTTTATTAACACGTTAGATTGTAATCACGCGGTTTTTACTATATAAGGTGTCACAAACAATCATGTTGGTAGAAGCGCACGTATCGATAGGACGCTAGCGGTTGCGTGAACATAAGAATGACGAAAAAATGTTGATAAACATATCCGTTAAGAGTAAATTATATATGCTTACTATTAATGTATTTTGGGAAACTGAAAACCTCCTTTCTATTTTTACAGAGTACTGTTAACGACCTAACAACAGTATTGAAGCGGGCAAATTCCGTTTTTCTTTGCTAGGCTAATAAAATAATATCAATGAATAAAAATATTTTACTATTTTATTAAAAAACGATTTTAGTGTTCAACGATTATTTGCCATTGTAGGTTTTGAAATTATTTTATTTCAATATGAATCATTTCGTTAGAAAGATATGTCAAGATTGTTTACAACATTCGACTTACAAAAAAAAACGAACCTTACGAGTGTTTCTGATGTCTCTCGCTGTTTTTCTAGCCTCTATGCAGGGCGGGCGGCAGACAATGTCCGCTGAGGCGTGAGTCGGTGGGCGGGTGGCTATTAGGACACAGTATGCCTTCGGACAGCCGGCCTGCCGGGGATAGTTGACTGTTAATGCAATTCTGCTTCTTAACTACATCAAAGAATTCTTTTTGTTGCAAAAGGTAATTTTAAAAATTTGTTTGGGAAGAAGATTTCTTATTTTGTAAGGATTTATTATTTCGTGACTTTTATACATTTTAAGTACTACTTTCGAATTTGATATACCTGTTTGTTTTATTATTAAAACTAAATTATTAAAATATAACAATTAATGCGTACCATACATTTTTATTTTATTTGACTTGTACAATAAAATTGTAAACTAATTTTGATTGAACAAACACTTACCTTATTTTTTTACTGTTGCTCTCTGATCAGAAGGAACAGACATATATTAAGAAATACGAGTACCTACATAATGCGTATGACAGTTCAGGCCAATACCCAATCTCACATCGTTGTATAAAACGGTAAGAGGCAAAAACGCCGCCCGCCCACCACGTTAGTCCGGCTATACGCCCGCCCTGTGACATATGTTATCTATAAATATACGTGTAAAGATATACAGTCACCAATAGGTTAACGTTTGAGTTTCAAGTGTATTATAAAGCGCCTGTTTATGGAAGCCTGTGAAAGAAGGGAGTTTCGGCTTTGATAAAGGATATTATTTATTTATTTATAATATATTTGGAAAACAAACAGTCATAAATGACACATTTGGCTTAATTTACATGCATTGCATACATTACCGTGCATTGTTCTTAAGCAATACAGTTTTCAGCATTATTTATTGCAACGATTATGATGACGAGATTGAAGTGGTGTATATATAATAAAATTATCTAAAAATAGAAAACATCGGAAATGAAAGAAATACTTGTTAAAAATACGTTCCTGATAAAGTGAAGCCTAAGTGTGAACGTTTGCAAAATAATTAAATCGTAACGAGGTATAAATAAATCAGTTTTATTAAAAGACATCTTGTGTAATAAACAGTGTAAAAATGAACCAAAACAAGTGAATAGTGACAAAATAAATGACACAAAAACGTATCAGTGATCATCTGAATGATAAAAATAAACAGTACAGTGCTTATTTATTTAAGAAGTGATTCGACAAATAGTGCAAAATTCTTGTAACATGAGTCATAACAACCGTCTTTGAAGAATTCAAACACACGACACGAACAATAAGAGTCTTAACTTCGTCGCTCAAACTTAAGCCGTCGTAGCGCAGATCCGCAAGCGGCCCATTCACCGTGGACCACTCTGCAGACTTGGGGTTCAAATCACGTCGTGCTTGACCTTCAAAATTGTCTTTTTGTATTATTATTTTCTCTTATATTTATTAAGACATTGCCCATTTTAACTTTATAACAATGTCATCTACTAAAGAAAGTCAAAAAGGTGTAGGTACCAATCCCAGCGGCAGTCGTAAGATGGCGACACTTGTAAACTGTTTTAAGTGTAAGTCGCAAGTTGAGATAAGAACTACAACTCTGTGTTCTATATGCGGACATAGATATGAATTTAATTGCGCAGGTCTGTCAGAAAAACTTTACAACCTAATGGACCAGAAGAGCAAAAACAAATGGAAATGTTTACTATGCGTGCAAAAAAACAGGCAAAAAAATACATCACCCACTAACGTCACTACAAGAAAACAGAGAGCTTTGCAAGATAAAGCTACCGTTTCATCTAGCGGTAACAACAATTTAATAAAGAAAATATTGCCGTCAAGTATTACTTCTACTCCGAAGCGAACAATTGAGACACAAGATCCCGTCAGCAACAAGGCATCAAGTGAGAACATTAAACACATAAAAAACCGCCACTTAATGATATCTTCAAAATCTTGTGAGTCACTAAATCAGAGTGAATTAACTTTGAATAATGCATCAGCTTTCGATAGAAGTGCATGCAAAAGCGCTGAGACCCTATGTAATTCAAGTATTATTAAGGATATGAAACACGAAATACATAGTCTCAAAACAGAATTAACTATCACTCAAAACGAACTAGAAAACAAAATTATAGAAAATAATCAACTTAATAGATCAGTGAAGGACTTAACCTTGAAAATAAAAATACTTAAAGATATATGCCGGAACAGTGTGAACTCTTCAAAGCTAATTGAAGAAAGAAACTGCCCAATAGAAGAGATGCAAGAGGCTGGTTCTAATTTAAATTCTGAGCTAAGTTGTGAGTTAGTCAATATACCGGCTACACTAAAAGCAAAAAAAATACTAAATGATCTTGGCATACAATTTCTCGAAATGTCAAATAAATTGCAAGAAGCTCAAATAGAGGCTAAGCAAATGGAAATTACTATTAACGAACTACAAAAGCAGTTGATTACATACAATATTGCGAACATAAATAAAGATAACTCACAAAACTCAAAGACACATAAATTGATCTTTATATCAAGCAATACTAAAAACCAAATTTTAAAAATAACTGAAGACCTATACTCTGATAGTAAATATGACTATTGTCACTTTATAAAAAATGGAGCAACAGCACTGCAACTACTCGAAGGAATTGAATCTAAAGTAAAAGATTTTGATTTCGATGATTTCTGTGTAATCATATTAGGGGAGCATGATTTCCAACAAGATAATATAAACCATACAGATTTAATAACAAAAATAAGAAATATACTAAAAAATATTACACACACTAACATTATCCAACATATATTTGCGGCTCACCAATTTTTAATTACAAGGTAGAAAACTTCAATAGATTGCTGTATAAAGATGCAAATGATAATAAATATTGTTATGGTATTGACTCTAATCGAGACTTGACACATGCAATGTTTTCCTTTCAAACTGGAAAACTTAATTTAGCAGGAATGCGATCTATAATGTCCAATGTCATGAAACTAATACATGAGATAGATATAGAAAATAAGCTTTTTCGTTCCGAAATGTAATATTACCGCGCAAACTTTTGATAACTTCTGTACTGTAAAACACAATGATTTTTCAATCGGTTTACTGCATTTGAATATATCAGGAGCCTTAAATAAACAAGATGAACTATTATGCTCTATAATTGATTTAGAAAAAAATGAAGAGTTCGCTACAGATGTAATTTGTCTTTGTGAAACGAATATGGAAGCAAGTTCAGAGTCTAACTTGAAAATGAAAAATTTCACTGTAGCATCATATTTTTCCAGAAAACGCAAAAAAATTAAAAACTATAAACAGCGAGGAGGAGTGGCTATCTTGATAAAGAAAGATATAGAGTACAAAGTAATTGACAATTTGGTGGATATTGCACAGGAGCAACATTTTGAATGCTGTGGAATTGAGTTAGTACAATATGGCATAATTGTAGTGTGTTTATATACGAATAAAACACCAACATCAACAACTTCTTTATTTTTCCTTAAACTCACTGACCTTCTCGATACATTGTGTAGAAGAAAACGTAGAAAGATTGTGTTATGTGGCGACTGGAACATAAATATATTGAAACATACAAATATATCTAGAAAACTTTGCGAAGTCATGTCTAATTATGACTTGCATATGAAGATAAAACACCCAACCAGAATCACAGAAAATACCCAAACATGTATTGACCAAATAGCTACAAATATCAAGGACAGCTTAGCTAAAATCCATGAACTAGGTCTGTCTGATCACTCAGCTCAATCACTCAAAATTCCAATTAAAGAAAGAAAAGCTCCAGTCGTCAAGTGGTGGTATGAACTACGAAGGGACTATTCCAAGGAAAATCAAATTAAATTTATGGAATGTCTTGCAAATGTCGCCTTTTCGGAGGTATATAATGCAGAAATAGGTGCCTTAGATTCATTTAACGAATTTTATAGTATATATAAGTTGTTCTATGATTTATGTTTTCCTGTAGTTAGAGTAAAGAGAACGTCAAAAAGGCACTCTACTTCAAGATGGTTTACAAAAGGTATTGCGAAAAGTATTAGTACCAAACGTTGTCTATATTTAAAACACCGCAATGACCGCGTTAGGTATAATGATAAATACAAAAGATACGTAACTATATTAAAAAAATGTATTAAATTCTCACAAAAAAACAATAACTTGAAATATATAAATAACTTTAATAATAAATGCAAAGCTGTATGGAATGTGATCAATAAATATACCAAAAATGTAGCAGATAATTCTATAAATAAGATATGTACAAATGAGAGTGACGTGTATGACCCACAGACTATATCTGAAGTTTTTAATCAGTTTTTCATAGACAGCGTTTTAGAGCAGCACTTAACAAGTAAAAACTCGAAACGTTTTGATGAGAGTGTACAATCAGTAGAGAAAACAATATTTCTGAGTCCAGTCAGTGAGACTGAGCTATTAAAAATTGTTAAATCACTTAAAAATTCTAAATCAGTTGGTTACGATGAAATTCGTACTGAAATCCTCAAAATTAGTATTAGTTTAATAATTCATCCATTTGTATTCGTAGTCAATAAACTTTTGGCTGAAGGCGTCTTTCCTGATAGTCTAAAGAAATCAGTTGTAAGGCCGCTGTATAAGAGAGGACCTAGAACGTCTGTTAATAACTATAGACCAGTAACATTAATACCGATTTTCTCAAAAGTCCTAGAAAGAGTCTTGTATGAACGTTTATTAAATTTCTTAGACATTAACAGGGTTATAAAAGATGAACAAAATGGTTTTAGAAAAAATAAAAGTACCTCTTTAGCTACATTCAAACTTTTTAAAACTATTACCGACTGTATAAATGATGGTATTCCTGTAACAGTTCTTTTTTTAGACATGACTAGGGCTTTTGATTTTGTATCTCATGAACGCCTTCTTAATAAAATATATAAATATGGGATTCGAGGTCCATGTTACGACTGGATTAGAACCTATTTGTCTCAGAGGGAACAATGCGTGGAAATCCAGAGATACTGCCCCAAAACTAAATATTTAGAAAAACATAAATCGTTCTTTAAAGTTAATCCAGTTGGCGTGCCTCAGGGAAGTGTTCTGGGTCCACTATTGTTCCTCTTATACATAAATGATTTACCTAATAGTATGTCGCATGAGTGTGTTTTATTTGCTGACGACACTACTGTTATAATTAAGGGGGAAAAAGCAGGAAAGAACGTTGAAGACTATGAAAAAAATATAAACACTGCCTTGTCCAACATCGTAGAATGGTTAGGTTGTAACAATTTAAAAGTAAACATTGAAAAAACAAAATACCTTCAGTTTGGTAGCTATAAACAAAAACGCCCGAGTCTTCGTATACAATTTAATGACAAAGTTGTAGAAGCGGCTACAAGTGCTAAATTTCTGGGTATTACAGTGGACTGCTTCTGCGACTGGAAGCAACATATCAGTGAATTGTGCTCTAAGCTTAATAGATTTGTATTTGCACTTTTTCGCATAAGTCAGATTGTATCAAAAGAAGCTGCTATTACCGCTTACAATGGTTACGTGAATTCTTGTTTAAGATACGAAATTATGATATGGGGAAACTCTGTTCATAAAGATAGGGTATTTATCTTGCAGAGAAAATGTATTCGTGCGATATTTGGATTAAAACAAACTGATTCATGTAGACCGTTTTTTAGACGCTTTAGTTTACTTACACTACCTTGTCTATACATTTTTGATATATGTCTGTTTGTGTATCATCATAATGACCTATTTGAACAAAATTGTCAAACTACTACTCGTAATCTTCGTTCTATGTATAAAAACAAACTCTTTAAACCTACATCTAAATTAACGCTCGTGTCTAGTAATGCATTTATGATGTGCATCAAAATTTACAATAATCTGCCAGATGTTTTCAAACAATATAACTCTACAAAATTTAAAATTGAATTAAAGAAATGGCTGGTGGAAAAATGTTTTTATAGTGTGCAAGAATATTTGCAATACAAATAATTTTGTTAAAAATGATTCAAAAATGTTGTGTGCATGTGTGTGCATACGCCTGAAAATGTAGAACTAAGTGATGTGTACCTACTTATAAGAGCTTTTGTAACCTTTGTTCATATACACAATAAAGACTTACTTACTTACTTACTTACTTACTTACTTAATCTAATTAAAGTTACACATTTATAATTTGAATGAATAAGTTATTTAAAAAAAGTATTGATATAGGTAAGGGTTGTTACTCTTTAACTAAAAAAAATTTATTAGAATAATAATATAATTGGTTTCTGGGCATGGATTGTAATTTATCTGATTTTAGTTATTAAATCGAAACATTGAGTCGTCAGCACTCTGCCGAGACGACAACGTCTCCTGAGGATGCCACGTTTAGTGAAATGCGTAAAGATATTTTGCACGTTTGTGTTGGGTACTAACATTGCATCGGTTGTGCCGCATATTGAGGGCGGGCGGGTGGTGCATCCTGTATTTGCCTGAACTTATGTTCAAGGCGGATAGGGTTCGTGTGGTCGGGGGCCTGCGCCGGCGTCGCTTAGAGGAAATTTAAAGCAAAATCGCTGTAAAACTAATATATTGGGCCCATAGCATCTCACAGAGTCTTACACCGGTTTTAACAGCCTAGATGCTTGACAGAATACATAGTGCTAACAGGCAAATAATAGCAACACCAAGGCTCAAATTCGTTGTTCAATGGTGAGACCTCTGTTGATTGCCGATTGTTGCTTATTGAATACGAAGCCTCCGGGGAGAGAACCGGCTACGCTAACAGGTATGTTTTGGATGTGTGACCGAAGAATTACACGAATACTTTGGGGAGTAAAAGGTATTTTGGAGACTGAAAAAGTACTGGAGTTACATTTTTGGATCTATCGCTTGGATATGGATAGTTTTTGTTTGTGTCTAAAGCGAAGTAAAAAACAACGAAAACCAAGCTAAATATATACGTGAATACCTACAAAAGTTAGTTATCTGTGTGGAATTGAATAGTCATTATTCGAAAATCGGACAACAATCAATGTATACACACAGTCAATCAATCAATATATCACAAAAAATAGGGCCCCGGGTCAATTAAATTAATATAACAGATAAAAGTCAGACAATTTTAATATCACTTGTAGAAAGTTTTAACCTCTTTACGGTTTCATAAAAGCATTGTTATTAACTTACAGGTATTTTAGTACCAGAAATATATAGATACTGGCTAATTATAAGTCAATTAAGTTTTCTTAGAAAAAGTATATTTATTACAATTATTTTTCCTTACTTAATTAGGCATACCAATTAAACTGTTGCAAAATTCCATACGCAATTATTTTAGACAGTGAATAATGACGTCTTGCAACATTGTATGGAAACCACCTTAACCCTTCAGTGCAGGTGTTACAAAAAACGCCGGGGCCGGGTCGCCGCGACCGCAGACCCACAAACGACTATTTGAGGGCAAATGAGCGGAATTAGACGCCTGTTAGCGGTCAGCTTTGTTACAATAATTGATTCGTTCGATCCACTTTTTAGTGTAGACTTTTAGTGGTTATGTAATTGTGGTTTGCGGCGCTACGGTTTTGTTGGTGTCAAAGTCGTGACCGCGTCTTGATGTTAATTTGAATTGACAGAACGTGTTTGTTTTTAGATATAACTTTTGCCGCAATGTGGTTGGAGTATTTTGTAAGTGTTACTTAGTACTTTTTCAAGGCTCGCGACGTACTAAGCAATATCAACACAATAAATAATAATATTTGACAACATCACTTACATTGCTCCGATCCCAAGCTAAGTAGCTAGGTCACTTGTGTTATGGAAAATCGGAAACAATGGTGGTATCACAACACCCAGACCCGAGACAATATAGAAAAGATCATTTTTTACATTGACCAGACCGGGAATCGAACCCGGAACCTCACGAGATGGCGACGCTTGAAACCAGCGTCCTAGCCACTTGACCACGGAGGTCATCAATGAAATGATTTTATTCGTAGGTTCGTAAATTTCAATTGAAGTTAACAGATTTAACCCTTTGATTATAATAGTATGCTTGATAAGACAAATAAACCGTTGCATATTTCAAGAAAAAGAGTATAGTTAGGATAACTATAACATTTTTGTCAATACGATCTGAGTACATTTTGCAACAATGCAAGTCTTTAGTGACTACATTATATATTTATCTCTCTTTTTAGCGTCGTCCAGTCTGTATTTGCGTTGGCCGACGCAATCAGCCTCCGTGCATCGCCCGCGAAATCGTTCGGCCGGAGTAGCCGATTTGTGTACCGGCGCTGTTTGTCTTCCGCATGAGGACTTCAGTGCGATGAGGGAATTCTAATGCGTTTGTTTTTGTGTGGCTAGTGGAGGGTTAACAAAATTTGATGTTTCGAATAAAGCTTTTAAAACAACATCAAGTTTGAGAAATTACTTTAAAAAAAGTAAAGTTAGCCTGTAACATCCCACTGCTGGGCAAAGGCCTTACTTCAACTATGAGGTAGTTTAAGCCATACTCCACCACGCGGGCTCAGTGCGGGTTGGTGGAGGGGTGATTGCAAGGTAAGCGACAAACCCTGCTGTCAGATGTTATCGAGTCGGTCATAAGGCACTGACTGACTAGGCTTGACGACTAATATCAACTGATATTAGCCAGGACCAACGGCTTAACGTGCCTTCCGAAGCACGAAGATGCTCGTGATATACGTCACTTATATGATCGGAATGGTCACACATCCAAACACAACCGCGCCGTTGGTTGCTTCACTTCGGGATCACTACTAAACGCTGCTACCACTGCGCTACGGGCACCACACTCAATAATCAATTAATAAGAAAAAAACATATACAATAGGTATTACATGATGCTATGTAACTATAAAATTAATATTTTTTGAGAGATGTAGAACTTTGTAAGGTTTTAAAACTATCGGCCGGACTCTCTCCGATCCCTTTCAAAAACAAGTTCGACTAGGAGAAAAATAGCCATTCTTTTCAATTCACCGTCACTCCTGTCAAATAAGTCCAAAGTAAGCGGACAACGGGTTCAACCTCAAGTTACCCGTGTCTACATCGCACCCCGCGACATTCCTAAGATGCTCGCCCGAATTCTGCAAGACGAATAGCGGCGCTTGACCGAGATGACATATGGCCAGTCCGTGCAGTGGGCTACCCTCGCACTCACAGGAATTCGCACTTTTCCGTCGATGATTTATTCCAGTCCGAGACCCAGATCATATTTATGGAGCTTGTTTAAAGTTGCTTAGCGATTCGTTTGTCTCAACGGCGCGATAATTTTCGACGCATGAAATGCTGCGATCGTTGTGAGTTGCAGGGTTTCCGTTGTGTTTAAAGATGGTTTATTTTGTAGAATACGTACGCTTTTATTCATAATAATTATTCGCGTACCGCGTATATTAACTCACGGTACTGCTATTTTCTTCTGCACTATATAAACTTATAAAACTCAAAAACAACGACAGTTTTTGAAGAACATTTGGATCCAAATAAAGATTCCAGCCACTCTTGAACTGAGATGAAAACTGCATTCTCCGCCAGCCTACATGGATTTGTATCTAGTTTTGTTCTAAAAGTTCTGGAACTTTTAGAAATCAGATAGATATAATAAACACTTACACAGGACCTTCAGAAGTGACAAATGTAGTGAGAACCCTTGCCGACCGCAGGCGGGTGCAAACGACCCACAAACGAGCGGTCGGCCGCGCGTGGGTTAAGATGGAAACCTTCCTGAGCATTTGTTTAATGTACTCTTATTAGTTTAACACCGAATACGTCACTACCATGACGAGAGGAATGGTAGAAGAGCTGATAGACCTACTTGGGTATCATGCGGATACATTTGTTGAATACATTCGTGAAAATTGAAGCAGAGATTAGAATAAGTGTCTTTATTATTATTTCTTATTATCTACTCAAGCTAAAATGAACAAGACTTTTCAGTTCAAGCATTCCGAATTGTTTTTTATTTATTTTATTATTATTTAAACTTTATTGGACGGTAAGTTGCACAACTGGCGGACTTAATGCCTTAAGGCATTCTCTACCAGTCAACCGCTTAGAAGTGCCGAGAGTCTAATCAGTGGCGGAACATTAAGCACAATTGAGAGTGTTACAAAAACATATAAGGAAATAACATAAACATACATATTTAAATAACACAAATACATAATAATAAGATACAGTATAAAGACTAATGAACATACATGAAATACACGTATTAAATGAATACGAAATTCTGTTTAAAGAAATTGAAGATATTGACGACATCCAAAGATACACAAGCTATACAGCTAATTCTTCCACTTCCTATTCCATCTTCCGAAATCCGTCAGCTTCATTAGCCAGGCTCCTGTGGGTATCGTCCCGTGTCAATCAGATCCGTATCACGGCGCCGGACAGGACGACCGGACAGCGCACCGGACGATCCGTATTTGCGTAAGCGGAACCAGCCGTAATCCGGAAGGTATTATTGATGACGCACCCGTGGCCGAAGGACAAGTATTAAGAAATGAGGCACAAGTTTGAAGCGATAGCGATTGATTTGTGAAGCTTTTGCATAAAACGCAAAAGTTTCACTTTCAGTCCTGTTAGGCTTTTGAATTTGCTCCCTGAATAAATGACATGATCTCTTGAGCTTAAAGTTCGAATACGAATGCTTTAGTGCATTAAGTCAGCAATTTATGTTTCATTTAGTTTGTGCAATAAAGTATGTATACTAATATTATAAAGCTGAATAGTTTGTTTGTTTGAATTCGCTTATCTCAGAAACTACTAGGCCGGTTTGAAAAATCTTATTGTGTTGGATAGTTTATTATATTGCGGAAGGCTTGAGGCTGTAAATCATCACACTGCAAAACGGGAGGGGAGAGAGGGAAGCTTCTATGGAATCATGCGCGGATACACCGTTGTGGGCACTGTGGGCATGCCCACAACCCTTATTACAATTTATATAAAGTGCATGGTAGAAACTGTATTTCATTTTACTATATACAAGAGGAAGCGTCCATAGGAAATTCGTCTTAACAAAGATCACGTTAATACTACACTTGCTCTTTAATTATTATCATTATATTACAAAAACAGCAACTTGGACATTTTTAGTGGCTCATTGCATTATATCAAGGAGACGATGGAGAGGGGGTTTATTTGCGCTTGACCCTAGAGGGTGAATTTTGAAATTTGTTGCATCTTTGTAGTTTGTTGTTGTTTGAAATTTATATAGTTTGGTTGGATAGATATATACATACTTTTTGGATACATTTCTTTGTATTGTGACTCCTTTCACTGTTAAATGTTATGGCAAATGCTGTGTATATCTATAATTAGTGTAATGTACTAGAACGTAACTGTATATTAATCTAAGTAAGTGCTGTGTATGTTATACTGTTGATGTACCTAAATAAATATAAAGAATATAAAGAATAAAGAATCATTTTCTTGTTTTAATAAACGTTGTGATCGTGAATTCGTGAACCAAGTTTTAGCGCGCTCGCTTAGCTCGCGCTATAATTTTTTTCATGTCCTTGGTTTGAGAAGCGTTAAAAAAAAAATATTGCGCGCTTGCTTTTCTCGCGCTTTAAATTTTTGTTATGTTTTTAGTTTGTTAAACCAATTTTTGCGCTTGCGTATAATTTATGTAATGTTGCATCAGAAATAAATGAAAACTTTTGTTACTTCATGATTTTTTGTTCATTGAACAAAACACGGCGAGCCACAACCAATTTGGAGGGCTGGATCATCGCCTGTGTGGAATTGCCTCTTGTGCATTAAAACACATAATATCAGCTATAAAAAAACATTTCAGTAACAAATAAACAAGATTCAACTTTCAAATGTAATGAATAACTCTTTTAAAGGTAAGAAGAATAAAGTAAATTAAAAATTTTGCAACCAAATTAACTTGTTTTGGTATCCATGCTATGGTGAAAAATTTGCAGTGCCTGTAAACAGTTTTGTTTATTTGTAAGAATATATATTATTAAAAGTTATTTTACCTAATAATAATACATTTTAAAGCACCAGTTTTTTAAGCTTGATTGACCCAAAAAGCAAGTCACCCAAACACGCGAAAGCTTCTGAACTTGGGTCAAGCCCTTTCTTAGCGTCCACCGACCAACAACCAACAAGCAAGGGTCGGCTTAGGCATGCCAATTTGCCTCGTCCTTCCTAATAGTGTTTTATTAAAATAGACCCGATACCGGCTTAGGTACACCGTCTCATTACGCCTAACTCGCTATATTTTTTCACGAACGGATGCTAGTTTCCATTTTGTTGGTTATTTGTTAGATGAATTGGATAAAACTACCTACGCTACCTACCTTTCATTTCTGAAAATTAATGAAATTATATTACTGTTGTATACGAATTTTCTTGCGTAACCCAAATAAATTATTAAAAGAAATTGCTTAAAGCTCCTTCTGCTATGTCAAGGTGATAGATAACTGATGACGCGTTCGGTGTAATGGTTAGCGCTCTTGACTACTGTGCCAACGATCGCGGGTTCGAATCCCGCAAGGGGCAAATGTTTATGTTATAGGCACGAACATTTGTACTTTATTCATGCATGTTTATATGTATTCATGAATTTATGGGAGATTCCTTCGTCATTATCGTGGTCTGGTATTTGTAGCACAGAGAGAAAAACCTTACTTCGAAATCATGATACTTGGTGTGTTGTCTGGCGCATATATTATATATTTAGTAACTTAACTAACCTCTTAAAGCCACAGAAATGCAATCATCCCATCACTCTTTTTATGTTTAATTTTTGTTGCATGACGTGATCTTTCGTTGAATACAATCTACAAAAAATCCTTACTCCTTCCCCTGCGACAAACGTATCGAAATTCGTATAAACGTCGTAGCGTTTGCCGCGTTTAGAGAAAATCGAGCATCAGATGGAAATGGGGCAAAGTAGCCATCTCGGGCCCCCGGGGCTGAAGATGGACCCTTCGTAATGATGCACCACACACTAACTCTTTCTATCGGCCCTCTGGGAATCGTATAGAGCTGCTCCGGAAAAGACCACATAAACATATTTTAAGGTAAAACTAGTCACTATAAGATAATACCTCAGTTTACGAGTGGACTCAAGCGCCTGCAAGTTTTTTTAATTTACTGTTTGAAATATTGCACCTAGTTGCCTTACGTTCCTTTGTTTTTTATATGTATGTATTACTTTGCACGCGATGATGCCCCAGTACCAGTTTGTTATATCAGAATCCTCATAATAACCAGCCAAATGACACCCACTGCTGCACATATGCCTCCTTTAGGGTTTTCCACAGCTACTGATGTAAGCAGTCTGCATTCAGTGTGGATCTTGTCGGTGGACTTTGCGCCTCGGTCGAAAGGTCTCAAATCTAGAACTTTTCTACCCATTTGCCACACCAACCGTTAGTTCTTTGTGCTAAACGGCCGGTCCATTGCAAATTGCGCTTATTGATTCTTAGGGCTCCGTCCGTTATAGTAGTTATTCTCCTGCTCCTTATTTTGATTTCGTAGAAAAAACCGAGCATAGCCCTCTTCATTGCTCCGAGGCCGATATAATCACTCTTAACACACACTGGTTCAAGACTTTCGTTTTCAGACACTTATGTCTGAGTTGGATTCATCGATTGACCTCTTTCTCAAAATTGGACCTACCTATCTGTTATCTAGTATCCACCTTTATTCTATTCTAAATTTAACTTAAATGCTCAGCAGCTATTTGCTAACGTTTGTTACGATAGGGTAGTATCATCTCAATATATTTTTCCCGCCTGAGCCTTAAATAGTCTTCCACAAAAAATATATCCTAGCGAGTGTGAAGCCGTGACACCTCACCCCGCTTATCGTGAGGCTGTTTATCAGCTCGTAACACTGTGAACTGTTCCTAAGGTCAGTCGGATGGGACTAGAAAGCTATTACCAAGACCCTTTAAAACAGTGACAGAGTGTATCAGATGAAAAGTGTAGTATACTTTTTTAAATTAAAGAAAATCGAATAGATATATCAACTTTTTTTTAGAATATCATTAAAAAAGATTGGTAGTTCATTAGAAAAACAGTTTTAGGTGAGTTGATCATCTTATTAGGCCACTAACTAATAAAATTATTTGCTCATAAAAAGTTTCTTGTCACGATTTTAGCATTTTGAACACAATAAAACATCATTTACTAGAGGTCACGGATCATAAGGCTGATATTGCAAAACTAATCCAATTCCTCAAAATGATTAAACTCCTATTTACCGATATGAAAGCCTCTTGAAGGGGGATCGTATCAGTCCGACGGGCAGTGTCGCTTCACCTAGTGTTTATTGCCTCGTAAAACTTTGCAGCCGCTTTAGGTTGTTACGGTCCGTTCTGGGACAAGTAAGTGTGTATTTGGCGAGAGAACTTTAATTAGGTGGGGCTGAAGTTTATTGATTTGCCTCTTTTGATGCTGACGATATGCAGCGATAGAGGAGATTGTTAGGAATGCTTTGACTTATATACCCCTTAAACTATCTATCAATGCAGTCACCAAAATAAAGTACATAATTTTTAAATTTCCAGCTTCTGCATCGCGACTGTATGGATGCTAAAATTGGCGCAGTGTGTTAAGGTTGTCAATTTGCGACTGCATTGCAACTGCATCTATGCTATAAGTTACAGTGTTACACACTGTAAGTTGAGAGGTCATAGATTTCTTATCGAAATTATGCTTCCTTGCATAGGCCGGCAGTGCAAAGTTTACTTAGTAAAATAATATTATGTACACGTTAAATAAAATTTACCTCCAATAATTCAGGATGTCAAAATTAGACCGCAGATCGGTTGCTTCATTAACATTTCATTATTTGACTAATTACTCACCACAACATTTCGACAGATACCTCACTCGTTTCTGTTTTGCCATCACCTATTCGATGCTCAATCATGCATCACCAATTCCTGTTAATTTACTAGTTCACGCTTTTTTCTGTTCTGACATCTGATTACTTCTGCTTCTAGTTTCCACCGACGACTTATTACATCCTGC
This sequence comes from Pyrausta purpuralis, assembly GCA_963924145.1. Classification (NCBI taxonomy): domain Eukaryota; kingdom Metazoa; phylum Arthropoda; class Insecta; order Lepidoptera; family Crambidae; genus Pyrausta; species Pyrausta purpuralis. The sequence continues at coordinate 741,127 of OZ001648.1, read as the reverse complement.
TCTTGTATCGAAGCCGTTACATTGTAACATTCAAATTGTGCGTCACGCATTGCAGGTTCAAAATTCTGGACGATCATATTACTACGATTGTAATCCGTAAATGTATGGGAATAGGAACTACGAGCACGGTACACTAAAATAACGTGTTTATTACAATCCTTCTGGTTATATGCTGTCATATAGAACACGCAATGTTTTTGATCAGCAAATGGCGATAGGTTTGATATTTCTACACTTAAGGTCGGGACTCCACCAAAGCAGAGACGAGACGAGCGGAGAGAGGTTGTTTTTAAACAAATAGAATTGTGTTATTAACACATCTCTCCGCTTAGCGTCAGAGGAGATCGTTGTGCGGAGGTGTGTTAAATTTGTATGGCGCGCGACGCGCAGTGGAAACGAAGGATGTGCGGCGTGCAGTGCTGTAAAGATATATATAAGAAAACATATATAATATGGCAATAGCAATATATGATAAATTGCCGGAGGATCTGAAGGCACTTGAGGGGAATTTCTTTAAGAAAATGTTAAATAGTTGGCTATTATATAATTGTTATTATTACACAATAAAGTGAATGTTTAAATTTATAATAATTTATTTAATTTATTTGACATCCTCAATTTAATTATTATGGCATATGACACACCTCAATTTATTTATTAAGGACATGATTATTTTATTTAGTTGAAATGTATTGGCTTTTAATTTTTAATTCTTAACATTTGCATGCCTGCGTGCAGGCTGGATACAATAACAAAGACGGATTTTTGACCTTTTCTGTTAATTTTATATGATAATGTATTCTGGCAAATATACAATTGTATTTGTATTTATTTGTATTTGCAGGGAGCGTTTCACCCTCTACCTTCTCGCACAGCCTCAACTCACTTAGACTTGATAAAACTTTTATCATCTAACTTATTGGTGATGAAAGTTTTACTGGTATGGTACTGCTCGGTGGCGCAGCGGTTAGAGGGTCGCACTTTAAAGCGACGGCTGCCCCAGAGGTCCCGGGTTTGATCCCCGGGTCGGGCCAAAAATATGTACCTCGGTTTTTCTGCTCAGAAATGGTAGCCCGGAGTTTGGAAGTTGGCGGTGTTTCACCCCCGTACCTCGGAAAGCACGTTCAGCGGTTGATCCTGCGCCTCTCCGGTCGTGTTATCGGGCTTTGAGAGGAAAAAGGAATAGAGAGTGCACTATAATATGTCCCGCGCAGTCGGTTAGTCGTTTGTGACTGACCACCGAAGTTGAAATCGGCTAGGGGGGACTAAACTACTGGTATGGTATTTAAGTGACTTCTCAAACCAAAACCAATGTTTTTTTTTATTGAGGTAGTATGAATCTATCAATTCTGCCTCTTCAGACTGTTGTTTTTCTTCTTCGAAGAAGAAACTTTTTTTGTAATATTAGTAACGTCGTCTACTTTTTATATTAGAATGCGTACTGACTCACTCAATGTCTCGCACCCGAGCTGAAAAACATCTCTTCTCGTACAGCACACAGCACACCGCTGCTTTGGTGGAGTCCCGACCTTACGGTGGCATATTGGGGGAAGAACACATTATTTGTATAGTAAATTGTCGCATGTACGTAGTCAAACAAACTATTGGGGCAATAAAAAACTGTTAGTGACATTAATACTACTGATAACTTGTTAAATATATTTTTTTGGAAATCATATCGACGATTCCTATTTTGAATAACAAGGGGTGACATAAAACCACGCAACATTATGAAATGGAAACTAAAGTCATACGTCTAAAGAAATTAGAAAAGCAATTTTCAAACCGATGGGGTGTGAAATACCACGTCATGAAAACTCAGTTTCGAGTAGGTTTGCGTTAAAGACACATTGTCTTAGGCCTGATTAAACAACGACACGTAAACGACAGTTATGGAATATTCGTCGAATAAATTCCAATACACCTAATTTGAAAACATCACCGATTGGTCAGCAAACAGGATGGAAAAAGTGGCAACGTGATACTGATTACTCTCTACGAGATTAATCAACACAAGCAATGGATGGCCTTAGCAGGGTAAAACATTGTTTTTTTTTACTGTTATGTTCGTACGTGTACTTGTATATCTTTTTATTTCGTGCCTAAATATTTTTTGTTGGTTTTTATATTTTTGTTTAGTATTACTTTTACAATTTTATTTTACTTTTTAAATATGGACCTTGAAAATAAATATTCTAAATTAAACGAACAGTTATTTATTTATCATGTAAAGGTAATTTTAAATTCGGTCATTTTATACTTATGCAGTCAAATAAGTCTTATCTGACATTGGAAAAATCGGGGTTGTGCTGGTAAGTTATAAGCCAACCGAGTCCAATATTTTACCTTATAGAATGACATTGTTAAAGTTAATTCTATCAATTAAATATATTGGGGTGTCTTTTTAACAGTGCCTTGCTTTGTTGGTGGGTTTAAAATGAATACCAAGGGTACAAAGTTCACAATTACCGTTTCCTGACCGTGTCGAAACGGTTCCACCATTAAAGAACAGTGCGAGTGGTAGGAAGTTAATCATTAGCGCGTTATCAGTGGATCTCGCTATCTCGGTGTCATCGTTTCGTTACTAATCAGTTGTTACACGGTGCCGTTTCGGAGTTATTACTGCGCGGGCGCAGGCGGCGCAACGGTCGCCGCGCACCTTGCGAGTGACCACCTTGCGTCTCGAAGACAGGGTTGTACATGTACGCAAGAAAATAATAAACTCATTGGTCATTGTTTCTGTCATTTCTAGGTTTAACGCAACTATTTTGCGTTGTGTTCGCGCACGGTCCCAATAACTTACTTACGGTTCGGTAATGCAGTTCAAGCAAAACAAGATTATTTAAATGCTTCTCTTCTCTTTCTAGATTGTTAACCAGTTATAATGTTCGTCTAATGAGTAAAAATCGAACTATTCATTCATAGAAAAAACTCCCAAAATACTTGTTGGATCCTTCTCGTCTCAATTACCTCAGTTACTGAAGACGAAAGTTGTCAACTAGTGATGACATACAGATCCGATACATGGTTTCTTACTATAGGCCTTATAAAGATGCTCAAAATCTCACAACGAGCGATGGAGACGGGTTATGCTCGATGATTCTCTACAAAATCGAATCAGAAATGAGGAGATACGTAGAAGAACTAAGGTAACAGACATAGCCCTGAGAATCAGTAAGCTCAAGTGCCAATGGGCAGGGTGCAGGGTTTGGGCAGAAATGTTCTAGATTGGAGCCCCTTCAACCAAAGACGCAGCGAAGGACGTCCACAGATAAGATAGATAGACGACCTTGAAAAGATCGCAGGACCTAACTGGATGCAGACCACTTATGATTGGTTACTGTGGAAAGCCGTGGGGGAGACGTATGTTCAACATTTGACGTCCTTTGGCTGATAATGATGATTTTTCTTTCTCCGTTTTCACTACTGTCGTCTTTGTCTTCAAAAAATTAAAATAAGCTCAAAATTGCCAACCCTACCGGCCACCTACCTTCCGATACTGCAAGATATTAATAATGCCATTTACATAAGATTTTAAGTCTTGCACCTTGCTGTTTGACTATTAACTGTAGCCCCTTAACTTTGGCCTTAAATTCCCTTACGTTTACGGCTACGGAATACCCCACCTTTAACTTATTTAGCTAAGTATAAAGCACGTTTTTAATAGCGTTTTATATTAGTGGACACGGTTGTCTTGGGGCATTAGCCGACAATTTGGCCTATCCGTTGAGATCTCACTCGATAAGCCCGGGGCAGATGAAATCGAAAGTGGGGGTAGATGACATGTTGGTTTTGTTATGGTTCGTGGTTTGACAGGTTATTAGAAGCCAATCCTGATTCACTTTCTTTGACAGGTTGTTAGGCGAACAACTTTTATTAACTTGATTTTTGTAACTGCAGCTGCCTAGACCTAAATAACTAGACCACTATCAACCCTATAATTATATTTTTGTTTTTAAAGTGATTTGTCACTATAAAAACTTAAATTATATAAATTGCACTTTTAAAAAAACACCTGTGTCAGACGAGGAATCGAACCCCGTGTCTAACGCTATCCGGGCGTTTGCCTATACTTATCGGTCACCGACTCATTGGCAATCCTGTTACATTTTTACAAGTGCTTTCTTTAATATTGCTCTTACATTATCATATTGTAAGAGCAATCTCTTAACTTTGATGAGGACACGTAGTCAACGCGTTAAAGAAAGCACTTGCAAAAATTCGACAGGCTTGCCAATGTGTCGGTGGCCGTGTGGTATAGGCATACGCCTGGATAGCGTAAGATACGGGGTTCTATTCCTCGTCAGACACAGGTGCCATTTACAAATGCAATTTATATTATCAATTTATTAAAAAATTATGTCGAGTTCCTTTGTTGTACCCACTCTAGTATCCATTGGGAACTCAACTCTCGAAGTTGTCGACGAGTTCGTCTACCTGGGACAAGTGATCCAATTGGGTAGGTCCAACTTCGTGAAAGAGGTCAATCGACGAATCCAACTCGGCTGGGCAGCGTTCGGGAAATAACGCAAGAGTCTTCTCATTTCATTAACCTCAGGGTCTAAAGACGAAAGTCTTCAACCAATGTGTGTTATCAGTGATGACATTCGGATCCGAAACATGGTCTCTAACTATGGGCCTTATAAAGAAGCTCAAAGTCACATAACGAGCGATGGAGAGAGCTATGCTGGGTGTTTCTCTACGGGATCGAATCAGAAATGACGAGATACGTAGAAGAACTAAGGTAACGAACATATCCTTGAGAATCAGTAAGCTCAAGTGCACTTGGGCAGGGCACACAGCGCGAAGAATTGATAGCCGTTGGGGCAGGAAAGTTCTAGATTGGAGACCCTTCGACCAAAGACGCAGCGTAAGACGTCCACCAACAACATGGACAGACGACCTTATAAAGATTGCAGGATCAAACTGGATGCAGACCGCTAGTAATCGGTCGATGTGGTAAGCCGTGGGGGTGGCCTATGTTCAGCAGTGGACGTCCTTTGGCTGATAATGATGATGATGATGATGATAAATTTATTATGGCATACAGTAAGAGCAAAAGGTACTGGAATTAGTATTTCAGGCAGACGCCTGAAATACTAATTCCAGTAGAGTCATGTTATAATGAGTAGTTTATCTTTAAACAAAGAATCTAGCCTATCTATCTACCTACCTAGCTAATGGTAAATATTAAAAGTTATTAACTTTTACAATTTCAACCGGCCTCCGTGGTGTAGTTGCTGGGTTTCGAGGCGCTGCCACTCCGATGTCCCAGGTTCGATTCCCGGTCGGGTCAATGTAGAAATTAGTAATTTCTAGAATGTCTCGGTATTGTGGTATCACCGTTGTTTCTGATTGCCATAACACAAGCGCATTAGCTACTTTCTTTGGGATCAGAGCAATGTATGTGATCGGTGTCTAAAATAAAAATAAACAAATAAATATACGAATAAATAAATTTCAATGGAAACTAAACTATAGCCAACATACGCCCAACCATTGACTAGTTTGATTTCATATTTGTCATCCTAATTGCTGCAAAAAGCTTACACCTAGTTAAATAAAGAAAACAAGTTAATCTTTACAACGAATTGTAAAAACTGTAATGATAATTAGCTGTAATTTTATTGCTTTATCGAATTACCACTTCTACGTACGCATACTTTGCCGTGAACATAAAACAAGTTTAAGCAGTAGGAATGGTCCCAGCTAATTCTTGCAGACGGGATCACCTGCAAAAACTGATACAACAATTTTACAAGCATGCTGCAGACAATACTTTTATTTTTTGAGACAAAAAGTCATCCTGCTAATTATTAGTTACAGTCATAATAATCCTTTCGACAAACAGCAATTGAAGTCTGATTTAAAAGCGATCTATTTGAGACATTTCTTAAACGACCGACTCTATTAACTACTCAATATTTTATGTAGCTAATGAGAGCTGTCCAGTCAAGATATATTTTTAATAACTGATATTTACATTTACTGTAGACATTCGAATGATATACTAGATTTAAGCCATTTATGAGCTAGAACTTAGAGTACACTAAGCTGTCTACTACGTAATACGTTTACAAAAATATTAAAAAATAACCGCCAATAAAAATTAAAAACCGCCTGCGATATTTTAAGCTTTTAAATCAATTTTTTGAGGTGGTTTAATTTGTTTATATTTTTTTTACTTCATGATTTTTAGTTCTTAAACCATATCTCAAAAACGGACTGGTTTTGATGAAACTTACACTGTTCCCTAAGTCGAAATATACCTAATTGAAATTAAAAAAAAGAATCTCGTTGCTACTACGACTTCTTGTTTTTGGGAAATCCGAGGACTAACATACAAAAATACAAATACACAAACAGACATACACTTTCGAAATTTTGCACACGTGTTTGGAAACCTTTATAGATTAACATACTTAGGTATATATTACCAAATTCCAACAAAATCACATACAAACACATTGAATTGATTACCTCCTTTTTTGAAGTCGGTAAAAACGGACTTACCGTCATCCGCATACACTGCACGTTGATCAAATTGAGCGTGATATTACTCAGTACATAATTGCTGTGCGTATGCGCATTTCGCCAATTGCAGCCGTTTGCATAACGCGTTGAATCGACCTGTGATGAGCAACGATAATTGTGTTGGAAATTGTGACGAAATTAATAAGGAAACATGTATAACAGGATGATGAAATCATCTAGTCTCTGACAAGACGCATAGTCTGCAGTATTTTTTCCAATTATGCTAAGTTATGGCTTGCGATATCTGGGTAACGTCAACAGACTACAGGGTTACAGTATTGTTGCCAAGCTCATAGTACTCGTTTAGTTGTTACTTATAGCAGCTCTAGGGTAAACTTAATTTATTTACACTTTGACTGCCTTTTAAAATTACGAAGAATATCCCAGAAAACCGCATTTTTTTATGTGTTTAATAGAAACTTTTTAAAAAATTCCTGCACTCTCGGGCCCGAGTGGCTGGCACACAGCGTACTGGTGGCCAAGCACTCGGGCCCGAGAGGGCGGCACTACTGGAATCACCACAAATGCGTGAGTGGACCTGAACGAGTCAGATACAAAAATACATATATGTGTATAGTGACACTAGCTAAGTCCAGTCTAGCTGAGATCCATCGCTGATGTCCTATCAATAATACGTTTTGTCATGTTAATCTCCACAGGCTCAGTAATGGTTCGCACGGTGATACCAGTTTTATTAAACAGATGTTATCGCCAATACAATCTACTAATACGATAATTGTTGCCCATTCGTATGCTCACGCGCAAACCTAAGCACGAGTAACGTACAATGCACACAACAAGTACATTTCCATAAACGGCCTTAAGTTTATAGCTATAAGGATTGGTTTGTGGAAGTTATTTCTGAGGTGGTCTGTTCATGTGCATTCCGCCACATACGCGAGCCGTAAAAACGGTATTTGGTCGATGTTTTTTGCTGTTAAGAAGTTTTCTTTGTTTTATTTGAATAAAACAAACCAAGGCCTACGTTCGTAGGAATTTAAGCCATGTTAAGTTAGGCTTATAGGTAATTTTAAGCGCTTTTGCAGAGAAAATATTTTGATCCCTTTTGATATAAAAAAAAAACTCGCATTAATCTTCCGAATAATATTAGTGTTTAGTTACCTACAACTCTTGATTTTTGTTTGACACTTTTTAAACTTGTAAGTGTATTATGATGATTCAGATGGATATCTATCTAATTGTATAGAAAGAAAAAGTTGGCGTTATGCAAAAATCCCTTTCTTTTTAAAGAAATTGTAATTTGTCGTTTGTGCCAATAAGCAACATAAGTGTTATGTGTGTGATCTTCAGTAACAGTCATTTTTTCTGGTTGAATGACCACTATTGATATTCTTACTTTAATTGTTTTTCTACAAAACATGTGTCGTTTTTCTCAGTATGAGTAACTACTACACTTTTAGAAAACAGTTAAGTTTTCGAGGAATGAACATATTAAACCTATGTATTAACTTAGAAGGTCCAAGGTGGCAAAAGGAATGGTGTGACAAGAAATTTCAATTGCATATTTTTACTATTTTAAGAGCTATTTAATATGGTTGCGAATGTAAAAACTGTGATGATGGACTGACTGCGGTCATGACATTTCCATTCTTTGGATTGTTATGTACAGATGGTTTTGATGGACTTTATTAAATATTAATGCTTTGTGTCACCTAATTAAAATTACGCATATTAACAAACTATGTTAAGGTGTTAATACTGTGCTCACTGAGTAGGTATATTAACACCTGTTACCCTTTGGTCATGTAATATCAGCGAGTATTCATGGACAGCATTAAAGAAAGTTCAAAGGATACGAAATAATAATATGATTTCCCATAGTGGCATCAAGCATAAGTTATAGACCCCTTACACACTGCGACTTTTAGCATCGATGCAGTCTTCAGCATCGCGACTCACGCAATGAACAGATTTAATTTGGTCGCGCGTTAGAATCGATGCAGTCGCCATTCATTACGAAATGTGACAATTTCCAGTTTCTGCATCGCGACTGTATCAATGCTAACGCGCATTAGCATCGCGACTGTATCGATGCTAAAAGTAACGCAATGTGTAAAGGTTTACATTTTGCAACTGCATCATTGCCAACGCGCGTTGGCATCGCGACTGCATCGCTGCTAAAAGTCGCAGTGTGTAATGGGTCATAGTTATTATTTATCGGATATAACAGTACTTTAACGGGTGTAATAATAGAGTTACACATACGTATAAAAATCTCGTTTTTTAACAAGATTGAATAGTTGATACGTATATAGTTGTCAACATTTGTTAAGTTGAAGTATGATCTGCGATTGAGTACGTTTCAACACTTTTAGCGCCTTAAAAACTTACGACGGAAATCTCAGGAAATGTTTTTATTACGTTTTTTTCAAAAAAGAATACTAATCATGTTTTGAATTGTTAGCACACAGCGTGCTAGTGACCCAGCACTCGGATCTGTATCAGGTGCTGTATATAAAATGATGTCACCATACATTCGGGCCCGTGTTGTCGGCGCACCGCTGAAATAGTTCTCGCGCACTCGGGCCCGAGTGGTCGGCACTGAATGACATAAAATACGTATTTGCAATAAAAACGAAAGCTAGTTTCAAACTTTAAAGTGTAAACGTATCCTGCTGCCCGCAGCCGGCCGCCCCTACAAATGTCAATGCTTCCTGACATTTATTAACGGGAAGGGTTCGCCAGGAATTCCGAAAGGCCATTTTCTTTTCCCATGCCGTTTAGGGGCTCGGACTTAATCCATCGTAAGGAACTCTTAAAGAGTCCAATGACTTTTCAACGGTTTTTAGTTCGAGTTGATTTCGTTTCACATACCTTCCTAATGTTAAGATTGACTTGTGCTGCTGTGTTTTGCTGTAGTCAATAATCATCTAACCAACTTTTTTTTTACTTAGGTTTTTTTTTTTGTTTATAGAATATGGTGGGCTTTTCACTTCATTGATACTAAGGCCCAATTTATTCAACAATAGTAATTGTAAAATTTCATTACCAGCAGTTGAAAATATACGACTGTGTGTATTTTGAAGAATAAATACCTTAACCAATGGTCATTCATATAGCCATTCTGACATTTGGTTAAGGTAGGTTTTAATGATAAAGTAGTCGTAAAGTTTGTTACCAGAATCTTTACCAAAACTATCGATGTGGAAATTAAGCCTTAAGATATCTAAAGAAATTGGGAGTTAATTAAAATCATTGGCTACATACTTATTTTTATTGCCAGCTTCAGTAACACACTTCATTGAATCCTGTCAGTCAACCTCACAGGTCAAGCCTTACGTACAAATATACGACACGTAGTCCCAATAATTCATCCAGAACCCTCAACTACAAAACCACACTACTCCACCCCTGTTTTTGCTACGGCTGTCCAGTCGTTGCAAGAACGCGCGGTATGCGCAGGAGCGCGCTGGCATGTCCGATTTGAACGTTACTTATAGCGCGAGGTAACAAAAAATCCACATCTGTAGACGAAGATGGCGCTTAGTTAGCACTTGGCACCCGAGTGCTTAACGTCAGTGTGTCAAAGCAGCTGCGCTGTTTTATTCCGCCATTTTGTTCAGATGTCTGTCAAATTCACAGGAGTAATTCATGACAGGCCTCAATGTCTGCCATTTGGCTTACTAGCGCTTTTTTCGGCTGTACGCTCTCATTGATAGCTTCTTAGAATTTGCTAGTTTCAATTATGATAGCACTTTTTGCTGGGACTTCGATCGCGTGGAACGCATTCCTACTCTCAGTGTAAAAAGCTTTGTAGGTAAAGCCTAGAACATAATAGGAATAATCCAGTATTAGTCTATATTAAGTTTTGGATTGAAGTCCTGGGAATAATTCAACTGTTACACTTCCTTTAGACTCTTTACACACTACTACTTTTAGCAGCGATGCAGTCGCGATGCTCGCGTGTATCGATGCAGTCGTAAAATGTCAACCTTTAGACACTGCGCTACTTTTGGCAACAATACAGTCGCGGTGCTAACGCGCGTTAGCATCGATACAGTCGCGATGCAATAATGACAAATTATGAATTGAATTTTGTCGACCACATCGGTGCTAAATTAAATCTGTTCATTGCATTTAGTCGCGATGCTGAAGCGCGTTTTAAAACTCGCGACTGCGTCGATGCTAAAAGTCGCAGTGTGTAAGGGGTATTATTCTTATAAAATGGCTTCAACACCTGGTTTAAATGGATTTTTGTTCGTTTGGAACTGATAGTAAAGTGTTTTTTTTACCAAACAGTGCACAATACATTTGCACGCTAAAACAAAAGCCAATATGTATCCGATGGTCAACTTAGAAATAAGCAGCACCAATAATAGAGAGTGTAAATTGAAAATATATATTTTTAATGACCCCATTAAAAACTAGGCCACCAATTTAAAGCACTTCGTAACTGGGGACGACAAATCAAAACTTAATAAAACATTCCTTAAACAGTCATAAAGTGGAGTCGTGATAGCCGACGGTTCTGTAACTCGTTAAATAGTTTTCAAATTGAAACTTTGTTTAATATTCTTGTAACAATTTTTGCAAATGATTTTATTTCTTTGCCTACTGAATGTTTCATTGCAGCATTGAGACACAATTCGGTATTTGTACTTTGCACTTATGAATATAATTTATTTCTTTCGAAATCACTAAGTAATACATACATTTTGAATTATGACAATAATAAAAATAAATAACAAAAATTTAATTAACTAAGATGACCCAATTGCATTTGGGTATAGTCTGTAAATGAACCATATAACAGTGGGTATTTTATATAATTATGGTCAGTCAAATCTTTGTAAGAGCATCTGTAGAATGATGAAAAGTCAATGGTATTATACAAATCGGTATTCTTCAGCAAATAATACAGCTTTTTAATTAGCGTATTGTTTCTTTAAATATTTATGGTACACTGCTTTCAAGAGTCCTATAGCGCAGGGTAGAATAATAACATAAACAAATATTGCCGTACTAGCAAAAGTTGAACAAGTGGTTTCACCCGTAACCACACCAGTTATACTTTATTCCCGTATAAACTGTTGATGTCAAATCATAAACCGTCGACTGAACATCTTTTATGTCTCTTTAAAGTTTTCGCGTTAAGGCATGGAATAAAAAAGTGATGAGTTGACACTTTATTCTGCTCTATAATCCTTTTAGTAGAAAAACAGTTGTAAAGTATGAGTTGAATATATTTATGACAATGTGAAAGGCAAGGCACCACATTACTCGTAAAATAAGTGGCAAGATACACTTCATAAAACACTCCATGAAAAAAATATACAAAATACATATGTCGTATAAAAATTATAATAGCAGTCCCGCTAGCCGATTTCGACTGCGGTGGCCAGTCACAACGACTAACCGACTGCGCGGGACATAGTACACAAGCATGTGCGCGAAAACAAGTGTACTCTCTATCCTTTCACTCCCATAGCCCGATGGGACAGCAATCTGACACGGCCGGAGAGTTATCACTTTGGAAGCATCTAGCTATGAAACGTTAAACTTTAAAAGAAAATGATTTTAGAAACCTCTATATCATTTTTAAATATTTATCTATAAACACCCTACACGCATAGGTTCGACTATATAAAAACGGTTTTAGTTTCATGTATGAGAGTCCCCCTTAAATATCATTATTTATTTATTTTTTGTATAAGAATCGTGAAGCGGTTAATAGAGTACATCTTCCTACCAAATTTCAACAGTTTGATGCTTATAGTTACAGAATAAAGTGGCTGTGACATACGGACGGACAGACAGACAGACAGACAGACAGACTTGACGAAACTATAAAGGTTCCGTTTTTTACCATTCGGCTACGAAACTCTAAAAATGACATAAAAGCTTCAATAGTATGTACCTAACGTGTGTTGTCACCAAGAAATGATTTTGAACGTCGAGTCTTAACACATGTTCTACTTATGATAGCTACCTTCTTAGCTAAACTTACAGGAGCTAATGAAGGGGTACCAGCACAATTAAAGCGGCGATACACCAAGCAGTGTGTCGAGACGGCAGTATCCGCTTCTTGTCTGCCGCGGCGCCTGCACGGGCCATTAGGCTTTGGTCCAAGGATGATAGAACAGGCGATTGTCACCTAGGTAGCAGACGCTAAAAACTTCACTTCGAAAACCGCAGTCAACCACAAAGACGCAGTACAGAAGTTCATTATTCTTTGGTACAAGATTATAAATGCTATAGAGTACAACATTCTCTGTCACATTTTTTTCGTTAGTTGAAAGAAAAATCCCCGCAATCTCTCTAATACCTACTTGTTCAACTTTATACGTTAAAATAAGAACGATCGTGCTATGATATAAGTTAAGAGTTATAAAATAAGCCAAGCAAAAACATTATTTCGATATTCTTATAATGATATTTCTTAGCTTGTAACGCTCAATCATGCTATGAAATAACTTAAGAGCGATAAAATAAACCGAGCAAAATCATTATTTTGATATTGTAATAATGATATTTCTTAGCCTGTTTAAACGCTCTTAACTTAGGCCCAAGTTTAGTTTGATTTACTACCGCTAATATTTTGTTCTTACTTAGAAGTAAAGTGATTGTTTTTATAGTTTATTGATAATTAAATCATCGTTAAATATTGCGATGCATAATTCACATAAATCCACATAGTGTAATATATATTTTATATAGTGTTCGGGGTGAACCGAAGCAAATTTGATAAATGATAAAACTTGATTACTATAAAATTTACGTATATTTGGACTAAAACTCGGTACAAAGGAAAATTATGATAAAATGAATGAGTACGCGCGGCGCTCTTGATGGCTATATGCGAACTGACTTGGTTGAGTGAAAAATGATGAATACAGGTAAATGAGGTCAACGCAAAATTGATGACTTTACTGAAACTGTACGTTGCTTGCTCGTACATATTCCCGGGCGGGAGAAAGTGTGAGATTGTTAGTTGAGATGAAGTTAAGCATGATCTTATGATTAACAAGGTGATAAAACAATATTTTTTATTCTAACATGCAAGATGATTTTTGTTAGTACCACGAATAACAAGGTGATTCAACAATTCATCTTATCTCTAGTCACTTGAGTCTTGAATTGAAAACACTGATCGGAGCACGGGCGATGTGCTTTTATTATGCTTTAACACACGCGCACACTTTTTTGGAAACTCACTTGATTCACTTATTTCGTTTACACTACACTTCACTGCACTAACACTGGCACGGGTAGCAGGCTGCGGACCCGCAGGTCCCTCGGCCGCCGGCGCTGCCGCCGCGGCTGCTGCAGGCGCCCGCCTACAGCGCCACCACGCGAAGGCTACGACAGCCCCCGCCACGATCACGAAGAGCACGTATATGGCCACATAGTGGTGGACATCATGATATGATATATTCTCTACGATGGGTTCACTGCTCTTCATAAGATCTAGTTGCTGTCTGATCTGTTGTAACTGGCGATAATGGGTCACGTTATCAGTTTCATCGTTCGGTATAGGTTGTTCTGGTACAGATATATTGAAAATATGGTTTATGGGCGAAATTTCCGGAGCTCGTATCTTGGAACTTATGCTAAGTTTGTTCATCTCTTGCTTGTGTGAATAAACGAAGAAATCAGCTGTTTTGATAATGCAACCTTGGTCGATAGTAAACAGGCCAGCGGCGGTCAATTGCACTACGGTAACTTGATCTTCGCATAGCAACTTTAACTGACACTGCTCGCAACAGAAATAAAAATATGTGTTTATTTTATGTACTTCGCTCCATTTATTAAAGCAAGAACTGATAGTTGTTCGACAATTCCTTGAATTGGGAAATGTCTCACAAAGACTCTGATCACCTTGAATGTGATAAATAGGCATCCTTAGGTGACAAAGAATGGTTTCATAATTAAGATTCAAACATAAGTCGAAATCTCTTCTTGATAATGGCACGAACGCGTCTTTGCTCAGGCTTATAGCCACATACTCTGATATAGGTACGACATTTTGTTGATTAAGGTTCCCAATCAAATGAGGAATAGGTATAGGTCGTAAAACTTCATACATGTCTCGGCTGATCAGCGGAATCTTGATCTCGAATATGATATAATTGTATGTAATTCGAGTCCGCACTTGTAGCAAATTATATATGTCAGAAAAGTCATTATTGTCGACTGGTAGAGATAAATCTTTAGGGAGTTGACCTGCTATAACGTTTAGCTCTTGTCTGATCTGGTCTGGCGTCAACAGGTGAAAATTGAACTTGCCATTATAAATGTTTGTGATCGTATCTAGTAACATTTGTTGGATGTTTCTGAGGCTGTTTAGGAGATTGTTTGCCATCATGGCTGTACCGAGAAATTCGGTTATGATAGAAATGTTGTGAACAGCAATGCTAGCTTCATAGATTGTGTTTTCGAATCGTAGAATTTTATTCAAGATGGTCTTGTGATGTGAGTTCATGATATCCTCGGTGCGCTTAAGAAGGTTGAACTCTGCTTCTATAACTGAAGTCTGGTTTTTCCACAAGGAAGCCAGGTGTTTTTGATTTTCATTGATAAGAGTTATATCTTTCTCGTACTTTTCGGCGAAGCGTTCATCTAATACGCCGAAAAGACTATTAGCAATATATCCGACACCGTCTATAAGACCGCGGCGGCGACGCGAGCGCGTATCGGATTTCTGATGCATTAAAATGTTGTTATGATATTGTAGTTCCGCGAACTCGTGCTGCATCTGAGTCATTATCTCGCGGCAGTGGGATTGTTGTTTAATACTCGAGCACAGTACATTGAGGTACTTTAGATATTTGCTTATGGTGGCGTTCCCTTCTTGATAAGGACGAGTATCGTAGTAGACGACTAGACGCCAGTCGTCTCTAATTAAATGCATGTTCGTAATGCTATCGAAATAAAGGCTGTTATTTTGCAACGGCGTTATGTTGTACATGCTTTGTACTGGCGATATAATTGTAATGAAAAATAATAACAGTGCTGTAGCTAGTGATACAAAACTATAACTTTTTCTCTTGCGGGTTGATGATCTGGATTTTGGTAAATGATTTTCTTGGTCTTTATATGGGTTTTGATTGATTTCCTCGCTGTCACTAACCGGTAAAACGGAGAGCTTTACAATTGGTCGCTGCATGAACCCGTTCTTAGTTTTGAGCGTAACAACTCTGACGTAACCATCGCTGCCGGGATGAAGTTGTACCACACGCCCTAAGGGCCATTTACCCGGAGGCGTGTTGTCGTCTCTGATTACCACGACATCGTTTTCCTTGATGTTACGTTGTGGTTTTCTCCATTTACTCCTTGCTGCTAACAGAGTAAGGTACTCATTTGACCAGCGATCCCAGATATCTTTATTTATCTTTTGAGTTAGGTGCCACCTGGTTCGTAAATCGGTTTCTGTTTCGTAGATGGTCAACGTGGGTCCACTTGCCAGGAAGTGTGCTGGAGTGATGGCGTCTAAGTCATTGGGATCTTCTGTCATTGAGCATAGTGGCCTTGAATTTAGACATCCCTCTAGCTGACAAAGGATGGTGCTATATTCTTCAAACGTAAGTGTCTGCTCACCTATAACTCTTTTGATGTGGTATTTTAGGCTTTTGACGGCGCTCTCCCATATCCCCCCCGCTGATGGGCAGGATGGGGCGTTGAAATGCCATTTAATGCCCATGCTTGCTATCTCTCCTAGAATATCTTGATCGCTGGTAGTATTTAATATTTGTTCTAGTTCTTCTTGTAGTACTTTGTCGGCCCCGACAAAGTTTCGGCCTTGATCGCTATAGATATGGCCGGGCACACCTCTTCTAGCGGCCATTCGTCGCAAGGCTGACAAAAATGCTGAAGCCGTCAGATCGGAAACGAGCTCCAGATGTACTGCTTTAGTAGACATACATACAAACACGGCCACATATCCCTTTGTGGTTTTGATACCGCGGCCTTTGTTAGCTTTGATTAGGACGTGGCCGGTGTAATCCACTCCTGTGTGATAAAAAGGGCGAGATGGATTAGATCGGGCCGGCGGCAAGTCCCCCATCAGTTGTTTCTGTTTATCTGGATTATGTTTTCGACATTTCACACACAGGCGAAGCCGTTTTTTAGCGGCTCTTATCCCACCAACGAGCCAATATTTTTGTCTCAGGAACGCAGTGGTTAGACGCACCCCGCCGGGATATGTTAGTTCGTGTGCTTTGTCGATCAATAAATCTGATAATCTGGTGTTACTTGGAATAATAGCAGGGTGTTTTGTTTCGTGATCTATGTTGGCGTGTCTAAGTCTACCACCAACACGTAGAATTCCGGCCTCATCTAGAAAAGGATTGAATTCTAGTAACTTGCTCTTGTTATTGATGGCCTTGTTTGCCTTCAGGCTTGCAACCTCTTCAGTAAATTCTTGGAGTTGAATTGCTTTAATGATCATTTGTCTTGATTTGCGCAGCTCTTCACATGATAAATGCTGATCTTTATTATTTCGCTTTATAAATCTCATGATCCATCCTAATATTCTAATAGTTTTGATCAAAGTGCTGTTTTTGGCTAATAAATTTGTTATAATTCTGTCCTCTTTTTCTGATTGGGTAACATTTACTATCAGTTTCTTTTAAGCTTCTTCATTAGTTGTGTACTGCATTGTATTTTGCTCGTTTATAGGCTGATAAGAGGATAGCCACTCGGGGCCTTGCCACCAAAGCTGATGTTGTTTAAGTTCTGTTGCTGTTGTTCCTCTACTGGCGCAGTCAGCGGGGTTTTCCTTTGATTTAATATAACGCCAACAATTTGATGGCATTATGGATATCACTTGGTTTACTCGATTGGCGACGAATGGTTTCCACCGATCAGCGTCACCGTGGAGCCATCCTAACACCGCCATTGAGTCCACCCAGCCATAGATCTTGATTACATGGCCGTTGAGACACGACTTGACTTTGTCCATTAGTTTGGATAACAACACCGCCCCACACAGTTCGAGCCGAGGTAGTGATATTGTTTTGTTTAGCGGAGCAAGTTTAGCTTTTCCTGCCACGAGTGTTATTGATTGTCTGTCTTGACAGTTGATTCGACAGTAAATGACACACGCAAAGGCCTTTGGGCTTGCATCACAAAACCCATGGAGCTCTATGCAATCTTGATCGATTGTGCCTAGCCATCTTGGCACAACACAGTCACGGATAGTATCTATATCTGCTCTGATTTTAATCCATTCTTTGCAAATGTCCGCAGGAACTTGCTCGTCCCACTGAATATTAGTTTTCCAGATGTCTTGAAATATGATTTTTAATTTGGTTGTGATAGGGGCGAGCCAGCCCAACGGGTCAAACAGTTTGGATATATCTGATAAAAGTAATCTTTTAGTCGGTCTCGTTGTGTTGTTGTTCATTGTAGGTTGAAATGTAAAATGATCCTCTTTGGTATTCCACCCAAGCCCTAAGGTCTTCGTTGACTCAGCCTGTTTGAAGTCGAAAATGTCTTGATTATTTTCCTCAGCGCTGCAGTCGAGCAACTCGGATGCATTGGCTTTCCATTTCCTAAGATTAAATCCGCCTGATTTTAAAAGTTTGCTTAAATCTTGTTTTAATTGAATCGCAGCTTCTAGGCAGTGTTCGCCATGAATCAAATCGTCCATATAGAAGCATTGTTCTAGGACACTGGGCGCCGAACTGTCTTGATAGTTCACCTTTTCATCATATGCCAATTGCTTGAGCGTTTTCATTGCCAAGAAAGGTGCCGATTTTGTTCCGTATGTTACTGTAGTCAGCTGGTAGACTTTTAATTTGTTTGTTTCATGATCTCTCCAAAAGATTTTTTGTAACGGTTGATCTTGCTCGTCTAGCCATATTTGCCTAAACATTTTTTCTATGTCGGCAGTAAAGGCGAATTTGTATTGTCTCCACTTGATTATGAGACTTTGCAGATCTTGTTGCAAGTTAGGGCCCCGACACATTACGTCATTTAAACTAGAGCCACTTGAAGTTTTTGCTGACGCATTAAAAACTACACGAAGTTTCGTCGTCGATGAATCTAGTCGCGTGACGCAATGGTGCGGTAAATAGCATTGTGGTGTCAAGTCGCTGACGACAATGGCAGGTTTCATATGACCGAGCTCGATGTATTCACTAATAAATTTCTTATAATCTTGCGCAATTTCCGTCTGTTTATTAAGTTTTTGTTCCAATGAATAAAATTGACCGATTGCTTTGTGTTTTGATTCGCCCAAATTTTCTTGATAATTTGGTTTCAAGGGCAATCTGACGACATATTTGCCATCTTCATGCCTGGTCGTGGTAGCTTCATAATAGTCAATGCATCGCTGGTCTTCAGATGATACGGTAGATGGTTCTGAAATATCCTCAATCTCCCAAAACCGTTGAATGTCGTCGAGATTGTGTAATAATATATTGCATTGAAATGATTTAACATTGCCACTCAATATCCAACCCAAGCGCGTTTGTTGGGCGGTTGGCAAGGTTGAATTTACTCTACAAATGCCGTCTAATAAAATGATGGAATATACGTCAGCGCCTAATAAGATGTCTATAGGGCGGTTGACGTAAAATTCTGGATCTGCTAACTTGATGTTATCGAGATATGACCAATCTGGTTTTGAAAATGAACAGCTAGGTAAGTTTTTGATGAGGCTTTTCATGATCAACACGTCAGTTTCAAACGTGAAATCGCTGATAGCTGACATGCACTTTATATTCATCATCCCTTTGCAGCTGCTCTCTTTATCACCGACACCAGAAATGACTCCCATGCATCTTTTTCTTGGTAACTGCAATAACTGTGCGGCGTGTTCAGTGATTAAAGAGACTTGGGATCCCTGATCTAGAAGAGCTCGCATAGTATGATAAGAGCCGTCCGCCGATTGTATCTTGATAATAGCGGTTGGCAACAATATTTCAATTGGTTCGTTCGGCAGCGACACGTGGGAGCTACTTTTTACCTGTTTTCCTGAGTTTGCATTCGTGGTAGCTGCACTCCCCGCGCCCGCGGCCGGCGCCGCTTCCGTTGTCATGTTACATGATTGCGTAAATGCCTCGTGCAATAAACTATTGTGAGTTTCATTGCATTTTCGGCATCGATGATCTGATAGGCATGATTTCCCAGGATGATAATTGAGACAATTTTGGCACAGATTAAATTTAGTGACGGTTTTACGTTTGTTGAACGCCGTCATTTCTAAGAACTTTTGACAAAAATATATCCCATGGTCATTGCTTTTACAAATTGAACACCTGTATCTAACTGATGCTGGCCCTGCCTTGTTGCTGGGGGGTTGTGTAGGAGGTTGTGCATTCACACTTGAAGAGAATGCATTTTTATTGAACGTAGGTTTATGATACTGATTATTATGCTTGATGTTACCTTGATATTTTGGCGTAGAGTTGTCTTGTTTTCTACGTGATGATGACTCAAGAGTTGTAAACTTTGTCTCTAAAAAGTCTAGAAACTCTTTTAACACTGGTAGCTCTCTAGGTTGTTTTACTGATTCAACGTAGTCCGTGAATGACTCCGTATCTAGCTTCTGCGACAGAATGTGCACAATCAAGGGGTCCCATGAAGTAATGTCGACTCCAAGGTTCTTGATAGCATTGAGACATTCTATAGTCGTGTCGTGCATGCGCTTGATATGATTTAATGATTGAGTTTGGACAGTCGGGAGGTTAAGTAATGTGCTAATTTGTGAAGTAAACAGCATCTTTTTGTTGTTATACCTTTGATTTAGAATTTCCCAGCAGGTAGAGTAGTTGTCGGAGCTTACAGATAAATGATGAATTAACCTTTCAGCTTCGCCTCTGACCTTTGTTTTAAGATACTGCATCTTCTGTGCACTGGACATCGATGAGTTACTATGAATAATTTCAGTGAAAAGGTCCTTGAATGAAATCCAGGTGTTGTAATTTCCACTGAACGTAGGTATCTCCATTTGAGGAGTGGCTTTTTCCCTGTGCGCCATAGACCACATTTTCTTGTTGATTTCTTTTTTGATTCTTGTATACTCCCTTTCGTAACTTGAAAATGCTTCTTCGTACTTCTTATTTGATTCGTCCAACTCGCTGTCCAGCTCCCAGTGCAGAGCATCAATAGTCGCCCAACGAGCCTGGAGAGTGCGAAGGATGTCGTCAAACTCCCACTTTTCTGTCATGGTTTCTAGGTCTATGGTTGATACGCAGCGATGGAAAGCCTTGAAATTGCTTTGTTGTTTTTTCAGCATGTCTTCTGTTCTGCTGGCCGTTGCTCTTGATGACGGCGATGGTTGATAAGTATCGGCTGACCTTGGTATCGCCGACGGTTGCTTATGATCGGTTGTGGTTGGCTTAAATGTTGCCGGTTTCAACACCGTAGGGCCATGCCTTTCTTCACCAGCCACGGGTTGCTTATAATCTAATATACTTGCCCTGATTGAACGATATCTCTCCCTTACTCTTTCGTAATCATTGTGCTCGAAGTATGGAGAATCTATACCGAACTCTGATAACCTTGAATGATTGTTTTCAAAATCGACCCAGTATGTATCTAACACTTCTACACGGCGTTGTAAATACTCTGGCGTCTTTCTCTCTGAACCATCTTTCTTGAAGTTGGTCCAGACTTGCTCAATGCCTGAAGCCAGCTGTTGTTGATTGGCCATGAGGTCTTCAAAAGTTGACATGGTAATGAAGAATAAAAAGGACTGGTCTTACTTGATAATAATAGTCTGGTGGAGGTCTTGATACTCCAGGTGTTGTTGCTTACAGCTGATGCAGGACGGGACAGCTCGTGGTCGCGCCCAGGCACCGGCTAGCTGCTGATGACCCAAAACCTTGGTGTTTTAGGTGCTAGGTGTGCTTCTTGATTGCACACCTCCGTTGATCTGGATGTGTGACGCGTCGCCGTGCCTTGGTTGCACAGCAGCACTATCACCACGTGGTGTACACTACACGTGCACTTTCCTTCCGATAGGTTCAGCGGAACCGACGACACGTGTGCAGGTCACATGTAAGTCCACAAACGCGTTATGATCCCGCCTTTTACGGAAGGCTCGAAGGACCAATGTTCGGGGTGAACCGAAGCAAATTTGATAAATGATAAAACTTGATTACTATAAAATTTACGTATATTTGGACTAAAACTCGGTACAAAGGAAAATTATGATAAAATGAATGAGTACGCGCGGCGCTCTTGATGGCTATATGCGAACTGACTTGGTTGAGTGAAAAATGATGAATACAGGTAAATGAGGTCAACGCAAAATTGATGACTTTACTGAAACTGTACGTTGCTTGCTCGTACATATAGAACGTAATATTTGAAAGTTTGTAACAGTTCTGATTCCAAAATGTGTTTAGTTCTTGCTTAATCAATCACAGTTGAATTTAAAAAGAAATTGTGTATTCATATAAACATATTGGAGTCGACAGCAAAAACTGTGATGTCCGCGGCTGCAAACAAAATCTGCAATTATACGTCAACGCAACACACTCGTTAACGTTTTTCCACAAGCAATTTTACGCACAGTTTATCCCCGTGTAATGGTGGGCCGTCACGATAGAAAAATGCATTATTAAGCCCCATAACAGTTTCCAATATCGCAAACAAAAACACCCTTTCACAGAAAAGAGTCAGTGTAAATTACGCGAAAGATCGGCTCGCGCGGCGCATTGTCCAGCGACAAGCCACTTTGGGGTGACTTAAATCCGAAATTGGGTATTTCGAAAAATGTGCATGTGTCATTTATCACAACCCTCCCCCGAGGGAGGAAGCGTAACCCTATTTAAAAAACTGCCCCTCTATAATCCGGGCGCTAGTCGCGAACGGCACACACTAAAAGTATTAAATTTTTCCACTATTAAAGCGTCGGCGTCGAATAAATATTTGATGAATGCATGGAAGCTGGATGGAGATAATCCTTATTAAGTGAGATCGGACAATGAAGCCGTGTGAGGTAAACAGGGACAGGCGTGGCAAGTGCCAAATTAAAAATTTATTTTTTGGTTTTAATAAACTTTTCATTTGCTCAAGCTTTCAATTGCCTCTATTCATTTTAACCTTGATTCAACATTTTTACATCACATTTAAATAAACTTAGTTTAATGCTGACCGTCGCAAGTAGTCTCACTTTTAAAAGTACCTCTCTATAAAAGCTTGTTTTTTTGTTTAACGTCGGGGTAAAGGATGACACTAACCATAAAATTAGGTGCATTATAATTGAATTACCATCCTCAAATTTCATTGGTAAAATTAAGAGAGTCACGTGTCGCATTAAAAACCACCGGGCTCATAGCCGAGGGCTGCGGTTTGAAGTTTTCAATATTTGCGCCGACGCGTGCCGCGAGTTAGACCCCCGCCGCTTTATTTTTTATTATTTTCATAATTCATACTTCACAATAACAACGCGAAGGCGTTTCGCACGGTTACGTTATGAAACCACTTTCTCGATCGGGGGCGAAACACTCGGCTTACCGCAAGGACCACTTTTGGGTCCCGCGTTATTTATATTATAGCTTCGCGTTTTGTGATCCACTTTATCAAACGCTTTGCCGAGATCGCTGTGGGGTTGGAATGACTGGGATAATAATTTAGCGGCATTCCTCACATGACGCCGATGCATTGTGTTTTTTGGCGAGGATTAGTGCGGTGGTGGATGTCCATAAAAAGCTTCTGTTTAGGTCTGCTCGGCTAACAGTAATCCGCGATACTTGCGGACCGTCGCGTAATGAAAGCAATATTTCCTTTCGTTTGAGCTGTTGTTAAGTTCTTGTTGTACGTTTATCTTTTTTATTGACTTTCCGTATTTTATGGTCATTTAGATACAAAAAAATAAAATAGTATTGATAATATTCTAATTTTAGCTAGACCTAACAGTGTAGACAACGGCGTAAACTTTATTGTTTTTTACAACCAAAATTTTATTAAGCAAGTTCTTTCCTGACTTTCTTAATAAAATATAATGCAAACTATTTTAACGTTACACAAACATAACAGAACAATAATAATGTTTGCCATTCCTTTTACTTTAAAGTTTATTTCTATTTTTGTAAGCCCTTATAGAGAACGAAATAAAATGCATCTCGTTTCCATAGGCGTGCGTTTGCAAATTTCGCTATTGTACTGTTGGTAACATTTCCCAGAAAGCCCTTTTCGATTAAAATCGTTCAAGTTTTATGAGCTCGCCTCGTAATAGGGAAGACACCAGAAATATAACCGTGTGCATATTGAGACTTGTTCCTAAGAGGAATTTTTAGTGTTCCGAGCCAGGGGAGTCTTATCCAAATTGCCGAAACTGTAGGGTTCCGTGAGGGAGACTTTTTATTTTAGAGTAATTTCCCATTACATTTTACGTGAGTCAGGATCTTGGGGTAACATTTTTTTTGCATGCAGTCAACAGCAGACTCCCTTTTCAATTGAACCTTATGTTAATTTCATTTAGAGTCAAAATCATCTACGGATCTGAGACTTGGTTTAGTTCGGGTTGTAGTAATTTAATTTTCTGTGTACAATTTATTGATAGCAATTTACTTTTGAACACTACCTAATTGTGACTACTGACTTAGAATTGTTGTTACATACCAAAGTAATTATCAATATTATTAGCAGTGTTATTATAACTGATGAAATTAAGTCCACTATTTTGTTGTCTACACCTATTCATAACTTTTTGATAAAGCATGAGAAAAAAACATATTGTTTCTTTAACAAGCGATTTGATTTAAAACAATAGCCAAAGTCGATACGAGTAGCATCTTAAAGATTCATATTTACGATTCTTATCTAAGATTTTGAGATAAGATGAATGAAATAATATTTGTCGCCGAAATAATCGGGTAATTATAATGTTTTCACGAGTACTCTTGAATTATTTTAATATTTGCTTAAAATGACACTCAAAGCAAAAATTAAAACTTTTTAAACCTGCGTTAAAAGTGGCTCGGGTTATTTACGAAATTTATAATTTGACTGAGAAGTTATTGGGACTCATGAGATACCTCTAATTTTTAAAATATTAAAAGTTTAACCAAAATTAAACTTGTGTCGTATTATTGCGTCCGTTGCTCAACCGTCAGGGTCCCCCAAACACCGCACGTAAGAAGGAAGTATTAAAGTCATACAAGCTAACCCGCGGGGGACGATCTATTTAAATACATCCGATAAAAAAACTAAACGACGCCCCTCGCGCAAAGGACCCCAAGGAAAAACGGAACACAAATGTCCATAAAGGAAAATTTATCCGCAAATTAATTTGTACCGGTACGAAATAAAATTAAAAGAATTTTGATAGGAGATCGCGAGTCCCAATCAAAGAATGCGATCTTTTTTGCTTAACAAATAATACCAGCACCGAACTTTTTAGGTAAATCAGGCATGAACTCTTATTTCCGTACGCGACCAATTAAAATCGCTCTCATAACTCATTACGCTGTAACGGCTTCTTTCACAATGTCTGAAAAAGATCCCATTTGTGGTAACTGACTCCAAACAATGACGTTCCATATTTGAAAAATCTATACTCATATCATAAAGCTGAAGAGTTTGTTTATTTGAACGCGCTTATCTCAGAAATTAATGGACCGATTTGATAAAATATGTATGTGTTAGTTAACTAATTTATTGAGGAAGGTTTAAGGCTATGAAGCTTCACGATTCACGCTACAGTTGGGGGAGAGGAACAAACTCAAAACGCGTGGACGCAGACGCGGGAGACCGCTATTTTAAAATATTACTCGTCTTATTGTCCATAGTGAAACAGGCTCTATAGTATTTTTTATCGACATATATCTAAGTTACTAGTTTAAAATCACCATGTTGTGTACTTTTGGCGGAGATAGAAGTTTTTAAAGATCTCAATTAGCTTAACCTATTACTCAATAACTAGTTTAGGTTTAATTCAATTTGCGATATTTTTCGGAATCGGAATAGTGCGGAATCGTTCGTCATAGTGATTTATTGTGTTCAAAAGTACATTAGATTTTTATGTCGGTGTCTCGGGCTGTAAATATCCGGAACCCTCACACAAGATTAACGTCTCTGATTTATTTATTTGCACCGTATGACGGATGAGTTTGGCCAAATAACGATGATGTTAGGTATATTTTGATTATTTTTAAATTCAAGAATTGACTTTATGTAGTAGAAAAAAGTTTTTATCTTTACAAAGCATTTCGGACCACTTTTTGTAGAGGTTAGTTAAGAACTCCGTTATATTAGCGAAAGCAAGCCATTTAAGGAACTCAATTATATCTACATAAAATATTCAAACAAATACAAAAAAAATAATGTCTTCTAAGACTCATTTGCGTCAATAATAATGGTTTTATGATCATTTATTGACATTTAATTTTTATGTAATGTGCACTTATTTATGTTTCTTTATAAAAACCTGTCCACTTCAAATTTGTTTAGAATAATTTCATCGCCATGCCTTTTCTTTCATTCTTCATGTTTTTCCTTACCTGAAGGTTGTCTGGAAGAAATTGCTACAAGCAATAAGACCGCCAAAATTGTACTTATAGCGAATATCAAAGATACTATCCTGTGTAATTATGTTTATGGTGTGCAATAAAGTATTTTTATTATTATTATTATTATTAAAAAGTCCTTACCAGCGTTTGAATATCTACGATTGTCTACAGGTATTAGTTCCTCAAGTTGAAAGTCGTGATTGTGATTGTGTGAAAGAAATGCTTACGCTTTAGAAAGTCAGTTCGTCAATACGTCTCTAGCCCCAAAGAGACTATTATTGAAACTTATGCAATTCTTTCTTATAATTGGCCAATCTTTCCGTTCTAAATAGGTGCTCAATCTCGACCCTCAGTTTAAGGTGAACTAAGAGTAACAGTGCCTGAAATGGTTATTTTTTTAACTTTCCCATTATAAAATGAGGGGGGCGAATTAGAGGGGGCAGATTTAGAGGCAATCCCGCTGTCTTATATTGATTGTAACGGTATGCGTCGTTGGCTTGAAGATTGAGGGCTTTCGCATCTCAAATTAGATCTCTTCTTGGCAAACTTAAAGATTTTTTCGTCCAATAAAAGTTCGGCCGCCCCAGTTTCAGTGAAATTTCGTATTTTGAGGTACTTAATAAATAAATAAATATCCTTTAGACATTCCCACACATCGCCATCTAGTCCCAAAGTAAGCTACTCAAAGCTTGTGTTATGGGTGCCAGACAACGGATATAATACTCCAATACTTTTTTGTTTTGTAAATACATACATGATATACATAGAAAACACCCAGACCAATACAAACAGACATGTTCATGCACACAAATGTTTGTATTGTGCGGGGATCGAACCCGCAACCCGCTGCGTAGTAGGCGATTTCTCGACCACTAAACCAGATGGGTCGTCAAACTTAATAGTTTGATTCGGGAAACATAGGTTCCATGGTTCCAACCTAATGATCATATATGTATTTAGTTGTACTGGTCTTGTAAGAAACTTAAAGTATTAGTCTGTCTGAAAACCTATAACAATATGTTTTTTTTTTTAATTCGGAAGGCACAGTTTGATCATTATTTATGAAACATATAGGTAGGACAATTTGTGATCACAAAGTCTTACATAAGTTTTTTTTAAATAAAAAGTTGTTTAGATTTTTCTCGACAAAAGAATCAACACTTTCGGTGAGACTCGTCATCAATCTACTGGCAAAGGTATGCGGTGTACTAATGAACAGTTAACACCTGTATCAAACTCCGCCATATTAGTATATATTTCATTAACGTTCCCGAGATGCGAGGCCGATGCAAGTCTGATATCACAATGTTTACGATGCTATCGAAAACCGAGCTCAGGTATATCAGCCAGCTTGGTGCAAACATCTGAAAAAAAAAAACCGGCCAATTGCGAGTCGGACTCGCGCACTAGTTCCGTGCCAACTTAAACTGAATGAGGGAATCCACTAACTTCCACTTCGCTAAAATACCACAATATTTTGTTGACAGCAGATATAACTTTGTTTTTCATAGTGTTTATATGAAGAACAAAGTTAAATTTGGTATGTAGTGTGAGACGGATAATCGATTATGGCATTACAATGGTAGACAACACTAGGACTCATGGACCTGTCATATAGAGATTGTGTTCGACATTAGATTGATTATTGTGGAATTTTCCCGCATAATTTTACTTACTGCATTGATTATTGTTTTATTAGTAACTTTGTTATGAAATAAAAATATATATCAACACACCGAGTTATCTCTTTCAGTAAGTATTTCGCTCCACGATTACCACACAAAAAAATTATATTTGACGAACTAAAAAATATGATGTAGATCTTTACAAAAAATAATTTCAACGAAAATTGGTTTGAATATAATGGAACTGGTAGTTTTTGAGATAAAGCACATTTTAACAACCGCAAATCTAACTTTGTCTTTTATACAAACACTATGAATAATAAAGATTTTTTTCTGTCAACAAAATATTGTGGTAATTTGGCTAAGTGGAAGTAAGTGGACTCCTACTTCATAGAAAATAGGCACGGATCCCTCAATGCGCGGGTCTGACTCGCACTTAGCCGGTTTTTTTCTTACATTCGGTGTTTAATGTAACTGGATCTACTTTGAGCTGAATCTGTCTGCTTTCACCTGGCTACAGCTACAATATTTATGACAGATCCCATAGTGTTATGGGAACTAGATTAGCATAATTAGCGGTCGAAAAGTACCGCTTGGGAGCTAATGAGGATGAGATGCATGATATATCGACGTTTCCATTTTCATAGTGGTCACGTGGCTTACACAAAGATCACGCAAGAAACAGAAATGTCGTAATTCACTGGGAATGTATGTTGACGAAACAATTTAAAGCTATTGCTTAGATATTAATTCAGCATCATGATTCGTGAAAACATTATTATATAATAAAGCTATTGCTATTGTTTTATTAGAGGTATAAGAAGTAACAAATAAACTTTCTGATAATTTTAAAGTAGCTGAATTAAATATTTTTCCAAATCACAATATTGTGCACTCTTTTGTATACTACCATACTACACAGTACGTATTGAATGTAATATTCTAGATTATCTAGAAATTAACAAGCTATTTCATCAATGTTTCATACTCTTGGTTTGGTACTTAAATAAAAATTTAACAGATTAAAAATATACCTTCTGAGATGTCACATATAATTCATTCTACACAAACTTTCACCGCACTTCTTCCAACGAGCAATAAAAATATTATAAAGTAAATTAGGGATCTCTAAATCCGCATTGCTTTACCGTTTTAAATACCAAACCACAACTAAAGTACGTACAGCAAGGAGTAGCATTTAGAGAATCGACACTCGTATGTCGTCATTTTACTCTTGAGTATGTAAATAATTATCAAATGCATAGTTATCATTAGGCAAAATATAGAAGTTAGAAGAGCCAGTGTAGCATCTCGTGGATTCAGCCACTATTATTGGAACATTATAATGACCCAAATTATGTGGTAACCATTGACTCTTCTGACTTCTAACTACACTGTGACAGATATACATCGAAACGTAATTTATCGGCATCCAAATGTACGGTAACTCCCCATAACATTATAAAACATTCGAACTCTAATTCTTTATGCAAATAACAGCTTACCTACTGTTTTCGTTTGTACGATACATGGCTGCAAGCTGTTTACACCATTTTCAACTTTATCACCAATGAATAGGAGCCAAGGATTTGTAAATAAACTGCTAGGGACTGTACGTAAACAGTAGTTCCATGATGCATGGATTCATGATTGTACGGATTTGCATTTTTCTGTAATAATTTAAATTCGATCGATGTGATATGTTTGTTTATATCTCTAGCTAGTATTGGTATAAATCTGTAGTTTTATCTATATATTTTTACCTTCATACTTCCTAATAGATAAGGCGTATGTATTAAATCACTAGTTTACTGCCTCAGTGGCGCAGCGGTTAGAGGGTCGAACTTTAAAGCGACGGCTGCGCCAGAGTTTCCGGGTTCGATCCCTGGGTCAGGCCAAAAATATATACTTGTGTTTTTCTATTCAGAAATTCTCAGGGTAGCCTGGAGTTTGGAAATTAGCGGTGTTCCACCCCCGTGCCTCGGAAAGCACGTAAAGCCGTTGGTCCTGCGCCTGATCTCTCTCCGGTCGTGCCAGATTGCTGTCCCATCGGTCTATGAGAGTGAGAGGAATATAGATAGTCATTGTGACTGGCCACCGTAGTCAATATCGGCTAGGGGGACTACTATTATGTATTAAAATAACCAGGCATTTTCAGATCACGATCTCACCTGGCGGTAACTTATGATTTGGCTGAGGATAGATCATCATGACTGACTCTGTAAGGACATGACTAGTGACTGTTCACTTTGTATCACAATCAAATCATAGAGCTTTGTTACTTTCATTGAAAAATAAGTAATTACATACAATATCGATCACTTGATAAATAAATACTCATTTTAACTTTACGCAAAGCCATGTCGAATTTTTATGATCTTAGCGCTGAGTGGTCATAACCATTTATATATTAATAAAATGTAGTAAATTTCCCAAGGTTGTCTCCTATATTTTTTATGATAAAGCATTGAATAAAAAAGACCTCGAAAGCCGTCTCAGAATGCTGCCAACAGATCATTGGATCATAATCATAACGCCTCTTAATTGGGTGACAAAAAACCATCAAACTCGCATACCAAGCTAGAATTAGAATCACGACCTTAACCTACATACGCTGCAATATTACACATATAATTTTGCGGACATTCAAATTTACATATAAATCTTCTAGCTTTATATCTATGTCTGTACTGCAAGAGATTTATTGACAGTCAATTGTGCGCCAACGTTGGGACAAACATTTGAATAAACACGGTAATTGTCATCTGTCTTTAACAAAGGTGCGCACAAATAATGTGTCCCACTAAGTACATTATTTAAACAGCCTTATTACTCGTTTCTTAAATAAAATTATTGTTAGTCTAGAAGGGTAGATACTTCTACACGTAAGGTGTAGAAGTATTTACGTGGACCCAAGAACTGTTTCAGGATAGAACCATTTCTTACCCCCAGAAACCTTTTCATTTATCATGACCCAATTTCTACATACTTTTTCAAACATTTTATGAATGCGGAAACTTTTGAAGACACGTTACTACTTTTTGAACGTGAAAGCTATAATTGGGGCGCACCTTTGGATTATTACTTGACAACAGTTGGTTGTTGGTTGTGAGTTGTTGCATTCCAAAGTACAGCATTCCAAGAGACACGTGGTGCTGTTTGCTGCCTCCGATGCGTGTGCATTATTCTGCTGGGGCTAGGTTGAGTGGAATAGGTAGTAGTTATGCTTAATGTTAATACATGCAAGTACTTAGGAGTGATACTTAGTATAAGACCAAGTGAAAGATCAAACACTTGATTGAACTTGCGTTATTGTTAACGTCTATAACTATCCCCAAGTTTTGGATGACCACTAATGATTTAGTTTAGAATTGATTGTTGTGATTGATAAATCCAATTTTAATCCCTCAAGCGTATGTGAACGAGACACAATAGAATGATATTCTATTGTTATGCGGTCTCATGCGACCGCTCGGGTGTTGAGGTGAATGGAGAACCCGTTGCCATTTTCCTGCATGACCATTAGGTTTGACTGGCAGAGAATGCTTAAAGCATTCAATCTATTTTTCTATAATTAATAAAAACATGAGATAAATAAATAACAGCGGTACACAAACATAGTTTTACCTTTGTTTTGCTAGCTAGACTAATCTAGAGATTAGGTATAGGTACTTTTCGAGATTTGGTCCCGTTTTGCGATGCGAACCTCGATTTTCAACTTGTCAAGGCTAGGCTATAATTTATCAACAAAAACTGAATGAAAACGCCTTGATTTCATTTGGTTTCCACATGTATAGTTTCTAGCAGCACCTGCGCTGCCCGCTGCGTACATAATGCGATTTGCGAGACAGGAGGTGCGCAGGAGTGGGTGTTTATGACGTCTCGTTACCGCGTCATTGTTTATTCGCGAATCTCGGACTGTTTGATTAACGACCGCCGATTTATTAACAATTTGCGTCTTCTCGCGTTTGTTCGTATATCGCTCACGGGTTAATTGACGCCTTGTTATGGTGGACGTTTTGAATGGTAATGGGAGTAGCTGATTTTGTAGGCATATTTTTCATTTAGATCGGCCAGTGTTATTTTTGGAGTTTCAGGAGGATATTGAAGAGTAGTTTATACCTAGATTGATATTTTTTCAGATATACGCGTTTGATGTAGTGGTTAGCGCTCCTGACTACTATGCCGGCGTTCGAAACGAATCCCACAAGGGGCAAATGTTTGTGAGATAAGCGCAAACATTTGTACCACAGTCACGTATGTTTAAATGTATTTTAGTAGGTATTTATGAGAGACGCCCCCGTTATAATTGTTGTCTGGTATTTATTCCACAAGAAAGAACTTCGAAACCACGTCAATCGGAGTGTTGTCTGGCGCATATTTATTTAATTACTAGCGGTCCCCAGCGACTTTGTCCGCGCGTTTTGAGTTAGCTCCCTCCCCTTGCAGCTTGATGTACTGCAGCCTAAAGCCTCGATAAATAAGCTATCCAACACAAAAATATTTTTTCAAATCGGTTCAGTAGTTCCTGAGATTAGCGAGTTCAACTAAACAAATTCTTCAGCTCTATAATATTAAGTACAGATAGGACTAAGATAACATAATTAGTTGTTCATCCACAAATCAATCAATCATTTATTTGCCAGAATAAACAAAAAATGACAAAGTTACAATCTCCAGGTCTTAATAGTAGGTGGTAGGTAGTGTATTCAGCCTGCATGGCGTGCAAATATTAATAAAAATAAAATAAAATAAAATAAAATAATCTTTATTTCAGGCATCTTGGCCCATAAATTGCACAAAGACACAAAAGAAGAAATTAATAAGTTAGAATTAATAAAATAAGATTAAAATTACACATCAAATTAAATCGAATTACATTAGATTAAATAAAAAAATTAAATTTAAAAATTACATCGAATAAAAAAAATATAAATTATAACATTGATGATTACTTCAAAAGCCGACCGCCGCCACACCCGCAGCTACGGCATGCCTATTGCAGCAGCATTGGATGTAGGGGCAGTCGACTCTATCAGCTATCATCTTCAGAACCGTATTGGGGCTGCCCCGAACTCTGCACACTAACGACCAGCACCGCTTGCGCATGACAGTGTGGAAGCAGTCTGTGCGCGCCACCGCGAACATGGCCGAGGCGCTGCAGTTTCGGGGCAGCCCCAGCACGGCCCTCAGGGCGTTATTGAACTGCACACGAAGGGCATTGTACACTTTCTGCGAGTAGTTAGCCCACAGAGCACAGGTGTATAGTGCAGTACAGTATGCTCGAAATAGAGTGATTTTCACCTCGACAGAACACTTCCTAAACCTGCGAGCCAACATGTTGGCTCTTCGTGACAAGGCCCTTCTCTCCCTTTCGATGTCAGCATGGTCTCTGAGATCAGTGGTAACTATGTGCCCTAAGTATTTAAATTGTGACACTCTATCCAGGGATACACCGTTTAGTGTGACAGGTGGTATAACGTTAGGACATTTCGCACCACCGGTCTCAAACACCATGAACTGACTTTTCGTGACGTTGTATACAAGGCCGTGCTTCTGAGCATAGACTTCACATATCCTCATCAGCTTGTTCAGCCCACAGACTGACGCGCTCAGCAGCACCATATCGTCAGCATAACTCAAGTTATTGACACAAACATCGTCTACAAGGCATCCGACATGCATGTTGCTGAGCGCGACAATCAGTGCGTCCATGTATATATTGAACAATGTGGGAGAGGTCAGTCCGCCCTGTCTTACACCACATTCCATTTGATAAGGCTCCGACATTGCCCCCGCCCACCTGACGCTATTAACCTGGTGTGCATACCAAAAACGAAAAATATTTACTAGTTCATTAGGCACATGTAAGCTTTTCAGCTTCTCCCATAGGATGTCATACGCAACCAGATCAAACGCCTTGGACAAGTCGAGAAAACAGGCGTAAACAGGTGTTTTGCGAGCCGTGTAATATCTCACGGTGTGCTTAAGGCACAGTATGGCACTTTCAGTAGATAGCTTTGGTCTAAAACCAAACTGGTTATCGTGCAAGTCTAATATAATCACTTTACAAATTTATAACAAAAGCCGGTTTAAAATGATTAATCAAATAATGTCAAAACTGTGATAATAATATCATAAAACTAAATTAACAATGTCATGAATTTGAATTCACTGAAAGTAATAATAACATTCAATTATTAAACAATTTAATACACTATTTGTTAAATTTAAGTAATCTAGTACACTAAGTATAAAAATTCTCTCTTAACAACCACTTCAAGTTTTTTCAGCTCCTCGGGAAAGTTGTTATATATTACTACATATATACCATAAAATTTTTTCTTACATTTTGTTTTTTGGACACATCCAATTATCTTCCTTATTTTTTCAAATGTCGTGTTAGATATTTTTTAGCTCAATAAATCATAAGTGTCTGATGTGCGTTTAAGTCAGCCACAATGCCACAGATTGTGGTTTTGCCAAGTTCTCTTACAGGTGTTTCTGTCTGCCTGTGGTTTTCTAATTCATGTATGCGCCTACGCGACAAAAACTAGTGAAGCTATTCTTGTCAATAGAAAATAATATTTTATTGCGTGGCTACATCGCTGGCTTCTTCTAGCTTAGAGCGAACAAAAACACAGCACGGTCGGCGTGTTTCTTCATATGGTGTGGAAGCCGTTGTGCTTGAATATCGGTTATAAATTGAACGATGTGATGCCTACTATATTTCATACTTAATACTTTACACAGCATTGCCCATGAGAAATTTCTTTCATCATAATTAACGACCCTCTACCGTGTTTGGTGTCAGTAATTACAACGCCTGAATATTGGGAATCTGCTTGGATACGGATGATTTTTTATAGGACAGGCTAACTTTAAAATTGTAAGAATTGTACTAATACCTAAATTACACAAATTATTAAGGTTGAAGCAAATCTACCCACTCGGCACGGGAACAGCACCAATCAGGCGTCTACCATATGGAAGGAAAAAGCAACGCCTCAGTACCGGATAGCAAACACCTCGCCTCGTCTCGGATCGAGTTTGCTAAAACTTATGACAGTTCTTCTTGTGAATGCCTGTTTGACAGGGTGAACGGATAGTTGACAAACATCGGGCGACTCGCTGTAAGCGCGATACAACGCATGCGCACTATGTCATGCGCATGTGCTAGTCGACAGTTGGTCCCAAGTTGTTCTCGATCCGTAGTGGTGACGTTACAAAGTTGGTAGATGTGCGTTGAAGTATAGAGTTTTATTCAAAGAAAACGTTAAGTGTCACGACGACACTTAACGACGTTTTCTTTGAGGTTTTCTTTCTGAGGTTTTAGCACTTTCTGAGGTGTGACATGCTAAAACCTGTGAGCATCCGATAACGGTTGAGAATTAGGGTGCCTAGGTATATTGAAATCTCGGATACCTAATCCTGAATTGATGTCACAATACCACAAGTGAGAACTGTATTCTGATGATAATACGATCTCATGCATCCCGTATATTATATTTGTATTGGTACTTAGTACCCAAAGTAGTAACAAAATAGCAACGTCTAATTTGCCAGCTTGCTGTGATAGATGACGTCACCGCGCGCTAGGGCGGCGCAGGCGCAGCTCGTAGGAGTCCGTCAGACGCCAGGTGCGGGTCTTATTTATTCCACCGTGGGCTCGCCGATTTATGGCCTGAGGAGACCATAGGCTAAGAGCTGAAATACTTTTTAGGTATACACAACCAGATTCAGAATTTACTGGTGGCAAACGATGTACCACTTCTACTCGTATTTTCTACCATGAGCATCAATTCACCGTATCATAAATAGATTATAAGCACTCAAGACACGAATAAAGAAGATCAGCAAATACTTTATTAACAAAATTTTGTGTACAAAGGTGGAGTTAATGCTAAAACCATTATTTGCTAGTCAAACCCTTAGGTCATGTAGAAAGATGGCAACGCAGTTAATAGATACATAAAGCAAAAATACATATCTCTCACTCTTTCAGAAATTTACGAACTTAATTCTTTAAAAAAAACACTGTTTCGGTTATCTTTATACGGCATTCAGCATTATAATTATATAAGTTAATAGAAGTCACTAATTTTATAACAAACAAATGGAAGATAAACTTACTTTAATGTATAGCGCATTTGTTTTTTTGTTATATACTTTTACGTAACATTGTAAATAGCATAAAACACTTTTAAAAAAATACTTAGATATAATTGATAGCCTGATTTACATACGTATTTGGAACATAGTAATTTCCACAATTGGTTTAAAAATACTCGTAAATCTGTCAACGTGCGGCGAGGAAACAACGCATTTAACGATGCGTTGCGCGTGATTACCCACAGTATTAGGTATTACTGAAGAAACTTACAAGTTACAACTGACGGATAAGCATTATTTAAGATCATCGCGTGTTTGATGAACAAATTGCGATTGTATTTCGTATTAGTGTCAAAACCGAGACATTAAAAAGGAATAATTTACGAAAGTGTTATTTCTCTCAACTTGGTTAGTTGTGGTATTACAGTAAGGTACATGATTTCGCTCCCGCCTCCCGGCCTAGGCGTCTCATCGCGATACAAATGAGTGTTTTGCGTATTTACAACATTGAGAACGTTGTAGAAACCGGTCAGCTGACTTATGGACATTACTACACGACTCGTCCGTCGCAAAAAACATTTGTTTATGTTTGTATTAGACGGCCACTTTATGTTTATTCTCTCGTTTGACGTTTTTAATTTACTTTAATTTGCAGCTCGTGTTTTAATTGAACTAGTAATTGGTTAGTTTTAATACAATTCAGATACGATTACATGAATTGGTGGATGTAATTACTAACTACATATTTAAAGAAAGCATGCAAAAACACAAATTGATAAGACGTAAAAACGGAACATACTAGGTATCTCTACGCCTCATTTATCTCAAAAAAAAAAAACATTTTAAAGCTTCAATTAAATCGACTCGAATCTCACTTAATATTTTTTGAATTTTGAATGTTTAGCTTTTGATTTTGAATCGTACCTACTTTAATATCCAGTTTAATTATTTCCACCTCTCAATACTCCCAAAAGGAATTCCAAATGTCTTGCAAGTTTCGCAATCGCATTCCGCAACCCCGCAATAGTATGAGCTCCTGGTATTAACTCAACCCTTTTTATTGCTTCAACCCTTTAAAAGGGCCGAGGTCGCGGTCTCTTCCACCCGCTGCACCGCATCGCTGCAGTCCCTGAACCGGACGATTTAGGGTTAGGGAGTTGGAAGTGTTAATTAGAGATAATTAAGCAGTTGGTTTGGCAAAATAAGGACCATTGTAAAATGTCTAATGCTGAAATATTTATGGCTTAATTTAAAATAAAATATAAACAGCCTGGTACAACCATCCAAATGGAGCTGCAATGTAACAATTTCCTTTGCACAAAGACGCGCGAAGTTTTTTTTCACATAAAAACGTTGAAAATATGGGTTTCCTAGGCCTTGAGCTATAAAGGTGAGTGTCTCCGTGCCATAGTATTTTTATATAGTTACAGAATGCATTTATTTATATTGTGAACAAACCTAAAGGAGAACAATAAATCAATTCAATCGACAAATTGTGCTGTATCAAAGTTTCATTGTTGTAACCATAAACTAATATTGGTTTCATCATGCGTAGGAGTTCCGTAATTCCATCTATGCTGTTGACAGCGAGTCGGCTGAATAAGATATAATCAAATTGTGGGCCCTAAAGTACCGTAAAATTGTACAGTAATAAAAAACTATGGCCTCCCGAACTAACAATTACTTTTGTTTATGTTATTAGGCCGATAGAGAATTGATTAGAAATTCAGACGCGGCATCTCAAACGCGAACTTTTGCACCTACCCTGAGTAGGTACAAAAGTTCGCGTTTTGCTTACAATGGTGTATTTAAAAATAAAATTCAATTTATTCACACGTTTTTTAGTACAACACCTGGGCCCTATTTTTGAATCACATACTTCAAGATGGCGTAAAATATTCATTAATTTAATTTCAAATATCGAATGAAATTGAGTAGATATCCACATAGTAGGGATTCTAAAAAAATAAGCTCAATTTTGTGAGTATTCAAGTCTACATTTCATGTGATTTTAGTGATTTTTTAAGTTGTCGAATGAAAATCACACATGGCGTGTAATACAAGTGAGTGATTTAAAAATAGGGCTCCTGAACCTTAAGCGTGATATTGACATTACTATTTATTAATTTTATCTCTTATCTTAAGCAAGTAAAGAAATAAAATCAATACTCTAATAAACTAGCAATTTGGGAATTGCTAATATATCTAAGCTTATTCTTTAACACATTGTCACCTAAACCCTACTCTTAATGATATTTTACCACTAGTTAGCAAGTTGATTTTATTAATATAATAATCAGGATCTATAATAAAAGTTTAATTTACTCTAGCAATCTCGTTTATAACAATTATAGTTTAACGTTCACGACAATTTATAAAAATAAAACTACAAATAGGTAGTAAAATCATTTTTTCTCTTCTTCTTCAATTAAAGAGCCGCGCTCTTGTCGGTGGAGTAATTGCCATTCTTTTCTACTGTCTACTTGCCTCTTTATTACTTCTTGATATGTTTTTTTCTCTACTAGTCAAATATTGCAAATAATGTTGACATTCCTTTTTAACTAAATAAGTCATTTGAAAATAAAGTAAACACGAAATTCACAATATAATAGAGGTAATTCTTCGTTGAATACTGACTGATAATATTTCAAAAGTTATAAAATGATCGTTTACAATATTGGACTAACAAAGAAAAACAGACTACCTATACATTATTCAATAAGGCTCCTCTGTGTTCCATACTTTTAATCTATGGTGAGGCATTGAAAGAGCGCCGCGGGCGCCGATCGCAGCCGAATGTGGCCGAAATAATTTAATTAGTCCGAGTAATTGCCCGCAGCGCAGGTGCTGACCGTACTGCCCAAGGAAATTGTAACTTCAGCACTAAAGGCTGCGAATATATCAAAATTGGCTCTTAATTTTGATAGTTCTTAGTACAGCAGCACGTCAAAGTAAGCACTGCGACATCTTATGTAGTTGTAATAAAAGCTTGGTTGCAACAAAAGTGTGTAGCTTGATGTGCTGGCTACTGCACATGCACAATGTATTCTAATTGAAAGGCGGAATATCACTCAATATCTGCGTATTCTTAAATCTATTTTTCTTATAAAATTTCTGAATATCCATAATATACAGCCATGACGGATACCTTTTAAATTTTGTCTTTTTTGCTATTATTAACACTGAAACACTTAACAATGAATGTATTTATTTGTTACTGAAAACAGAGCAAACCAACATTGGCGCAATCGTCGTGACCGATTTACATCTGGTCTAGGGCGGGGCACCAACACTCGATTGCAAGTGCTGTTATATGCTACTCGATTTTTTGCCTAACTCTATTAATGTGACAAAAAGTTCATTCATACCTACCATATTAAGCCAAAGGCACCAATCTAGCACCCATTCTAAGATTTCAGCAGCAGAACGATTTCGTAAAACAATAAATTAGGTGCATAATGTCAAAACGTGTGAACTTGTTCATTTAGCTATCGATATAGTGGAAATTGTATCTCTATTTCGATTCCCGATCACCTTTCGCCAGTCCGTAGGTGAAATCAAA
The DNA here is from genome assembly GCA_963924145.1 of Pyrausta purpuralis. NCBI lineage: Eukaryota > Metazoa > Arthropoda > Insecta > Lepidoptera > Crambidae > Pyrausta > Pyrausta purpuralis. Next base: position 701,867 of record OZ001648.1, on the reverse strand, counting down.
TTGAATATTCATTAATTTATGGGTATAATTTTCATGATATATTAGCCATCGTTAAAGAGTCTCACAGCCTTTAATTAACTGGCTACTGTGTTAAGTCTGAATTATTCATTAGCCTTAAGAATTTTATGATTCAATGAAAAAATGAATATTTTTTTACTCCGAGATACAGCAATGCGAAGCTTTGACTTCGATTAAACCAGGGTGGCGATTCTCGCGGCAACCGTACTTTATTCATGTGGTATGCATACATGTAGTATGCGAGTTTTACCGTTTTACCTTAAAAATCAAGTAAAATATCGCACGAACGCCATTAAAATATTAGAAATTGTGACCCTGAAAAATCAAAACCATTTTTTTCTTGATCGGTGAACTTTTTTCGTATACGAACTGCATGAATACTGCCCCTGTGTACTTATTTTTGAATAACTTGTACCACATGTAATGGCAAGTAATATTCGTTCGAAAACCAATTTTCTGAAATTAAATTACTTGCTGCATATTTTTTTCTGTAGTTTTCTTAACCTAAACAATCATAATGATTTTTCTATTATGATTTTAATCAAACCAAAAAAAAAAAAAACACTTAATACGGTACCAATGTCGTTCCAAAGGTTTTAATGTTTTTGGTAGAGTATACGCTTATTTTATTCGACGCGACTAATTAGGAACATTTAAATGAGTAAGAAATGCGTAAATTTTCAATAAACAAAGTAAATGTTCACCGTAATATGTCAATAAATCAACTTTTTTTGATTATCCGACTTTGAAAAAGAGGGGAACGGTCCACAAGAAAACTAACTGGGTGTTCAGGAAAAAGTTGCCATAAACACTGTGATTAGCATATTTAAAAGCCGACAAGTATTGAGTACTTCATAAACCGATAGTATTTTGCATTCTTCACATGCGGCTAGATACTTTGTAGTGTTGCAATAAAATTAATGAGTGGCAATCATTCCAATTAAGCTAATCATAGCACAGTTAAAAAATACCACTTCCACTCATTAATGTTCTATCCTTTATTTGCATATAATCATATCGCGATTGTACGCTTGGTCACATGACTGTAAGTTTAGGAATAACAAACTAAAATTTAAATATTTCCGATATCACATTTTCATTTCGAATTTAAGAGTTTCCTTTTTAGGGTTCTATGGAAGTGCTTGGGCCACTTCCGGTTAATTGTGTATGTGTGGAGTTAAAGTGAGCAAGTCCAAATCACTATTAATATTGTTTATTTTACACAACACAGAACATGAAGAAGGAGTACAAAAAGAGACGAATTTACACAGTAGAAGTCACAGTACAATAGCACAAAACACGAGACGATGAACGCGCACAATTTAACGTTAAGTTTCTAATTACGTGACCGAGCGCGTAGGCATCGGCGGCGCGGCGAGGGGCACGGGTTATGCGTCAGACGATGTTCTCTCGACTGGCGAGCATTCGCAGTGCGCGGGAGTCGAACGAACTTCCGAGCGGTGCGCGGTGCGCGCGCGTAGCTATAGCGCATCGGTATACAACGCTCGCCGCATACAACGAGTATCGCGCGGGTTTGCTTGTGTAATTAATTTTATTAATGTTTTAGTGTTTTTATGTGAATAATGTTTTGCAAGTGTGATGTATGAATGTATTAGGTATTATATTGAAATAAACTGTACTTTATATTATAAATAAATATTTTAGTGTAAGTGTTTAGTGTTATATTATGTAAATAGATATGTTTAATATTGTAAATATGTTGAAATGAATTTTATGATTATAAATATTTTTTGTAACTTATGTGGTTCCCACATCACTCCCCTCCAGAGACCTGGTTAAGGGCGATAAAAGTCAGGAAAGTGAACTTTCCTTCCAGACCTAGTGGTTTTTGTCGCTGGAGAGTTGTGATTGTGGGGTTGTGTGAGTGAATCGTGTGAAGATGATTGATTAGGTGATGGAGCGTCTTGTAATGATACATGTGTGTTGTCGGACAGTAAGTAGGCTGGCTTAAGGCGGTCTATGCTTACTGTCACGTCTTTATTTTTGACGCTAATTTTAAAGTACTTAGCACCTCTTTTTAGGACTTCGTGTGGGCCTGTAAAGGCCGGTTGGAGTGAGCCACGGAGCGCGTCTTCCCTTAGAAATACGTGGCTGCAAGTGGCGAGTTCCTTAAATACGAATATTTTATTTTTCGTGTGGTGCTGAGTTGGGACTGGGCGTATGTTCTCGGCAAACGATTTCATACGGGCTGAAAAATCGGTGATGTCGGTGGTGTAACCGTTTACGTCGTGGCCAAAAAATTCGCCGGGTAAGCGGAGCGGCTCACCGAACATTAGTTCAGCTGATGAGGACTGGAGGTCTTCTTTGAAAGCGCTCCTAATGCCGAGGAGAACAAGAGGTAGGTTCTCAACCCAGTTGGAGCTAGCGTGGCAGGTGATTGCTGCTTTCAATTGTCTGTGAAAGCGTTCCACCAAGCCGTTACACTGAGGGTGATATGCGGTGGTCCGGCGGTGGTCAAATCCTATGGACTTGGACAACTGCTGGAAAAGTGCCGATTGAAATTGTGCACCACGGTCAGTAACGACGTTGGTTGGACAGCCGTATCGAGACACCCAACAGGAGACGAACGCTTTGGCTACAGTTTCGGCGGTGATATCGGTAAGTGGCACAGCTTCCGGCCATCGCGTGAAGCGATCGACGGCTGTGAGGCAGTACCGATAATCACCAGCAGGGGGCAATGGGCCGATCAGGTCTATATGAACATGTTTGAAACGCGCAGAAGGTAAGTCCAGCGTACCTAAAGGTGATGAGACGTGTCTACTTACCTTTGAACGTTGACAGTTCAAACATGCCTTAGCCCACTCACGGCAGTTCTTGCGCATTAACGGCCAGACAAAGCGTTGAGCAACGAGTTTGGCTGAAGCGTTGGGTCCCGGGTGGCTCAATGAATGGAGACAATTGAATACCTGCTGACGCAGTTGATGTGGAACGAAAGGTCTGGGCGCCGGTGTACTGACGTCGCAGTACAGTTCTGTACGGCTACCAGGTACGCTCGTCTTTATTAAGCGAAGTGATGATTCGCCTTCTAGGTGAGCTGCGAGCTCTGGGTCTGTGGTTTGGAGCTTGGCCATTTCCTCGAGATCGACGGGTATCTGCAGTTCATCGATGCGTGAAAGAGTATCGGCAACAACGTTGTTAGCGCCGGATATGTGCTGAATGTCGGTGGTGAACTGCGAGATGAAGTCGAGGTGTCTATACTGACGTGGAGAGCAATTGCTTTTACGCTCGTGGAATGCGAAGCATATTGGTTTGTGGTCAGTATAGATCGTGAAATGGGTCGCCTCTAGCATGTGGCGAAAGTACTTGATGCTCTCATAGACCGCAAGGAGCTCACGGTCGTATGGTGAGTACTTAGTTTGTGACGGGCTCAACTTACGTGAGAAGAATGCTAGAGGTTCCCAAGCTCCTTCCTTACGCTGCTGCAGGACTCCACCTATCGCCGTATCGGAGGCGTCAGTGACCAGTCCTAACTTAGCTTGCGTATCAGGGTGAGCCAACAGAGCTGCGTTGCAAAGGCTCTTCTTGCAATCTTCAAAGGCTTGAAGTGCGTTCCCCTCTATGGCGACTAGGTGTGAACCTTTAACAGAGCCGGTTAGTAAGGCGTTCAGAGGCGTTTGGGTTTGAGCGGCATTTTTCAAGAATCGCCTATAAAAATTCACCATTCCCAAAAATCGACGGAGTTCTCTGACGGTCTTTGGGACTGGGAATTCAGCGATGGCTTGAACTCTGCCATCAACCGGTCTGGTACCCTTTCCAGAGATTTGGTAGCCCAGGAACGTAACTTCAGAAGCACCGAAAACGCATTTGGCTGTGTTGATGAGGACGCCGTAGTCTCTCATGCGTGTGAAGAGCTGATGAAGGTGTTCTTCGTGCTCCTGGGGCGATCTGCTGAATACTAAAAAATCGTCCAAATATGGGTAACAGAAGTCGAGTCCGCGGGTCAATTCGTCGACAAACCTCTGAAAAGTTTGTCCTGCGTTACGTAAACCAAACGGCATCAAAGGGAACTCATACAAACCGAAGGGTGTAGTGAGTGCGGTCTTCGGTATGTCGTCCTTGAAGACTGGGATCTGGTTGTACGCTTTAACTAAATCTATGGTGGAGAAGATCGTACAACCAGTCAGACTGTGTGAGAAATCGTGGATATGTTTGATTGGGTACTTGTCAGGTATAGTCCGAGCGTTAAGTAACCTATAATCTCCACATGGACGCCAACCATTGTCCTTTTTGGACGCAAGGTGAAGCGGCGACGCCCATGGGCTATCTGAGGGACGGATAGTCCCGTTGGCTAGCATAGCGTCGAACTCTTGCTTGGCAATTTTGAGTTTGTCTGGGGCAAGACGTCGAGGTGAACATGAGACAGGTGGGCCTGGTGTGGTGCGAATGTGGTGTGTAGTGTTGTGCCGAACGATACCCGGAGTACCAGCTGGGCGTGTTAGCTCCGGATATTCAGACAAAATCTTGTGATATCTACTATTACCACCAGTCGAGATTTTCACACTAGAAACTAAACGATCAGGTTTGAATAAAGATGTCACCATGCTCACATTGGTTAGGCTATCGATTAGCTTCTGTTTACTGACATCAACTATAAGGCGATAAAATGAAAGAAAATCTACACCGATAATAGCTTTGGTCACATCAGCAATAACAAAGCGCCATGGAAAATTACGACGCAGGCCAAGATTTAGATTAAGCTGAATGTAACCGTATGTGTCGATAGTCGAACCATTGGCAGCACTTAAATGGTAATTCGTTTTACACCGGCGCTCACGAAGCGCAGAAACAGGGTAAACACAAATGTCACTGCCAGTGTCTATTAAAAAATGGGTCTTCGTGGTGCGGTCCGTGATGAAGAGGCGACCTGGTGAGCTGTGGCAGTCGTTCGTCGCCATTACCGACTGCCCGGGGTGTTTCCCGTCGCCTTGTAGTCGCAGGGCTTGACGCATTTGCGGGCTTGGTCACCGTGCTTGTAATGTGGAAAATGGTACCAGCAGATAGGATGACGTCTATAATTAGATTTCGATCGTTGTGATGGGGAACGACCGCGCTGATTGGGTTGACGTCGTTCTCGAGATCGTGGGCGGCGGTTGACTTGGGTGGACAAGGCGCTTACTTGTCTGGTCAACTCTGCCACCTGACGTGTGAGCTCGTCGATTGGTGAGGCACTCGCAGCTGCAACTTGCTGGGTTGGTGATGCGATGTCGTTGACACGGTCGGCTAGCTCTGCTAGGGCATCTAAGCTCAACGACGGTTGGCAGGCGATGATAGGTTGTATACCAGCAGGCAAACGGCTCATCCAAATCGTCTTCAAAAAATCGGTCGGTATACCACGTCCGGAGAGGTGTTGTAGGTGACGGAGAAACTGTGACGGTTTTCGGTCACCGAGCTGCTCGTGCATCAACAGTTGTTTGACCTTGTTTTCTCGTGACACCGATAATCGTTTGATAAGCTCAGATTTGAGTTTCTCATAATCGGCTGGACCGGTAAGGATGTCCTCAACCTCTGCTGCGTATTGCCTGTCGAGTGTGGCCAATATGTGGTAGAATTTGGTCGCATCGTCAGTAATCCGCATTATCGTAAACTGACCTTCTACTTGCGCGAACCATATCGCCGGCTTCTCTGGCCAAAATGGCGGTATGCGAATCTGCACGGGCGGCGGCGGTGGCTCGGTTGCGTCGGCGATTTCAGGTCGACGTCGTGGCAACGTATTCACGTTCTCCTCCTCGCAATCTTCGTAATCTGTCCTTGGCATTATGTGATGTCTCTTGTGTGTTCTTGCGGAGGGTCACCAGTATGGAAGTGCTTGGGCCACTTCCGGTTAATTGTGTATGTGTGGAGTTAAAGTGAGCAAGTCCAAATCACTATTAATATTGTTTATTTTACACAACACAGAACATGAAGAAGGAGTACAAAAAGAGACGAATTTACACAGTAGAAGTCACAGTACAATAGCACAAAACACGAGAAGATGAACGCGCACAATTTAACGTTAAGTTTCTAATTACGTGACCGAGCGCGTAGGCATCGGCGGCGCGGCGAGGGGCACGGGTTATGCGTCAGACGATGTTCTCTCGACTGGCGAGCATTCGCAGTGCGCGGGAGTCGAACGAACTTCCGAGCGGTGCGCGGTGCGCGCGCGTAGCTATAGCGCATCGGTATACAACGCTCGCCGCATACAACGAGTATCGCGCGGGTTTGCTTGTGTAATTAATTTTATTAATGTTTTAGTGTTTTTATGTGAATAATGTTTTGCAAGTGTGATGTATGAATGTATTAGGTATTATATTGAAATAAACTGTACTTTATATTATAAATAAATATTTTAGTGTAAGTGTTTAGTGTTATATTATGTAAATAGATATGTTTAATATTGTAAATATGTTGAAATGAATTTTATGATTATAAATATTTTTTGTAACTTATGTGGTTCCCACAGTTCCGTAGCCGAATAGCAAATAATCGGAACCCTTTTAGTTTCGTCAAGTCTATCTGTTTGTCCATCCGTATGTCACCTCCACTTAATTCTGAAGTGTTCTTAGTATTACACAGTTGAAACTTAGTTGGTAGATGTATCCTGTTAACCGCTTTACGATTCTCATACAAAAAATAAAATAAAATAATATTTAAAAGGGCGACCCCATGCGTGAAACTAAACCTTACAATATATTTTTTTTAAACCTACGGATGTCTATGGTTCCTATACAATTTTCTCTAAAAGTCTAAAGTTTGAGATATAGCCGCTTCCAATGTGGTATAATTGGGGGTCCCACCCTGCATCTGACTTTTGAACTAAGCGTTTGCAAATTTTGAAAAAAAAAACACGATCTTGACAAAGACTTTCAACGAAAATTGGTTTGAACGAGATCGAACTAGTAGTTTTTGTGATAGAGCACATTTTCAACATCCGGAAACATAACTTTGTTATTCATAAAAATACTATGAAAAAAACGTTATATTTACTGTCAACCAAATATTGTGGTATTTTGGCTAAGTGGAAGTAACCACTCTAATTCAGTTAACGTTGGCACGGAACCCTTAGTGTGCGAATCCGACTCGCACTTGGCTAGTTTTTTAGCACTTATACCTGAATAAATATGAATACTAAATACTGTGATTTTTTAATCTTACGAACTTCGAAGGTAGCTTCTGCCTTAACATACACTAATAGTACATTAAGTTGAAATTTATAAAATTATTTTGCTTTAAATTTCCGCGAAGCGACGCCGGCGCAGGCAACTAACAACACGAACCGTCACCGCGTTTAGTATTAGTTCAGGCAAATGCAGGATGCACCACCCGCCCTCCCTCAATACGCATGCGGCACAGCTGATGCAATTATTAGTACCCAACATTAACGTGCAAAAAACCTCGACGCGTTTCGCCACTACACGTGGCATCCTATGGCGGAGCACGGACGACTGGTTGTTCAGTCGTCCGTGCTCCGCCATCTCCTGAGGATCTCCTGAGGATGCCACGTGTAGTGGCGAAACGCGTCGAGGTTTTTTGCACGTTGGTGTTGGGTACTAATAATTGCATCAGCTGTGCCGCATGCGTATTGAGGGAGGGCGGGTGGTGCATCCTGCATTTGCCTGAACTAATACTAAACGCTGTGACGGTTCGTGTTGTTAGTTGCCTGCGCCGGCGTCGCTTCGCGGAAATTTAAAGCAAAATAATTTTATAAATTTCAACTTAATAATGGATTTCCGCAAAGTAACGCCTGATTCCATTAATTAATAGTACATTACAAACCAGATTTCAGAGCCACTACAAAATAAATCATTTTATTGTTAAATAATAATCATTTTCGTCAAAGGCTATAAGTCATCAGTACCCCTATCACGAATAATTTGCGTCAAAGTATTCGTATAGTAACGTAATCATTTGTATGAGAATCTGTAAGCACCTCTATCGGACGTAAAATAAACTAAATTTGGCAGCTCAAATACCTGACATTTATTGTGCGTACACATTTTCTGTAGTGTTAAACTGGATTTGCGATCACGAATCTTTTTTTGACGTATAGTATCGTGAGTTGCAACAAGATTACTTCAGATTCTAAATGTCAAAAATGAGCGAAGAGAAACTAGGTAACTTTTACGGATAAGACCGCCTAAATCGTTTTTTTTTTCTAAAATTATCACACAGCTGCATTTGAAGACTGATTCAAGCTCTTGGAATGAGAAAGATTCGGCATCAACTTCAATAGCATATACATCTCTCACCTCCGGTTTATTGATAATATACTATTCGTGCAGGCAAAAATGAGATTTTGGAACTACAGTCGAAAGCCTATCAATGAATCCAACGCGGCCGGCTAGGCAGAGGTCGGGAAACAGCGCAAGAGCGTCGCCACGTCTCATTAACCTCAGTGTTTGAAGACGAAAGTCTTCAGCGGGTGTGTGTGTACTAGTGAGAACGTACGGATTCGACACATAGTTTCTTACTATTTGTGCTCAAAATATCACATATAACAACAGACAGAGCTTTGCTTTTGGCGAGAAATTAAGAAACGTGTGGAATAAAGAAAACGTTAGTGGTCATATTTATAATTCTAAAATTATGACATTACATTACATTAGAAATATGAAATTTATTACAGTATTTTTTATCTTATACACCTTATTTTTAACTTAAAAAGAAATCAGGAACAGAGCAATTGTAACAGTTGTATCGATTTTTATCTTGTTTGGTTCATCTTTGTTCTAAATATATATATGGGAGTAACGAAGACAGCCGGAACTGCTAGACTCACTTTATTTCTTCTAGATGGCAAATATAGGCGTATTTCTACACATTGTACTTTGGTCTGTCTTCATTCTGAAAAATAATATATATTTATTTTATATTGACGTAATGCTTTTCATTCCATTTGTTAGAAACAGCGTCCTCTTGGAGAGCTGAGGGCTTGGATAAATCACAATTTCTTGAGAAATAAGATCTAGTTAGAGTTTATCTCGCTATAATAGCCAATGAATAAAAGCACTTTAATCACTTATCCTTGTATTACTTTTACATACTTACTTTTTCAAAAATTCGAATATTGTTACGTTGTACTGCAAACGACTTGTCCTCGTTATTTTAATATTTATTCATAATTTTTAACTAAATCTTTTGTAAAACTTTTGAATTTGTCACAATTTGATGGCATAACGTCAGGCTGTCAATTGACAGTCTACTAAACAGTTCAAAAATCTTAAGATTACAGAAAAATCATATATCTTCATATTTTAATAGACCAATTTTTTTACATTTGCTAACCCTGCCAAACATATTGATCGTAATTTTGTTTCGTTATTGAATTTTCTTAGATTTTACTGGAATATCATGATATATTACGATAATATTCATAAAAAAGATCGCTCAACTTGTTTCTGGACGTGTCATTCAACGGCCATATTTACGTTAGTATGACGTCATCTTCGTCAATGCTATCAAGCTTACTACACGACACGAGAGTGCTTCGTGATGCCGACTAACGTTGTACTGCGTAAACTCGCTACGATAACGTGACGAATACGTCTAAAGTTCGTGATTGGGGTACAGATACCTTTATAAATCGATGTCATATTTTTTTTAGTGTACAACCTTTACTTCGCCACAACTATCTCTATCGTATAATATGAAATAAGAAACAAAAAATAGAGTACGATTTGAAACTACTGTTGCTATACAGAATGGGTAGATAGCGTTGACGTCACGCGTAATATGCATACAGAAATTTCGCCCGAGTGGATTAACTGCACGGTGTCTCGGTTGGTAAGAGCATTGGCCTGATTCGCCAGAAGTCGGGTTTAAATCTCACTCGTGCGGAATTTTTAGTTCTAATTTCATCAAACAAAATAAACAGTGCGAGTGTTAAAAAATTAAACCGCCTCTAAAGAAGTGACTAAAAATCTGTAAATAACGCATTTGTCGACTACGTAGGAGAAACAAATTAATTGGAGTCAGTGCATGATGTGCGCAGACTGTTTGGTATATTTCTATACGTACACGCTTGAGATCATAGAAATTTTGCACACGTGTTTGGAAGCCTTAACAGATCAACATGCTCAAATATTTTTCAATTCCAACGATATCTAATACATACAAATGAAATTGATTACCTCCTTTTTTTTGAAGTCAGTAAAAATATTCAAATCTCTATCGTTATCGATGGAGATTATAGTCCCTCCCCCCACCCCTCCGATCTGAACTAGGAACTGACAACCGACCAGTTAGCGCATGTTAATTAATATCTTGCAGAATGCAGTCCGTCCTGTTTGTTTGTATAAGGCGATTTGTTCGACTTGTGTATGGCTGCAGGTTAAATTCATTGAATTATTCAAGATTTTTTAGGTAAGATAAGTTGGCTATTGCGGGTTTTGCTAATTAGAATGGGACAGGTTTACATATTATTTAGTTTAAGATAACTATGTGTTGTCTAAGAGGCAAAGTTGATAGTGATTCCAACTTATTTTTATGTATTATCATAAGAACCTAAGTTAATATCATCATAAGTTCTCAGAAACACTCATTTTCAACAGTACAGAACGCATAGATACTCGTATCTAGCAATCATATCATAAAATGTACTTAAGCTTATTCTTCCATAATATCAGGGGTTTTCGGGGACAAATCAATGAGGGTTATGGTACTAAATGTTAAATATTGCATATAAACAAATAAATTATTATTAACCAATGACGTAATGCGATCGACAGGGGTTTACATAGACAAATGTAGAATTAGACGTCGCCCACTTATGTTTATACTTAGGTTAGCAAATTAAAAATATACCAATGTGTTATTATATTTTAACCACAAAAAAAGCCATGTTAAATTATAGAATTTAGAATGATTAGAGTAGGACCTGCTTTTCTTAATTAAATGAAGATACCGATCCCTGATTTTAGTATAATAATTAACTAAGAAAGCCACTTCTAGCCCATGTACTTACTGTAATGTATATCTTCATAGTCATCTCTGTCTAATTCATCTTAACTCTATGTCACGATAATATACGGCAGGGCAGGGTGAGGTGTTACGGCCACACTAACTGCCGGATTACTATTTCCTCGCTGCAATATTGCACTATGATTGCATTAGTGCGCTACGATTTACTGCTTATATCATCAGAAAGGAAGTAGGTACTGTAACAAATATTAGGATAATTTGAAATCTGGTTGAAATTACTAAGTGTCTCCCAGATGGGTATATCATCAGCATCATCATCAGCAAAAGGACATCCACTGCCGAACATAGGCCTCCCCCACGGTTTTCCACAGCGACCGGTGGTGAGCGGTCTACATGCAGTGTGATCCTGCGATCTTTACAAGGTCAAGACGTCCTACGCTGCGCTTTTGGTCGAAGGGTCTCCAATCTAGAACTTTCCTGCCCCAACGGCCATCAGTTCTTCGCGGTATGTGCCCTTCCCACTGCCAATTGAAGTTACTGAAATTATATGATGGGTATAGATATTTATTTTACATTCGTACCTTTTTTATTTATGAAGTAAAGTCTGTAATTGTTGTAAACTCGTATTCATGTTTCTTAGGATGTGAGAGTAAGTTAATTAGAGGAGAGATTATCTAGTCCTATTAAGAAAACCTACGTAATTTAAAAATTCCATGTCTTTGTATTTCAATAAACTACTCTGGTATTGAGGACAATCACTCTGAGTATATGAAAAACATTCCTTTTCACTTTATCCGAGGTCAATTCTCAGTTCTTATCTATGAGCCGGGTATAAGCCACGATGTAAGACCCCTTACACACTGCGACTTTTAGCATCGATGCAGTCACACGTTTTGCAAACGCGCTTCAGCATCACGACTCACGCAATGAACAGATTTAATTAAGCATTGATGCAATCTCGCGTTAGCATCGATGCAGAAGCGCAACTAACGTTACAACCATCGATACTATCGCACGTTAGTATCGATGCAGCCGCCATAATTCAGGCCATAATTTTATCATTTCCTTTAGCTTCTGCATCGCGACTGCATCGATGCTAAAAGTCGCAGTGTGTAAAGGGTATAAGAATATAAGAGGCAATACAGTGAAAGCGTCATCAAAGCGTCGCCAATAACAATAACTGCGGTTATGCGAACCCGCGTCCACGCAATGTTTAGGGTATCGACACTACCACTATTCCTATTCGTATAAGAAAATAACTGTTAGTTTGTGTGAAAAATTATTTTTCGTTACTCTATCAGCAAGATACAACTTAAAATTAAAAAGACTTAGTGAATAGGTAAAAATAAATAAATAAATATTTGACAATGTATGTGATAGGATACATTGCTCTAATCTCAAAGTAAGTAGCTAATGCACTCGTGTTATGGAAACCAGTCGCAACGGTGGTACCACAACACCCAGACCCGAGACAATATAGAAAATTTTATTTCTACATTGACCCGACCAACCATCACAGCGGCGAGAACTTGAAACCCTGCGTGCTTAGCCACTACACCACGGAGGTCGGCATAATTAAATAGCTTACAGAAAAAAACATAAGAAGGTAGCCTAACTATGCCCAGTTTATCAAATAATTTGTGTAAAATATTTGACTTGTAGATTATTTTAAGGGGTAACTTTAAAAACAGTAAAACCGACTTCAAAACCAAAATGCACTAATAAGACTTAAATAAACTCATGACTATTGAAAGGAAAGGTGGGTTCTAGGCAAACAATTTCTTTTGAGAGTCGGTGCTGTGATAGTTGATGCTTGATGGTCAAAGTGATGGCACCGACTCCAAAAATAAATTGCTTGCCTAGAACCCACCTTTCCTTTCAATAGTCAAGAGTTTATTTGCATTTTGGTTTTGAAGTCGGTTTTTACTTTTTTTAAAGTTAATTTTATTTCTTCATTTTTAGAGTTATAGGAGAAGGGGCGGGGGAGTTAAACCTTATGACTCTGTTCTTTAAGCAGCTACAAAATAATAATAATAAGTTATTTCATTAAAATTTCTAATCTCCTAAGCGGTAAGGAGTTCCACCATCAGCTCAGCCTCACAAGATGTTGACTATCAGACGTAACAACACGTCAACATAAAGATTCTAGTAAAGAAACACTATACGTGCCTTTAAAATTTGAGGGTTTCCCTCGATTACTCCAAGATCCCATCATCCGATCCTTTAATGGAAAAAATGGGACCAACTAGAAGGTACACCCTCTAAGTAGGCGAAAAATTTTTCGAATCGGTCGACAAACTACTGAGATATGAGGTAACAGATACAAAAAAAAAAAAAAAAAACATACAGTCGAATTGATAACCTCCTCCTTTTTTGAAGTCGGTTAAAAATAAACATAGCCTGGGGGTATTTCACCAATATCGAAATTCCACACAGGTATATCCGCGGTGGAAGCTAGTTCCGGGTGGCTCCGGATTTTTTCCCGCCGAGTGCATGAAATATATTAACGCCATAAAAAGCCTTCGCTCGTAAAAATAGATGTACGGAGCGTTACGCGCGTTTCGCATCAATAATTCAAGATTACTTGACTCGCTCTCCTTGGATAGATTTCTCATTTCTAGTATTCACTTCGATCTCTACCACCGTTCTAATTTCAACCTACGGTTTTTCTCATAGAGATTATTTTAGCTTGGGAGAGTTTCAGTACGTTTTTCAGATTCCTTGATATGGCGGGATAACACTGTTAGCGTAATTACAATAAATTATTATCAGTGAGCCAAGGACGAGCTCGTTTAATATTGAAGCGGTTCAGGAGTTACGGGGGTAGGTTTGATCCTCAAGTATAGATTATGTTTGTGTGAGAGCTATTGAAGCTGGTAGACTACAACATTGCCCTGCTTGTACAGTTGAGAAAAGCTTAATTTAATTATTGCATTTTTTTTCTCATACATACTCGTATGTGAAATTTTAATAAGCTGAATAAAACCATCCTCAATAAAATACCCAAATAAGTACTACCAGTAGCAACTACATGAAATTGTGTCAATTTTTATACCAAAAATTTTTTTGCAATATGTAGTAATTGCCCTTATACGTGGTCGAACATTTCGTCTTAGGTAATTATTGTGTCCTTAACTGACAACACACATCCTGCTTGCATATGATTGAAAGACATCCTAACTAATCCTCACCAACCAATTTGCCATCACCCTCAATAATGCTCATACGAAAAATTTTAAAATTATCCCAACTTATTGAATTACCGGCTTTGGCAAGACGGCCAAACAGCGCGCCCCCTCGCCACGCACGTTCGCGTCGTTACAATATATCTCCCTAAATGCGCCGCGTTATTTTTTTGACAGAGGCTGGATGCGCCCGATGCCTGTCCCTAAACTGTGTTATCTTTTTTATTGCTGATAGGAATATGAGTCGAGTAAACAGGTATGAGTTTTGCGAAAGGGATGCTTGCTGATGCTTACTCGTAGCTTCGTTGTGTGGGATGTTTCAGTAACAGATTTTCGTAGGTATTGCAATTTGATGAGAGATGCTTTTTCCCCTGAAATGGCAGCGAAACAATATCACAACAACTATATGTTCGGTATATTCAAAAAAAATAATATGTAATATAAAATAGTTACTAATTTCGTTTTAATTTAAAAGTAATATTTATTAAAAGCCTGAATCAAAATGCCCCTCTGTTATCAGCATTATCAGCTTTCCTCTCTCAGTTTAGTAAGGTAATTGTTTTTGTGTATCTCTGAATATAGGAACCTTTTGTAACTCTGAATATACGAGTAGGAACTTTTCTTTACGTAAAATCTCAAAGTATGCAATTATCAAATCAACAATATTTCAACCAACTTTATTGATTCCATAAGTCCAAAACAGTTCTTTACCAATCGTAAACAGTGCGGAAATTCGCCCGCGTCTCGCACGACCACACAGCGCCCCTTCACGCACGGAGGGCCATCAAGAGCCTCGCAGCCCGGGCCTGGAGCAGGAGCTTTGTTAATTTCATCTTAGATTGCACATCAAACTTTCTTAAATGGAAAAACGTTTGCAATTTGAATGTAACTTTCTTTAAACATATCGCCAGTCAGATGTTTCCGTTATTTTGACATTGCGCGTACAAAAGCTACTGATATATCCTCATGACGGCTTTGCGGCAGGTGGTTTTGCACTGTTTATCAACATTGCAAGAGGTTTTTTCAGACAATATCGAATCTTCCCAGATGTCAGCAAGAGTCAGCAGGACTCATCTGTTCTTAAGTTTGGAGGCATGTTTCTATCATATTGTTTGAGTCTTTCTCAGGCTTACGAGTAAATCGAATCTACCCGACAGGCAATCAAATTTTCAATCAAATTTATTTCAATCGAATCTTCCCAGATGTCAGCAAGAGTCAGCAGGACTCATCTGTTCTTAAGTTTAGAGGTATGTTTCTATCATATTGTTTGAGTCTTTCTCAGGCTTACGAGTAAATCGAATATACCCGACAGGCAATCAAATTTTCAATCAAATTTATTTCAATCAAAGCCCTTAATGCCTGTAGCACTGTTATTATCTGTTAACCTGCTCAATAGATGTATTGAGTATGAGCAGGTTATTGTTAAGTCAGATATTTACCATCCAATGTTCGTTTCTGCACAACCTCCAACCTCCGCGTCATCGAATATCCTGGCTCCTGAGTCCTGACGGATCTTCGACTATCTCAGATCAGAAGAGCTCACCTTCAATTAAGTGCCTCTGGTATCTGGTATCTTTCGTATCTGGCGTCACGTGTGCGGGTATCGGCGTGGCCCGGGAGGCATCGATTGGCCGAATCCCAGCGCTCCTGCGGGATCGACGCGTAATTTCTCCAGAAGGTACGTGAGCCGAATGCCGAGTGCGCGCAATCGCTCACCCCATTACGGTACGATACGCTTGTTGGGTGTGAGTTGGAGGTGATGGCGAAGTTTTGGTCTGGGTTCTGGGTAGGATGATGGCCATAGTTCATCTGTAAGTCATCGATGTGATATATAAAATGCGTCAATCACCGGTGGAATTGTATTAACATTTTAAGTCTGTTTTACGATTTCAATGGTACCTTATAGTTTTAATAGATCGTTGATAACAAATTATTTTGAGTAAACTTTGTATTGGGTTCATTATATTTGAATTTGTGTTATTTTTTTCAAGTTAACTGAATTGACGCTCTATTTTTAACCTAAGTTATAACGCTAAAGCTAACTTTGACCAATGACAGTCGAAAGATCGCGCTTGCTAAATTTGCCTTATAAATTTGTTTATATCTTATGATTTTTAATTATACGCGTATACATTGTGGTTTAGACCCCTTACACACTGCGTCTTTTAGTATCGATGCTAATGCGTGACTGCATCAATGCTAAAAGTCGCAGTGTGTAAGAGATCTTAAAGTTAACAAAAAATTTGTCATCATATGATAATCGATAGATTCCGTCGATTGGTACCTACTTCTTTTCTTCAAAACACGCTTCAGTTTTTTACTTGGGTATTCTCCAACGCATTACGCGGATCGATGTCAGATCGAAGCTGAGGCAATCAGGCGACTTACAGCTGAAAACAGCTTACTATCGCCTCTATTGTTACAACCAAAGACACACATTTGCGTCCCAGTGGAGCCTTCTTCCGCCGATTTATGGCGATCGAGATAAGAGCTAATTTGTTCCTTACTTGCTTGTAGTTCCTCAGTGGACAGAGGTCTTGCGCCGTTTCGAGCTAATTAACATGTCACTAGAATATATCGAACTTTCTAAATAAACTTTGTTGATTTTTCTGTTTTTTTAATGTTTTAGACCCTTGACATACTGAGATTTTTAGGAGCGATACAGTCGCGATGCTAACGCGCTTTAGCATCGACACAGTCGCAAAATGTCAACCTTTACACACTGCGCTACTTTTAGCATCGATACAGTGGCGTTGCTAACGCGCGTTAGCATCGCTACAGTCGCGATGCAGAAGCTGGAAATTGTGAAATTATGTACTGAATTTTAGCGACTACATCAGTACTAACGCGCGTTTACATCGATGCAGTCGCGTTTCTGCATCGATGCTAATGTGCGACTGCATCGATACTAAATTAAATCTGTTCATTGCGTTAGTCGCCATACTGGAGAGATTTTTCAAAACACGCGACAGCATCGATACTAAAAGTCGCAGTGTGTAAGGGGTCTTAGATTCCTCTATTTATTCGCGGCAATATTCAAGTTTGTATTTTCAATTTTTAACCTCATCTTATTTGTAAAACTAAAGATTAACTTTATTAAAATCTTCATGGCAAAATAATTTAACAAAAATATTCCACTGCTAAAAATACAATACTTGACCCTTCGCTAAGCTGTACATCCGGGTCGGCCGAAATATTTGAGAGTATAAAGAAACAGGCGTTTATGGCTACTTAATAGGCGTGTTATCGGCGCGGGAGCGACCTTGCGCCCGCGCGTGCGCACGTCCTGATATAATTTATATGGCAACATAACTCTTCAGTGACGTCACAAGAGATACAAGCTCGCATTTACCTTGTAACTATTAATGTCTTCAATGCATCAAGTAGAGGCATTCATGCTAGATACATAGAGGCCGCTTTACTAAAGGGTTTTTTTTTATGTCAAACTAGCGGTCCCAGTGAAATTTGTTTCGCCCCCAGCTCCGTCCCGCCCAGCCCCGTAATTTTTAGCCCGTAAAGTTAAGCGGTCCCAACAAACATTGTTTCGCCCCAGCTCCAGCCCCGTAAAACGGAATAAAAAGTATCCTATGTCCTTTCCCTGGTCCTAAGCTACCTTCCCACCTTTTTTGCTACTAATTAAGACATTTCAGCTTAAGCTAGAAGCACTTATTTGATCAATTTAGAGTTTGTAGTACAAAAATCTTAAAGATTCCGTATAAAAAAAATAAGATTTGGCCAAAAAATGCCTCATAATGTTCAAGATGGTCTATTGTAACACCTCCTCGAGGCTTTGCACCCTTCTTCCAAACATCCTGTATATAGTTTAAAACAGTAAAGCCTTTATGCTTTGATGATAAAAAACACTCTCTGTGCTCACAGTCATGATAACAGTTTTTATTTTAATGTATTTTATCATTGGTTTAGAGATGCAACAGATACCAAATTGTTAATCCGAATACTACGTCAATGAATCACTAACAATATGATAATTTAAAACAAGAACCCAATTATTAAGATGTCAGACAATGACCACGTGTATTACTAAAACAAACAATGTTAAACATAATAGTAGTATTGTAAACGAAATGATCCTTTTTCATTTCAAATCAATCGTTTGAATAATTGATAAATGTGCCGTATAATTTTTACCGCTAATTATGAATAATTTTACATACATTGCCAGTTATTCGGTAGCCGCGTGTGTCGCTAGTTGTTATTAATAACGTTCTAATGAACACTTCTTATTACATTTACTGACCAAATCAATGATCGCTCTTGTTCATAAAAGTGTTAATTAACTGTAGTTAAAAGTGTAAATATGAGCGATTAATTTATGACAAATTATTGGTAATTTGAAGTCGTGTTGATTGATTGACAGATTTTTTTCAACTTCAGTCATGCTGCACTTGATTCACGGATTTCATATTCTAAATTCCACGTTAGTTCGAATTGAAATCGAATTAAACAAAATGTGTCCAAATGTTTTCTTGATTTTAATGTTGTACGTTAATTTATTCAAAGATGTCACAAGACGAGTTTGTTAACGTTTAAACCAGCATTAATAAGTGCTTATATTTTTACTGAAACGATTACGATTCTTGTTTGGAAGTTTCTTATTCTGTAAGTTAGTCATTGGCACATGGCACATTTAGCATAACTAAAAAAATACCATAGTTAATCGATGTTCATGCTAGAACGTCGATCAAATATCGTGAAATATTAACAGAACAATTTGACAGGTAGCATTCACCTGATAAATATACGTTGTCAATTGATTTATATCTTGTAAGTGGGTATATTAGCAAGTTCACTCTCGGTAGAGAAGTCGTTAGTGATGTAACCGGCCTGATTCAATAACCTTAATTCGATCCAATCGAAATCGATCAATCGAATCAAATCAATCACCGCGGCCTCGAGAAACACGCACGCTACGGACCTACTCTAATTGTCAAGAAATCTTAGCTTTTATAACTTCATCGACCATAACTGAGAAAACAAAATACTTAGTTAAATAAAGTTGACGTACCAATGTTAGTTTTAATGACTTCAGAAAATATGGGTGTCACTTTTTTCGAATATGAATATTTAAATTTAGAAATCTTATTTCAATAAAACTCATTAAAAACTCTACCATAAAAGCAGTAGGTGTTGAACTCAAATAGTATCTATCGATATAATGCGAATTAATTCGATCCAAAACCAATAGATCATTAATGTTATGGCATTAAAAATCAATAATTATTGCCATGAATAATAGGACGATTAAAATGGCGCTTGTTTTACGTCTACACGCAGACAGACAAACATATAAATAACGTTCAAGGAAATCAAGCGATGGATCTCGGAATGTTTTTATTGTGGTTCTCCCGAGGTGTTTTATGGCCAATTATGTACAGCTTTACATGTAATTATAGTAATCACTATTACTAGAAATAAAATATTTCTCGTGTTGTTTATCTAAAAGCGAAATGTAGGTCGATTGCGTGATTACTTATAAGTTCCTAGTTTTTTATCAGAACAGCTTACATATTGCTCTCACCAGCGGAGGCCAAATGTCAAACGATGCAGTGGATTGGCATTGACATTATGTATTTACAAAATGTTGGAGGCAAATTGGTACCGTTGCAGATTTATCGGACTCCTCTTAAGAAATCCAGTTTTAAGTATTGATGACAAAAAAAATCTTTGGAAAAGGAGTTCTGGTTCAGGCATTTAAATGACGATAATGATGTCACATCACTGATGTGTTACCTAATTCATCCGTGTCAACTATCCTTAACAGAAACCTATATCATCTTTTAATTAATATATTTCCAGGCATTCAATAATGTTTTATAAGATTAAAAACTAAGCTCTTTAAATCACTAGAAATTTATTGACCCCCAAACCATAAGCTTTCATTTATTTATGCATTAAAATTAGTCAATTTGACCCGTCTGGTGTAGTGGTCGAGAAATCGCCTACTACGCAGCGGGTGCGGGTTCGATCCCCGCACAATACAAACATTTGTGTGCATGAACATGTCTGTTTGTATTGGTCTGGGTGTTTTCTATGTATAATATGTATGTATTTACAAAAAAAAAGTATTTAAGTAATATATCCGTTGTCTGGCACCCATAACACAAGCTTTGAGTAGCTTACTTTAGGACTAGATGGCGATGTGTGGAAATGTCCAAAGTATATTTATTTATTTATTATTTATTTATTTAATTCTATCTCCGTTCCAATCTTCTAGGGCCTTAGTTGCGTTAAAGGCACTAGGCACACTATTGTATATTTTAAGGAAATGTTAAATTGTTGGTTAGTGAGTAATTGATTTTATAGTGTAAGTGATTATTTGATTTGGGATATGCTTAGTGTTTCTCTAAGAGATCAAATCAGAAATGAAGAGATACGTAGAAGAATTAAGGTTACGTACATAGTCCTGGAAATTACTAAGCTCAAGTGACAATGTGCAGAGCACATAGCGAGAAGAACTGATGGCCGTTGGGGCAGAATAGTACTAGATTGGAGACACTTTGACCGGAGACGCAGCGTGGGACATCCACCGGCAAGATGGAGAGACGACCTTGTAAACATCGCAGGATTAAACTGAATGCAGACTGCTAGGGATCGGTCGCTGTGGAAAGCCGTGGGGGAGGCCTATGTTCAGCAGTTGACGTCCTTTGGCTGATAACGACGATGTTGATGATCATTATTTGATAACTCGTTTATTTTTATGACATCCTTAGTTTAATTTCATGACCTTCCTTTCTCAATTTATTTAATAATGACATTTTTATTTTATTAATTTAAATTGTAGTGTATTCTAGTTTCATTTTATTAAATGCCTGCATGTAGGCTGGATACAATACCGATGACGGATTTTTGACCTACACTGTTAATTCTAGATGATATATTCTGGCAAATAAACGATTTTATTTGTATAAGTTATTTTCGCTTTAGGTATGGACAGTGTTTATGTTCCTCAGGTTTGTCTTTTCACCTCTGTACTGATAAAACAAATAAACAAAATCGGTGTGATTAGTGGTCCGTGTATCTTTTTATTTGCCGACGGATCACGAAACCCAATTGGTGCATTAAGCGTGTTTCTCCCATAAATCAACGGACGTCATGCGGTTAGGAGGTCGGTTCCTCCACAGATTAGTTTCGAAACGGCACCACGAGGCGCCTGCGCCTGCGCCTCTCGGAGGCGAACCGCTTTCGTTGAAGGTCTATTTCCTCGTTAATTGATCAATGTTTTGAAATAACAGTAAATAGGTCAAGGTGGTTTAAAATGTGAAATTGAATAAAATACCAAGAAGTCAAATAGTTGAAATTATATACGTTGAAGTTGCAGTTGTAAGCATTGTTATGTGTTAATTTTATATAGGTTGAGGTGGATTTAGTTTTATAGCATTACTAGCGGCCCCCGCGACTGAAATCGCGCCTTTTGAGTTTGCTCCCTCCCCTCCCATCGCAGCCTTTTAAGCCTTCCTCGATAAATAAGCTATCCAGCACAAAGATACAAATCAAATCGTTTTTTTTTAGTTCCTGAGATTATCGCGTTCAAGCAAACAAACTCTTTTGCTTTAAAACATGTATTTCTCTTAAAGCACATAACTGAGATGTATTTTTAACTTCTCCAAAATAATCTCATAACTATAATCTACGTACGCAGTTGTTAGGTACAACATAATTTTACGTAACTTTATTACAAAAAGATTTAAACATTTACGGCCTTACCACAAATAAATAAACAAGGTTTGAACTACTGTTTAAATGCTATACGGCAAAAGTGAAATGTATGTCACCCTTACGTGATTTGACTTGGTTGACGTCGATTTTAAACTAGCCATATCATATTTAAACAGTTGTCCAAATCTAGTTTAATTATTTGTGGTAAGGCTATTATACTTATGTTTCAAGGTACAGATCTTAGTGCAACCCAAT
The DNA here is from genome assembly GCA_963924145.1 of Pyrausta purpuralis. NCBI lineage: Eukaryota > Metazoa > Arthropoda > Insecta > Lepidoptera > Crambidae > Pyrausta > Pyrausta purpuralis. Next base: position 679,815 of record OZ001648.1, on the reverse strand, counting down.
AACCTAGACAAAATATTTAATAAATTAAAAAAAAATAAACCGCTTTCAAAAAACTAACTGAAAAACTTTTTTTTTAATTTTCTTGTTAAAGTTTAATTTATTTGATTTGTTTTTGTTTTTTTATTAAGATTATTTATTTAATTTAATTTGATAGGATTTAATACACATGTATGTAAGTGCTAACACCTAGCTTTTAAGCGCTATTGTTACTAACCCATGGATTTATGTTGTTCGCAATAAATGAATTTGATTAGAATTTAATTGAATTAAAATAATTAATATTTAGAAGGAGCAAATTATTGTGGACCCTTAGTTGAAATATACCTTATCGAACATAAAAAGAATCGTCTCCCTATAACTTCTTGTTTTGAGAAATCCGTAGACAAACGTATAAATATACTAACATACATACTTACACTTACGTATTTCTTCATGCGTATTTAGAAGCATTACTAGATCTACATATCGTATCGTAATCGTTTCTGCTTCACCCAATGGTTGACTGCTAGATAATGCTTTAAGCATTAAGTCCGTCATTTGTACTTTTTTGTCAGTGCAATAAACAATAAAATAAATAAATGAATAGATAAACAAACTCAAATATTATAAAATTCCAAAAATGACACATTCATTCATACATATTTTATTGATTCCCTCCTCTTTTTAAGTCGGTAAAAATAGCACTGCGAGCTCAGGTTATCTTAATAATTTCATTTTTTGCAACAATTTTAGTGCAACAGTAATCAATATCTAATCGATTGCGCGTTTATCGATTAAATGCCTTGCGGAAAGCCTAATCTGTGACCTTGTCTGTGGATCCTAAAGTAATGGCCGCTCGTGCCGGCGATTACAGATTCGCAACGAACGCTAATAGTTATCCACACGAGACCAAAAGGTCGGATTTAACAGTTTTTGTCACGGACTGCCCAGGAAACAGCTGTCAGACTGTTAGTTTTATCTAATTATAGATTTGCGTTTCTCATTCGTTTCTGACTGGTTTGTGATGAAAGTGCCTCAGACCTCCTTTATCCTTCATTGTAAGTGTTCCTTATATTACTTTTGATTATCTAGAATTTGGTGTTTCAATTTTGATTTGCATAACAAAAAAATCAGTCAAACATGAGCTACTTAAAAAAATTACATCTATGTTTATATGTATTACCTACCATTTATAAGAAAATTTGTGTTCCGTGTTTCTGATTTCTCACGAATATTTAGTCCGGAATACTTTACGACATGAGTACTTCTTTTTGGCATATTTTTGATACAACTGAAAAAAACGACGTTCCAGAAAAAACAAAATGTATGTAAAACTTTGAAATAAGAATACTTTAACTATTGCTATGCATATTTTCTACTCATAAATTTTGAATCAGTGACAACTTTTCTGATTAGAAACTAATTTAATTCTTAGTGGTACGCTACTGTCACTGATATATTATATATTATACATATCGGGAAAATAAATGGCACAAGTGTCCATATAACATAAGACGTCTACGCAATCACCAGACAAAAGTGGTAATTTTGTTTATAAGAGTTGCGGAATAGTGGCACGTCTCAGCAGTTTTGCTTTATTGGCTTTTATTCCTTGGCACTTGTTTGAACTGCCGGCAAAACTTTAAAAGACAATTTGTTGACTATTAACTCCTTTTTAAAACGTTTAGCCAAATACATATAGTCTCACCTAAGATAAATTTAATATGAGTGCAAAATTGGGACGTGGGGCCATATTTTTGAATCACTCACTTGAATATGGCGTATGATTTTCATTGGAAAATTTATTTAAAAATCAATGGAAATTATGCGAAATAAAGAAGTTATGAAAATATACAAAATTCAGTTATCATTTTTTTAAATTACTCGGGTGTTTCAAAAACATTTTTTGTTCCTTACCTTATCTACATACTTACATGGCCTAAAAGGATATTATTATATACATTTTTAGGTCATTGTTTCATCTTCCAATTTTTCTTTCTAAAATACTTAGTTACTTCACAGCTTTTCTGCAGTAACGCAGTCAAATTGCACTTTCATTGCATCGTAATATCATAAAATTATATAAGCTGAATCTCTTGATGAATTTAACGTAGCTATAAATGCAATCAACAAAATTTTGTAATACGTAGAACCAATTTCAAAATGTTGCTTTTAGCACGTTTTTGTACTCGCGACCTTTGCCCCTGCCAATGGCCACATCACCATGCCTAATTAGTTATCAATTAACCACAAAGCCGTTCACTCTCAAGCCATATCACACCAGTAAATACCTCTGCATCCGATACCATACCGGTTCGGGCAGGTCAACAGCTCTTACTTTCCCATACATTACTCGTTCATCCATTGAGTCCAGTAATTCTATTACGCGTAGAGATGGGCATTGACGAAATAAATTCGGTATCAAAAGTAACGGGTTCTGACCAGATACCGGATAGCTGGCAACTTTATGGGCAATAAAACTGTGAGCCTGTGTCCCCGTGGCGAGCTCGCGCCCGCTAGATACCAGTACCGACAACGTACAACTAACAACCGAAGATGTTACTTAGTTTTGTTTTAAAAAAAGTTTTATTTATTATATATATAAAAAAAAACTCTTGGATAATTTTTAAATATTAAAAAAAAAACTCTTGTATTCAATTCTGATTTGATGTGTTTTTAGGTAGCTTATGCCTCTGATGAATTCTGAAAACGCCAATAATTAAACTCATTTGCCACTTACTTACAGTTAGATCTGACTTCTGACGTATGAAGATAAAGACAAAGATATTTATTTACTTAACATGTGTACATAAATGATGACAATAAAATAGTGATTTTAGTATCAACATGTTTTGCCAACATTCGGCGTGTAAAAATGTCATTAAAAGTGAACAAATTGTGTTTAAATATCCAAAAGGCAGATATTGACTACAGGCAGGCTGAGTCAATTTTCCGACGATCTTTCCTTCGATGTGTAGACTGTAGATTCCAAATAAAACTCTTCTTTTTGAGATCGGTGACCGTGAGAGCGCGTACGATCTGGCCCGCTCACGGCCCTTTATTTAACCAAAAATACATGTCTGACTTATCGACTAATACAGATTAGTTACAAACAAGGACGGACACAAAACATCATCTGCGTATTCCTTCTAACGTTTTTGTAACCTACCTACATTAATCGTGATAAAATTCCCATTCGCAACAATCCACTCTATGGGTTTCCTACCTACCCTCAGAAAGCGCGATATGGGGGACAGGAAATTCGAAGGCTTTACCGGCCTCGCTCCACCTGAGCGAGACAGCCTACTAGGGTCTCCCTCGCCCCTGTACCAAACTACCTACATATTTCTTAATATTTCCTAGCTAGTTAATTGTTACCCTACCTGCCTACCTAATTTGCAAATGGGAATTCCTAACTAACAGGTTTCTTATTATTGAAATAAAACGAGCCCTAAGCTAATTACAATGTTTACTCGCTATGGCTCTAACAGAAAATTATATTTATTATCATCAAAAATCCTTACAAATGAATATAACTAAACTTATTACTAAACATGATTGGGTGTCCGTAACAGCAGACATCATACCATCAATCACCAAAATCATATCATTCCATCAAGTTTGGGATGCAACTTGTGTCGATACTTTGGCCCCTTCCCATCTCAGAGAATCAGCCCTTAAAGCTGGGGAGCAGCAGCGGAGTTGGCTGAAAACGCCAAGCGTCGCAAGTACGTTTCACTTGCAAGTGATTATGTGTTTGCGCCGTTTGGCGTTGAAACATTTGGGCCCCCACGGACCCTCTGCTAAATTACTGTTTAGAAAAATTGCGCCAAAATTAAATTCTTTAACAGCCAATAATAAAGCTGGCTGGTTCCTAGCCCAAAGGATCAGCATAGCTATCCAACGCGGCAACGCAGCCAGCATCATAGCCTCCTTGCCGCAAGGAAATGGTTTCGTGTTTGAATAGGTATTAATATTAAGTAATTTTTTTATGTTGCATGTCTTAGTTTAATTTTTCTTGTTTGTTATTAATAAAGAGATTGGTTCCATCAAGTCATAATTTAATAATAATAATTGATAAAAAAAGAAACAATGTCAAATTAAATTTTGTATAAAATTTTTGTCATTTAAAAAATCTTCTACATTATAATAGCATTTGTAGACCAATATTACTTAAAGTTTATTTTTAAATAGGTCATTTTTATTTTTTTTTATAAATAAATATAAATATAATTATCCTTTGGACATTCCCACACATCGCCATCTAGCCCCAAAGTAAGCTACTCAAAGCTGGTATTATGGGTGCCAGAAAACGGATATAATACTTAAATACTTTTTGTTTGTAAATACATACATGATATACATAGAAAACACCCAGACCAATACGAACAGACATGTTCATGCACACAAATGTTTGTATTGTGTGGGGATCGAACCCGCACCCGCTGCGTAGTAGGCGATTTCTCGACCACTACACCAGACAGGTCGTCAAAATTATCCAAAAGCTTTTAAAAGATTATCCAAAAGCTTTAAGAATTTGACTTTACACATGCACACTAAGATAGGTTTAAAGATTTCAAATACTGGCTAATAATATTCTAGTTTATTGCTTAATTTTTGTGTGATTATTGAAATCTAAACCCTTTACATGATGGTTTTGTTATTACTTGCTACATAAGCTATCAGATTCCTCAATCTTAAAGTACCAGTTACTTATACCAAATCTCACCAACTTTTCCTGCTGTCCGTACATTACGTATTTCGTAAAGAGGACTATAAATTCAAGGTTATTTCGTTATTACAGAGAGATTGTACAACATTTGTGGGTGATAAAACGTTATCACGGACCGTAACTCATTCCACAATAACTTCATATTTCACACATTTGGACTTTACATATTCCTGCGGAGATTTATCTCCGGACTGTAAACGCGCTGTTAAACACTAAATCCAAGATTTCAATTAATTCGAATTACCATAATTCACTTATGAGAGTAACCTTATTTGTAGCAGGTGTCAAAAGAATTTATTTATTTATTTATTGAATAAAGGTACACTTACAGATTACAGTCAGACATGAATAGGTAGCTAACATTGATAAAACAGTAATAGACTAGACGGCAACCTAAAATTAGTGTACACAGCATGTTTTTTTTAACAAACAGATACATTTGAGGTAAAGTGACATAAAAGGTACAGACACAGAACATATTGTATTTCTCTACTTGAGACTACTACAGTGCGAGGCAGAGGATTCTTCGGCCCCCAAGATTTGTGAAATTTCTCTTTTAAATGTGGAGAACCTACTGTTGAACACATCTACATCCCAGCCACTGCGATTCAGCTCATTGTAAGTCCGACACATTCTTGTTATAGGATTATAAAAGGATATATTGTTTTTATACACATTTAACTCAAAGACATTAGGTAAACGGGTTCGGTATTGTGTATTTATGCAAATGGAATGGAATGGATCAGTCATAAAAAATACTTTATATGTATGCCAGGTTAATATTTGTACAGTTCAGTTTCAGTTTAAATCAATAATGTAAATTAATTTCTGAATCGATATTTTGATATTAATTCTATTTTCACCTCTTACTCTTACAGTGTAAAACAACATTTCTTTAAGTTTTCTACTAAAATATGCATCACTGGATGTAACGCTAAAACGCCCGATGTTCACTCAAAGCACTTGACATCAGCATTTGACATCAAAGTAAAGAACATTGACGACTTGAGAGACGGTAAATGGTACACCAGCCTCTTAAAGCCTTATCTTCTGATGTGTTTCGAAGTATATCCCCTATTTGTAGCTCAATAACCGTACGATTTAGATATTTTAGTAAAAGTAAATGTAAGCTGATCTTGGCACTGCTTTCACCATTCGTCCAGTGATAGAAAGATACATTATTATGTTTAGTCAAGTCTTCTAGAGTTTTTTGGGCAAGCCAAATAAAAAGGTAGAGCAATGTATTGCATTGGTTATTTTTCATTAAAAGTCTTAGTTAAATATTTTTGTTGAAAGAATACAGTAATACATCAGTTGGTAATGAGCGAATGAGTTCAGTGCATTCAGCCTAGTAGCGCAGTCGTGGTTGTATGAAATTTGAAGATCTAATTTATTGTATTTCGTCATTTTATTCAATAAATTCTTTAACTGTGTAAAAGCTGTCGTGTAATGACCATTTTGTCAGCTCTGTTTTAAGTGTATTTCTCATTCATTAATCTGAAGTCAACTTATAAAGTATTAAACAACACAATACACATATTATTTAAAAACAAACTTGTATATTTGTTTATGGCAAGCAGGATGATATAAGTTGTTCAAAATTCTAACCTTTGTTTGTTATTTATTTTAGCTCGTGTTTTCCAAAATTTTGAATTGGATAAAACAAACAAACACATTTCTTTAATGTACTTCGTTTATAGCGGTAGTATGCAGTTGAACTATACATTTCTGGTTATTCATATGCAGTTATTTAAATTACTTAGATCTTATTATAACTACTCAAATCGAATCAGCATTCATTTAGTGTGAATCATTTTATTTGCTTTTAAACAGCGCCAGTTAACTATGTTTTTATGGAAATCCAATCTCGAATCGGATCTGTCTGAAAGAGGAGGTAATTAATGAATAACTAATGATACTCATCGTAAAATTCGTGTGTTTGAAGCGCTTAGCGACTCGAAGTGGGTAAGCAACAAGTTAATCAGGTGGAACTGGGACTATTAGCTAAAGTATGGCAAACGATACTATTTTGGAACCATACCGTCTGCGATTGACGTCATTGTGTTAAGGATCTATACACATAGAAGCAAGATGCGATCGAGTTAACCACTGCTTGTGTTTGAAAAAAGATAACCTACAGGTTTAAAACCCCTACATACTGTGGCAATTGGCATCGATGTAGTCGCGCGTTTTAAAAACGCCCTTCAGCGTCGCGACTCATGCAATGACCAATTTTTATTTAGCATCGATGCAATCGCAAAAGCGCGACTGCATCAATGCTAACGCGGGTAAATATCGATGCAGTCGCCAAAATACAGTAAATAATTTGTCAATTTCCAGTTTCTGCATCGCGACTGCATCGATGCTAACGCGCGTTTAAAGGTTGACATTTAGCGACTGCATCAAAACTGCATCGGTGCTAAAAGTCGTAGTGAGTAAGGCGTCTTAAGTTTACTTAGTTTAATATGTATAACAGTCCAAGTTAACTGCTAGGGGTGTGTTTGATTGTAATAGATAATTTTCATGGAACATAGATTTATATTTTTACAATTTGTAAGCAATAAAACCTCTTTTCAAGTAACTCTTAAAATGGTTTCATTACATGGCTAAGACTGAATCTACATTTTAATTTGCAATATAATAAAGTCCCCATCTCTCTGAACGGTGCCTAATGTTATGTTTATCTGTAAAACCATCACGTCCTGTTATATTTATGTTTATGCGATTGGAAATTTCTTATTTCGCATATCGCAGACACGATAAAGCACAGAATGGATGGACCGATAAACGATTAATGAGGGTTGTCAAAAATGACGCCCACCAGGTGGCAGCACCTAGGCGTCAGGTCCAACCACTTGTCAAAATACATACATAATATGTTGTATTTTCTGATATTTTTTATTATTTATTTATTCATACAATAGTTGCAAAAAGAGTACTGTTTTCTAAAATACTACAGTGTTGTACAGTGCCTATGTGTGCAAATAAAACAGGAGGGCATATGTTCCCTATAACTGATAAAAGCCGATTGAAACAGTGGCTTGTAGCTATTCACAGAGATAAATTTACTCCTACTATCTACTATCCCTATGCAAATACGATCACCTATTATCGATAATTACATAATATACATATTGAATAAAAAAAAGTTACTACAATTTTTATCAGTTCAGTGTTATTACAAGTCATAGCTACTATAGTGATTAATATGCACCTGGAATAGGCTTACATATATTTTATTATGTATAAGTTGATGATGTAAAGAAAAAGGCAGATAGTCATGGTCATGTATCACATATTGCATGGTAGCACTGTCCAAAATTCCACACAATCCTATTCTTCATTAGTTATTATAGTATCTCCTATTATTCATATTTTCCTTTAGTGCCAGTTTCTTTGGCGCCTCTGTTTTTTAGATCATTATTTATTTCGGCAACCTTTTTCTGTCTCTAAACCATTATAAAAGCACATTGAATTCACAAATACGTAGAATTTACCGAAATTCGGTAGAAATCAATACTATGTGCAAGTTGTTTGGACCTGGCGCTTACGTGGCGCCGTCTGGTGGCAGAAAAAATATCAAAAACCCTCATTAACGAAAATGAGACACTTGCCACTTTCTGCAGCCGCTTAGCGTGCCAGCGGGCGAAGTCTGATGCAACATTTTTGACATTTCGCGTAGACAATTTTAATTTTATGATTTTCTAATTCATCAAATATCATTTTAACTTATGTAGCTTGTATGTTTAAAAAATCTTAAAAAATATCTGTAATTTTTAAGCTTCATTCGAACATTCTTCTCGATCAATAAATACACGAAAACACTAATTTTGTTACGACATTTTTCGGGCGCCACCTGGTGGTTTAACATAGAACTATGTCGAGACTTCCGACACTGGTCGAAATGAAACCGAAGCAAAACGATATCATTCGATATTCTGCATGGTTTATTAGCATTATTATTGACAATAAAACGGTATATGAAACTTGTATTTTGAATGTTTTTGCTCTTGACTTCAGACCAAGCCAGTGCGGCTAAGACGGAGTCGAAAATGGAACGAGCTTACCCAAAAGAAGTCTGCTCTAAAGTCTAACTTTGAATAGTTTTGGGTTTTAAACACCAGGAAATTACTTTATTTTTTAAAAAAAAAACCTGGTTCTGGCGGATGGATTTTAACACTATTAAAAGGAAAAAATAGCTTTTTCTATTTCTACACATAGCCCTGCAAATCAGTTAGCTCAAGTAAGAAAAGGGAAGGTTAAATAGCGCGAAGAACTGATGGCTACTGGAGCCGAAAAGTTCTAGATTGGAGACCCTTCTACCAAATGCGCAGCGTAGGACGTCCACCGATAAGATTGACAGATGACCTTGAAATCATCGCAGGATCAAACTGGATGCAGACATCTTGTGTCTTGTATGGGAACATACCTACCTACCTTTGTAGGAGGTCTATGTTCAGCAGTGGACGTCCTTTGACTGATAATGATGATGATGAAAAACTAACTAAAGATGGAGTCATCCTAGAAATAAACAAACTTTGTTTATAATTTATCAAATTTCTCGGTGGTACTCTCAATAGGTATCTCCTATGGGCGGTAAGTGTAAAAAAAAACGAGTTAGAAACACTTTTCAAAATTGGAAGTTCAAATGCTGCTGCTGTTCTGATCCACCAACTCCCATTCGTATAAAGACATGAAATGGCACCGCATTTAACTAAATCATCCGCATTCAACTCTGGCAAACAGAATCATCAGTCGATGAAGTCATTTACCGTAGACTCGTCGACTAGAAAACTGATGTGAAAGTATGCAAAGTGTTTCAATTGAGCATTGGTTTGGTCACAGGTTGGAAAAGACAGACAGTTCGTTTGTCTACTGTGAAACTCTTCCTAAACGTATCTTTATTTTTCATGAACTTCTAGATTTTTAAAAAAAACTTTAACGATTCGATATTCTTTACTTCCCTTCCCGTAGCAGAGTGATGTCTTTATAGCCTAAAGCTTTCCTTGATAAATAAGATTTTTCAGAAATTTGGAATTTCCTGAAATCACTTACATTGCTCTAATCCCAAAGTAAGTAAAGCCAAAAGCCAATGCACTTGTGTTATTGAAATCAGACCCAACATATAGAAAATTGTAATTTCGACATTGACCTGATGAGAAATCGTACACGGGACTTCAGAGTAGACGTCTTGAAACCTACCGTACTTAGCCACTTCACCACGGAGTTTGTCGATATTTAAAATATTCTTTTTCATTTGGTCCAGTTTCTGAGATTAGCGCATTCAAACAAACAAATAAACTCTTCAGCTTTATAATATAAGTATAGATTTGACACTTGGACGCCATTCATTCTGTCTGTAATTTTGAGCTTGAAATAATATATTTATTTTAAATCTTTATTGCACAAGTAAAAGTTTACAAAAGATGGACTTAATGCTAACAGAATTACTCCCAGTTATACCTTTAAGTCCTGCAGAGAGATTGCTGTAAATAGATATGAAATTGCAACACAATACAAAAGTGTCACATAATTAAATAAATGAGTCACACAAGCTTTTATTTCAGTCGTTCGACATGGAGTGGTGACTGATCTCTTTGGTGGGTGGACCAGACACGAGTAATAGACCGAATACGATTAAACTAATGGTAGTTACATTGCATTTACACGTCCACACTTGGCACTCGTTACCGAGTAGTTCTCTTTTTGTAAATAGTACATTAATCACAGATGGCTCGTTTACATGCTTATGCTTTTGCGAGCTGTTCATTTGAGATATTTTTATTCCTCACGCTATATGATGTATCAGCATGCGATATAGACCTGTTAGCTTTCTTTGGGATGTTATTTTAAATAAAATAATTAATTGACAGGCGACACACTGGGAATTGTATGATGATGTTTAAATCATACTTTTTTAATTAACAGAAGACTGGTGCAAACATCAATATGATTACTTTTGTATTCTCTTATGTGTATGGCAGTAACTCCTTAACTCGTGAAATGTTATCAAAGATATCTGTTCTCGCCTTGCAATGCTTTATTATTTATCAAGGTCAAAATAGTTGCGTGTAAGCCTTAGCTATTATACAACGTCTACAGGCATGCTAATATTGATTGAGTAATAAATTCAATGGCTACTGAAAACCTGCTGAGAAGTCAGTTTACGATGCTCAAGTTCGCCCCAGGAATTAAAAGTAATATAATCCTATGAGATCTTTTTCGTTCATGATTATCTAATATATGAATCCGATGAGTAAAATTTTAAGTAATCCCATTATTTGTGACCTTATAAATGTTAAACTTCAGTCTCACCCCAAATTATACAAGGTCAGTTTAACAAGCTAAATTAATATCCGATCCAAGTCAACAATAGAATAGTGTTCCTAACATGCTTTGTACTGTTTCACTTATAATAAATTCATGCCAGTATTTTCAGTCGAACGCAGTAACTTTTGACTGAAAAAAGACAACTAATAAGAATCGTAACCAAACAAGATATGTCCATATAATTTATGTATATTATGCAGAAATGCACTCGGTGGGCCCGATCACGATCGGTAATCGTCCGAGGCGCTAACAGGAATCCAAGCCGTAATTATGATGATTTACAAGACAAATAGACCACACCTTTGGTGATTTACTTGACGTTTGTTGACGCCAGGGCAAAGTTTGGAAATCTTAAATTAAATTATTTTGGTAAAACAGTTATTACGTGTTAAAAAAAACTAGATTGATATATCACCTGAGATTGGACCTTGTTTGGTGTTGGCTCACCTGTCTCTATCTGTAATAGATCAATATGCTTGTGTCTCTAAAGGCCATATGGCACAATTGAATTTACTCTCACTTTTGTACGTAAAATCACTATAGGGAAATTCGAGGTGGAATGTCACTCAGTAAAATAAAAACATGAACTCATGTCAATGCAATTGCTCAGTGGCAGCGTCAAATAACTCAATTGTATCAACTCCCAATCCACAAAAGGTAGACATTTTTGTAGATTACAGATACTCATCGGATCAGACTGTGTGTGTAGCAAGACCTTGTACTTACCTGATGTTCCTCCAAGGAAGTGTAAATCTGATTTCGGATTAGGTCTCCCAATGAGATAACTTTAAAACTAAAAACTCTGACCAGTGACCACAAGCCAGATAGCTGGTGATTGTAGCCCGATCCCTGCGATAGATCAGGTTGTGTCGCAAGCCGTTCTATTAGCCGGTGACCTGTCGCCAAGGAAGGTCGTCCGGTGCTGATGCCTGCGACCAGTATGGCAACTTATCGAGACCTGCTACCGTTGGCTTAATATGGATATGCTATCAAAAATGTATTTATTCTAGAGATAGTTTTGTATTACTCTTTTGGAATGGGGTTATTTGTACCGCAGTGTTTGATGGAATTGGGTCATTCAAAAGATACTTTGATTTTACTTGATGGTTAATCCATTGGCGGTCCGAATTACTCCATTATGAAACAGCACTTAGGTGATTCATACCACAGTCCAAAAGCATACAGGTGCAAAACGCCCCAATACCCGAGAGTAGGTAAATTTACTCCTAATACTACGGAGATGATAGTCGCTGATGGAAGATTGGTTTGTATAGTAGACGTTTGAAATTATAACTAGCTTTGGCTGCGCTGCTTGTAGTGTACGAGTAGATGGATTTAAGACAGCTTTTGTTATATTTTTCTGTAGAGTCATATCCACACTTAGCCACCGCGTCCGCATCACGCGTTCACGTTTAGCTATCTCTATCTGAAACGTAACGTAAACAATCTGGTCCGCGCCGATTTCAACACGAGGAATGTGTCCACGATTGTCAGCTGACGACGTGTCATTTATTCCGTCTCCGCCATCATTAACTTTTAGAGGGCCTTTAATTAAACGCGCAGTGATAACTTAGAGTAATGCTTTAGTGGTTAAAACAAATGACGTTATAATTCAGACAAGCCCAGCTATTGTTTGAGCAATAACAGACATTGATCTACATTAAACTGGGTTGTTGTTACTAGAGTTTGAGTAAACTTATTTGATAAATACCGTTTAGGGATATAAAAGAAGGATTTATTTAAAATAATTTTAAGTGGTGAGTGTTAAGATTTGCGTTTTGATAATACGTATGGAATTAATTTTGTAATTATCTTCAGTCATAGGATGTGGCGCATTCTCTTGACGAGGGTTTCGTGATGCTTTTTGCAAAACCAAAATAAAAGCTTTGGTGCAATTCTCAGAACGCTTTGGGAGTCCTGGATCAGCCTTTTAAAGGGGCACGTTTTATATCAACTCAAATACCAGATACCTACGGGTCTACCTTAAAACTTTAGCACTATTAAATCGTTATATTACGAGTAAAAAAAACAGTATTCTGTGCATAAATAAAAGAATATTATTGAGTGTATTCAATCATAATAAGAATCATAATAATATATTTTTTCATTGCACACCATACACGACAAATACGTACAGAAAACGTCTTAAATATAACGTAGGAGTACAATTCAGGCGGTCAGTCTCATTGCTTAAAACAATTTCTTCAGACAACCTTCAGGTAAGCAAAAGCATAAAGAATGAGAGAAGTGACATGGCGATAAAATATTTAAAACAAAATAGAAAGTGAACAGATTTGATTAAAGAATTTAAAAGTTTCAATATGCCTTCAAAACATGAATGTGCCAACTAACGCTTAGATAGAATAGGTAATAGTCAACTGTATATGTTTGACAACAAATAAACAAATCCTAAATAACAACAATATTGTTGCCATTTCACATATGGACGTTTCACCATAAGCCACGATTCCTAACGTATAAAACTAGAAACCCTCTTAGCTAGTCTTATCGACCATAACGATAGCTGTGCATTATCGGACCATCTCTTTCGCTTAAAATTTAGTTATTTATCGCTTGTGTTGTAGAAAGTCAATATTACGATACGTGAGGTTAAGATGAGGTTTCTAATAAGAGAGGTAGAAATCTTCGCGCGTTTGCAACAAAATATTTAGGTGCTTTCCATTTTACTTGGGCAAGATGAACAGGATAAAATGTTTATGAAATGTGTGATTGACCAAATTTATTAAATATATATTTTTTTAATAAATATTGGACATCAATCACATACATTGCTCTGATCCCAAAGTAAGTAGCTAATGCACTTGTGTTATGGAAATCAGAAACAACGGTGGCACCACAACACGCAGACCCGAGACAATATAAAAAAAAATATTTCTATAATGACCCGACCAAGAGTCAATTAGTAGAAGTCAATTATATGTTGTGCTATTCTATAATTGCAGTATCTTCTAATATTCGCAGACGAGGGACAACGTACCATTTCGATACTATCAACTAATTTACTCTGTACAGGCAGGTCGCTACTAAATCTATGTTGGTAAACTTCAACAACCAATAAAATTACCTTACAGAGTTGTTAACTCCTAATATATGTAATCATAAAAATACCCCTTCGAGCATAAATGAGAATTTATTTAAAACCAGAAAATGGTTACAGTGACCATTAAGCCGATTGGTTCTTTTTTTTCTTCTAGCAATGATTTAAAAGTAACTGCGTGCGCGCAGTGGGTGTCCTGCGCCGCTCGCCCTGTTATACTAATAAAGGCAAAAACTGTGTATTTTTTGCAAAAATCTAAGAGGATAGTCTAGACTTAAATATCGATCTAGCAGCCAACTAGGTAAATCTTTAAATGTTGGTCATTAGTCAAACCTATATGGCAAGTGCTTCGCTTAATTTTTTTACTCGCATGTTTTAGTATTACCTATACTTCACGCAAGTAATGAAAGCAAACCCTGTATTTTTTTAGTTACTTTAAGGCTACGATACACATGCCAGTAGCTGGCACAGTTTCAGGCCAGCTACTTGCACGTGCCACCTACTTGTATATGTAAGGAGACGCTTACAGCATGCAATTTGAGGGAGGGGACGCGGGGTGTTAAAAAACTGGCGCGTGTGAATATTAATAGTATGAATATAGGCATGTAAAGACGCAAATTGCTAAACTAGCACATGCTAGTAACTGGCATGCAAGCAACTGGTCCGTTTTACAGGCATGTTTAGTATTAGGCTAATAAAACAACCTCCGCGGTCGAGTGGCTAGCACGCTGGTTTCAAGCGTCGCCATCTCGTGAGGTTCTGGGTTCGATTCCCGGTCGGGTCAATGTAGAAAACGATCTTTTCTATATTGTCTCGGGTCTGCGTGTTGTGGTACCACCGTTGTTTGCGATTTCCATAACACAAGTGCTTTAGCTACTTAGCTTGGGATTGGAGCAATGTATGTGATGTTGTGAAATATTTATTTATTATTTATTTATTTATAAGACAAAAATATATTAAAAGATGGAAAATACTTCTGATGCTGCGCATACAGTTCACATAGCGTATTTTCCCATTTATATTTAAAATCGAACCCCTCGTCATGCGCTAACTCAGACTTTTCAAAAATTAAATCACTTTCATGAACGTTCTGACTGTTCTCATAGATTATAAAAACGAAGATAAATAAAAACAATCTTATTATGACCGCAAATGCACGCAAATCTTTTTGTTATTGTTTAAAAAAAGTGCAAAATCTTTAATCGATTGACATTCAAAGTTCAAGTAGCTGGTTAAATATATCGACGCAAAAAAGCGGAAACGTTGTAACCCACAAAATGGAAAATGTGCACCAGAGCTAAAAAACTTTTGAGATTTCAGAAAAAAAAACATATCTCTCTTATTATTAAACGTACAAGTACCATTTTTGGAAATAATAAATATTTTTTTATCTCGTATCAAGACGAATACCTAAAATCTACGAGAAGTTACTTTTGTCTATATTTCTGTGGGTTACAGCAAAAACACTTTTTTTTTTGTAATTATAAAACGCTGTAAAAGAAACAGATAATTGTATAGGCGACTCCAAATCAAGTTTTTTTCTGTTAAGCAAAATTGCTGTAACTACCTATAACAACACATTTCAATTGCCTTGATTTGACTTAAATGCAAATATATATGTAACCACGAAAACTGAAATGTCTTTACTGTCAGAAATGAGAATGTATAGTAAAATTGAAACAATGTAAGTATAGAAACACATTTTTTAATGACGTTTTGAAATATTTATCACAACAATCAGTTCAAAATCACTATGAACATTCATAGAAATCAGCATTATAGCTTTATTAAAAAATATAAAATAAAATCAACTTAAACAAAAAAATAACACCATGACTTCTGAACTTATTGAAGTTGAATAGCCTCCATTTAAAAAAAATGATGCTGAAGGTGGAAGTGGAGTTACCAGGTTTTCTCAACTCAATTTGTTTATATAAAAATTAAAATCAGCTACATTATTTTGTTTTGTTTCAGTTGTCATCATCTTGAGTTCCAATCACGTCATCTTCTTCATCTGTATCTACTAAAACATCCTTAACCTTGTTATTAATTTTTAAAGTTTTATATTCCGTAGCAAATCTTGAAGGAATAATATTTTTATCAACTAGATTTTTCAAGTCTTTGTATTTTTTTTCAGATATTCCTAATTGTGTAGGATATAGATTTACCTTCAAGCCAGCCATGTCTTTTAATGGAAGTAAAGGAATCTTTGTAGTTTTAGCGTCAGGCAACATTGAATTTTTAGTGTATATCATGTTGGGTTCATGTTTCTTAAAAGTTGCAATATTCAATTTTGAAATTGAAATTTTTTGATTTTTTTTAAATGTGGCACTCACAATGTCATCAAATCCAATAAAATCTTTACCTTTGAGTACTTCGACTCTATATGGCTCAGGATCTTGACGTGCAATTTCCATAATAGTTGGCCATTGCGACGGTGCCCATACTGTAGCTTTTCTTACTTTCGTTTCAATTGTAGCGTGGACGCTATCGACTGGCATATAAGTATGGCCAGGAATCAAATAATTGATTTGAATGGTTTTTATATTATTGCACTGAGACAGGGTGTATCGGATCATGCTAAGCACAAACTTGTTTTTATTTTGGCCATAGCAGGAATCGCAGTAGAGCAGTAAAGTTTTTACCGAACCACATGAGTCTAAGTCTTTGATGTAATTATATAAGCACGTACATATTTCGTTAGCGCCACGATTTGCATCTGTCTCTGTCCATACGTTGCAGTATCCTTTCCTAGTAGTACTTTCGTATATCGTAAAATTATATACCGCCAATTTACGACTGTAGTACAGCATCATTGAATCTCCGTATGGAGTATTTAACACTTTTTGCATATCAAAACTTGCACATATTATAGTCTTATCCTTTTTGTGTAAATTCTTATGGTATTTAAATCTTTTATATGATTCATCTTTTTCTTTTACATGTATTTCTGTTTTTTCTTTTTGTTCTTCGGTTGTTACTACCTCTGTGTTATTGTTTGTACATAAGGAACATTTATCTTTTTTTGGCATATGAAATCCAATATTATATGATTTCTTAAACCAGGTCCTAAAGACCTGAAAAGACATTCCTTTAATACCGCTTTCTTTGCATTTGTTTTTGTAAATACGATATAGGTTACTCACATTTTTAAATTCTTCGGGGAAATACAATCGCTTCGAGTCTTTTCGGCAATAATGCGACGGCATCGTAGGCAACGATTTTACAAATTTTATTGCATGTTCTAAGACTTCCTCCTTAGTTTTATTATACCCACCATTTTTTCCACGTTCATCAGTTTTTGCGTATCCATCCATCACCGTTTCCAATGTGTAGAGAATAAATCGTTGAGTTACGTCCAACGTACTTATAAGAAACTTTTGACAAACTTTCCTTCGACCTTCGCTTTCATTTATAAAGTAGTCATAAGCGCAACTCCTAATATTGTTGTCTTTGGTTGGCCTCCTAACAGCCTTTTTTACTGCACACTGAGCTATCCAGTCTTTTCTTCTTTGGTGACTGCCAAGATTCCAAAAATATGAGAATAAAGTTTGACGCTTTTCCTCAGATATATTACCACACTCGTTGCCACATTTTTTTCCTTTACATGGATTAGGTTTGATTGATTTACCTTCAACTAACTTTCCTTTAGCATCGGAATAAGCTTCACCTTTTTGCCTCTTTTTTTTATTTTCTTGTGCAATAGCAGTTTTCGTCATGCTTTTCTCAATTTTAATATTATGATCATCCTTTGTTCCAGTGTTTCTTTTTATTTCATCGTCTTTCTTTATCTTTTTCTTGTCTCGTTTCTTTTTACTTTTGTTCTTCTTATCTGTAAGTAATAATATAATAAATAGATTGGAGTTTTTCATGTCACTAACGTAAATTATTATATAAAAATAAAATTTTCTTTCTGTTCAATTAAGGAAAATAATACCAACCCTTTTCTTCATCATTAAAGTCTAAGCTTTCTGTTTCTGTATTTCTTTTTAAGGTAATATTTTTCCTGATCTTTTTACTGTTTTTTTTGTTTTCTCCTTTCCCTTTTTTATCTGCAAGTAATAATAAATTAATATAACTATGCTATAATTTTATGAAAATATTATTTAGAAGATAATACAAACCATTTTCTTCATCATTTGAGCTTGAGCTTTCTTCAGTATAGTATTCTTCGCTTGAAGCCTCGGAAGGGAACGCCTCATCTAATAAGAGTTGGTCAAGATCTTCATCTGACATGTAATCGAGGTAGGATTTATTGTAATTCACGTTTCTTCTGGACTTTTTTACTCTTGAGTTTTGTTTAGCGTTTGTTACTGAAATAGATATTTGATTAAATTAGTGGTAAAGTAACAATTAACAATTATCATTATTATTATCATAAATTACAATTCAGTTTATTAATTTTGAATAAAAGCATATATACCTTCATCTGAAAATTTAGCTGAGCTGGGTGTATTAACATTGATCGGCTTATCTTCAGGTGTAACAACTATTTCATCTTCATCAACAATATTGTGTTGCATCACAATAATATTTTCATACGTGTTACTATCATTTCGATTTCTCTCTATATTCTTCTTTCTAGGCTCATCATATATTTCAGCGTTCACACTAATTTTAACACATCTTTCTACAATATTACTAGCATGAGAGTTATCTTTATTGGAACTACAGTAATTTTTTGACAAATCATCTGCCTCGTTGTTATTGTCGTTTTTCATTATATTTTTAGTTTCTGAAATTGAGTAATTTAACAAAACACATTAAATTCAATATTAT
Organism: Pyrausta purpuralis; assembly: GCA_963924145.1. NCBI lineage: Eukaryota > Metazoa > Arthropoda > Insecta > Lepidoptera > Crambidae > Pyrausta > Pyrausta purpuralis. The sequence continues at coordinate 660,937 of OZ001648.1, read as the reverse complement.
AAAAAAATAACGATTTGCGCATATAAAAAGTTTTATTTAGATAATTAATCAAATTATTTGTTATGAAATATATATTATTTACAACTAAGTAATACTGACCTTCATTAACAACACTGTCGTTCGTACTAATTTCAATTTTGTTTACAGTTTTTGTTTCGGGTGCAGAATTTTGATCAGCTGTTTCAAAAATATCGTTATTTATCACACTCATCAATTCTGACAAGCTACATTTTTCATTTCCCTCTAGACTACTGTTATGCTCTACTTCTATTTGGATTGTAAATGCACTGTTATCACAATTTATTGTTTCATTTGTTTTGTTAATGTCATTTGAAGGCTCTTCACATTCTGGAAAACATGTCTCAGAAAAACTCTTTTCTTCACAATTGTGTTCAATCAACATTGATTGTATATTATTTAAATTACTGAAATCACGTCCGATTTCGTCATCTTTTTCTATGTGGCACGGCGGAATTATTATAAAGTTTTGTTTTGGCTGTGTTTCAGAAGGTATAGGAAATAATTTAACAGGTGTTAGACTTTTTAATACTTCTTTGGTTTCAGCTAAAAAAATATCTGGATTCCTGAACGTTGGGGTTAAATTTTCTGTACCAAATTTTTGTGATGATTGATGAGGAGTCATGAGTAATGGTTCATTGCAGTCTTGACGACTATTACTTTCTGTTTGTAGTATTTTATTACAGTCTTGAAGCGTACTTTTATTAGTTTCCCTTTCCAAAGTTTTATGTTGAAGAGTTTTGCTATCACTAGTCTCCGGTTTAAGTGTGATGTTGCAGTTTTGTATAGTATTATTAATATAATTTGTTTCTATTCTTCTACTTTGAGGAGATACAAGAACCATTTGCCCTTTCACGGATCTGTAGGTTTCGTCTTTTAAAATTTTAATTTTTTCTTTTTTCTTTGGTGTTTTTTGGAGCGATTCTTTCCACTCGCGTCGGCGTTTAGACATCTGAAAATAACATAGAATTAGCCCTTTCTTAGTTTTCACTAACTAGAGTAGAGAACGAACTTGATTTAGTTCAAAGTTGAGTTTCGCAGCAATAAGTTCGTTAATTTTTTGAAGTTGAGACTTCTGACTTGACTATAGATAAGTGCATAACAAAGTGGGCTACAATTTGTATACTGTCCCTTTTTAGTTAGCAAAAAAGAGTACACAAATTAAAATAAATTTGATGAACGTGACGTTATGTGTATTTATTGCAAACAATAATTCAATAAAACCACATTGAAATCTATGTATCTATGTTCGCGATCCCGTAGGCACTAAGATTGAAAACCTGTTAATGTAAATTCTAGTTTTCTCGTAAAATGTGGCCTTCAGCCTAAGTTTAAATATAAAATCTTGTCTAGATTCATGTTGGAATACGTCCTAGACTGAGATATTAACGTAGCTAGGGATCTAGGTAGCCTAAAAAACCTAACTTTGTTTGTGAGTTGTTTTTTGGTCTATAACTTTTTAGTTCCTTTATGTATTGTCTTGAAACTTTGTAGAAGTCTAGGTCTCATTGTATTAGACCTGATTCAAGACCTAGAAAATAATGTAAAGTCTTTAACTTAGAAGTTCTATTGACTTTTGTGATACGATTTTGTAAAATCTTCTAAACGCCTTTGTCCCATTCTATAATATTGTCAAACATTGTAAAACCTCATTTTCTAACGATTTCCTATTAGGATATGTAATTTAATTAAGATATTTTTAAACTTTCGAGGTAGTCATTTTCAGTTTCAAATTACGTAAACAGATTTTGAGTAAAATTTTCTTATTGGAATTTTTGTCAAATTAGATTCTAATTAGACTCTTAGTTAGTTGTAACTGTAAAATAAGCTATTCTTATAAGAAAATAAATGAGAATGACTGATTCTAAGCACTGGCAAAGCGCCCCCGCTCAGCCCCCTGTTATTTTATAAGTGATAATCCGAACCGAATAATAAAATTTTACAGTTCTTCAGTAAAACATTAAATACCAAACTCATCAATTGCCATTATCAATTTGATTTTACTTCTAATAACTGAAATTCACCGTACTTACGTTTCGAAACGATTTCAGTCACTCGGAGAAACTCGGTTACAGCAAACACAACACTCTCGTTCGACTGTCGCGCGGTGACTGAGCGACGCGGTAAGCCGCCAGTCAAACAGGCACGAGCGCGTGTTATAATGGTAGTATGTTTAAAATCACCATTCGACAACTGTATTATAAAGGACATAAATACCAAAATCCTAATTATATGGATTTTTTGAATTAGCGTAAATGAAACTTTATAGATTACCAAGTTTTTGTAATTTGTAGTAAACCACGACGACTAACAATTTATTATCTATCAATTGTAGTAAACGTGGTGATTTACTATTTTCTTATATGCAAAAACGCTGTAACCCACACTGCTCAAACTTTCAACAGCGCTGTTACTACCGCGATCATATAATTTGCAAAACATGAATTGGTGTAAATGCAAAATCATAAAAAAATGCATTTTTTATGCTGTTTACAGCAAATATGTAAATAGAAAATCACAAAAATCGGGGAAATTTCAACGCTGTACAAAATTTTCTACTGATCGTAGAACCACAGGAGTTAGACCAGTCGACGCAGAATTTTTTTCTGATTCCGAATATGCAATATTTTTTTTTTTACATGGGTGCGGGTTACAGCGTTTCCGCTTTTTTGCGTCGATATGTTAATTTATTCATACATTTCTTGCCTTCCATATTAGTAAGTACTTCAGCAGCCTAGAATCTTACGGAAGATCAGATTACGAAACGGGTTCTAAGTACAAGTCCTAAAATATAGATTTTACCGTAATTTACGTACTCCTTGTCCGGGTCTGTAATTATGTATAGGTGGATTAAGCTGACGTACCACACTTATATGGCGTCGGTTAGTCCAGAGACGTACCAAGGAGGATTTTTGGGGGTATTTCTTCGAAATACTTCATGCTATGATTTGCCATTTATCTTTTAGACCTCATCATAATTGTATAATGTTCTATAAGATAAGATGTCGAAGTTTATTTGTGTATTTTTGTGCTTCACTGACATCATTTAGTTGCGGAGGATTTCAGTTGCTCCTCAATCTCGGAATTTAAGAAAAAGTCATCAAATCCGTAGTTGTAAGAGTATTACTGCACAATTGCTGATATATTCGACCCGTAACAAATAGTTACGTCGGTAGTCGTAACAAGCTGATGACTTTCACAATTAGTTACTGAGATGCATGTCCATCCAGTTTGCAGGAAAGCATATTATGTGTTATCACCAGAAAACTTGCTTTCCATTATGATAATTTTGGGATCATCAAAAATATCATGAACTAAAATATGGTCGAATCGTTATATGTAATAATATTCAAACTGTGTCTTTGTATACATAATAGAAACAGAACACTATCATATATTTTTTGGAAAACCTAGTTTCTTTTCTCTCTAACAAATAAAATATCGTTTTTAAAACAGCCGCAAGACGATTTCAAATGTTATCCGTTTCAACGGCTTCGCCTCTCTCAATTCAATGCCCAATCTTTCTTTTTTCTAATCTTAACCTTGAATTTTTAAAAAATAAAAATCTGGAAAAAAATAACATCAAGTGTTATTTTTTTCCAGATTTTTATTTTTAAATTCTAATTTTCAAATTCTCAAAAACTCACGTATAAAAAACCCAAAGTGTTTTCTCAAAAAATGTTTAATATACTTTGTTGAATCAATTGGCCCTTGAAATGTTATCATGTTAACAAGGTGACCTTATATAAATGGAGGCCCACATAATACAGGGCCCCGACAACTAACGCGATCCGTCCCTGGACCAATCAGGGCTATTAACTACTTAAACGAATTGCGAGGTTTACATTTTTTCCGCTAATCGCCGGCAATCTCGCGTTCCTCTATTAACACGTTATACTTGCACAATTAGACAAACCACCTGAATTCTATGTAGTTATCCAGCGGGCCGTAAAAACCGATAAAAAGATTGATAGGCGATGAACGCTAAAAAGTTGTTTCTGCGTTTAGGATCACGCACAATAAACAATTGATATGGGAACATTTACAGTTTGTATTTCTTATTGGAGTTTAGTAGGAATCCCGATTCCCCGGAAGTCGAAGTTTTTTTAGATTGTGTATATTTTATGGTTTTTAAAGAAATCTGTATAAAATTATGAATTACATTTAAAAGGTCTTTATCTCAGTCTTTATCAAATAATTTTATATAATTTTATGATTAAAACGCTTTTAAAACTTCATTACGTAAATGGTTGATGGATAATGCATTTTATAGTATTGATGAGTTTTTAAAGCACAAAGGACCATAATGGAACTGTTGACATTGTTGCTATTTACTTGTACTTAATTCATATTGATAAATAACATGTAAAACTAGTATTATTAATTCCTGAATATTTGCATGCTGTTTTTATATGGCTAAGTAGGTCATTGCACTGTTTCTCTGACATAAGACCGCATTTACATGTATTGTACCCTACTTAATGGCAAATAAATATATTTGTATTTGATGCAATTAGTTATAATAGGCATATAGCCTCATAAACTGTCTTGATTTCCGTTGTTTTAGACCTAGGAATAATGTACACTAGACGTAAGACCACTGTAATTATTAATAAAAATAAAGACCTTTGAAAAACAAAAAACAATCAAATAATGATCTTGTAGGATCATGTTTTTTTATGTCCACTATACTCATAACAAACCGGAACTTTAACTATCTACGGATAAAAAGTTTACGTATTGACATTGCATAGATGCCAGCTGCGCTAAACTTACTTAACGGTGCCCTGTTTATCGTTCCGGATTCCGAGCGAAGTCGGGGGCAAAAACTATTATGTCTACTCTATGTCGTGTCCATACATGATCAGCTTGGCTCTGAAACCTGATGACAACCAGTTTTCGTTACCGATAGGAATGGTGGATTAAGCATTTTATTGCGGAAGAAATAAGATTCTTTGAGATTGTTGTTAAAAAAAGACTGAGAATAGATCTATTGATCCTGAAGAGTAACTAACGTATTTTTTTAAAAATCTTTTTTTCGAAACGCCTTAATGAAAGTGATTTGGACCTATTTAATTAAATTAAATAGGTAACAACCCTGAGAAAGCCCTGCTCCTTGCTTGCTCCTAGAGGTGACGCATGTCACTCAGAATCACTTTCATACTCAGAACTAAATTAATATTAGAATAGAATAGATTAACCAGAATTCCATTAGCTCATTTCTTCATCCTCCTTTTACCAACGCACGTCGTGCGTACCCCTACCGTGTAGATATTCCACTGTTGCGAACTAAGCAGTTCTCGTCGTCTTTTAAAATGCGCAAAGCTGGTAAAGTCCTTTAAAAGTGCAGAAACCCTTTGCCCGTAGCAGTGTTCCCAAGGAAATAGAACCCGAAGACTTTCAAATTCAAGAGCGCAAGTTTTCTTCTGGGTGAGCTCGCCCCTTCGTGGACTCTGTCTAAGCCCAAGTAGGTCTAGGCTAGTGTCAAGAGCAAACCATTTTTAAATTAAAATATATATATAAACACTACTGCACATCACATACATTGAATATCTTTTTATTCTTTACAGTATCCTACACGCCTTTTTAAATACAATTTCAATAAGCTCGCCACAAAATAAAAAAGATCGAACAAGGCCCTAATAGCGTTCAACATAACAATTTCTCAGTCAGTCCGTCAGTGTGTATTGTAAATCTTTCATTCATCATAGCATAATCGAAAATAAGATCAAAAGCTCTGTATGAGCATCGGATTATTGAATGAAATAGACCGAGAGAGCACCAAGAATGGGTACGTGTGAGAAGGATGCAAGTAGTATTACTGCGCCATTCGATTTCTTTTCAAGATCGATATACAATAAATCTTTGGGATGTTTTCTTTTTACGCTCTTGTCTGGTAAGTACTCTCGTGCCGGCCGGAGAGACAGCCAGTGGCTACTGTGTTTGGATTCGATTCTTTATTTGTACACTCAATTTATCGTCACTTTATAGCCGTTGATGCTAGGATTTTTTACAATAACTCTCGCAATAAAAAGGTAATGTATTTCGATTTGAACGAGGATATTCATTGTTTTAGCGGACGTAAATCCTACATCGTGTTATTGGTTGACGCTGTAAAATAATATCGGTTTGACTAGGACACAATGGAGATACATAATATGGTAGGATATCCTAAAAAATATAGAATAGACTTTTGATTATCGTATGCTTTTGTTTTCGATACTTTCACGCCATCTTTTCTAAAAGAAACTCAAGATGTTTTTAATTGTGTTTTAAGACGAATAGCAATAGCAACTAAATAGACTAATTGAGTGATGAATACAAGTAATACCAAATCCTGGAATTGAGGTAAACTCGCTCAAAATGTCAAATTTATAATAATCTCATTCTAACAGTAAGTAAAGTTAAGTTGGCTTGTAACGTCCCACTGCTGGGCAAAGGCCTACTTCAACTATGAGGAAGTCTGAGCCATACTCTAACACGCGGGCTCAGTTTGGATTGGTTGTCAGATGTTACGAGTCAAGCCGCTCGTAAGGCCTCCGACTGGGCTTACGACTAATATCAACCGATATTAGATGGGACCAAAACGGCTTAACGTGCCTTCCGAAGCACGGAGATGCTCGTGATATACGTCACTTAAATGGTCGGAATGGTCACCCATCCAAAGAAGACCGCGCCGTGAGATGCTTAACTTCGGTATCACTCACAAAGAGCTGCTGCCACTGCGCTACGAGCACCAGTACCTACGCGTAGGGGTGGTGTACAGCTTAACGTGCCTCTTGAAGCACGGAGATGCTACAAAAAGTCTTTAAATGTAACAAGCTGTGTCTACTGACCAAACTTCAGTTGTGGTTGGAGTTATTTGTGGGTAGGCGCGCCTGCCAATCTGCTATGTGGCTAGCTAAGCAATATTATGGCATTTATACCGAATACGATATACTGCCTACTGAATAAATATCGTAGAGTTATTGAGGCTAAATTGAGAGTAATTTCGCTGATATTCTCCATTAAAATAAACACAAAATTCATGTCGTTGAATCGAGTAGATTAAATTTCCCAGAAACTCTTGGTTTGGTTGTCTGTGAATGGATCTAGCAATTAAGCAGGTTGTTATCTCTTCATCAAATAAACTAACATTATAAGGAATTCAGACTATACTAATAATCATAATAAATGAAGTTCAGTACAGAGAATTTTCTGTTGACACAGCTTTGTTTACGAAAATGCAAACTATTGTATAATTTTATTGAAGTGTACACTATCATAGAAGTACATTCTGTGATGGTGTATTTGTTCAATAAAATAAATCTATTCCATGTTTATTATTATTATGCATTTCGTATATCATAAAGTATATGTCGATCGTTTGAAAATGCCTCTTTCGATTACTCATATATGGTCAACTAAGTCAAATGCTAAATAAAAGTCACGAATAAATTCATTCTCCATTATAATACTTTACAGCCGGCTGATCACTTTACAAAATAACCGAATTTACGGTCCGACTGTGGCGATGTATCGATAAATGAATATTAATATAAATCGCTCCAGCGAAAACATCGTTCTGCTATAAAAATGATATACAATCGCAGCGAACTCTTACGATAATGTATATTTAATTACTGGACACTTTTGATTGGAAAAATAATTTATCGATACGCGCCGCCTGATTTATCGAAGCTTAATTTGTCCGTAGTGTGTGAAATATTATCAAAATAATGCACGAAATATTGCATGGTTATTACTTAAGTCTTATCTGAATATCTGCTGTTTGAAATCAATCATATACAATTACAACACAATATAATTTAATGATTTCAAACACATTCAAAAAACAACTTTGTGCACAAACGAACGGCACATATGGCGGACTTAATGCTAAAATCATTTTCTACCAGTCTACCATAGATATTAACAGAGAAAACACAGGCGGCGCGAAGAAGGTAGGTTTTAATTCTATTTTCATTTTTGTAATAATAAAAAATCTTCAATTATTATGGTACAACTGAAGTTAGGTATTGATGTTCTAGATATGCAATGGGGACTTGAAGATAGGGGTGATGGGTTTAAGCGATTTCAAAAAAATCGTCCAAGTGCGAGTCGGACTCGCGCATTAATGGGTTCGTGCCAATTTCTACTGAATTAGGGAATCCACTTACTTTCACTTATATCACAATATTTTGTTGACAGCAAATAACTGTCTAAATAATTAATAACTTTGTTAATCATAGTTATTGTAGAAAGAACAAAGTTATGTTTGCGGTTGTTGAAAATGTGCTATATCTCAAAAACTTCTCCTTCGATCCTGTCCAAACCAATTTTCGTTGGAAGTATTTATTAAAATCTACATTATAATATATTTACACTCGCTTAGTTTGGAAGTTAGAGGGGAGAGGGGGGGGGGGGCGCCCATTTTAATACTTTGGAAGCGTCTCTCTATCAAACGTTACACTTTGAAAGAAAATGGTTTTATGAAACTCCATGTCATTTTAAAAGATCTATCCATAGACATGCGTGTGGGACACGCCTAGGTTTGACGAAAAAAAATATATGTCGGTTTTAGTTTCATATATGGGAGCCTCCCTTAACATTCTTTATTTTTTGTACAAAAATCGTCAAGCGGTAAACAGGATACATCTTTCTACCAGATTTCAACAGTGTGATACTTATAGTTTCAGAATAATGGACGGACGGACAGACAGACAGACAGACCGACAGATAGTTTCGTCAAAACTATAAGTGTTCCGTTTTTGCCATTCGGCTACGGAACCTTAAAAAAAAGGAGGCTAAAACAATTGCAAAGTTTCACGGTGATTGTTGCGTTTTTACGAGTACTTTGTTTTTACCCACATACCGCAGTCATGCGGATGAGTACTCGTAGAAAGGTCAGCCAGGTGGTTAACGATCACCAAATTGAAGGTTAATTGACGCGCCATTTAGCGCTAATCAATCATCGCAGCTGAGCGCTTTCTTCGCGCGAAATAGCGCTTTTTGAGGAGAAATCCAGTTTTTTGTAACACCGCAGCGGTGTTCGTTGCTTTTTAATGATTCTCATCAGTACTTTTTATGATTGCTCTCTCTAATAGCTAGTACGCTTATCTATTTTTTGTCTGTCTATATTGCTATTAATGTTTGTAAACAGGTACTTTTTGTAAAATTGCAACGAGCCCTTGCAGAACCATTTTTCCCAATCATAAACAGCCTAGTTTGGGTATGTTATTCCATGGCAAAATGTGTTTTGGCACATTCAAACCGAAATTAACATTTTTAACATTTAAAATGCACTAAAAAGTCTTAAACAAACTCTTGAAAGGAAAGGAACCCATTTTAGGCAAACAATTTCTTTTTGGAGTCGGTGCTGTGATAGTTGATGTTTGATGGTCAAAGTGATGGCACCGACTCCAAAAAGAAATTGTTTGCCTAAAATGGGTTCCTTTCCTTTCAAGAGTTTATTTAAGACTTTTTAGTGCATTTTAAATGTTAAAAATGATAATTTCGGTTTGAATGTGCCAAAACACATTATAACACACAACAATACAAAAAAAGAGTTTATTTAAGACTTTTCAGTGCATTTTGGTTAGGAAGTCGGTTGTTACTTTTTTTAAAAGTTAATTTAATTTCTTAATTTTTAGAGACTACAGGAGAGGTGGGGAGGCCATGTTGCATCTTATGACTCCGTTCTTTAAGAAGCTACAAACTACCTTTCTTGTGTTCTGTGATTATAATTACTGAACTCCTAAGCTTTCAGGAATTCCACCATCAGCTCAGCTTCACAAGAACAATTGACGGACTAAATTCCATAAAGCATTTTCTACCAGTTAAGTGCTTGGTAATGCAGAGAGTAGAACAAAAAATGCAATAACATATACAGGTTGTCCTAAAAAGAGCGTGCCAAACTGACACTATACCGTATTTTTTATTTATTTTGTCACTTTTTGTCTCATTTATGGTACACCAGACTGTCACTGGAGTGTACTTTTAAATAAAAATAACATGATTCTTATAAAAGTGTCATGGTTTGATGGATAATGCCACTTTCTTGATATCTCCAAAAAAAAAAAAAAAAAAAAAAAAAATGACATTATCTCCCCAACTACGAGACTTTTATTTATTAGAGTCATGTTATTTTTATTCGTAAGGTCTATGGCTAAGCTATCTGTAGTTTTAGTTTGGCACGCTCTATTTGGGACGCCCAGTATACACACAAATAAATAGTATTAAGATATATATGGGACTAAATAACATTAATAATAAAAATAAATAAATAATATTAATTAATCCGAAATTAGGAATACAGAAATTGAAGATATTGACGAAATCCAAATCGACACCAATGGAAAGATAATGGGTAGTTACTTCTAATTTTCTCTATTATCTTACTAAACCTATCGTTTACTGTCGTAAATTTTCAGTTTCAATTGAACACTGACATTAACACCAGCCCAATAACCTCAAAGTTCAATCTGTCCGATTAGTTCGAGATAATAAATATTATACAGCCGGTGCTGCCATTAGCCCTGCTATGGAGCTCCCGCGTTTAGGAGATAATTGCTACGAAACGATGCGCGTGCACCGCGAACGCGTACTTTCGTTAATGGGATAAACAGAGTAATTGTGACGTTGGCGTACATGTCTAACTGATTCGAGAAGTTTAGAACTGTGGTGGAATTGTGTAAAGCAATCGTATTCATTTGACAGTTCATAACGTACAATATGATCTGTCTAATGCTTTGTTCTTCACTGTTTGACAGATCATACCGTACGTTTTGAACTGTCAAATGAATACGATTGCTTTACACAATTCCACCTCTGATTAGAAAAGTTTAGGTCTGGTGAGAATGTCTCAGAATGGAGAAAGTTTTGGTATATCAATGTTTCCAATATCAATGTAGAAATCTTTAGTTAAGGTCAAACGTAACAATGACATTAAAAGCTACACTGCATTATGTATACATTTAAATAAAATATATTCAATTTATTTTATGATCAAAACTATTTCAATTCTAACCTATTGTCTTCATTAATCTCTATTTTATTTTACTAACAATAATTTGAACTATTATGATCTGTGATTGGTGGATATACAGTTTTTTTTAATTTATTTAATTATTAAGGCATTTTAATTCGCCATTTTGTTTAATATTCCTGTGTTGTGATATCACAACAACTTAATGTCATTTTCATAAGAAAATGACATCAAAATACCATTAAAGTTGACGTTAAACCTAATTGTTGTTAAACTTATTGCTACCTAGATCATTATTGTTATAGCTAGGATCTAAATGACTCGTTAGTCACGATTATCGAATGCAGCGATTTAAACTTGTATAGTTGTTTTTTCCAGCGTCAATCAAAAATTTATAAAAAACAAAATAAATTTTCATCAAATACTTATTCTAATAAAAATTCGTACCTAAAATACTTTTACCTATTTTATTTCGCAAATATTTGCTACGACTCGTTTTTCCTATCAAGAGTTCATAGTGCAACACTTTTAATACTAAAAAAATTACGAGTATCACTTTCATTTCACTGTTTTTTTTTTATCTATGAATTTAAGAGTACTGAAATTGACCTTTGATCCCAACAATTAAAGCCCTGATCGTATCAATTTTACGATGTCTCTTATAAAAACACACTTAAACAAAACGTGTTTAAACACGCAGAAGTTTTAATAATGTTAAACTTAAAAAAATAAACATTAAATGTTATTTTATTATCCCAACACGTAACGGACCGAGCCCTTCGTGTCCAACCCGATCCCCACTTCTTGTTTTTGTTAAAAATATCGTTTGGCCATTTACGTCATATTCCAAATACCGATAGGGCACAAAGAAACGTGAATGAAATGTCTACTGCTCCGTTTCAATGGGCATTGCATTCTTGGCCCTCACCATTCGAATACAAACCTTATTCTTGTAACTTAAGAGTCTAAAATACATGACTGCATAAACTAGATGATCTTCTTCGAGTTGGATAGGTGAGCAAACACAGCGTAGTATAAAAAGAAGGCGCACGGACCGGCGGGTACTAGGGCCGCAGTGAGCGGAGGTGGCCACCGGTAGCCAGTAATGATACCATTGCCTTATAGGGCGCGTGTTATGATGCCTGAGAGATTAGTGTGGATGTGACCATTTATTAAATTATATTTCAAATCTTCTTTAAAAATAAATAAAAAACAAAGCTACGACATTCCTTGACTACTATTGGCGATGTATGTTTATTTCTGATTTATTAAAATATCTACTGCATAAAAATGAAGGTTAGTAAGTAATTTCAGTCAGAAAATGGTGTCTCAAAGTTGAAAATATGCCAACCTGTTGGATAAATTATTTAAACTTAGGGTATTTTAGTAGGTCCCAAAAGTTGGTTCCAAGCATTATTCTATTAAAATGCTCCTAAATTACAAAGCTTAAACGTGGCAACAATTTATCGTATTACTAAGTTCTTGAAATCAAAAGTCATGTCCACACTAACGTAGCGCACCGGCCCTCAGCCATCCAGTTTGTCCACTCTCATTAAGATCGAACAGTCCGTACTTACTCGTCACATGACAACCTCCTCGCAACTCCTGCGCTCCTGGTATTCGCGGCTTGTCTAGCTCAACTATGATCGTAGATAACTATGGATTGCAACGATCTATGAACGGAAAAAACCCTATCCGTCGACTGCAAACTTAATTAAAAACTTGTTGAGTAGTCGAATAGTATTCATTTATAATTGCTACACTATGATCCTTGGTGAAATCGATTCAAAGTTAACCACGCCAAACCTAATCTCATACGATTCTATTAAGATTGTTTGTTGTTGGCTCAATTAAGATGCATTTTAGTTTTATTTCTAACTGAATACATATTATAGAGAGTTTCTATTCTACTCTGTCCGTTGATATACTATTGTTACTAGAAGGATCGTTAGGATGAGGTTTAAAATGTACTTTTTCTGTATAAAATCATCCACTTACCTATAACTATTATGCTTTACTTAGAACTGTAAGTTCTTTTTAATTTTTCATCAGTGCTAAACTAGTTTTAATTTATATCTCAAGGCAACAAAATGTCGTGTGATGTAATTACCTTTTATAGGGCGTAATTATACGTTCCCATAAAGGAGGCATAAATTGATGGCATTGCGCTACCATTCGATGATACAACCAATTTAATTAACTATTTTAATTATTTTGACGCGTTGCTATTTCAAGTTGGAAGGCGCTCTTTCTTGGTCTTTCTGTATAAATGCTACTTATATTATTCGAAGAAATAAATACCTAATTTGTGTCATTTTTTATTAAAAATCTCAATGCAAAACCAAATCACGATTGTTCTTAGAAATAAAATAAATGTAGCATTGAGAATGGAAGGAATTTTGATATAAGTAAGGTCACTTAGCTTGAGTTTGACGTCGAAAGATGCACAAGCTGAGCAAGGCTGCGAAATCTTTATCACCTTCAACGCGTTAACTCCAATCCAAAAAAAAAACATGTTTCGTGGAAGATAGATAGCAGATGTTCGAAATTAATAGATGAAAATAATAATCTAACCTACTTAGCTAATACTCAAATAAGAAAGGTCTATTTGACCTTTGGTGAAAGTGATCAAGTCAGGTTAGGCATTTATTTTGGAAACTAATGAAACATCCGCACAGTTTTACAGAAACGATTTACAGATCACTTATGTTAATCTAAATCAGCTGTCATCAAGATTATCATAACATCTCATTAACGGAAAATATTGGTCATTAAGCGATAATTGGTCAGAATTCTCGAAATAAGACCTAACGGAACCGATCTGATTTGTTGAGGTCGTTTACCCTTCAATTAGATAAGAGAGTACTAGTGTTACTTAAATGCATTTCGACCCACACCGGTGGACGAACTCAGGAATTTATTGGGAGTCATCACGAGATAAAATATTTAATGATCTGTTTAACTCCCATAAATAAAGATATTTGATTGACTGCTGGTAATCAAGGCACGTTTTTCCTTCAATGTTGATAAAATTAGTTTTAAACATGTTTATCGAAGTAATTTGATGAAACATTTGCCTTTAAGCGCTTCGCTTCCGTGCAGTGAGTTGTTATTACTACGTATAGAAAAACCATGCAAAGCAAGAAATGAGTCACAAATACAACGACAAGATTATGACGTATTTCTTGAAATTTGAATTTCGAAAGGAACCAGCCACCTTTTGTATGAGTTGATAACCAGCAACCTTTTGTATGGCTTCAATTCATACGTGTACGAGATTTTTTCATGGTGACAGTTTGATTCGATCAGGTTTATTCTGTACCTGATTCGTAAATAAATAAATAATATTGGAAACCAATCACGTACATTGCTCTCATCCCAAAGTAACTAGCCAATGCACATGTGGTATGGAAATCAGACACAACAGTGGTACCACAACACCCAGACCAGAGACAATAAAGAAAAGATTGTCTTCTACATTGACCCGATAGGGAATCGAACCCGGAACCTCACGAGATAGCGACGCTTGAAACCAGCGCGCTAGCCACTTTACCACGGAGGTCGTCAAATAGAGCAAATAAAAAGCTTTCTTACAAGAAAATTGACACGATTAAAATGAGCAGCATCTGACAACGTCCTAGCTCCATCCCTGGCACAGGTGTGCCAGGTTGAGATAAGCAGGTGCTTATCTCGTTATCACATCAATAGCCGCTACTGCTCAACGCTCAAATGCGTTTCCCTTGTCGCACGCCGCGCTGACCTTGCCCGATAAGCCAGGGATTTGGGCGTTTTTCAAAAAAGGTGTACATAGCGAATTTGGGATGTCCCCTCACTTTAGCTATTTTTTTTAATTTTTGTATGCACCGTACCCAAGTAAACTGCATATTTATTTAATACTTACATGATTAAGTTATAAAATTGGCTAAAATATGCAACCCAATTATCACTGTTATTAAAATATCATAAAATTAACATTAAAAAACGTGTAAAATTTTCGTGTCCCACCTGCATGTTTGGAACTTTCAAGTCTCAGGGAAGATTAGCTAAAAATGGAGTCACTGTTTTAGGCTCAATAGACGTATGTTGAACTCATAAATACAATTTCGAGCTTTTAATTTAGAATTTGGGTTTTAATAATTCAAAATACTATATTTATTCTTATCCCAGGAACATGTCAGAACCGGAATTCCGGTATACGTCACGATATTTTTTCAATACTTCAACGCAATATTACCCTAAAATATTGTTATTTTTCATTTCTAGCAACATTTATCTTGTCTGAGGTGTCACTGCCATTTTGAAACAAACCTCCGTGTCAACAAAATCTGTGACTAAAGCGGCTACGTTACGGTGGTGCAGAATTGGAGTTCCAGTTAGTAACAGGATTTTATGAGTTATGTAGCAAATTTTCAAGTCATTTGCCATAGCACACTGATATTTCTATTTATAACTTATTGTAAAACAAGTCGGAAGTAGTCATAAAGTGAATACAACAGCTTGAATTATTTTTAGAAGTTTTGTAGGTATGAATTCGTCACATCGGGATCGTCACGTATTGTATAGCCGGAAACATTTTGTGACGCACCGGAACTTTTAGGCTGGGGTTACATTTGATATAAGAAAAAAAAACTAACCTTTAAAAAAAATTTAGATTGCAAATATTTGGATATTTGTTACCGCTAATTTTCGGAACGGTTGAACCAATTTGAATGAAGGAAATATACAAATACGAATATTATACTTAATCAGTATACAGGGTGATTTGTAATTCGATACGGTCCTTGACATGGGTGATACTAGACCTTATTTTCAACAATTCTAACCCGACAACATGTGGTCCTAACTGACTGGTTTGGGAGATATCAAACTTTAATGATTTTTTGAAAAAAATCCACCTCTGCTTCATTAAGTGCTTATTGTTGGAAGTAGACGTAACGATGGTTACCACTAAGTTTTTTTTTCTGATAGAATATGAACGACTGAATCTAGTGAATACAAGTTTGTCATAAAACTAATCATATCTTGGGAAAATAAGTGTCACAAAGTTTCTGTTTTGAAGTTTTCTTAAAACTTCCCTTGTCAATCAAAGCATATTTTTCAAAATAAATGTATGACACTGAAGTTTGGTATCTCTATAACCAGTCAGTTTGGACCCCATGTTCTCGGGTTCGAATTGTTGCAAATAAGGTCTAGTATCACCTATTCCATGGACCGCATCGAATTACAAATCACCCTGTATACTGATTAAGTATATAATGCGATATATAGGTATGGCTGCTACATTTTAGTAAACATGTCTCTCACGGCAGCAGAATGAGCTAAACGCTACCGGGAAATAAGAAGAAGGAAGAAGCAGTTAGAACGACTTTAAGAAGAGTCGGAATTAAATTTTTTTGCATTAATTTAATTTTAATTGCTTGGTCGTGACTCGTGCGGGCAAATTTTCAAAATAAATAGACAATGTAGGTACCTTAAGATTTTAGTAAGAACCTGTTTTTACTTAAGATTATTAATAGACTTAAAATAAAAATGTTCGAACAAATATTACTCCGTGTATACTTTGCTTATTTTTTTCCAGTTAGTCACATAAATTTCCAGATAGTCACTGTCCCATATTTTACCGAGACAATAAACCTATCCTATTTAAGAAATATTTAGTTATTTGATAATATTTATATAGTTGTAGTTGACCCTCAATTTGTTGTTTATATTATTTATAATCTCGATCAATTTCATTTTTAGTAGTAGGTAAACATGTAAAGTTTTAATGGTCAAAAGTACCGCCTGTTACGATCTCGAAATTAAAATGATTGCTAAGCGATTATTATAGTGATTTATCTATGTTTAGATGTTGTAGTTCAAAGATTGGAAGTTATTGAAATAAATATTAAAAATAAATTATCATAACAACTCATATTTTGCATTTTATTTACACTTTTCTTTTGTGACGAACCGGAGCACGTTCCTGTGAACCCTTGCATAAAAATAAATATTGTCACGTTGTTTTGCGTAATACTGATGTATTTTTTTAATTTTTTACTTTTTAAGGGTATATTTAATCAAATGAAATAAGAATTTACAGCAAAATTTAAATAACACAAAAATCTGTTCCGGTTCGTCACGTGTACATCTTTTTTGAAAAACGCCCATTTACGATATCCACCAGAGGCCTAAGTGCGAGTCGAAGCAAGACTTACTCGATTAAACGAATCGACCGCGTAAACGTGAATTTATATAAGATTGTTTTAGTGTAAACGTTAGCCACTAGACAGCGCTGCTTCAATCCCATATAAATTCACGTTAACGCGCTCGATGCGTTTGGTCGAGTAAGTCTCGCTTCGACTCGCACTACGGCCACAGATTCGAAGATAGAACTGATTGGGAGACGCGAGCGTTGAAGATGGAAGTTGGGTATGTAAAATAACTTTGGAATTTAAGTGGGGCATTGTAGTTTTCAAAATATTGACTTGGTATTTGCAAACCACGTTTATTACGAGTTACATTTGGTATGTGGAATAGACAACTTTTTTGTCATGTATGCATAATTTGGTTGTCTGGTATTCGGAACTCATTCACTTACCCATTCATTACACTTCGTAACCACGTCAGGTAAGTCGTCTGGTGCATTTTTTTTAAAATTACTAGCGCTTTTTTACCTGTTTTTTTTTCCATAAAATATATTAAGACAGAAAAATCTTGCTGAAATGTTTTCAACTAGTTTTTCTTTTATGAATTTAAATTCGTAAAATGTTGTTAACTTAATATGAAAATGAATAAGACAATAAGTAAAGGTCTATAGAATAAAGATTTACCTGACATTGAAGAATATCCAATCGTTAAAATAGCATAGTAATATGTAATATCGTTTTGTAATTATTGTAGAGGTATAATTGCTAGCGATTAACCGGCAAACAAATACACCACGCGATCGAGTCGAATGCACTACGTGGATCAATTTGCTGCGCCTAGTTACGCATTTAAAGTAGTACCTTATTTTAAATAAGGTGATTAGGTCTGTTTTATATTCAGAAAACTCCTGATTTTTTATATTATCAAGGTTTTCTCATAAGATGGAATAAGAAACCAAAAATTACGCACGTGTGGGTCTTGAACCCGTTGAAACCTTTAAATAACAGTCGGTGTAGTCGATCCAACCGGGCGAAATTTCTGGTCATTGAAACGAGACGTTTTTTCAACACTGGATTTTTGGTTTCACATTTTATCTTAAGTGTAACATGTATCTGTAAATGGTTTAGAATGTTTTTTACACTTACAGTGTCATATTTTATATTCATAAAGATGAAATAAGAAACCAAAAATTTTCACACGGGCGGATCTTGAACCAGCAACCTTTTGGCTGACCGGGCCAAACGCTCTTACCAATTGAGCTACCATGCTGTCAGTCCGACCTTGCGAAATTTGTGGTCTCTTTATGAGTACGTCATTGCGTGACGCTTAGCGTCATCTAGCCGTCTGTTTATCAATTTCATTTTTATGAACACTTACAGCAAGTGTTAAAAACATTCTGAACCATATAATTAAGATGTTTATTAAATTAACCTACCTGCGTACAAAATCTAAAATTAAAAAATCTAACATTTCAAACCACCATTTGCACCAGCAGTTCCTAATTACCAGCATAATGCAATTTTCTGTCTTAGTACCTACCCTGCATCGCCCGCGCCTGCGCCTAGCCGTCTCATGCGGGCTGCGCGTGACCTGCCGTCACCGCCGGCTACCGGGTACAGCGCACGATCTATTGTGTTTTATTGCCAGCCGTGCTGAGGGAGTAAGGATATACGGAGCAAGGATTTATGACACGTGAATGATATTGACGGGGCTGTCTCAGTTCTGTTTCTAGACATAAAATGCCTTTATTATCGAAATGATCAATCATTTTTGCTTGTTTTTACAACCCGATAGTACTTCAGATTTTTATATGTGATATATGTATATTGATAGTAAACTCGACTAATGACCCCTTACATACTGCGAATTTTTGCATTAATGCAGTCGCGCGTTAGCATCGATGCAGAAGCGCGACTGCATTGATGCTAAAGCGCGTTAGTATCGATGCAGTTGCCAAATGTACTGTATGTACATAATTTGTCAGTTTCCAGCTTCTGCATCACGACTGCAACAATGCTAACGCGCGTTAGCATCGCGACTGTATCGATGCTAAAAGTAGCGCAGTGTGTTAAGATTTCCAGTATGCGACTACATCGACGCTGCATCGCGACTCCATCGATTCTAAAAGTCGCAGTGTGTAAGGGGTCATAATCTAACATATTTTGACGTTTAAAATACAGTATTTAGGTAAGTTCTGATTTGCTCCAAATGCCTTTTATCCTCTCCTAATTCTAGTTGGCATTATTGCTTGACCATATATGCCACAGTGTCACTAACCAGCTAATAAAAGTTTTCCAAGAAGTTGACTCGTCTTATTAGCATTAGAGTTTATCAGCAAATGCGTGTTACAGAATACCTCATTACTGTCAGCTCATGTCCACGGCTGATCTAGACACTAATAACAGAGAGTTATACTAAATAATTGCTCTTATTAGAAAATAGTAGTACCAGTTGATCAATTCATAATCAAAAACATATTCGTGACATTGCGTTAGAGTTAGATGCGTGAAATCCTAGTTCTCGGAAAACTAATTAAACGGACTTAGACTTACTTTAGTACATTAAGAATTGCTAGTGGCTCCAAATTAATTTACTAACCTAATTTTATATCGCTCTTATAAAACGCAAAAAAAATCTAACTGGTTTCAACTAAATATAGCGTGGAATTGGAATCAACATTTCGTTAAGCCCGACTTCCTTATAGGCCCAAAGTAAGGCGATTAGAAAAAAGCGACCACATCCTTATCCCAGCCTCGAAATCCGGTAGCTTAATATATGCGTGTCGTTGTAAGGGATACACAAAAAGACGACCGAACGTATGAATATACTTATGGAGCAAAGGAGCCGCTATCGGCCGGTAGAAAGTCCAGTAATTATGTTGTTACCGGCTAAGTGCAAGGAACCAATTACAAGAGTTTTTAATAAGACGGGTATCTAGTGATGGCTGCTTGATGAGGGTAGTGTGTTTGCTACCGTTATTATTATTTGTTTATCGGACTGTCCGTTCATTAGGCTACTTATAAATCAATCATTTCGTTTTGACTTGGGATTTATTTATTATAGCCTAGGTAACCTAGTTAGAAATGCAAGTATTATAATCTATGAATTATATTAATATTCATTGATTTGATCGCGGCTGTTGATTTGTAGGCAGTAAGATTAACCAATACTCATAAATGTTGACAAATGATACAAACATACTTCCATTGGAATCGATTGCTACGCGATTGCTACCTTGTACCATATTATTTTCGAGTTTCCGATTTTTCGGCACTGTTGCAAGTGCCATGGTCACGGCGTAACTGA
This sequence comes from Pyrausta purpuralis, assembly GCA_963924145.1. Lineage (NCBI taxonomy): Eukaryota > Metazoa > Arthropoda > Insecta > Lepidoptera > Crambidae > Pyrausta > Pyrausta purpuralis. Next base: position 640,518 of record OZ001648.1, on the reverse strand, counting down.
AGTTGTTACGGGTAAGCTGTTATTGGCAGACATATCGGTCTACCCTCCTTCGAAGTCTTTTTTGCGTTCATTGCGGTACCACTGTTCACAATCAGGCAATCCCGTTACAAACAATTGAAATGTGGACCATATTGGTTCAAAATCATTCATATCCTAATTGTAGTTTTTTTTTCTTATTAGGGAGGTTTGATTTCATGCTATCAGTATGGGCTCCCCTCTTTCTATTAGCTCATTATTTCTTTACCGAAAGGTTGTCTGAAAGAGATCGCATATAAACGAACTTGTAATTTACCTATCTGATATGTAATGAGGATTTATCTTATCTAATTTGATGGGAACTTTTCGCTCTAATTAATTTTTATCAAATATTAACGTTGATGGTGCTTAGGTTTGTCAAATGTATTTACCCGCTAGCTCTATCATATTTGAAACTTTTCGATGTAGACTCTCTCGTAGCGCAATCACATTTCGGAATGGCAGAATCTAACAACAAATTTTCAGTCGTATCTACAATTAGTAAAACTCAATTCCACTTGGGGCAATTGGACTTCGTAGTATGTGTGCCTTTATACATAACTCTCGCCCTAGATAAGCGCACGCACACTAATGAAGCGCTAATGAGCTGGCGCGGCTTATCACGAGATAGCGCTATCACGACCTGCTGCGCTGCCCTTGCAACCTAGGGATACCTTTTGTGCTGACCGATGAAAATATATTAACTATTATATCAATCAGGTATTCTTCAAATTAGAGTACTGTGTAAGTTTCATCAAAATCGGTCCAGTAGTTTTTAAGATATGGGTAAAAAACTAAATCATGAAATTAAAAAAAAGGTTTTTAGTAAATTTTTGGTGGTGTTTTTTTATTATTATTTTTGTTTCTTAAGTCAGGATTCAAGTAGGTATATACCCCTTAGCGTGGTGTTATAGGGTGTCAAGAAACTGTGAGCCGTATGGTCAAAACAGGCCAAAAATTCACAAACAAAAAAACCTAAACATTTTGTTTCTTACTCTCATACCGTAAATTTCACATTTTGCAGTGACCAAACCACTTCTGGGCCTCTATTTTAAAATCACTCGCGTCAAGATAGCGTGTGATAATAAACGCTCACGGATCAAAAGATCACCGGCGGTCGCGTAAACAAAAGTATAACAAAAGACTGTTGCTTAACACATCCGTGAGGGATTTAATTGATTGGTTTCCAATTATCCAATGAAAATGAGTATATTTTAAAAAAAAAAAATGACATTGAGTTCATTAAAAAAAACGTAACTGAATTCTGTAAGTACTAACGTCTTTATTTCGCGTAAATCCAATTGTTTTTTTTTAGTTTTCGAACGAGAATCATACGCCATAATTAATCAAGTGATTCAAAAATAAGTCCCCAGGTGACACAATCCTCTCAGAATACCCAAAAAGGCCACAACGTTATCGACATTAAAACATCGACCGTACCTTTGAAGTTTTAATACACGCTACCGTTTGGTATCAGCGGCGGCGGCGTAAATAATCCGTGTCCCATAATAAAAGTGTGGATCGAAAAAGGATTATTTAGAGAAATAAAAGCGTGTGAGACACACGGGTGATGAATTGACATGTTACTGGGGCCATTAGGAGCGAGATAAGGAGGCATTTGACTCAATCCGCGGCGCGCGCCCGCTGCTTAACTATACAGGCTGGTCTTTAAATAAGCATTTTATGAATCATTTGTTCGTCTGTTTTGAAAGTAGTAACAACATTTCTTATGAAATAGTTAACGCAATTTATGCTCTAAGCTTCGGTTTATTTATCTGGTAAAAAGTCCGCTTCGAGGTTAGATTCCCGGTCGAGTCAATATAGAAATCAAAATAGACTATATTGTCTCGGGTCTGGGTGTTGTGGTACCACCGTTGTGTTTGATTTTCATAACACAAGTGCATTAGCTACTTAATTTGGGATCAGAGCATTGTGTAATTGGTGTCCAATATTTAAAAAAAAAGATAATTAAAGTGTTTAAAAAATTTATACATAGATAACTCTTCATTGCACATAACATACATTGATTTAAAAATTTGTTCTAAGGAAATGTCCAATTTAGGCGGTCTTATCGCTATAAGCGATCTTTTACAGACTACCTTTGGGTAAAGAAATTGTGAATTTTATAGCAAGGGGGGTGTTTTGTGCATAAAAGAAAATCAAGACTTGAATAAGTGAAATAGAAATATATCTGTCTTATAAAAAATGCAATTATATATAATTATAGTATATGCTATAAGAAATTATAATTCATACTTAAGTGCTCTTTGAATAGCTGGACCAGCTGTTCAGCAATATAATAATAATAATAATAAATATTCTTTATTGCACAAGTAAGGACTCAAAAAACAATTACATTACAGACAAATCATTTGTACAATATTGGCGGTCTTATCGCTGGAAGCGATCTCTTCCAGACAACTATTGGGTAGAGGAAACAACGTTTATTTGTGAGGTGGAAAGCGGTGTGCAAAAATATAGCTAATATTTTAATATTACACTTTAATAACATATACATAATAAAAATATAATATAATAAACATATAAATAATACACGTTATATTACAAATACAATAAAACAAATTAATAAATACATATAATATACGTACATATACTAGATCCATTATAGAAAAAATCCGTCAGTTTACATACATGAACATATCACACAATTAGGTGCTGTTAGCCTATACAAACGTACGAGTTAGGTCTTTTCAATCATTCCTACAACATTTTTTTAAGTCCAATAAGATTTTCTCAATATACAAGTTTTTAGGATACTATATTTTTTTTAAATCATACAATTGCAACATCCTGTACGTGAAGTGAAGCGTGTAGTGAGATAGGCGCAGTTTATATGGCGACCGAGGCTCGTCCGGTAGCCTCTTAATGAGAATCGGTTTCCGTCAATACAGGGTGTCTGGGAGACCCGGTCCAAGTAACACACTCGAATAATGAAAAAAAAAAAGTTTCTTACCATCAATTCAAATATTAAGCGTAATGCCTAAGATATGGTTTAGCAAGAATTTGGTTAAGATTTTCCAATTAGTTTATTTGTTGGCCTGTACTTTACTCATGATTTTACCCCGTCAATGAATGATATATTGTATCAAATAAGTTGAACGTCTGTGACAAAATTTCTATTTGAAATGCTTCTATTAGGTTCTTAGAGTGATATATTCTTACAATTTTTGATAGCATTCGTCGAGAGATTTCTGATTAAAATAATGTTTCCTCCTTTTTTAAGTTAGCAGATTCATAAACGATAACCTAACAAGATTGTTTAAATACATTCAAATTAGAATACTATGTTCTTGAAATCAAATTTTAGAGTTATTTATATGTATTTCACATATATTTTAGGGCTTAAAAATTATGTAGTATCTTGGTAGCCTGTACTCTGCCTCAATTATGAACATCGTCTGGTTTTTATGCGTTTTCGCCAATAATAATAATTTGAGCGTAAACAAATCACGTGCGAAGTCACAATAAAGTGTTGTGCGTTTTTATTGGCCGTAAAAGCGGCGCTTAAACAGCGCGTGAGCTTTAAACTTTTTGCAAAATACTTATGAAGTTTTGGTAAAGTATATCCGCAGATATCGCATACAAAAAAATTGCGATGATATAAGTAAGTAAGTACTTAGTTTGACTAAGCAAATGTTAGCAAATACACTCGATTCGATTTTCAGCATTATGTGCTCTTGAACCATAAAGTCTAACGAACTCCCTGTTAAATTGAAATCACCTAGTATGTTTTTTTCACTTTATTCTGAAACTAATAGTACGTATTACACGGTTGAAACGTAGTAGGCAGATGTATCCTATTAACCGCTTAACGATTCTCATACAAAAAAAAGATATTGAAGGGGGGGGGGGGGGGCGGCTCCCATACATGAAACTAAAACCTAAAAAAGTTTTTTGTCAAACCTATGCGTTTAGGGTGTCTTTGTATAGGTCTTTTAAAATAACATCGCGGTTTCTCAAACCCTTTTCTCTAAAAGTTACTTAGTAAACGTTTGAGAGATAGACGCTGCCAAAGTGGTCAAATGGGCGGCCCCTCCCCCATCTATATAACTGTTAAACTAAGCGAGTGTAAATTTTGGAAAAAATATATGATGTAGGGGTTCCCACTATCTGGCAGAATCTTTTTGTTCCGAAAGTCACTTGGCATAACACACTTGGCATAATTTTCTTTAGTCGAATATTATTCAGGCAGAATTTTCTGTTAGCATAATTATTGTTTGGTCGAATATTTACATGCCCGAATTTACAATGGCATACTTTTAAGATAGCAGAAATTTATAAGGCATAATGACCTTTGGCAAAATTTTACTTTGCATACTTTCGCTAAGCATAATGTTTTTTTGGCATAATTTGACTAGGCATACTATGAAGAAAGCAGATTTTCCTTTAGAATAATTTCACTACGCATATTGCTATTTCTTTTAAATAGTATTTTACCCTAAGATTGAATTAAAAAGTTATTAAGTTGTGGTACAAAAGTTAGTGACAGAAACGAATCGGTGCAAAACCGACTCCACGCAGTCTTGTTTGCCCCACCCCTAGAGTGTAATTCAAAATCGCGTAGGCGCGGAGGGGCGAGGCAGCCCGCGAGCTGAGGAGCAGGTGGTTTAAAAGTTCTCCGCCGCGGCTGAGGCTGGCCGGCGAAGCTGGCCAGCAAGCCGAAGCTGCGGTGGTGAGCGAAAACCATCTGCGACGATAAGCTCGCGTGGGACTGCCGGAGCCCCGCAGCGCCGGAGCCGTGACAGAAACCATGCATGTTGCATGCTGCATGCTGCATGCTTGCTTGCATGCTTCATGCTTGCTTGCTTGCTGCATGCTTTGCTTGCTTGCTTGCATGCTGTATGCTTGCTTGCATGCTGCATGTTTGATTTGCAATGCATGTTGTATGTTAATATTGCTGAGATAGAACTACTTGGGATACACAGAGAAATTAAGGTTTCTAGGAGAATATTAAATATGAAAAATATGCCAAAAGACGATTCGGACTGTGAATTCTCTGCGATAGGATGATTCTGCCTATTAATGACTATATATACGAATTGTATGCCACAAGACGATTCTATCTGTGAACTTTCTGCGTTATGATGTTTCTGCTTTAAGACTATTATGGATATTAAATTTCTGCCTAAAGATGATTCTAGCTTACATGATTATGCGTTTTGAACGTCTGATAAATGAGTGAATGCTAATTGATGTTCTGCGAAAGGAAGTTTATGCTATTTGATGATATGCCAAATAAAATTATGACAATAAAAATTATGCGAAACAAGGTAGACCCATGATGTAGATCTTAACAAAGACTTTCAAAGAAAATTGGTTTGAATGAGATCTAACTAGAAGCTTTAAAGACAGAGCAATTTTTCAATAACCGCAATCATACTTTTGTTGTTCATACACATACTATGAAAAACTAAGTATTTGCTGTAAACAAAGCATTGTGGTATGTTGGCTAAATGGAAGTAAGTTGGTCTCTAATTCAGTTAATGTTGGCACGGAACCCGTAGAGTGCGAGTGCGACTCCCACTTGGCTTGTTTTTTTTTGTTGTAAATGTTAGAACGGAGACCATGGGAGGAGAATAAAAACTGTTTCGCCTGAAATTTCTGTCATTTAATGAAAATTTTACCAGAGTCTGTTTCACAAATTACGAGCCATCTTCACGAACCTATTTAAATAAAAGAACGAAGTTCTGACTTAATTGATATTATTACTTCAAATTTTTTGTTAGAAGCTCAAGTATATTGTCTTCTTATTTCTCACAAACTTACAGCTTCTTAATCTTCAAAACACCTCCCGTCTCTAATGCCCGCAGCTACCGGCTTAGGTTTAAAAACAAAAAGCGAACGGAAGCCTTCTAAGTGATAGCGGTACTACAAAGGCTCTATAAATCACTATGCCATAGTTATCGGCACAATTAAGACGTCCATGTGTCGACGGGATTTTAGGAACTTTAATTAATGCTATACCGAAATTGGTTTAAGATTTAATGGGTCAATTGGGATCATAATTATTATGATCACTGGTAATTTTATTATTTACGTAATAGAAGCAACCATGAATATGACGCAGTTAAGGAAAAGACCGTGGTCTTTTGTGAAACTAACTAGCACGAGAGAAACCCATCAACTTTTGCTTTGACTATGAACAGGATTTTTAAATGATTTAAGTTTACCTATATTTTAACGTTTCAGAATAAAAAATATACTTAGAGTATAATTCTGAGCATACCATTTCTTTAACATTGCTACTAATACAAAGCTTAAGGCTTTGAATGCCACGAAACTAGACACAATAGAAAAATATTGTTTGGGGTTACCGGTGACCACCATGGCGTTTAATGTGTTAATCGGTAAGGAATCTTATAAGATTGCAACACGATCAGTATGCAAAAAATAAGGGACAACCCTAAATTGTGAAACAATCTTTTCACATTTCAGCCGAGTAAAAAACAATGGAATGCATAAAACACAACACCAAAAAGACAGTTGCAATTTAAAAATATCGATTATGGAAGTCCGTGGACCGGTCGGGAGCAGCTATTCCTCAAAAGGAACAAATAACACGTCTCTCGATAACAACACTCGAGAATCGATTTTGAGAGTAACCATTTAATTATTTTATCGATAATCTCCCATCAGGGCCAGTAACAAAATAAGAAGAGCGGAGAGTAATCGTCGCTTAGCTGACGCCCGGTAGCCGGCGGCGGTGCGAGCGATTTTATCGACTCATAACAGACTCGATTTATAAGTATCGATTATGTATCGGCCGATACGCGCTCGCGGTCATTCGGCGGGTTTTTTCGCCTAACTTCTAAATAATTTTGCAAGTTAATTAATAGTGATACGGTTTATCTACACTGTAATAATATGGTCAGGCCGTGCAGTGGTCTGCGGGTTCCAATAAGAGATTTAACTTATACTTTTATTAATAGGTTGTGGTTGTTTCAAGCACAGTTGTGATTAAAGGTTTGTATGCTTAGCTTTTTATTTAATCATCGTCTTCCAATACCGTATTTTTTATATAATTTCAATATTAGTAACGTTAGGTACGTAATTTGTTTGTCTTGTTCGTTCGTTACAAATTTGTAAGTTGATTCAAAAACACAACAGGTGTCGCTAGCAGTAAGTTTTGAACATTGTGGTATGAGTTTTTTCGCAAAAACACGTTTTTGCAACAGAGTTGTGTAGCTTAGGATTCCGGAGCTTTGTTAAAAAATATATTTTAGTGAGTACTAAAGAATTTAAGATTTTGAAGTTCATCGCCTTTTCTACTAAAAATCTCGATACGAACATTGCGTCTGCGCAGTGTTATCGCTGGAGAAACGCCAATGCATGAAAAACGTTCGGTTGCGGTCAGTTAGTGGGGTTAGTGAAAAAAGAAACATCTCTTAATGACTGCGAAGAAATCAAATCACATAGTCACATAATTTATGAATGTTTTTATGACTACCTAGAAAAAGTCTCAAAAAGTGCCTATGCACTTTTATGTGGTCACTTAACATCTAAATAATAATAAATTGAGTTAAAAAAAAACGGAAAAGGACCTCTTTAGTTATTAAGATAAGCAGTGCAGATGTCGTCAACCCTTTCACAGTTTAATTGTTCCAATAACTGTTACAATAGCCGAGACGTTCGGGAAGGCCAAAGCCAACAGTTCGCCGTGTACTGTCTTTGTTTGTTGGCCAATTTGCATAACTTTACCATTCCCGCGGACACAACGCATTTATTTGTAGCTGCAGCAAAAAACAAGCATTAGCTGCCGATCTTCTCCGAGTGGTGAAAGCCGAAAATTCGAAACCATAAACACAGCGTGTTGTCTATTTACATACACATAACTAAAGGTCTATTACATATTACTAGAAATATTAATATATTCGTGGCAAATTAGCAGATACATACATTTAAAAGCGAATCGTTAATCCAAGGGAGTAAGGATCGTTTTTGGAGGCCCAATGCTAATTTATGATAAACAAGGGCAATAACTTAAGAATCAAATGATGACACGAGTATGACGTGTCAAATCGTAGTTTGTATGTTGTCAGCCTATTTAATTGGAAGCTAATGAAGTGCTGTATATTTAACTAATTTTGTGATCATTTTATTCGCGTTTAGGAAAATTTATGCCTGAATCTCTAAAGAAAGTTCAAAATATTGTAATAGGCCACTTTGCCAAGTTAATCACTCAAAATTATGTGTATTAGATGACTATGTGTAAATTTAATTATGTAACTAATATTTTCTAGCTTTTATAAGATATTCATTATAAAAAAATAGTAAGTGGTCCCATTTTGCTTTAGTAATTTTAATTGCAACATATCGCAAATAAGATGTATAGACTCTAGAATCTAGTATTCTGAAATGCAAGGAAATGTGATCCAAAACTATCGTTATTTTACATATACACACATACATCACTTATACGAAAGAATATTGAAGCTATATTTAAAATTTATTGTTAAAGAAATAAAATATTTTCATTTTTCATTTCCATTTTTAATCGAACCAGAAAATAAATATTATAATTACGATATCACTTCGCACCCACCCTTTATTTCGTCGGAACATTTTAATACAATTAGTTTACGAGGCGTTTTTGCACACTCACACCCTTTGTCCGACTTTGCGTCCAACATTGAGGAGGCCATTGACTATACTGTTGACAAACTAACCCATTCTTCTTTTGTACAAAAACTAGAGCAAGTCGCCACTTTAGAAAAAAACGCCGCCCGTAACCAAAGGTTTTGATAAAAAAGGGGTAATGTTTTGTTCGTATTTGCATAGGCGAAATGGCTTTGCTGTTAAAAATATTTTAACTGTTTTAGTAGGCGTGGAGGTACAAACGTTTTTTTGGTGATTGGCGCGCCTTTCAGTTACAAATAGAAAACTTATATTGAAAACAAAAAATGGTTAAACTCATACTTTATTTTTAAACGAATATTTGCCAAAAAACGTATAAACTATAACCTGAACGACGTAATAGAAATAGATCAAGAGTTTAAGTGAATGACAATCAAAGGTCTGGGCTTCTAGTTTTGAGTCACTCGCGTTAAGAAGGCGTGATATTAATTAATTAATGACTAATTTTCCAATAAAAATTAGTATAATTCTACATGGGAATGATAAAAAAAGATAACTGTATTTTGTGAGTACCAACGTTTAGATTTTGCATGATTTCCATTGATTTGAAAATCGTTTTGGGAGTGCAATTTCATTAACAGTCTATTTCACTATGTCCTAATAAGTTTTATTTAGCGTGATCTATCTAATACTTTACAGGAAATGACGCTCTATATTTGACCCCTTACTCTCTGCGACTTTAAGCATCGATGCATTCTCGCGTTTTGGAAACGTGCGACAGCGCGCAGCGTCACGTCTCACGCAATGAACAGATTTAATTTAGCAAAGAAAAAATAACTTTTATTTGTTAATTTTTGAATATTTCCAATAAAAATTGAAATTGTGAATTTCAATTACTCATTGTGCTAATTTTATATTAAAGCCGTGCGTTAATTTGTGACTAATAATAAGTCTTACTTCAAATCTGAACATAATACTCGTAATAGACATGACCGAGTAAAAAAACATAACGACAGTTCAACAAAAAATACACATAAAACAGTTACCATTATAACCGTTTTGCTTCTCCAAAGCTTTTCTGAAACAATGCACCGTCGGACAGTAGTCCTGAGCTACCGCGAAAAAACTGTAACGGTCCCATTTTTTAACGATCGCTTTTTAAACCCTTTCCCGAATACCGTTACGATCGAACAAAACAAGTCCACCCTGATAGATTATGCAAAAACCTAACTGCTCTTCCTATTCATGTATCAATTCCCAGGCTCTCTGAAAGGATCTCAACGGCAATCGATATTCACAAAGATGACACCTTGTTTGAATATGCATCTTTCCCATGAAACTCTTTGATTTGATCCAAAGGGTTAGACTGGGGTGGATGAGTCTATAGGCAAATTCGATTATCTCAAAACATTCTCACGCACATCCCGCGGAACAACTATAAATCTTGCATAAGACCCATAGAGAAAAAACGCTATTAAAAAAATAACTATCTGTGCGACCCTCTCGTATGCATAAGAAAGGATCCTAACACACCCAAATTATACGTAAGGTGACAAGTGCTGCGCCCCATCAAGTTCCGAGTTACCCCTAAGATATTCGCGCACCGAATACCCCGTTCTTTCTGCGCGCGCGCGGCCTGCGATTTTTTTTCACTACCTGTATAGATGTGGGGACAGTTTATTTGCATTTTTTTTGTATTATTCCCTTTCAAATTGTATCTTAACCCTATTCAATAATGTCAGGGGTTAGGTTGCACTTAATATTCAAAAAAGGGCAGGTACATTTCTCTTAATATTCTCGCATAAATTATAGTCAGGTACATTTTGCTATTGTGCATCGCGAAATAGGGCGACGTGCGAAATGATGTAAGGACATTTTTAAAGATCTTCGGATCGCTGTTTTATTACTTCGACGATACGGACTACTTTTGCTGTAAAGAAATGATAACCTAAGATTCTAATCCGTGATACAATCGGATCTGCGCCGTTTTACTTCCTGAATGCGTTAACCCGTTTCCTTTGTAAGAATTTATGCAAAAAAGTTCTACCCATCCTATTTTTTTATTCAATAAAATTTAGGGGCTATGCACATTATGCAAATGCACGCATAAATTTTAATACGACACATGTGGGATTGCTTTTTAAGTTTGAATCTTAAATACATTACATAGGGATGGGTTTTCGGTAGCGATTAATTGTTGTTTTTTTGTGAATTACTTATAAGTATGCGATTTTTTCGTGTCGCCGACTGCTTAGAACTGTTCTTTATGATTTTTTTTCTCAGGGCCGTCTTACCGTTATAAGGTGGTCGTTTTTATTGTATCGCGAGTGACATATGAACCGGGACCGCGGATTTGGATTAGAATATGTAATTACTTCCTTTACGGTTTTCGGAAACGGTTTGGGGCCGTTACTCGATCGCACCTTCGCACCTTTGGCTTGCCTCGGGTCGAATCAAACCCATATTGTCATGTAAACGACTTTTGTGGGTAAACTTATGACCACTATTGTATTTATGCCAGGAAAAATGAATGACTCATTTTTTATTTATCAGTAAAATGGCTCTCAAATCAAATCAAAAATAATTTATTCATTTTAGGACACAAAATGCCACTTATGAACGTCAATAATTAGTGTAATGTCAATCAATTTTGGCCTGTATGGGGCTAGAACATGTCTCCTTATCTTTTGGGCTCTACTAGCGCTTCGAGACAAAACACAGACAATTTGGCAAGTGCTGAGAAGAAACGCCGGAACAAACTCAGTCACCCCCTAGCTGCCTCAAAAATGATACAAATCAAAATAAACAGGTACATCAGTTTGGTGCAGGCTGGACTGTCCATACATTTTCGTCATTAAGATAGTCTTGAATTTTATAATACCCCTTCGACATTAGCGTAGTTTTGACATGTAACTTAAATTTATGAATAGGTAGTTCGATGACATTATTAGGTATATTGTTGAAAAAAAAAATAACACAGTTTCCCAGGAATGAATTCATTGTTTTGGCTAACCTGAAGTTTGGAATGACAAGTTTGCTTTTATTTCGTGTGTTATACGAAGGTATGTCACTTTTTTTAATGAAAAAAATCTGAATTTTTGGTACTTTCTCGGTAACTACATCATGTCATTCGATAAAATACTACCCAAGAACGTGAAGTTTCACAAGTACAATCAAAGCATTAGCGTGATCATTCCAAGCAAGTTACTCTCCTGTGATTTACGTGAAAAAAAATCTGGGAACAAATGTTTTGGTCGACATTACGCTAATTGCACAAGGGTAGAAAAAGGCTTACTGGTTACTTGAAAAAATGAACATTAGCCATAATATCTTTCTGCGGACAAAACAAACAAACCTCAGGTCCGTTATTAAAAAAAGTCCCACTGAAAGGGCGGTACTGATTGTTGTCGAAGAGGGCTTTGCAAAAAAACACAATATTTTTTTGATAAAAAAACGACTTGATCCCTTTTTGCGCCCGGCCCATTGTCTCCACTCTATTGTTTCGCCGATTCGAAATATTTTTATGCTTTCCGGATGGCGATAATGTTTTTGACTTATTTTCAATAACTATTATTTAGTGAATTTATTGGAGTAGTCCTTTGTTTTGTGAGTGCTGGTGGATAAAATAATAGTGATTGTATCTGCACGAATTAACTAGTAGCGATAGAGATCTTGTTACAAGTCGATTTGTGCGCGGATGCCGACTTCTAATGGGCTATAAAGTAGAAGAATGACGTCTTTGGTGACTGTTTAGCTATTACAAATTATATGAATTGGCGGAAACAAGCGATAGATATAGGTACGTAACCAATGAATTTAAGCAAAAGAAAAAACTGCTTCTGAAAAGTTTAAATAGTTAATAGGTAAAATAAAATAAAAACATTCCAAGTGCGAGTCGGACTCGCGCATTGAGGGTTCCGTGCCAACTTTAGGTAATTGAATAAGGAAATCCACTTACTTCCACTTAGTGATATACCAAAATATTTTGTTGACAGCAAATATAACTTTGTTTTTCATAGTGCTTGTATGAAGAAGAAAGTTTGCGGTTGTTGAAAATGTGTTATATCTCAAAAACTTCTCGTTCGATCCCGTCTTAACTAATTTGTATTAGTTAAGATCTACATTATATATTTTTTTTCACTTGCTTAGTTTAAAAGTCAGATGGTGAGATGGGACCATATTACCACTTTGGAAGCGTCTAGCTATGAAACGTTAGATTTTAAATGAAAATTATTTTCGGAACTTCTATGTCATTTTGAAAGACCTATCCAGTAACAACCCACACGCATAGGTTTGACTAAAATTTCAGTTTTAGTTAAATATCATTATTTTTGTATAAAAATCGTAAAGCGGTTAACAGGACAAATCTTCCTACCAAATTTCAACAGTGTGATGCTTATAGTTACAGAATAAAGTGGCTGTGATATACGGACGGACAGTCAGACAGACTTAACGAAACTATAAGGGTTCCGTTTTTTGCCATTCGGATACGGAACCCTAAAATTTGCAGTTATGTTGTATGGAACGCAAAACTCTAGCAATTCCTTTGCTCTATCCATTACATATTGTCAATAATTTATCCCGTTGCGAATGTTTGTTAGTAAAATAAATGATTGCCCATTAAATGATTTATTGGGGAATTATTCAAAATGCGCATCGGTGGGTTTTTGTTGATCTGCATGCGATTAGCATGATAATACAAAAGGTGTTAGTAATAGAAATCATATTGATAACGCATTGTTTGATATCGACGCAGCTGTAGTATAGATTCTGTGCAAATTATTATTTAGGATTTTATACATAGTCAGCTTTATTTATTGTATATCTTTCGACAACAGCATACAACATTACAAAGTATTTTTATCTATATTAATAAGCAGTACGAACGTGTAATAATGTACGTATAAGTGCCCGATTTTCATGACCTTTGAGGACTAGTATGAGCTTACTTGTCGTTTCTACTATAGGGCATCTTGGGACCAAAACTAATGTCAAGGGTTACAGGTACTTTACACTGAAGGGATTCTTCTTGGCCGTTTAAAGTAGACTAGATGAGCAAGAGTCTTCCCGCCTGTGCACTATTTGTACGGACGACAGCACATCAAGGTAAACACTGCGATATTTTATGCAGTTCTAGTAAGGGCTAGTTTACAACAAAAGTGGATAACCCGATGTGTTGGCAAACAGTCGCCAGCAAATCGGGTTATCTTGTACAGACAAGGTGATTGACTTTAAATCGAGGATCAAACTAACAATTAACCTCGTCAAATAAGTCGCATCGTCACCAACCAGCTGCAATGGAAAGATTAGCAGCGCAATTGAACCTTTCGCCCCTGTATGCAAATGCGCCGTAAATATCGAGCGTATCGATAGATCGACTATATTAATATGTTAATACGATAACCCTTTGCACTATTTTGTTGGTGACATTGGAGGACTCATTTGCAATGCTAAGCAGGGCCGTTTCCTGTGAACTATTGACGAACTATGATCGATGATTCAGTGTTTTGTTCGATTTTTGCGCGTAACGGCAGATGCGACTGGGTTCCGCCCGTTTGGCGCTAGATGGCATTGCTGGTTGCAGATTTTAAGCTTTCCTTTATAATGCACATACGCATTTTATTCATTTTACAGTTCTTACATTATACCTATTAACTTACATTAATTACATAAAATTTCTGACTTAAAGTAAAATAAAAAGAACTTTGTTACATAATGGCTAAAATAAACATCTGTAATATTTTAATCATCATAAATATTTTTGATGCATGCTTAAATAAATATGAGTTGTAAATACGCTCTAAGAATCGAGAATTGTTTAAAATTTGTGCATTTTTTAGTGTTGCGCATTAACCGATATTGTAAAAAAAATCCTCATTAATATTTCCACTTGGAAAACCTTGTAAATTTTCAATATTTCATGAATTGTTCATACCAAACCGCTATACCTAATCGCCGTCGACATCAAAAGAGCGTGAATGATGCTAAAACATTTATTTATATTTGCTATTATTGTGCGATGTTAGTCACAGTCTGCGATTATGTCACCGACCGTTACTTAATTTTCGGTTTGCAATAGAGGACTAGCACGTCTTTCATCTTCCTACCAAGACTTTCTTATGTTTTAACCTAAGGTCGATGCCTCAAAGCGGCGCACAGCGGCATGCGTGCGCGCAACCGCGGCGTGTTATTTTTGTCACATTGTCATTACGACGGTTCCGTCCAAATTGCAGCGATGCCACCATGCATATTCATCAGATGTATTGTTTTACCGGTATTGTATCTGCACCGCCGTTGCCAGACACGTCTTGAACCATACAAATACAACTAACTTCGTACTAAACTGGTGCAGTCGCAGAGAGGGGTAGAGATCAAGTTACAGTGGATGTGTAGACAAAAGATTGGACATAAAATGTCAAGTGAGATCTGAAGCTAAAACTCAATATGCTTAAATTCAGTAGGCTTGCTCTTTTCCTTCTTATCGGAATATTTTCAATATATTCGGTAGAAAAACTTAACTAAAGTAAATAAATATGACATCGTGTTAATTCAAATCATAATTCCTATTTTATTAAGCGTGACATAAAAAATAGCTTATTTCTGATGTGAGAAGGCAATTAATCTAAAAAAGTCTTATGCTAATAAGTGTACGAATTTGACCGACTTTTTATTTTGTCCATAACTTGTTTAATAGACCTACTGCGTCTCCCATACTTATGCTGAAAGAGTGTGTAAATGAGAGGTGTAGTGGAGTTAATCACGGTTCTCTTATTGTTAAGCGTTCAATGTTCTGTCGCGTTGCGTAATTTTTCCTCACCATAAAATATTATATTAAGCGTTCAAAAACGTTATGAAACTTTTTTAAAAAGTTTTTTTATTTTAAAAATATTAAAGGCGCATAATAATACCTACTATCGTAAATATTGGACCCTAAAACAAGTTAAAGAAAGAATAAAATATAATAAAAAGAATTATAACATAGGTAATTTTGCATTCTGGGATTAAATTTTTATAACACACAAAAATATGGCATCAATATTAATTTTAGGATTATGGTGTCATCATAACGATACATATAGATTAAATGGCAAGTCATTGACGAATAGCCGAAACATAGGTCACATAAATTAAGTCGATCCCAGATTTATAGCTTCGGAAATCCGGTGCGAACGCGGCCTAATGTTTAGTAATAAGTGTTGATCGAGAAATTCGATAGATCATTCAGATCGATACTACTCATGATAGGCAATTTTGTATACATCACAGGTTATAAATTTTATGATAAGAATCTTTAAAAATTAATTACTAATCGAACAAACTTCAAAACCAATAACCAATAAGAAAAACCCAATAAAAGTTAATCTGTTTTGTTCTAAGACAGTAATCTTATTGTAAATAAAATAAATATCGTTTTATAGTAGAGCATTTATAATTTAGCAAAGGTAATAAACTAAAAAAAACAAAGTTTATAAGGCTTTATTTTAAAATCAGATGTTAAGTATCATTTATAAGTAACGTTTGCACAGTTTGTGAACATGAATGATGTCAATAATTTGACAGTGATGAATATTATGGTGTCAAGCTTTGTCTTGGTAACTCATCATTTTCGATTGATTAATTATTGTGTTGTACTTAGGCCTAATTGTATGATCGATACTAAGGAGTATAAAATATCTTTTATCTATTATCTATACCTTTACTTATTCAAACGCTGGAAGCGTTTGAATAAGTTAAGGTATTTTTTCTTTAAAACACACATAGACACAATCGTACATATTTACATGCAATTAGGGCTTATACAGGTGAAGATTACCAAATAGCATAAACGGGTACAAGAAAAACAAAAGATAAGATAACTCGTTATTGCACACCAGATAGGTTAATAATAAATTCATTTCGATGAAATGTTCAATTTTGGCGGTCTTATCATAAGGTCTCATTATAAGCAATCGCTTCCAGACAACCTTTGGGTAAAGCAATAATAAGCTTATAGGAAGGGGTATTATGCGCATAAAAGTTAAGACAAATTATGAAATTAATAATATAAATTTTGCAAATTTATTCATAGTATTTATACTAAACAATACCTTATGAAGACAACATAATTAAAACCGAAAAACTATTGCAACGACAGTGTTACTACGTTTTGCTATTAAAAGCAAAGAAAATCAGCCAAGTGCCAATCGGACTCGCGCTCAAAGGGTTCCGCATCTACTATTTATGTAAGCACTTTTATTGTCCTTATGACATCTTCAGTATAACATTTTTATTTCTACAATTTTATTTTGTTATTGATAAAACAACTAAATAACTAATGATCCGAATAACCTATATATAGACAGAAATATGAAACAAAATCGGTTATATCTTTTGATGGCGCTGACTCACAAATTTTTAGCTCAAAAACAAGACATTTTTATTATAATACATTTTTTTACACAATATTATTTTCAATATATTAAGGCGTTATTATGACAATACATTTTTAAGCGAAAATTAATATGCTTATTATTTTCCTTCAAGTTTATGGACTACAACTCTGTAATTTGTTTACTTATTATAGCCGTGAAAGTTTTCCTTCTTATCATCACTTAAGCTACTGCTGTATTTTTTACGTATCTATCTACTATAGTTTAGTTGGGCGAGGGTCGGGACGTTGGACTCTAACAAAAAAATACCTTTTATAATAATAGGGAAACTGAAACGAAAATTGATTCAAATCAATAAATCAATCATACTCATTTTAAAAGACGATACTCATCGATATGCATACGATACGAGAAAAAAACATATCCACGTTTCCAGTAGAAAGGAGTAGTATTTTTCTACGACTTTGGCGGTGAGATTAGAATACATACCCATGCTAAATAACAGTTTTCTCGCACATATCTCTGAGCTGAAGTGCGGACGGACTAACAAACGGACATGGCAAAACCATACTATTATAAAGGGGTACTTGTTAGACTAAGGAACCCCTTAAAACTATTAAGGGGTACGTACAATAGGCATTACGCTCGCATAAAATATAGTTGTACGTTACCAATACCTATCGATATCTCGATTTTTATATAAGCGTTCCTACCGGTCTGCCACGTTAACATGACCATTCTTGACCTAGCAGTCCTAACCGCTAACACGATCGTTCTTCTCCTAGCAGTCCTAAATGCTAACATGACCGTCCTATCTGTCTTAGTAGTGTTAACATGGCCAATAAGTGCCAGTAAAGTATGGACCGCCCTACCGGTCTGCCACGCTCACATCACCGGCCTTGTCCCAGCGGTCCTACTGATCTTAACCACCCTACCGGTCTGCGGAGCTAACATGATCACCCTTGTTCTATCAATCCTTAACACACATTAGCGAGCAGTACTAAACGCTAACAAGACCAACCTTTTCCTAACAGTCTCAAATTCTAACATGACCCTCCTTATTCTAGAAGTCTTAAATTATAACATGGCTGACCTTGACCTAGCAGGCTTAAAGCAGGCTTCCTGGACACCAGCTGCCATGGCTGACCTGGAAGGCTTTAAACAGACTTTGGACTCAGGTCAGCCGCAGCAAGGAAAATTTGTTTAGATGGGGATTCATAAATGATGATGATAACCTAGAGTGCATATGTGGTGCTGGAACACCTTATATCGTGCCCTGCCTGCCCTTATAACTGTACGCGGAAGGATTTAATGAAAGCTGCAAACAACGCTATCCTCGTAGCAAAGTTCTGGGCCGAGACCGTTTCAATTTGCTGTCGACTCGAAAAGGAAAAGAAGCAGGCTTAAAAGCTAACATGACAGTCCTCTCTGTCCTAGCAGTCTAGCTCCTACCGGTCTGAAACGCTGACATGCCTACTCCTATTTGTCTGAAATATCTTTAGGTTTACTTAATAAAATCTATGATTGATAAAGTTCAGTTCAAAAAATTGCTTTATTTGTATCGCGTCCTAGATTGCTGCGTGCAATCAGGCAAGCTTGATTTATTAATATGAGTAATAAGATGATATTATTGGCAAAGTAATTCGTGTTTTCCATTCCACAAACCGTACACGAACCAGTTCGAAACTATCATCATAAAAAACTTTAAATAAATGCATGCACCTTATATCGTGATTACCGTAAATATAAGACATGTGAATTGTGAATTCTTATTAATACGAGGGTCAAACTGAAAGTTCTTAGAACTGGCCACTTCATCATCATCATCATCATAATCAGCCAAAGGACGTCCACTGCTGAACATAGGCCTCCCCCACGGCTTTCCACAGCGACCGATCACTAGCGGTCTGCATCCAGTTTGATCCTGCGATCTTTTTAAGGTCGTCTGTCCATCTTGTTGGTGGACGTCCTACGCTGCGTCTTTGGTCGAATGGTCTCCAATCTAGAACTTTCCTGCCCCAACGGCCATCAGTTCTTCGCGCTATGTGCCCTGCCCACTGCCACTTAAGCTTACTGATTCTCAAGGCTATGTCCGTTACCTTGGTTCTTCTACGTATCTCTTCGTTTACACCTTATAAACCTTTGCCACTTATAAACAATATAATAAAAAAATATATTGTAAAATTTGAAAATAGAACTCTTTGCCAATATTACTGAGTATATATTTCATTCATTTGTCATTTGTTTTACGATTTGGCGGCAAATTGAAAATTGTCTGTGTCACGTCAACATGAATTTAACACGAGAAAATTTTCGTGCAATGATTTTTTATGACTTTCGATGTCATTTAAGTCAACAAGAAAGTTATGATAGACTACGATTGGCCTTTCACGATGAAGCCCCATCTCGTGCGACTGTTTACAACTGATTTAATGAGTTTAAACGTGGTCGCACTAATCTCACTGATGATGTACGTGAGGGACGGCCTTCTACGGCGACGACTGAAAATAACATCTGTGTTGTGCGGCGTATGATAGAGACTGACAAAAAAGTGACCTATTAGCAGATTCGGACAAGCTTAGGCATCGGTATGAGTCAAGTGCACAAAATCCTCCACGAACATTTAGCGGTCAGGAAGCTTTGCGCCCGGTGGATACCTCATAATTTGACTAAGGCTCAAAAACTCCATCGTGTGGATTGGTGCCGTAAAATGATTGAAAGATTTAACGGAGGTGACTCAAATGCTGTGTTCGACATACTAACAGGTGACGAAAGCTGGATTTACTGTTATGATCTTGAAACCAAAAGACAATCTGCTCAGTGGGTGTTTCCTTTCGAGGAGTTGCCAACTAAAGTGAAGAGAGATCGAAGTGCGGGAAAAAAAATGGTGGCCTCGTTCTTTGGAAGGATAGGTCATTTCGCAACAATTGTGTTAGAGGATCAAAAAACAGTTTCTGCAGAATGGTATACTACCAATTGTTTGCCACTTGTCTTGGAAAAAGTTCGAGAGAGTCTACTTATTTGACAGATACAGATAACAGATACTAGGGTTGGAACGCACGCCCGCGCGACCGGTACGAGAGACCGGCGAGATGAGGGCGCTGCAAGCGCAGCTTGTACTGTAAATATTTTGTATTTACAGTACTAGCCTTATTAAATTGTTAAGAATCTTTTAATTTTAATATAATATGATAATTAATGAATAAATGATTTATGTATCTTATTTAATTGTAATAATGTAATCTTTTTTTGTGTTTTGTTGTTGTTGTTTTTTTTTTTGTTTTTTCTATTTAAGTGTGTGTTTACACCCAGTGCCCAGGGGTTCCCGCTGAAAATCAGTGTCGTGGCATGCTTACCATCTGCTGTCACGACATATACTGAGCGGGGACCTTTTTGGCACACCTAGGCGCTTTGTTTTTGTTTGTTGTTTTTTTAATTTAATTTTAGTTGTTTTTAATTGTTTTTTTTTTTAATAATTTATATAATGTAATTTGAATGTAATGTGTGTCAAATAAATAAAAATTCAATTCAATTCAATTCAAGAGAAACGACCTCGCAGTAGGATCCTCCTTCACCACGACTACGCCTCGTCGCACACCGACAAGCGAACGATAGACTATTTGGCGACATCAAACGTTGAATTACTGGGTCACCCGCCGTATAGCCCCGACCTCGCGCCTTGTGATTTTTATTTATTTCCAAAAATTAAAGAAAAACTTAAAGGAAAGCGGTTTATGAATGCTGAAGAAGCGGTGGCTGCGTATCGCGATGCCATTGAAGAGACCCCTAAGGACGAGTGGGCAAAGTGCTTTTCCCAGTGGTTTCATCGCATGCAGCGGTGTATTGACGTCAATGGACAATATTTTGAAAAGATATAATAAAACTAATAACTGGCTAATGTAATCAGTTTTTGATTTTCTAAGAACTTTCAGTTTGACCCTCGTAAGCGCCCAACAGGTGTTTTTAGTTTTCTCAAAGAAAGCAAAGTCTTGTAGCAATTACAAGAATCGAATACTATGCACACTTTAATTGTTTACCGGCCTCGTTGTTATAAAAAGTGAAGTGCATTTTGCAGAAATACCTAATTTATCGGGTTTCTTATGTGTTGTTTGCGTTCGAGTTCTTTTAAGCGTATGACTTTAACTTTTCTTAGTTATTGTTAAAATTATTGAATTAGGCAATTATCAAAACTTAATCAAAAACAGATCCAAAATGGGGTTCGACAACATAATTGTAACAGCACGGTTCAAACATTCATTACATTTAGCCTGTATTTTATCTGCACAGATTGACTTGTAGAGAATGTAATTTTACCGTATGTAAAATATTTTATTTTGTAAGCAGCTGATAAATATTTGGGTTATTTTATACGGAACCATAAAACAGAATAAGTGCAGCACCAAGTCTAATTGGTGATGGTCATTACGTTCATAATTAGCGCAATTGAGACGCCTCGCGCGAGCTTATGTCATTACTAGATGCCAATTACCGGCGTACGCGCAGCTTCCTGCACTTGTGATGCGCCTTCATGACTGAAGCGAGATTGTGGATGGATCTGAAAAGAACGCGACTGTAGCGCCCGTTTAATAGCACTTTATTTTTTATTTTTCCTACTTTACTGTAGCATGATATGGTGCTAGATGTTACTATAATGTTCTATGGCCCAATTAAGAAGTTCCTGGGTCATTCTTCTTAAGCTCTATATTGTCTGACTGAGTCAAAAATGTGTGTTGATATTGCTAACTTAAGTTTATAATTATGGATTTAGCGAGGTTAAAACCAAATATTGCCTGTGCAAAAAAAAAACAATTTTATGCCAAACATTAGTATAAACATATAGTATAACTTTTCAACATAAATAAATCATACGGTGACTCTTTATCATTTCTTATGCTTTTGTTGGCTTTGAAGTTTCACAAAGTTAGAATTCTCGAGCAAAATTTATTCTACTTTTTACATTCTAATAGCCGATGTTAGAAGCGGATAAAGAAGAATGCAGTTTTTTGCCATTAAAAACCTTGTATCTTTCTATGTACACGCCACTTGTTGGTTTTTTGCCTAAAGCAGGTCGTAGCGTATGTTCATCGGTGACATGGCATGAAGAATATTATTTACTCTAACAACACATAAAACGATATTGTATAAGGTTTATTTTATACAAACATTGTTGTGTTTGGGCAAGCTTATAAAGTTTTTTATTTTATATTTGAACAACGGAAAAAAGGGTTTGATTTTTTGCAGATAGGGAACAATTATTCCTAATGGTTCCTAGGTGTATGTTGTTAGGTTTTAAAAATCTTCATACCAATACTTAAACTTAACAAGGTCTCTTACTATAGGTCAAAAACGCAACGAGCGTTGGTTCGGGCTATGCAATGTATGACTTTGTGAAGATCTAATAAAAATTGGGAGATATGTAGAATTACTAAGGTAAAGAACGTAGCCCTAAGAATCAGTACACATAGCAGGGCACATAGCGCGAAGAAAAGATTGCTGTCGGGCAGAAGTTCTGGATTGGAGACTCTTGGACCAAAACCGCTACGTAGGATGTCTACCGGCGAGATGGACAGACGACCTTATAAAGATCGCAGGACCTAATTGAATGCAGACCACTTGTGATCGGTCCATGTGGAATACCGTGGGGGAGGCATATGTTCAGCAGTAAATATCCTTTGGCTAAAAATGATGATGAAGATGATAGTAAAAACTTAACATTTTGTCAGTGTTTTGACGTTTGCAACATTAGTGTTTGTGAAGCGAAGCCTAAGTATTTTGTTTACACGCAGTGAAATACACTGACGTCCGTTACCTTCTTCCAATGACCTCGTCAGGTGCTTATCCAATGCCAAATCCTTTGGCCCTACAACCACGACTACTTTAAAACAGAGTACCCTACTGTTTGATGTTATTATTGCCCAAATATGTGTCGCCTTGGGTTATTTATCATTTGGACGGGCGCGCTTGTGCTAACAATGGGAGTGAGAGCGTTGTCTTGCCGAAACACAAATGTATTACAAAGTAAGGCCCCAGGATCTTCGCCAACATGTCGCAATGGCAGACATCGTTCAAAAAAGCAACGTTGGCAAGCGAATGTCCTTTTTCGATTGCCAAACGGATCGCTGGTAGGCACGTGGCAGCTATTCATCAGTGTCAACGATAGTGATAGGGCTGTAAAGTGCATTTGATTGGCTATCAGTAATATTTAATAATAATTTAATATTAAAAAATAACTACAAGTTTTTCAAAGAATGTGGATTACACTTACCTACGACTCTCATTTTTTTTTCTTGTTTGTCTTATATAATTGCCGAATTCAATGTGTATGTATGTTATATCATTGGAATTTGAAAATATTTGAGTTTGTTGATTTATTAAAGTTTCCAAACACGACCAAATTTTGTCAGTGTATATATGTTTATTTGTATGTTTGTCAATGGATTTCTCGAAAACAGGAATTCATAGTGAAAGGATTCTTTTTTATTTCAGTCAACAACATTCTACTCTCTCACAGAGAGCGTAAAAAGCAGAGTTGTCACCTCGGACATAAAGATGTATTTGTCTTGGGAAAATTCAAATTCCTCGATACTCGCGGGACTTTCTATTACTCAGTAAACCCCTTATTTTGGAATACTGTGTAAGTTTCCTCGTAATCGGTCCAGTAGTGTTTGGATTATGAGTAATAACTAAAAAAAAAAAATTGAAAAAAGTTACATGCTTTTAAAAACTGACTGATAACTATTTTGGAAAAACAAATTCTTTTAGATTCAGTGCATTATATTTTCTAGTAATTTTATGTCGTAGTGTCGTGTCTTAGAGTATCTTAAGAGCAGTTCAGAATCGTTCATGAACATTTTTCAATAAAAAACAGGATCTATCGAGTGGCGTGGGCAGGGGGTTCGCATCTATTAATATCATAACTAAGTAATAACGCGATCTTGTCACCGATACCACACGTTACGGTATTACCGGTAACCGGTATGCAACCCTAGGTGTGAACGACCTCCGCGGCATATAGGCGACAATGCGGTGACGTCACAGAGCCAATATGGAACAAAAGGTATGGCGAATCGGACACCAGTACACCACCGATTTGGAAGCGAAGTTCTTTGGTAAGAACATCACGTAGGTGGTGACGTCATGGAATCCTCGGGCGGGCGAATTTGGAGACGTTGGCAGGAATTTGCATGTCTGGAAGGCCACTGCTATGTCAATTTTAAAAGAGTAGATTGGACCAATCGATAGACAACAAATATTAGACATAATAACTGTTTTTTTTATCTGTGCCATAACTATAAAAAATCGAAAACCGTAAGTTAAATATCATTTTTTCGATCAGTTATATATCCTTATTCTTTATTTGTTATGTTGTCTTATAGACAAATCGCTAATTGCATCGATTTGAAAGTAATTTTTACCCAACTGCGATATAGTTTAACAGGATAGTTAAGTTTTAAATGTCTAAGGGCCGATATTAGCAACGTCAGATAAGACTGAATAAGTATAGAACGACCGATTTTGAAATCACATTTACATAAATGATTTCTGACAAATAGGTGACGTTTTATACATTTTTCGACGAAATAAGGCGTTTTGTACATTTTTCACAAAATATTACTATCTGACTTTGGAATAACCAGGCGTTACTTAAGTGAAGAAGGCCCTTTTTATTTTATTTTTAGAAACTGCATTGTAACACGAATACACTACACAATTTTTTACTCTAAATTATTACATAATTCAACGCTTAATTCCTAGTAATCTTTGACGAACGAATCGGTAGCAAAACTGTCAGTTGATAACCAGTAATTGAGGTATTTCTTTAAATAGCTCTGCTCAGTCAACTCTCGCTGACAGCGTCTGATCTGACGAGCGGCACGTCACTCACAGATAATTGTTATCGGCGCCCATTAGAGTGGAAAACGACGCTTTCTATCATCACACTCGCTGGGGCTGGTCTGGTTTGAGATTAACAACACATTTCAGAGGTATTGGTATTGTGTGCTTGTCATCGCGAAGAGTGATTTCAAATACCAGAACACAGATATTAGTCTGATGTTATTGAACTACTCCTCCCGGGTTGGAAGGGGTAGTTGAAGTGATACAGGTAAAGTTCGAACTATTGTGTGACTTACTCAAATCCAGAATGCAGATATTTGGTTAGGGTGAAAACTTGACTAAAAGTGGTATTCACTTTGAAATATATATACATCGATATCGCTTACCAAAGTTTACAATGGAACTCTTTTCATACTCTTATATGTCTTGCAATGGCAATTTTTTGGTAATTACGCTTTATTTACTATGCTATAACATTTCGAATGATGGATAGACATACATAATTTTAGTCTTTAAACATGGCCAGTTACCTGATTCAAATCAAAGTTAATAAACCGCTGACCGAGCAGTTACTTACATAAATGACCGACCAAGCATTTAGTAACACACAATGCGAAAAAACATAACAAGAGACTAAACCAAAACGCTACCCTTTCACAAAAAGTAGGATCTGGACATAACTTTCTCTGTTTCACTTTCCTATTTATCTTATATTCGTATCTTTTTATCGCTCTCTAGGTGTCGTGCTGTCCGTTTATTCAAATAAGCGGTGGTGAAAATAAAATTATAACGTTGTCTGCGCGACCCCGATGCGCAGGAGCGGCCGACCGCGCCAACACAACTTTTTACACGCCTCTTGAGTCTGTAATTTGATGGAGATCCGTAGTTTATGGCTGAACGTCTATAGCTCTACTACCATAACTAACGTGAGCTTCAAAAATCATTCAAACTTTGTTCTTTTGAAAACCGTACTATAAAATTTTGCCTTATTTCAATGATTTAAAAAAAAAAACACTTCAAAAAACTCCATTTGCTCTCTATTTAGGAGTAATTCTTGTAGCGCTCGGATAGTGTAAGACGGGGTGCGATTCCTCATCTGACACAGTTGCTTTTTTCAAATACATTTTATAATATTATCTGATTTTACTTCCATAACTGACAAAGGCATAAAACTTTTATCTATATTTTGTTTCTTGCATGAAGGGATAAAAGAGTCCAGTGTCGGAAGTCTCGACATAGTTCCGTGTAAAACCACCAGGTGGCGCTCGAAAAATGCTGAGACAAAAAAGGTGTTTTCGTGTATTTATTGATTAAGAAGAAGATTTGAATGATGCTTAAAAAACAACAAATGCGAAATGTCAAAAATGATGCATCAGACTTCGCCCGCAGACTTCGCCCGCAGGGTAATGAAAAGGCCTACATCGAAACTTTGAAGTAAACCTACTCTTTTTACTAAACAAAGTTTTTACAAATCTTTCAGTCACTCTTAACCCTATAAATCTGACATCTGTCTGGAAAGAAAAAAAGGAAGGAAGTTACAATGTAAGGTAAGGGCTGAAAAAAAGTAAGTTACAATGTAAGGTAAGGGCTGTCCGGTTCAAGTCATCTCTCAACTAATTTATACAGAACCTCAAATGCCTAATAAGACTCACTCATGTCAAATTTTTTATGAGTCTGCATTCGTATAATTAGCTCAAAACGCTCTCTTTCGGGTAACGGCGCGCGCGCGTTATTGTTCACAGTTCACCGCCGATACTCTAGTAATGAGCAGGGCTTTTAATTGCCATTTTTGGTGGTAACAACCTATTATTAAATACTAGTGGTCTTCTGCAATTTGTCCGCGCGTTTTGAGTTAGCTCCCTTTTCTTACGTCGCATTGTGATGTTTTTCATTAGTTCCTGAGATTAGCGCGTTCAAAAAAAAAACTTCATTTCAATATTATAAACTGATTTTTTATTTTACTTTTTTTTACATCTATATGTACCTGGATGCGTCAGAATTAGCCGTTTCTAGATCTAATGGCTTTCGCTTAGCTTTCAAAATTAATAGGCACTACACTTGAATGTAGTGAAAAGGACGGGATCTATAGCAAAACTTCGATAAATTTTAGAGAAATAGTTACTTTAACCTGCCTTTCACATACAAAAATCCACTAGTCTACATTATTTTCTCTATTTTTATCATTTTTCCTCTTTTATGCCAGAAATGGATGTTAAAATATAATTAAGCTTAGTCGGGATATCTAAACCTCAATTTTTACACTCATCTCAAATCGCTGATTTGCATCGATGCTAACGCGCGCCAGCATCGCGACTGTATCGATGCCAAAGGTAGCGCAAATGTGTAAAGCTTGACAATTCGATCGATACTGCATCGCGACTGCAACGCTCTTAAAAGTTGCAGTGTGCAAAAGATCTAAGGACGTTTTGTCACTCACCATCATATGAGATCGTATCCAAACAGCTGTCTGTGATCATAATGGCAATAAAACTCAGTTATTTTACCAAAATAACTACGGCAAGAACTACAAGTGTTACCCTGCTCATTTTTTTTGACACAAATGTTTCAGGGCTAGAAGTCTTATGTACCTATGATTACTACCAACACATCAGACATTCTTGCTCTGATCTACCCTATACATGCACCAGGAGACAGGTTCAATAACCATATTCTGTAGTAACTTGCGCGCGCGCCGACAGATCGTCTCCGCTGCGGTACGTGACGCGCCGGTGCGCCAGCCAACCGCTTTGTGAATGTTTGTAGGGATTACTCTTACATGTCAAGGGGTCTTATAGCTTTTGTCTTTTGATATGGAAATAGGATGGTACTGCCCTGAACATCAACGTTAGCTTTGACTGGACGACAGCAGTTTGCGCAAGGATAAAATTGTACAATTTTAAGTACGTGGGTTTATATTGGAGTTTCACACAACGGTTGAGTTGGGCTGATGTGGGCGTCAAAAAACTATAATAGCTAATTTCTTATTCTTCTGTGTAGAATTGTGCTTTAAATAGACTTCAAAACGGCGACATTTTGATATATGGACCGTTAAGTCGTACCTTGAAAGCTCAAAAGAAGTTTGCATTGACGTCATACCCAACTTTCTAAACAGTGGTAAAGCTCCACTTTTTCAGACGGATATTAACCGTTTAGATACGTTTTGTAAAAAAAGCATTTCTACGTTTCTACCTACACTTAACGAGTGCAACTGACTGTATCAAAATGAACTATTTAAATAAATCGTGTTACTTTATCAAAATCAATCGCATTTAGTAAAACAACAAAATGCAAGTCTCATGATTGCAACTGTAATTTATGCAATTCGCAGCTATTAAATCAAGAAGTTGAGCACTTGATAACCTAGTCTCAAGAATTCAACACTCGGGAAATATGGATAAATAATAACCATGTTTTGCTTATGAATTTTAATTCCAGCACGCAATCAAACCTGTCTTCTCTCCGTGAGGAATATTGCCTACTAATTATCAGGTAGTTTCTTACCAGTTAGTTAAGGGAACAAAAAAATGGAACTGAGAAAAGTTAAAAACTGAATTAATTCGGGAAACTGTGGAAGAGTATCTAGTTGTCTCAATTAACTCAGTTCCTAAAGACGAAAGTCAGCAATGCTACGTCTAAAGTTTAAAGTCAATAAGTGTATTCCTAGTAATGGATGCTATGGATCCAAAACAAAATATTTCTAACTATGGGCCTTATAGAATGCTTAAACTTAACAGCAAGGGACTGAGAGGGCGGACGGACGACGATCAGAAGTGTAGAGATCGGTAAGTTCATGTAGTTCGAGTAGACAACTGGTGGGTCCTTGGAATCCTTTTAAATTCTTTTTTTTAATATTTAAACAGATATTGATAATGAGTTTTTCGAACATAATTGATTGTAAATGTTATATGAAAGGTTTGAGGTCAGAATTTTATTTTTGAAAAGAGAGGATGTACAGGCGCCAGCCCATCAGGCTATACATTTTGTTGAAAACTAACCCTTATTCCAACTGCGTAAGATACTGCAGTGTTTACCTTGACGTACTGTTGTCCGTACTAGAAAAATTTAATCAAATAAACTAATGGATCTGAACTTGCAGTAACGTTTATTTGTCAACCTTAATAAGTATTCCAAGCGCTTAAATAAGATAGTAGATAAAAATATGTTTTTTTTAAATGTTTAATGATAATCTACGGAAAAGTTCAGCAGGCAGAGCCGGCGGGCGCGCTATACTAAATTGTTGCGCGCGCGCACTAGGCGCAGCGACAAGGCTGCGCGCGCCATATTTCACTCTGAAGGCTCAATGCCAACCGCTACTGCCTGCTCCTCTCTGTCATAACTGTGTACCGTTTCCAGAATACTTGTAAGTATGGCTATTATTATTATTACAAAGAAGTAAAGGCTTTTAAAATATTGGACACTAAAGTAAGTAGCTGTGTTATGAAAATCAGACACAAAACTTTGATTTCTATATTGACCGGGTCGAACCCGGGACCTCAGAGTGGCGACGCCTTGGCCCATACACCACGGAGGTCGTCTTATAATTAAGGAAGCTATAATTGGCCTAATTTATCTGATTTAAAGATATGCTAACAAAGTGAATGGTAAATAGGTAAATTAACAAAGTACTAAGAAACTGGGGCTCTATTTTTGAATCATTCGCGGCAAGATGGTGTCTGATATTCATTATTTAAAGTCCAATTTTCAAATTAAATTCATGTGAAATACACACGGGATGCACTTAAAAAAAGATAAACAAATTTTGTAAGTCTACATGTCTCTATTAAGCTTGATTTTTAATTCAATTTTGAGCGAAAACACGCCATAATCGAGCAAGAGATTCTTAAATAGAGTCCCTAAGCTATAAGCGCCTAGAAATCAAATTAAATAATTTAATATTAGCTGAAGGTATGACTTGCAGGGTTTATACTCACTAACCGAAAAGGCGAAATTCAACAAACGTCAGATATTTTAATTGTTATTCAAATCCGCAAAATAATTAACGTCGTCCAAACATGAACTATAAATGATGTAACAAACTAATCTGATACGCACGAAAACTACCTAACTATTATAATTTTCGTAAGCTGTAATCTATCGCGGATCAGACGCAGGTCGCATTTCACGTGAAGCCTCAATGCCAGCAGCCGCTACCGCGCTGCGCACGTGTTAGGGCCGTCAGCCCTGAGCCATTACGCTTTGTCAGCAGCGACCACCACTCCAAGTGAACTAGTTTTAGTATCGTTTACTTAGCAATAATTATAATATAAATACTAGTGTTTAAGTTAGTTAAGATGAATTGTTTGTAGTAGTGTAAGGCTGCCCAATTGTGAAAATAAATATTTTTTTAGTTAAACTCCGACTTCGTTATTTAATTGGCGCAGCCGGTAGGATCCCAGTAGTTGGGTTCGCGAGTGTTTTCACCAAGTTTAAAATCAACTAGTAAACATAGTCGCCGCACAACGTCTGTTTCTACAGTTCAACTGGGATCGCCGAACAAATAAATTAATTGAATAATACGTCGGGACACAGCAGCAGCCAGAGCAACTACAACTCTTCCACGTCATGGGAATAACTGCGGGTTTGTGAGTAAAACTTTTCACTTTCCTGTCTTTTTCCTCTATGAACTTTATTTTAATTATATGTGTTATTAGGGATTAGATAACGCCGTAATAACATTAGGATATAAATCTCCGCAGTAGTTTGATGATCTAAATACAGTTTTAAAGAATTCTTTTTCGATTTAAATTCCATTTTTAATAGTTATTTAATTACTTTGGTATCGCCTTGTTTCGGTACTTTCAAGTGTTGTATATTATCTAGTTTTTTTTACTTGCAATAAAATGGAGAACATAAATCACGTTCCGTCTGAAATGGTCAACATGATTCCACTATTCGAGGGCGACTCAAGGCAACTGTCGTTGTTCAGTAAAAAATGTAAATATATTTTAGACACCTATAGGGGTGGAGACGTACAAAACCAATACCTATTTCACGTAGTGACGAGTAGATTAACAGGTAGAGCAGCAAACCTAGTTGGAGAGAGGGACAATATTGATACGTGGGACGATCTTATAAACCTTTTGCAACAACATTTCGGGGACCCACGTACAGAAGAGTGTCTCTTACTCGAATTAGAAGCAATGAAAATACAAAGAGGTGAAAGTTATTTAGATTTTTGTCATAGGATTCAGAACCTTAGGAGCATTTTATTAGCAAAAGTAAATGAGACCATTAGGGATAAAAATATGATTAGAGCTAAACAGGAAATATACACACACACATCTCTAAATGTGTTTATGTATAATTTGCCTGCATATCTTGTACGTTTGGTACGCCTCAGAAACGGGTTGATATTAGAAGACGCGTTGAAAATTGTTTTAGAAGAACAAAACTTTCAAACTGTTTACGACCACAAAAATAGGAATCGAGATTTCAGAAACCCTAGGTATAATAATAATTTTCAACAATATAATCAAAATTATGTTCAACGTCAATCTGATTTTCAGGCACCAAGTAGACACCAAAATTTCGATAACAACCCTCAAACTTTCAATAATAGGGCTCAGAATTTCAACAACATGTCCCAGAATAGAGTTCAGAATTTTAATAATAGACCTCAGAACGATAACTCTACCTTTAGAACGCAAAACTTTAATAACTCTCCCAATAGCTCGATGCAATCGCGGAATTCTTTTCGATCTAATAATTCGCGACCTAGTCAGTGGCAACAACCGACCTTTAACCGGCTGATGCAAAATCAGCAATTAGGAGACATTGCCCCGCGTAACACGAGCAGCCCATATGTTGGGTCAGGTAGCAACACTGACGTAACAATGCGCACAGCTAGTTCGCGACGTATCAATTTCACAGACGACTCGTATGATAATGTAAACAATGACGAACCTGTCGCGGGAACGTCTGGAGAGCCAGACAGCGTCGAAAATTTTTGCATACTCGCCTCACCGATAGAGAAACGATAGTGTTAAATTTCAATAAACAACTTAACCTTCCACATATTAGAATACCGGAACTTAAAGCAGTTTTTATGATAGATACTGGCAGCACTCGTTCATTTATAAGCCCGCAAAAGGCGGACGAGTTTTATAAAAACAATAAACAACACGAACCTTTCGAGGTAGTAAGTACCCATGCATCGAGCCAGCATAATGAAGTGATTAATATTCAATTACCGTCTATTTTTAAAAGCACACAAAAACATAAGTTTTACATCTACAGCGTCGATAATAGGTACGACGGTCTAATAGGTAGCGATTTATTAAAACAATTAGACGCGAACATAGACATGAAGTCACAAACACTTTTTACTAGGGACACTAGTATCCCTATCATATATAAACCGCCCATGAAAATACATTACGAGTTACCAGGTCGAAGCAAAATACGCGTGAAACTGCCCGTTAACTTATTAAAGGGCGATGGCATATTAGAATATGTTACTTTTAGTGAGGGAGTTAGAATGCCAGCCGCACTAGTTTCATGTGAAGATGGCTTTGCCACTACAGTGATACAAAACTGTAGGTCTGAAAATATGACTCTCACAGTGACTTCACCTTTCAAAGTAGAGCCTTTCCAGATGACCCAATGTCATTTAAACTTTAATAGAGAAAATAGTCAACTAGATAGTTTATTATATAACAATCTTTCAAAATTAAGGTTGGACCATATGAACGAGGAGGAGAAAGAAATGATAAGTAGCATCTGCAAGGAATATAAGGACATATTTTATTGCGAGGACATCCCTTTGTCGTTCACAAACCAAGTTAAACATGAAATCAGAACGACAAATGAGGACCCTATATTTAATAGAGCACATAGGCTACCACCAGCTCAAATAGCAGAAATAAAAAATCAGGTAGACAAGATGTTAAGGGATAATGTCATACAAGAATCCCATTCTCCCTGGAGTGCACCAGTTCACCTGGTACCAAAAAAAATAGACGCCTCCGGGAAACAAAAGTGGAGAATGGTAGTCGATTACCGTCGTTTAATAAAATTACGGTCGACGATAAATACCCACTCCCAAATATAAGTGACTTATTTGACATGCTAGGTAAAAGCATATACTTTACTACCTTGGATCTGGCCAGTGGCTACCATCAGCTCGAGGTCAAGGAAGAAGATAGACCGAAAACCGCTTTTAGTACACCATTCGGACATTATGAGTTCAACAGGATGCCGTTCGGTTTAAAGACAGCACCTGCTACTTTTCAAAGAGCCATGGACAATGTGCTGAGAGGTCTCCAAGGTATACACTGCCTGGTCTACCTTGATGACGTCATAATATTTTCAAAAAGCCTCCCCGAACACATCCAGAAGTTAAGAGCAGTTTTTGAGAGGTTCCGTCAAACAAATCTTAAAGTTCAGTTAGACAAATCGCACTTTCTTAGAAAAGAGGTACTTTATTTAGGTCATACTATCACAAGTGAAGGCCTTAAACCTAATACCGATAAAATTGACGCAATTTTGAACTATCCAATACCGAAAACTACCACAGAAATAAAAAGTTTTCTGGGCTTAATAGGGTATTATAGGAAATTTATTCGGGATTTCGCCAAAATAACTAGACCACTAACTGTATGTTTAAAGAAAGGCCGTAAAATAGTACTAGACGAAGAATACATAAATAGCTTTGAAACATGTAAAAAACTCTTAACTAATGCCCCGTTACTACAGTTCCCAGATTTTAAAAAACCTTTTATTCTAACTACAGACGCGTCTAATTACGCGATCGGTGCCGTACTATCACAAGGTTCGTTAGGGTCAGACAAACCTATAGCATACTTCAGTAAAACCTTAAGTGAAA
The DNA here is from genome assembly GCA_963924145.1 of Pyrausta purpuralis. Taxonomy (NCBI): domain Eukaryota; kingdom Metazoa; phylum Arthropoda; class Insecta; order Lepidoptera; family Crambidae; genus Pyrausta; species Pyrausta purpuralis. Next base: position 606,879 of record OZ001648.1, on the reverse strand, counting down.
CTCAGAGTAAATACAGCACGATAGAGAAAGAACTTTTGGCAATAATCGAAGGAATAAAGCATTTTAGGCCGTATTTGTATGGCAATAAGTTTACGATATACACAGACCATAGGCCGCTAGCATGGTTGTACTCGTTAAAGGAACCAAATAGTAAACTCACGCGATGGAGATTAAGACTAGAAGAATATGATTTTGAGATAAAATATAAAAAAGGTCCTCAAAACACTAACGCCGATGCTCTGTCCAGGATAAGAGTTAACGTACTAGATGATGACATAGAGTCAATGTTAGTAAATATAGACGCGAATGACGAGAGAATACAGGACGTGGTTATGGAAATAGAACAAGATATAAACAGATACGCTAATAGGGAACCACAGCTAGACATTGAGGATATTTCAGACTCCGACGACGGAGCCACAGCTCATTCCATTTCAAATAGGGAACATGAGGGTATACCTATATTAAACGAAGCCATTGACACAAAACCAAAACAAATTTTAATACACAAGTGGTTAATGGACAAGCTACAAGTTAAGGATATCTCTAACAAAAAACAAAGGATCTTAGATGTTTACTTACCATTAAATAAGGAAAGTCTTGTCAAAAACTTTTTCAAGGAATATGTAGATTTTAAGCATAAATATTTTATTCACTTCGAGGATACTGAATTTAGACCTATATTTACGAAGGTAGTCACTGAACTATACAAAAAGGGCACGGTTAATTTAGTTGAATGCACAGAACGAATAATAAACTTAACAAGTTCTGAGGATGAACAAATAGAATTAATTCGTAAATATCATGAAGGTAAAACTTGTCATCGGGGTATAAACGAGACTTATGCAAGACTTAGGAGAAACTATTGGTGGAACAATATGAAAGAGACAATAACCGCCATTATCAATGGATGCGATCAATGTAAAAAAATGAAGTACGAACGAAAGCCCATCAAAGCTCCCATTCAACTAACACCAACACAAGACGCACCATTCCAAGAGATCTTTATTGATTTACTGTTTATAGAGGGAAAATATTATTTGACAGCCGTAGATGCATTTAGTAAATTAGCTCAAGCTATACCGATTCCAAACAGAAGCACCCCTGAAGTAGTTAGAGCATTAATAAAATACTTTAGTATGTATGGTTTACCTAGAAAGATTAACAGCGACTCAGGAGCAGAATTCAATAACGAATTATTGAAAGAACTTTTGAACTTTTATAAAATTAATATCCATATAGGAACTCCAAATAATCCAACCTCAATGGCCGTAGTAGAAAGATTCCATTCGACTATAATAGAAATATATCGCATTGCTAAATACGAACGGAGCGAACAAGATGCTTGTTCTGTAATGACGTACGCAATAATGGCATATAATAACGCGATTCACACAGCTACAAACTTTACACCGTTTGAAATAGTATTTGGTCACACCGAATCGGGTAACGTATTTGATACTGATAGAGAGCTAAATCTTCTTCAAGTATTAGTCCGAGACCATAGGAAAAGGCTGAAGGTACTTTACGAATTCGTTAAAAATAAATTGGAAACTGACAAAATACAGGTTCGAGACAAAAAAGGAGGCGAAGAACCACCCAAAATAAACACAGGGGACAAAGTTTTTATGAAAAATACCAGAATTAGAAAAGCTAAAGACTTACCACGGTTTGAAGAGGCTAAAGTATTAGGGGAATGTAATAGGAATATATTACCGGTACAAGTGAAAAATAGGAAAACTAGAGTAGCCATTAAGAATATTAAACGCCCTTCGCAGGTGGTTCGCGATGGTGCTAACCCTGGCCCTTCAGGCACACGGTCTGAACCTCCAGAGGCTAGACCCGAATCCCGGAATAGCACCCATTCGGATCGGGACAGCGACGAGAAAGACTGACCACTGGAGTATCATTAAGACATTAGACTTAGAGTTAATAGAAAAACAAATAGAAAGTAACACTGATGAATATTATAAGATAAAAATGTTAGCGTATAAAGACACGGAAACGCATAGAGAACTAATAGGATTAACTTTACAAATAGAATCTATAATTAATTTAACAAAAGATAGGTTAGCACAGATTCTTCCAACCCCTAGAATCAAACGAGGTATATTAAACCCATTAGGATCCGTCATTAAGTTAATTTCAGGTAATTTGGATAATGAAGATGCTATTAAATATAATCAAGAAATAGGCAATCTAAGAAATCAACAACAAAGTGTACAAAAAAAGATATCACTAATGAATATTGCGATCGAAAAATTAGTTAACGTTACAAACGATATTAATATCAACGTAAATCATATAAACTTCAATAATAACAGATTGGGACTAATAATAAATAATCAAAGTGCTATTTTTAGGTCATTTAGGATAATGAATAGTATGTACCAAATTTTAAATAACCTTCGCACACTCTACCAAATAATCTACGAATTGGAAACCGCAATTGCCTTCAGTAAGCTCCATACCGTACACAAGTTCATCATCAACTCAACGGAACTAGTAAACATTTTGCTGGAAGTAGAAAAACATGCAAACCTTTTATATTCAGTAAATTATAGTAATTTAACTAGACTAGAACAAAATATGATAATGAAATCCTATATAGCTGATAAGAAGTTAGTTTTTATTTTAGAAATACCATTAATAGAAAATAACACATATAACTACTATAAAGTTATGCCTATCCCAATCCATAATTCCACAACAAACACTACCCACGTAATTATTCCACAATACCCCTACCTAATAGTGAAAAGAATGAAATACATTCCCGTAGCCACACCCTGCGACGAAGTAGAAGACAGCCGATATCTCTGTAGCAACGAGGAGATCGTTCAATTTACCGAAGAACTATGCATTATACAATTAATGCTCCTGAGCAGTAACTACAGTGCCTGCCGACAACGAGAGGTACACATAGAAAAAACAAGGATTCAACCCATCACGGATAGCCAGTGGATGATATTCCTCAAGGACGACACTATCGCAACTGAGAAATGCCACGACGAAATCTACAAACAAACACTACGAGGAACGTACATATTGTCACGCAGTGGAAAATGCGAAATCGAGATTGGAGGAACACTAATACCACCACTCAACAAAACGACGACCACAGTGATTAACCTACCGCCAATACCCCGCCAGCTACCCACATTGACCACACGCAAGGACCTGTCAAGATGGACACCAGTCAACCTTCGCAACGTGGATCTAAGAGACATAAGTGCAGTAGTGAATCAAATCAGTGACATAGAAAGTGACTACAATGAAAACGTATTTTGTGTTACAAATCAAATCAGTGTATGGACCATAAGTATTTATATAATAATAGCATTACTGATTGTATTCTTAATTATGTCACATTTTAAAAGGAATTTTCAAAGGACAATTGTATTGCCCGTAGAAAATTCCTCATCAGGGGAGGGAGGTGTTAGGGCCGTCAGCCCTGAGCCATTACGCTTTGTCAGCAGCGACCACCACTCCAAGTGAACTAGTTTTAGTATCGTTTACTTAGCAATAATTATAATATAAATACTAGTGTTTAAGTTAGTTAAGATGAATTGTTTGTAGTAGTGTAAGGCTGCCCAATTGTGAAAATAAATATTTTTTTAGTTAAACTCCGACTTCGTTATTTAATTCACGCGCATTCTACTACGCAGCACGTACTAGCGCGTAATTGATATTTGTGGGAGAATATTTAGCATATGCGTTTAACTTTCAGCAAAAGTTATCTGTTTTAGCTAATTTGCACACCAAAAAGCTGTTGTTCGAAGGAATGTTTAACTGCATATGATTAAAATGAATATTAAGATATATTAATATTTATTTAAGGTGCTCGTAGCGCAGTGGTAGCAGCGCTTTGGTAGCGATATCGAAGGGAAGCAACCTACAGCGCGGTCGTGGATTTGTGACTATCCCGACCATATAAGTGACGCATATCACAAGCATCTCCGTTCTTTGGAAGGCCCGTCAAGCCGTTGGTCCCGGCTAATATCGGTTGATGTTAGTCGCTAAGCCTAGTCAGAGGCCTTATGGGCGGCTTGATAACATCTAAAAGCAGGGTTAGTCGCTTGCCGTGCAAACACCCCTCCACCATCCCACACTGAGCCCGCGTGGTGGAGTATGGCTCGAAATACCTCATAGTTGAGGTAAGGCCTATTCCGATGATGCTATTTCCTAGCCAGATAACATTTTCGAATGGAATTTTATGACTTGAATAAAGTGCCTTGACATACATTTTTATAAGAATGTAGCGTTATTGAATTCGTTTTACTTTGAGATATACAGTTTAAGATGATTGAAATTAATTAAAACCTACTTTTCATAGTCCTAGTCCTAGTGTATAACTAAATCATTTACCTACCAAAAAAGCAAGGAGTGCAATCATATCAGCTTCGTAGCACGAGCGCTTGCTACGGAATTCAGCCGCCTCCCTGAAATAGACATCAACGCAGTAGGGCTTCGAGGAAAGCTCGACTACAAAAATGGGTGATTTGACAATATTTGTTTATGTTTTAACATCTGGATTCAAAATTATAGTATTACAATCCCGTTTTATTATTTTAACAGAACATCTTGCTTATTTAAAGCATGGTTTTTATTAATTAAATCAAACGACATAACGGCGGTGTTGATTTAAAGGAGAATTCATCGATTGTCATATATGAATCTATAACTTTATAATAAAATTTTGATTTACCCATAATACTCTGTGTCTGTGTACAATCAGTCTGATTATGTTCTTTAAATTCCATATAAATAAATAGGGATCTAATATTAGTTGGTGCTCTTCTCATATGGAATTTAATTGGTACTTAGCTTCAATGGAATGAAATTGTTACGTTTTATTAGAATCGCAACAATAAACAGCCTAGTCTCACACAAGCCAGCTAAAGTACTTGTAGGCTAACGTTATCTCTAGGTTATCTTCTAGATACCGCGGAGGACGCGGGCACAGCTAACGAGTTTCTATATCTGCCATAAGGCGACAATTATGCTGTTGAATTTTACTTCAACCTTTATATTGCTATCTTAATACTATCCTTTTTAAAATGAATAGTGTGTGGCTATTTATTAATCAAATTATAATTTGATATAATAAATGCAACCATGGAAGGCTACTGGACGATAAAAATGCAAGCTTATTATCCAAGAGAGCTTTAGAAAGTTTAAACGATTGTATATAAAAAAATATATAAAAAAAAACATTGGAAGTAAAAATATGTCGCAAAAGACTTAAGTGATGAACTCGAAGCCCTATTTTTGTTACACTCTCCTCAATATGACGTGTGATTGATGTTGTGTTTTCGAATGAAAACGGTTACACACACAAATGTTTACAAAAACGATAACTCAATTTTGTCTGTACTTGCGTTAACATTTCACGTGATATTGGTTCATTTTAAATCGATTTTCTGATGATCACTCGTAATATTGAAACGATTGATTCAGAAAAGTAAGCTAATTTGCAAACTTTATCAATCTGATTTGAATTAAACCACAAAAGGCTTCTCATACATACTGAGGCGTAATCATTAGTCACACACTTAGTCATTGCGCATTCCATTCTGTCACATTAAGGCACGTGTCTCCACTCACAAGAGTCATTCGCTATGTAACCGGAACACTTTAAATAAGGCATTAACTTATTTTACGATTATGAAACAACATGATAGATGGCGCTGCCGTCACGGTTACTTCGGCTCCGCGTATATTTTTCAATTTAAATTATAAAAACTGTAAAAATGTGCATGAAAGCTGACGAAACTCAAAGCTTTTATAGTGAAATTTATGTGACAGTATAATCAATGCAAACAAAAGACAATTAATATGAAAAAATAAAATAGTCGTGCTATTAGTGACAATTAGTGCTAAAAAGTGTATAAAAAGTGCGAACCAAGACAAAAACAGTGCAAATACTCTCTACTTAAATAAAAAACAAGTGAAATAAAACCATTAAAGTGAACACTTAAACATGAGAATACCTTAGATTGATTGTGAAAAAACTACTACTAGTGACCCAAAACAGTGCAAAATTCCAGTACAATGATTCATAATAACCGCCAATGAACAATTCAAACATAAAATAAAATCATATGACTTTAAATTTCGTCGATGCCATACAAGCTTTCGTAGCGCAGTGTGTCTTACATTGGTTCTCGGATACAAAAATCCGGCAGGCGGCGGTTCAAATCACGCCGGGTGCCCACTCATCAATTTACAGAATAAATATTTTGTTACACAAAACAGTAACCGCATTTCGCCCATTAGTGTGCGCTCAAAGCGCAGTGGTCAGAATATTGGATAAAACATACAAAATCTATTGTACCTCTCTTTAAATCTTGAATGGCCAAAGAAATCGAACTAAAAGATGTCGACCTCTAAATCACAAACTATTAAATGCGACAAATGCAAGTCTGCAGTGCCTAGACGAGAATTTCTGATATGCTCGCAGTGTAATCTTAAATTTGATCTGGGTTGCGCAAATGTGCCCTTTGTGCGATTTAATATTATGGATGCAGAAAGAAAAAAGAAATGGAAATGTGATAAATGCCTCTTAAAAAATAAAGCACCGGTAACTGGCAACAGGGCCTATCAACAAACAGAATTAACCAACAAAGTTTCGTCCAATATGAGTAGTAGCAGTAGCAGCCAAAACACAGATATGTCACTCCATATTGCACATGAAAATGTGACGACGCGACATCGTATTCACCGCCGAGTGTCCTCAGTCGAGCTGCTGGATGATACTGTAGCAGAATCTGAAACCCAGAGCGCCTTGCTTGAAAACACTCGATTGAGCTTGCCAGATTTAAATACCGTAAGCACTCAGGAGCTACAAGATGAAATTGACGTCCTTAAAAGTAAGCTAGCGAGCGCTCACAATGAAATCGACCGGTTAAACATGGAAGTTACTGACTTAACTAAAAAGTTAGGCGAACAACAAAGAAAGGGACAGGTTATGCGCCACTTACTTACTGAACCATCTCCCCGTAAGCTGACTCCACAAAGTAAAACAAACGGGATCAAAGGGGTTCCTTTGCCTCAGCAAACACCGATTAAAGAGAATAAATCTCATCAAAGAAGTGAAGAAACAGGCGGAACTAAAGAACCTACAAACACAGAAACTACTGACAATTCACCGCTACGTTGCGAAAGCCTTACTTTTCAGGACACCCCCAGTGGCACAATGCCAAAAATATACATTTTTGGTAGTCAACAATGCGTCGGCTTGGGATCTCGTCTTCTTCAGTCGCGGTTTGAAAGCAAATACGGACAGTACTCGGTAAGCGCGGTCACTAAACCAAATTCGTCAGCAGAGGAGATATTGAAAGAGTGTAACTATGTGGAAGATTCCTCAGATAACTATATTGTGCTTTGCGCCGGCGAACACGACAGCAATCCAGTAAGAATTGTTATCGAGCTCGCATCAAGACTGAAACAATTTAATTCTATAAACATTATTGTATTAGGCGTTGTTAACAATAACTCTCTTAACACTAATAAGCTTAACAGATGCTTGTCAAATATATGTAGAAATTTACCTAATTGTGAATTTGTAAATGTAACTGACATAGAACTCCAACACTCGAGAAAAAACTTTCTGGACTTTGCTTGCAGACAAATTAACTATATTATTGACTTTCACTATTATCGTGATATGTACTTGTCATGCAAAGGCTTACGTAACATACTAAAACGAATGAAATCAACAACTCGTAGCATTAAATCTAACTCTCGTCCTTTAAAAAGGGGAACAATCCCATATTATTTTCCTATCGTCAAAAATACTCAAGAACCATATAATACCATTATGACATCCACTCCGACACAAAAGAAACCAAATTTTTTATCCATAGCCCACAGATCACCAACGACGATGGATTAGCCGACATGAAAAAAAAAGAATTGCACGTTTACCCTCTTCCATCAAAATATAGCGGGAATTCTAAACAAAAATGAAATATTTGCACTAACTATCACAGAACTTTCTAACCGAATTGGTGATATAGATTTCATATGTCTTACAGAAACTTTTCTGAAGGACGGGTCTGAAAGCAATTTACGACTCCCGGGTTATAGGTTGGCATCACACTACTCTAGGAAGAAAAAAAAACGGGGAGGATCATGTATACTGATAAGAAAACACATAAACTTCACCCCCCTTCACATCAACACAGAAGTAGCGTGTCCCTACAGCTTTGAATGTTGCGGTATCCAGTTGGACGATTATAACCTAGTAATTATCTGTATTTATAGAGTACCAGACTCAGATTTAGAGGTTTTCTTTGAGAAGCTGACTCTTGTACTCTGTAAAGTCACTAAAAATAATGAAATGCGTGTACTGATCTGCGGAGACTGGAATATCAATATACTTATAGACAGTTCAGACTCTAAACAGCTAAAATCAATTTTGAATAACCATAATTTGCAAGCCCACATAGAAGTACCCACAAGAAAGGCCTCCTGTCTTGACCAAATTGCTACTAACATGGGAGCTCTGAATGTACAAACACAAATACATTATCTGGCCTTATCTGACCATGAGACAGGACAGTCAATAACATTCACTACTACACACGTACCCGAAATAATAATAAATCACCAAAACATTGGTATGAATATCGCCGTGACTATGCAAAAGACAATATAGCTAAGTTCTGTGAATGTATGTCATCTCTGTCATTTGGTAATATTTATGAGGAAAATGATTGCAATAATGCATTTGAAATGTTTCATGACCTATTTAAACTTTTCAATGACCTTTGCTTCCCAATAATACGTATAAAGTTAAGTAAAAAATCGATAAAAAATAAATGGATAACTAAGGGATTAAGAACCAGTTGTTCAAAAAAAAGATTATTGTACTTTAAATACCGTAAAGAACCTCATAATAAAAAATACAATAAAATGGTATACAAAAATTATACTAAAATATTAAAAAGATGTGTTCAAAAATCGCACCAAATAAATAACAATAACTATATAATATCATCAAAAAATATGTGTAAAGCTTCATGGGACGTTGTAAAAAATAATATTGACATGAGAAATCAAAACAATATTGACATTCAATCAATTAAAGTAGATGACATAGCTTATACTCAACCTTCTGATATGGCACAAAAATTTAATAACTTTTTTATTACTCTGACATCGCAAAATAATACAAATACCAATTCTAATAAATTTGACGAAAATAAAATAAGAAGCATTGGGAATAGTATGTTCTTAATACCAATAACTGAAAATGACGTTAAAAAAATTATAAAATCATTACGCAACACTAACTCAACAGGGCACGACGGTATAAATACTAAAATAGTTAAAATATGTTCCGAATATATATCCCGTCCTCTGTCTCATATTATCAACATGTCTTTTGAACAGGGTACTTTTCCTCGCCGACTAAAGAAATCAATAGTGAAACCGATTTTCATAAAGGGTAACCCACTTGACATGGGGAACTATAGGCCCATCTCATTGATACCCATCTTATCAAAAATCTTCGAAAAGGCGATGCTTGAAAGAATTAATAGTTTCTTGACTAAAAATGAGGTTATTGTTCAAAATCAGTTTGGATTCAGGAAGGGCAGCTCCACTACTCAGGCATGCTTCTCTTTGGTAAAACAAATCACAGAGGCGTTAGACAATAAAGAGACAGTTATAGGCTTATTTTTAGACATGAGCAAAGCCTCTTTGATCTCGTCTGCCACACCCGATTACTTTACAAGCTACAGCGATACGGAATTAGGGGTAAAGCCTATGACTGGATACGAAGCTATCTATGTGAACGCCAACAAGTTACTGAAGTATCTAAAAAAATAGGCTCCGAAATGGTCACAGCTCAATCGTCCTCCAGAATAATTGGTTCTGGTGTACCACAAGGTAGCATACTTGGACCTACACTTTTTCTGCTATACATAAATGACCTACCCGATGTACTTGATAACGAATGCATCTTGTTCGCGGATGATACTACGTTGCTAATTAAGTGCAAAGATCGAAACTCATTAGAGTCTGTGACCAATGACGAATTAAAGAAAGTGATTAGGTGGTTAGAACATAATAAACTTAAGGTCAATTTGGATAAAACAAATTTAATACATTTTATGACACACAACAGTCCAGATTTAAATTTAGATATTAGCGTTGATAATTTTCAGGTAAAACAAACCAAAACCACAAAATTTCTCGGAATAATAATTGATAAACACATAAACTGGAAGGAACACGTAGAAATGGTGTGCATTAAATTGGACAAATTCGTGTTTGCACTACGACGCATAAGGTTGGTGGCATCACAAGAAACTGCTTTGTCGGCCTATTATGGTTATGTTTCCTCAGTGCTCCGATATGGACTAATATTATGGGGCAACTCTGTAGATGCTGAAAAGGCATTGATAAAGCAGAAAAAATGCGTAAGAGCCCTGTGTGGTGCGGGCTACTTGGACCACTGCAGACCCCTTTTTAAAAGACTCAAAATTCTACCCCTACCGTGCCAGTATATCCTTGATCTTTGCATGTTCGTAAGAAAGAACCCGGGTCTCTTTCCCTTGCATGACAAAGTACTCGGTAAAACTCGAAGTAGAGATATTTATAAATTATATATCCCACCACAAAGGCTAAAACTAATGTCAAATAGTGCATTTTGTAAAGCCATTAAAATATTTAATAAGTTCCCTGTTGAAGTAAGAGCCTTGCCAGTCGGACGATTCAAGAACATACTTAGGACTTGGCTACTGGGAAAATGTTTTTATTCCGTTGAGGAGTTCCTAAAGACAAATGTTGACATAGAACTAAATTATTGACTACGTGACGACTAGTGAGGGTATAATCATTAATAATAATATGTTTTATTTTTTAATTAATATGGCACTGAATTAAATTGAATTTATGTCACCAAAAATGTGTAAATTGTAATAATGAATGTTAATTTTATTAATTTTAATGATGTTTTTAAATTTATGTAATTTGATATAATTAATTGTCTAACTTAAGTATTCCAAGTTTGCATGCCGTCTGTGGCAAAGCATGAGGTCTGAAATGAAATTCTGTAATAACATAAATTTACCATGTTTTACGCAAATAAACGATTCTAATTCTAATTCTAATTCTAACATATTATAGATACTTACAATATGGGAAACGTAGCTTGTTGTTTGCTGACGTTATGTTTGAGAAGCTTACCTTTTGGTTACGGGCAGAACTGTTCATTATAAGCTAAAAGAAGTTTTAAGACACGTTTTTTAAATAATATCGGACAACAATTACATACATTGCTTTGGTCACAAAATAAGCAGCAAATACACGTAAGTTATGAAAACAAACGGTGGTACGACTACACGAGATAATAAAAAAATAATGATTTCTATATGACCCGGGAATTGAATCCGGGAACTCAGAGAGGCGATACCTTGAAACCCAGCGTCTTTAGCCACTACACCACGACAGTCGTCAAACTAATGATGAAGTTAAGAGAAGTTGTAGTTACATGTTTAAATGATAGATTTATTTATATCTTTACCCAGAATGAAAGATACAAACAAAGTTGTGCTTATGTTAGCATTTAACATATCCCTTTTTTATATATTGTTATTATGGTATAGTTATGTATATATGTTATAATATTATGTGCGTATATAAGACTCGTGACTGCCCCCTCACGTTGCCAATGTTGCTTGACATTCACAATGTTTGTTTATTTCTATTAACTATTATATTTATCGACACAGATATAGATCTTTATTATTTATTGAGATAATTCCGAGCCGAGGAATCAAAGGAATTTACTGAGGCTATAAAATATTCTAAGTAAATGATCGGAACAGTAGCAATATTCAAGTAAACTAGTGTTTAGTTATGCGCTGATAGTTTTAACAGCTACAATTATATGAAAGATCAATAAAGTTGTGATCATTAACTAGATGGTCATTTATTGTTATATCTATTAACGGTGAGAGCATGAAATCAAACGAAAAAATAACTCGGATGACGGCAACATATTGTATTGGCATTGTGTGTGGTTATGTTTTTATAGCGCGAAGAACGGATAGCCGTTGGGGTAGAAAAGTTCTAGATTAGAGACCTTTTGACCAGAGACGCAGCGAACGACGTCCACTGATAAGATGGACAGACAACTTTAAGCTTGTAAATGTTGCAGGATCAAACTGAATGCAGACCGCTAGTGATCGGTCGCTGTGGAAAGACGTGAATGTTCAGCAGTGGACATCCTTTGGCTGATAATGATGAGAGTCATCTTTGCACTGGATCATTCAATAATTTCAAGTAAAGTAGACAAATTTGACTCAATAATTTTTATTGTATGTAATTTTTTGTAATGAATTTTAGTTGTCTTGGTATTATTAACTTGATTTTTCTCATGAAACAATCTGAGCTGGAATTGTGTAAAGCAATCGTATTCATTTGACAGTTCAAAACGTACGAAATGACCTGTCAAACCTTTTGTTCTTTGCCATTTGACAGACCATACCGTGCGTTTTGAACTGTCAAATGAATACGATTGCTTTACACAATCGCACCCCAGATTCAAAATAAATCGTTTTAGTTAATTATTTTAATACAATCTCTAATTTAGTCTGACAAAAAGTCCAAATACTGATTGAACGAGATCTTTGAGAACATGCCTATTTAAACACTGTATTTCTCAGGATATACATTAACTTTAGATAATACCTCTATAGGTCTTGTTTTGTCATCGTACAATGGAAGTAGTACTTTAAATATCACAGTTTTTAAGTTATTGCTAATTTAAGTTTAACCTATTTAATTGTGTTGTTGCAGTAAGAAACAGTCTGTATCTGTGAGATGTTGCCACTTTGTGCAACTAAAACTATCAAACTGAATTTCAAAAGTCAAAATTTTAAAAAACATCGTTATCTTCAAAAAAACTTTCGAAAAGAAGTTATATGTGGATATGTGACCTAAATTTCAAATGCGACGTTGTCAGCTTAGGTGTAGAATAATTCATATTAGATTAATTACATCAAAGCAATTATAATCTTGAGTCTCTATAAAAATAAAAAAATGTTAAAGAAATTGGAATTAATAAAAGTGTCCACGTTTAAACAATATCAGTTTAATTGTCTGAATAACATGGCAAAGTTAATTTTTGACCTCAGGAACACGTTGTATAACTTGGTATGATAAATATGTAACGTCTTTGTTAAATAGTTCACGTGTTAGTGACGTTGCTGCCTCAGGCCACACTAATCTGGGCACGACGCACCGAGGTCAATAGAAAGGTAGGCCTATGAATTAGAACGGTTTAATATCATGGCAAAGGACGAATACTTTGGGCGTGGAAATTATCCTTGAAGATGTTGTCCTATGTAAATGAAATACGGTATCATTATCATGACCTGAAAAACTCGAGTATCTACGGAACTAAATCTCAACGCTAAATATCATCTTAGAACATGAGGGATGTGTATATGTCGCCGTTATATTGCAAAAAAACCACGTAATTGAAATCTCACGATTTTAAATTCATTAGATTGTAATCTGACGATTTATTGTGAACTGTACCACACTTCATGTATTATAACGTAAACTGAAATGATAAATCACTAGGCAAAGTGGTGGGTTCGGCTAAGTTCAGTAATTTTAAAGCCTGAAAGGTATTCGCAGAAGTCGTAGTAAGTTGACATGTAAGTACTATTAAAAGCGTAAATTGAAAACTATACAGATATGGTAAACATACATAAACATACAAAATCATAAACATTAAAACTAATAGATTGTAATTTAGTGGTTTATACATTATAACGGTGACATACACAATCAAATAAACAAAGTAAATCTATCCCATTTATACAAGAAATGATGCAAAAACAACTCCAACATTAAACAACGATTGATACACGCAATCAAGATAATATTATATAACGCTTGTATAATTTATCTGATAATTCCGTTCATTTGCAAGCTATAAACGGTGGGTATGGGCGTAGCGGCGATCCATTCGTCACCGACAACATGCATTTCCATATGCGCGGGCGCAGGCTGCAATTACGTCAACGCAGCTTTGTTTGAATACGAGTGTCGCGAGTGAGCTATGCGAGATTACGCGTGGCATAATTGGGGGTTGGCAAGACCAACCCCCAATTATGCCACGTATGCCACGTATGCCACGTATGCCACAATTTTGGTAGAGAAATACTTAGACATTGCTAGTTATAATTTGGTAAAGCATAAACATCTCCAGAAAGTTTACAAAATTTAGTGAAATAATCTATGTGAGCCCAGTACAACCCAGCCAAAGTAATGATTTCAGTTTTCTTCCCAACGAATAATTGCTTATTTATCATATTGAATGTGTGAATTAGAGTAGTACTCGTATTAGGTTTTTAACTTTAATAAAATGATGGAAAAATATAGTTGTACAATTTCAATATAACTTAAGACTCGATCTTCAAAATGATTATCATTATCAAAAATCTGATTAATGACTTATAGTTCAACCCACAAAACACACTGAACAATTCTCATTGGGGCTTTACATCTTTCTGATGTTCTAATGACATTTGAAATCAATAAGCCTGCCGTTTACCACCTTAGCTAATATTTCGTGACTCATGTCATCTTTCACTGGGAAACTGATCACTTTTTGGAGTGAGGAATATGGTTTGATAATAATTAAACCCTTATAATACCGATTATTAACAGATTCTACAATATCTATTAGCTTATGAGAATATGAGTTTTATTTGGCTTTCAACAAAAAAGATGTGCCAGCCTCCACGGGCGTCTCCTATAAAGACTTATAAATATCCATAACTTAGGTACAAATGCTGGTGATTGCTGGTGCTTATAACACAGACATGTGCCTCTTGCCGGATTCAAACCCGCGACAGCTGGCATTGTAGTCAGGAGCTCTAACCACTACACCAAAGGCGTCTCAAAAAACAAGAGGTTTATCTTAAACATTTGTGTGTTCAACTTTATTCGATTGGATATACGACCGACTGTCAAACATCGTAATTATTTTTTTGTGAGTTTATTTAGCAAAATGGTAGGTCCCTGACAGGGTATAGAGCTGTGGTGAGGCGTGATGGCGACTCATCAGCGCTGATCGATCATTGTTGTGACAGTGGATCAGCGGCGCAGCGCATTGTTCGGGGCTTATAAGGGTGTCCGCAATATTTCGACGAGGAGTTCCGAAACTGTTTGATTAAGATATTTTAGATGTTGTTATAGTACCCGAAACTAAGTATTTTTGGATAGAATGAATTAAGTAGTTACTGGAATAAAATGTGTGACTTTATCTTACAAAACCAAAAAAAAAAAAAAAATATGTGACCAGACTGCAGCAAACCCCAAAGAGAGGGTGATTGAGCATTAGCAAAAACACTAAGACGACCTTTGGCATATATAAGTATATATATATATATTTGACAACATCACAAACATTGCTCCGATCCCAAGCTAAGTAGCTCAAACACTTGTGTTATGGAAATCGGAAACAACGGTGGTACCACAACACCCAGACTCAAGACAATATAGAAAAGATCGTTTTCTACATTAACCCGACCGGGAATCGAACCCGGAACCTCCGGATCCAGCATCGATGCAGTCGCAAAATGTCAACCATTACACACTTGCGCTACTTTCGCATCGATACAGTCGCGATGCTAACGCGCGGTACCATCGATGCAGTCGTGATGCAGAATCTGGGCACTGACAAATTATGAACGTCTTTATTGGTGACTGCATCGATGCAGACGCATAACTACATCGATGCTATCGCGCGACTGCATCGATGCCTAATTAAATCTGTTCATTGCGTAAGTCGCTATGCAGTCGCGCTTTTCCAAAACGCTATAAGTCGTAGTATGTAAAGGGTCTAAGAGATTCAACAAAAGAAAGTTACTCGTGTCTTTGTTCAATTTCAGCTACAAACATGAGCTACATTATTGCAAATGTTTAAAAATACCACATCCACGTCTATTGTTACCATGAACTTTCGCACATCAGCGTGGTCTGTTTTGAGCAGTAGGGTAAAACTCAAAAAGAGGGTAATGCTATTGTGTCGCGACACCTCGCACGATTGATGGCGAGGATTACTGATAACGCGTTTGATAGTGGACTTTCCAAATAAGCTTATGAATTTCGGAAGATATTGAATAAAAGAAGTGCAGGGTCATGGTTTCGTTAATATTAATAAACTTTGTGATAAATAGAAATAAAGTGTAGAGAACGAACGGGTACAATTAATGCAAATTTAACTTTCAAAACGTATGTTGTCGTAGTGATTTAATATAAAAAAGTAAAAAGATTGATAAGGTAGAAATATGCAAGCATTTTTGCAATGTTTTAAAAACGTTAATAAATATTACAAAGTTTTGTGCACTCGAGTTAAATGCTGGTTGTTTGTAGTGATTGTTTTAATTTTATAGTATGACAGCGCTTCATTCAAAAAGGTAGCGTGATTTTCAAGAGTTAAACGAACATATTAGTGCATCATTCTCGTAACTATGAAACGTAAATCACGCGACTGAATTGTTACACTTTTGAACTAATGGATCCAAGAAAACACCTTTTATTCATACTGTATTAAATAGCTTTGTTATTTGATTGATGATAAAATATTGATAACTAAATACTAGACCCTTCTAGCGAATCTTTGACCCCTGTAGCGACAGACTAGACGACAATTTCCCGTGCGTTATAAATATAGTGTTATTGGAAATGTTCCTTCACAGTGATTGAAGTCATGAGTAACTTAAGAGAAACTCGGAGTAGGTACGTTCATCCTTCTACATACATAGAGGAGTTATCCAAGTGAAGAACTCAAAGTGCTATAAATACCTATGTAATGAATATACATTTTGGTCAGTCAGTTATACATAACGTAGCCACCTTTAAATCCTAAACTTATGTCATATATTGATCGTTACTGTCCCTTGAACGGTAAAATAAGTAAAAAATTAAATACAAATGAAATACATTTTAGAAAAAACCATAACTCTAAAGATAATATATATTTTATTTGACAAGTTATACATTTCTTTCAATACCATAATCTTGGCGACCCTTACACGTCGAATGAAGAAAGATAGTAAAGAACACGTCGTCAAATTCAGTGTCCAAATTGAATATTATCAATTAATAAAAAAAACACGGTACATAAACCTTTGTGATCGTAAGTGTGTCCTAAGCCTTACCAAAGGCGCAAACAAAGGAAACTAGTAGTCGCTCTACGTGCGATAGCGCTTCCTTCTTGATATCTGCGCCCGCGCCGCGAAATAAATGCTTTTGCGAGCATGCGCGACCAATAAATAACTCGCGCTTCCGCGGACCGCAATCATCGGTTTAAATACTCGTGATAGTTAGGTATACGTTAACTGTCAAAGATAAAAAATATACCCCATAAAAACAACTCGTGAACTAAAGTTTTGCTGTGCTAAGGAAAATGCGAATTCTAACTACATAATTAAGACCCTTTACACTGCGACAGCGATGCAGTTGCAAAATGTCAACCTTTACATACTGCACTACTTTTAGCATCGACGCAGCCACACTTCTGCATCGATGCTAACGCGCGACTGCATCGATGCTAAATTAAATCTGTTCATTGCTTGAGTCGCGATGCTGAAACGCGTTTTCAAAACGCGCGTCTGCATCGATGCTAAAAGTCGCTGTGTAAGGGATCTTACTTAGTAAATGCTAGAAGATCAAATTATACTAATATTATTAGTTTTTTTCTTTATACGCTCTAATCTGAGGAACTACTGGACCGATTTCAAAATTCAAACATACTGAAAACATATTATTGTATTGAGCTTCATCATTAACGGGTGCATGTCATACTGTCTCATATTAATTAAGTAGGAGCTTCTGTGAAACTAGCCATATGTACTCATAGTGCCTTGTTTCACCGTTGTGATGTTAGTATTTTTATAGGTGTAAAGTTGTCGAATTCCAAACTATCAACTGAACAGAAGTATTATATTAGCTTACAATAAAAACCATATAGTGTATACTTTCATGGGTTATGGACCAAGTGTGTTTAAGTTTTCTACAGTAATATTTTAAAGCTGAAGAGTTTGTTTTTTAATTTGTTTGGACACGCTAATCTCAGAAACTATTGGACTGATTTGAAAAATTATACAGGGTAGCTTTTATGTTGGATAGCTTATTTATTGAAGAAGGTTTTAAGAGATATCACATCACGCTGCCATGGGAGGGGAAGGAGCACACTCAAAACGCGCGGACGAAGTCGCGGGGTCTTCTTCTTCTTCTTCTTCTTCTTAGCGTGTCGATGAAACACGAGGAATTAGATCGTTGCAGCTCAGAATTCAGCCACTTGTATTGCGGATCGACTGCAGTTCATTAAATCCGCTGGTGTGCAGGTGTTGGGGCACGCCGGGCACGATGTTAAGTGTGCCATAGTTTGCACTGCACCGCAAACACAGTCCACATCGGATCTTGCCGAAAATCCCCACCTGGCCATGTTCTCCTTACTTCGGCCAACCTGAGTCCGAAGCCTGTTTAAGGACTTCCAGATCGGCCACGGTAGATCATGTCCAGGAGGGAGATTCTCGGCAAGTGGGACAAAGGGAGTAGGCAGAGAAGCTTTTACGCGCCAAAGATCACGTCTGGCCTGTGCGGGTTCGGGAGAAAGTGGGGCGACACACTTAATAAAACTGCGACGACTTTTTAGCCTTTGCGGCACTGAGACGTAGCCGTGCATAGGGTGCCGTGAGTCGCAATCTGCGTTTGCCCTTTCAGAAGAGCTCATTACAGATCTGCGGACTTTCGGAGGTGCTATACCAGCCAGTGGATATAGTATTGACACTGGGGTAGGTTTTAGACAACCAGTGATGACCCGGCAGGTGTTATTCAGGGCTACATCCACTGATTTGGCATGAGCAGAGCGGCTCCAAACAGGGGATGCGTACTCGCCAGCTGAGAAGGCGAGCGCTAGCCCTGTCGTCCGCAGCACGTGCGGCGTAGCTCCCCATTTGGTGGTAGTTAGGCGACGCAATAAGTTGTTCCGCGAGTGCACTTTCTTCTTGGCGTTATCGCAGGTCTTCTTATAAGTAAGAGATCTGTCTAGCGAAACGCCAAGATATCTCGGGTAGTTGTTGTGCGAGATTGGTACCCCTTGCCACACACATTTGGACTAGTTTAGGGTCGATAAGGCCTGTGAGCTGGGTCAGCAGCAATCGTTCAAATAGCTTGAAGGTATGGCATAATAATGATATTGGCCGAAAGCTTTTAGGATTGTCTGCTGATTTCCCTGGCTTCAGTATTGCTATCACCTTTGACTTTCTCCAGATGCGTGGTATTTGAGCAGATTCCAGACAAATGTTAAATAGCTGCAACAGCCAAGATACAGCTACTGGACCGAGTTACTTTATTTGCTCCACTGACATGTTGTCTATCCCAGAGGCTTTACCGCATTTAAGGTATTTGATGGTAGATATAATGTCTCCTAAGTTGAATGGCAAACTGACTTGGTTGGACGTGCCTACAGAGTTGTTTAAATGTGGACATTTCGCAGGGCGGCCAGATTTGCCACTAAGAAGAAGTTGGTGTGCCACCTGATTTGCGGTAACCTGACTGGGAGAAGAGGGTGATGGTGAATCGTTAGTGAGCTTGCGGAAGGTGGACTAAGCCTTCTTACTATTGTGTGTCATGTTGATGTTGGTAACAGTTTTGATAAACGCATCACGTCGATTTTCGCTTACTCGCGATAAGAGCTCCTCGCCAGCCAGTATGGTTTCCTCAGAGAAAGGGTCGTTATGGAACAGGACCTCGTACCTTTTCAACAGCTCTGCGGATTCTATTGAAAGTCCAGGGATATAAGATGTCCGTCAGGATACATTTGAGGGAAGTTATCGCAACTAAGTCGACGAATTGATCGTAGTGTTGCGGTAAAGTTGGGATGTCTATTACCGCATCGTCAATAAGCTGCGAATACCGCGTCCAGTCAGCTTTAGCGTAGTTGAAACGACGCCTCAAAGGCACCCGTAAAGGTTGTACGACAGGGTGGATTTTACACATTATAGGTCTGTGCTGTGTTCGAGGTATTGGAGAGCATACGTATTTACTGCTCTGAGAGCTAACTGTTGAGCTGACAAAAATTAGGTCTGGGTTATACCCGCACTTCCATCGGCCGCTGTTAAAAGAAGCCGGTTGTTTCGGGTCGTGAATGAGAACCAGATCGTTTGTCTCAGCCCACGCCTCCACAGCTAGACCGCTTGTGTCTGTGTCGTTATATCCCCAGGTTGCATTATGGCTGTTAAAGTCACCTATTACAACTTTTACGAGTTGGTCATTGAAGTTGTCGGGAGGTACGAACTCGAAAGGTGTTCCAGGAGGTTTGTAGACCGATGTGACGGTGCAGTGGCCGAGGTCTATGGTTATAACCTCGATACCGTTCTGGGTAGAGCACTGTGCGGATGAAATGCTAACGCCGGGAGTAACAAACACTGCGTTACCGTGCTTCGGGTGGCAAGTCTCGGCGATAAGCGTTAGTCCAGGTATGTATGGTCGGCCTTGTGTTTCATCCCGATGGGTTTCTTGAACACACAGTATGTGACATCGTGTGGTTCGGCAGAGTTCAGAAAGAATTTCTGACTTGTCCTGCGAGAAACCTTCGATGTTAATCGAGACTACACACAAAGCCGGCTCTAGTGCTGGATTTGTGGGTTCCATCGGGGTGACCGCTAGTAATTTTATATAAGTTCCCATACCTTCTTTGAACACCTTATTAAAATATTTAAAAAAAAACAAAAGCCTTATGAAAAGGACTTTATCTTTGCCCAGAACTTCAAGTATACTTAAAGTATACCTGATCATATCCCATAACATTAACTTATCAATCAACATCATACGTCCGCGTCGGAGGGGTCATTACTACACACACGTGGGAACAAGACTCAAAACAATGGAGATATCGTCCAGATAGCAGCGACGTGTGTACGCGGCGTTAGATTTATTTTTTAGCTTTTTATATCTCTTTGGGGATTTAACTTCCGCTCTTTGAAAAATACACCGACTTTAAAATGCGTTTGTAAAACTCGAATTCAACAAAAATAGAGCAAAGTTGTCGAGCATCATGCTGTTTGAGAGAGCACAACAAACCAAATCTACAGATAAAAGTGATGATTATTATGTCTCAGTTTAAGTTTGCCTTGCATAACAGCCCTACCACACTCTGCAGTATCAAGTAGGTATACATCCAATGAGTTAAATCGTATGGCAATCATGTTAACGACTCAAAGTTAAACACCAATCTGCATTTGCAAACTAGGTGCTAAATACCTCCATTTATTCTCAAACGTATCAATGACAAGAATGTACCAAATCCGTAAGAGTTTAATTGCTCTTACGTAAGTAGATTTATAGACTGAGGTCTGGTTCATTGTGCGGGTCTTCCCACGGCTGGGCTATCAGATCGACCGTGGCCTTCGAGACGTGACCTCTGCTTCCCACATTCGTCATCAGCTTCCGATCGCGCTTCTATCCTTCCGTGTGCCGTGAAATTTTTGTATGAATGACGGCTTCGATTGTTATGTTAGGTGTTTTAATGCTTCAACACCCGAGCGGTTGCAGGCAACCGCATAACAAAAGAATTTGCATTGTGTCTCGTTCACATACGCTTGAGGGATTAAGTAACATAGCCGACACTATAGTTGTATGTTATGTTCACATTGTATGTTATGTACACTATAGTTGTATGTATGTTATGTTCGGATAATGAAATTATTTCTGAGCTTTTTAGGGTAAATCTTAAATTATACAGGGTTTAACAAAATCAACTGCATCCCTTCTCGGTGGTGATTCTGTTGCTAAAATACAATAACTTTTTGTATGGGACCAATATCGAAATCTCAAGATTTTTCTTAACTTCTCCATACAAATTAGAATTAGCTGAGCGGCACTCTAGTATGGCAAAGTCAAATTTTTTTTGGGATTACGATTTAGGTCCCATAAAAAAGTTGTTGTATTTGAGTGTCAGAATTGGCCCCTAAAAGGTATGCAGTTAATTATGTTATACCCTGTATAATTGCTTTGTAAAAGCAATTTTATTTGTCTTTTTTTAACTTATTTGATGAAGGTTTTTAGTTCCATTACTATAAACATTTCTTAAAATCTTACTGGTTAATGAAATCGATTATATCACCTTGTTTATTTCAAATACGACCTCTAACTTCAAATCGAGAACCTTTCCGATTGACGTTTCTGAGAACAAGTCGATGTGACGAACGAAAATCTCGTCTCTATCTCGATCTCGCTCACAATAAACCCCTGTATTTACGTAGCATTGTCAACCGAGATGCTCCGATACCGCGGCCATTGTCGATGAATCGCCTACTGCATTATCGTATCGGACCTAATCGGATCTCAGTACCACACAATTAGAAAAACATACACCACAACCAGAAACCGCTCCTAAATGTACAAGTTTAAGGTCTACAAATGTTTAATAAACGATATGTAAAGCAATATGTGACACAGGGATTTGTCTGAATCGTTTAGAAATAAACAAGATGGTGATTGTGTTAGTTGACGTTTGAGATTTAGATTTTGTCTGTCATTCCGTGCTGTTAGGATTATGTCTTGTTTTGTTTTCGCTATTATTTGTAAGTGTTGAGCTACTTACATTGTATTATTTTCTATGATAAAACACGATTCAAAGAGCAACTACGTTCGACATTTGGAATATTTGTCTTGGTAAGTATACCGAACTGCAGAGTTTTTAAGAAGTTAACTATGCTTTTTAGCAGCTAAGATTCAATATATTGGACACCAATCACATACTTTGCTCTGATCCCAAAGTAAGTAGCCAATGCACTTGTGTTAAGGAAATTAGACACCACAACCCTGACCCGACCGGGAATCGAACCCTGGACCTAGGAGCGGCGGCGCCTTGAATCCCAGCGTGCTTAGCCACTACACCACAGAGGTCGTCAATTCAATGTTAGTTTATTATTGACATACTAGCGAAAACTTATTTAAATATTACGACTCAGTTAACTACAACTACTGATTTCAAATGACGTTTAGCATTTTACTGTTATTGAGTGCTTTAAAAAGACTAACAGACGTTTTCTAAAACAAATTGCCAATTTGTCTACCACGGAATTCATATATCACAAAAGTCGGATTTAAAATGGACTATGGCCATTTAAGTTGGCTACATTTATATTTACCAAAAAGCCTGAATTATGAATCAATTTCTGACACATCTAGGCCCCGTGGGTGGTTATAAATAGCCTTGTGTTAGTTCTAAAACTGTCTCATAAGGAAACTAAATAGCTGGACGCAATAATATTTAAGATATAAAAGGTATTCATCGAATTACCTAACCTGTTTTGTCAAATCAAAATATGGAATATTTCACGCCGTACAAATTGTAAGCACTTCACATCACACATCATAAAAAAACTTCTTATACAAAATAGTTATATAATATATAACTATAGAGTTATATATTATAATCATTTGGAGACTATGCATGATGTGAGGTAGACTGTTGGTATAGGTAAGTTTTACGTCATGCACCGACTCCAAATAAATTTTATTCGCCTACATAGAGGGCAAAAATTCATTACTTAAAGCTTTTTAGTCAGATTTATTTTTGAAATATTTTTAGTATTAACCCATATCTCAAAAAAAACTTTAGATAACCCTCACACTGTACCCTAAGTTTAAATATACCTAATCAAACTAAAAAAAATCATCTCACTTTGACTTCTTGTTTTTGAGAAATCCGTGGTCAAAATACAAACATACAAGTTCAAAATCATACATACACATACGAAATTTGGCACACGTGTTTGGAAACCTTTACAAATCTTAAGATACTCAAATATAATCTATTTCCAACAGTATTACATACATTCATACACGATTGCCTCCTTTTTTGAAGTCGGTTAAAATGATTAATTTAAATACTAATTGACATACACATTTTCAAATGAACAGAGGAAAATTACACTTTATCGCCTTTGCGAAGTTGTCTGACAACAAGTCGAAGGCTGTGTCACCTACACCTAACATAGCATCAAAAATAAGGAAAATTATTCTACTAAACTCTGATCTCGATTTTTTCTCTTACGAACCTAACGTTGTCTCATTATTAATTTGCGTTTATGTAAGAAGAAAACAATATATCGTCCTTCATCGGCACTGAAAACGTGGATTCAAAATGACCGCACAAAAAACAAGTGCAGTAATTTGTTCAGACATAATAATTAAAACCAATTGGGTAATAAGAATTTTGCAAGAGTGGATTAATGACAACTTTAAGTTATCTCACGTAAGCTACTGCACTATGTAACTTACCAAGCATTGTTCTATGTCATTCTAGAGGTAAATCTACCAACAACCCGATCGATTCTTTGTTTCGCATCAAACAAGCTCATTGATCGTCGCTTTTTATTCCGTCTGTCTGTCCGCCGTCGCTCCTAATACGGTGACACAAAAACTTAGTATAATATCCTCCGTCGCTTTGTTGGTCACGTCCGACATCCTCGCCATTGTAGCGACCATGTCTGGGCGAGCAACGCCGGGATCACGCGCTAGTCTCCAAAATAATCCAATCGATTTTAGCTTACGCTTTTTAACGATTATTCTGGATACATCGATGAATCACGAAGTTACATCATCGCAACCGTTTTGGTGCGCAGGATTCTAAAATGTTTGAGTACTCGTGACTGTTTTTATTTTATTACTCAGAGTGCCTTTGGTCTAAAAATTATGTTATTTTATTTGAATAACGCGATGGAGATGTTCTTGTGTATTTGTACAATGAGTGTGCATTGCTATTGATATAACGTTGTCTGCCAATCAGTTCAAAAGGACATAAGACCCCTTACACACTGCGACTTTTAGTACCGATGCAGTCGCGCGTTAGCATCGATGCAGAAGCATGTTAGTATCGATTCAGTTGCCAAAATTCAGAACATAATTTGACAATTTCCAGCTTCTGCATCGCGACTGTATCAATGCTAACGCACGTTAGCATCGCGACTGCACCGCTGCTAAAAGTAACAGTGTGTAAAGGGTCTAGAACTTACCCTACTGAATAAGTATAAAACGAGCATTTTTTCAATGACATTTACATGAGTAATGATAACTGACAAATAGGTGACGTTTTCAAATTAGGCGTTTTGTATTATATTTGACGAATAGTCTTCATCTGACGTTAAAATCGACTCTAAGGCCTGATTTTCTAGCGTCAGGTAAGGAATATTCGTCGAATAAAATACAATACGCTTAATTTGAGAACGTCAACCATTTGTCAATTATCAATTATGTAAATGACATTTTCAAACCAGTAGTTTTATACTTATTCAGTAGAATGAGTCTTATCTGACATTGGTAAAATCGGCTCTTAGTCGTTTAAATAAGTTAGCCATGTTCTGATAGACATAAGTGTTAATTTGCTATAAACTTAAATGAAAGCTATGAAACGCCATATGGCGTTAAGTCTACCTTTTATACAAAATTTTATTATTGTGAAATAAAGTACAAATAAATAAATAAAAATTAATGCTCGTCTTTTTTAACTCACTTCTAAAAAGCATGTTCATTGTTTCTATAATTTGTATTCAATCTCAACAACCCTTTAACACTTGTTGCATAAATAACGATTTAAAATTGCTAAATATTCAAATAACAAGTTGTCACTCCCAAACTTATTTCAGATGCTAATTTATGAACCGCTTAAACACTTGCCTATTAAGCATGCGTACGACATTCAATGCGATTTTTAGGGTGAAAAAAGTAGTAACATTTTGACTACCTACTTAAAAAAAATATTAATAATTCCTGCAATCCTGACAAGTAAAACGTTTCTGAGAGCTGAACTTTTTCTTTATAAAAGATCATACAAATATTAGGGCATGATTTATCCATCGTCAAATAAATAATAGTGGTCTAATATTATTCAATACGCCTAATTTGAAAACGTCACCTTTTTTTTCAGCAATAAATGTCATTTTAAAATCGGTCATTTTATACTAATTATAGGCTGATTTGACTAACGCTAGACAAGACATATCCGACTGAGTAAGTATGTAACGACGGATTTTATAAATACATTTATATAAATGATTGCTGACAAATAGGTGACGTTGGAAAAATCAGGCCTCAGTCTGATAAGTCATATGACGTTAGAAAAATTGGCCTTAAAGAAATTAAATAACGTGTTTAACCCGTGCAAGAAAATCAATTTACAACAAGGATGAGTCTGAACTGAGTGAGCCTATTGTGCCTATCTCTATTATACCCCAAGATCAAGATAAACTGTAGCAAATAGTTACACTTCAAAAAAGTATAATCACGCGATTGATAAGCTAATTGCGAGCGATCCTATCGGGTTCACGCGGCTTCGGCGATCTATTCAAATCGTCGTATAAATATTAATAGCGGCCACTGAGCTGCATTATTATTCACGAATTTGTTTAATGGAAACGGCTGATTGTCTTGTTTTTATTGTCAGACTCGATGATTTCGCCTGCGGTCATGTGAATTTTCGGATACAGGCTGCGCTCTTTTTACGATAGTTTTATTTGTTGTGCCGGTTTTAAAATTATGTTTTTTTTTGTAACCATGCAATTATCGTTGACGACCTCCGTGGTGTAGTGGCTAAGCACGCTGTTTTCAAGGCGTCGCCACTCCGAGGTCCCGGGTTCGATTTCCAGTCGGGTCAGTACAGAAATCAAAATTTTCTGTATTGTCTCGGGTCGGGTGTTGTGGTACCACCGTTGTGTCTGATTTCCATAACACAAGTGCCATTAGCTACTTACTTTGGAATCAGAGCAATGTATGTGATTGGTGTCCAATATTTATTATTTATCGTTCATAACGTTTGTTTTGGAAACAACCAAGTTACAAAATAAGTGTTAGTTTGCGAAAACATTGAGTAATTTTGCCACCAATCTGTAAGAATCCGTATTTCGGCAATGATCCGACGGAGGCCGGAGAGTCGAGTGGGACGCTACAAATCCAATACACCCGAGGAATGGCTGTACACTACCAAAATAGAGATGTTAGGTGTCAACGGTTGCGTAATGCGATTTCTATAAGCAGATAAGGCTCATTGTTCGGTGCGATAGAGCTGCGTGGGCGCAGCCTCGCTCACCTTGGACGTTTTATTTGACGCTAGAACACAACTAGAAACTCAAAATCGGTTGAACGTAAACTTGGTTTATGCTTCGTTATCTACATTTTTGGTTATTGAAATAGTAACTAACCCATGCGATATAACAGAATGGCTACACTTATCTAAAAAATCTCCTTATTTAGATAACAGGACGAGAGTATACAATACACTTGATCAGGAATGCAACTATGTAGAAAAAGATCGAATCGAACTATACGAGAGTGTATAAACGAGTACACAAATAAACGATATAAATAAATAAAAGGCGTTCGTAAATGACGTAAACTTCCGAGAACTTGTCAACATTAATAGAATTATTTTTTGCCAAAACTTGAACGCATAGATTTTTTTGTGGGAAATATCATCACTTGTTCAACGAGAAAAATGTAATCCACTGGTCCTGCCAAAAGGTCGACCCTGTATTACTACGCCTTACGAGTATTTGTTTTAGTAATGAACGTTCCGCGTTTTAAATAATAAAATTTATTCATAAGCCGGCACTTACCATATTTGAGTGCGTCCATATGTATGACTGTAAGATATTCTTATTTATGGGTCTGTGTCAAGGCCGCATCACCGCTTTGCATAATATCAAATTATTTATTCGCCCCGCTAAAACTGTCTGGTGTGTTCAATTTGTAATTCAAATAAATTCTCGGCATTATTACAATAGAAGCGGGCGGAGTAGGCTTAATCCTTGATCGGAACGCGCAGTCAATCAGTTACATGAACCAGATTATCACACAACTCGGCTCCTATGCTTGAGAACTGGGACCTCATAAAGATTACCTTTAACCAATAAGGTATGTTCAAATAGTTATAAATGAAATGGCCATTACTAATTAAAAATGGACCTTTATGCGCCCGATAAACCTTGCTTACTTGAGAAGCACACGATCGAAAACTTGAGACTACCGTGTGTGGGTGGAACAATTGGTGGGGTTGCCTACATTTGCGGTCGAAATATGCTTGCGATATCGTTTTCCAACCCGTAAAAACCTTTAAGGAATGAGACAATTCTTTGGTTTCATTTGTTTTCATACATCGTTCATTTAGCTTGAACGTGTTGATTAAAAAAATATGTTTCAATAACTATAGGAACTTCACCATCGTTTTTTTTTTGACAAAAATAAAACTTTTCAGAATTTCGTCATTTTTTAACCGGTCATGCCCTTATTTTTAAAAACGTTATTACGACCGCAAGCATATTTCGACCGCAAATGTAGGCAGTCCTGCTAAATGATCTGCCTGCACATTATAGTCTTTAGACATAAGTAATGGTTACTAGTAAGTTTAATTAACCATACATACAAGGAAAAATGACAAAATCTGACTGAATAATAGCAAGCGTGATAGTGCAAAGACAATACAAGTGTTGGTTGGGATGAGCTCACTGAATACACTTCTAATGTCGAATTATTCTCGCGCCGTCATAATTGTAACGTGTGGGCTTTTTTAATGTTTGACTGGCGGATCGATCGGCACGCGTCTTCACTGGGTGGTTACGGAGAAATAATGAAATTGATCTTGGACACTAATTCCTACCTACGAAAGTCAAATACTTTAACCAAAACTAGGTACCTACGAGATGAGTACGTTTGTTCAAATAAATTTAAATAAGGAGTTTATACAAAGGTAATTCTGACAACTTTGTAGATTTTGAGACTAATAAACAGTATTTCGAGAGTATTACATCCAAATTTACTATTCAATTTTCATGTCTATATCAAATAGGCTATTAATAGTAAAAAAAAAACAGGTTTGTATGTCATTAAAAGACGTACAAATATTTTTTATTGGTAAAAACTCGATTTTACCTGTATCACGTCTGCTCTCGCAATCACTGAAGTTAAAATGGTAACTCAAAACCTAACCTAGCCTTTCCACTAACTGTCTGAGTTCACGTATCGGCCGCGACATGATTAATTACAGACTGCAAACGAGGTAAGAACCGTCTCCTCTGAACATCCCATGGGTTGCGGTAGGTCGCGTTTTTGCGGCATTCGTAATTCTGCCTAATGCGCCCAATCTCAACAATGGCTGTTAAAACGCAAATTAGTAAAAAAACATAATGGGGTCTCAATCCGTAGGCTTGCTTTATTTTTGTGAACCTACTAATTTACATAAACTCATGTAATCTGTTAGAGAAATCGATAAAAACAACTATAGAATGGAACTGTTAACAACAGGTGATCTTGTATTACATATTCAAGTAAACTTTTCACGCTTAGTAATTTATTCGAATATGTCGCAGAGTGTGTTTTGATTACTGATATTCATTTTAATTTACAATGATTATCTTAGTTATTAATTAAGGGCGACGATCATTCAAGATATTCAAGATTATTGTCATTAATAGAAATGTCTTCCATACTATTTAACAGTAAAACCACCAACCAATAAGGGAAAAGCTAATACTCGGAGATGAAGATGCAAAATGCTTTTAGGAATAAATTAGGAACTTAAAGTGGATTAGTGCTAAAGATCACAAATGCTGTCATTAAGATAAGTTCGCAACTTTTAACAACTGTATATTTAAACAAACCATTACATTTCAGATTTTCAGCAAAAATGTGTTGATACAAAAAGCATTATTTATCCGACCACAACACAGCAAAAGTACTGTATTTTTAGTTCCGAACTAGTGGTCTCCCGCGTACATCTCGGATTCCCGTAAAATATTCCAACGTAAAACACATATTTTTATTGATATTAAGAGGCCAGCAACCACAGCGCGTGTTGTTATTTTCGTGCGGAGTTATGTCAAAAGTGTAACAGCTTCTAAAATATTGAAATCAAACGATGTAAAGGGCAATTTTCGTTCAAAATTCGTGGTGATGATTTATATATTTTGATAAGAATAAAAAATACCCGTGTGCATTAAAATACCTTTAAAAATATTATTTGTTGTCATATTTATGAATATAAACAAGGTTGTAGTAATTATAGTGAGTAATTTTATTGTAGATCTTTTAGAGGAGAACAATCCCGTCACACATATTTTTTATGTATCTTAAACGGTTTACGCCACGTACTTGCGAAAGCTATCAAAAGGAATATTTTTCCCCTCATTTTTCATTGTTGCACTGCTCTTATAAGTCACATTGTAATGTTTTAAAGCCAGCTTGAGCATTCTAAACTACTGGTATCAAAACATTCTTAAGGAATTTGCATTATCAATACCTAATCCTATAGCACCTTGGCTCGAGCCATACTTAAATTAACTTTTTGCTTTATGGATCAGTTACGATTTGACACCTAACTTAACGCAATCAGTACAGTGCTCCTTACAACCAATCCATTAAATTATCCCTGTTTCTAGAGCAATAAAGTTGAGAATTGAATAGGTCGAGCACTTGACTTGGTCGGTGAGAAGTTTGGTAATTAGCATGTAGTGGATCAGACTATTAATAGAGCAGTGTGATACGGGACTAGCACGAGTATTAATTAAGCGAAGTTAGAGTTTAGAAAAGGTTGGCTGGCGACACGCGGGGTCAATGCCTTGGAATTGTTTGGAAGTGTTATACTTTTCTGCGTACTTGATAGGCAGTAGTATTTTTTTCATCTCTTTCGAGTTAATGTGGAATCAAAGCATCTAAAGAAGTAATCATTTAAGTAACTCAACATTTTTGCTGTTATCTTTTTGATCCAAATGGAGATTAATTTAAAGAAAAAAACAGTTCATGAATTTTTGTTCATTTTAGAGAACTCTACGTATTTTCAGGGTTATTAAAGCGCACTTTAAGTGAAGAAATTCGAAAATATACTAGTGATTAAAATAAACATTTTCATTATGTTCCAATTTGCAATTCCACGCAAAAACACGTAGAGTAGGTAAGATACGGAAAATTAAGGAATTTAATTTCGTTTTTATCTCGACTAGGCAACGTTTGCCGGCTTGAGCCGGTGTCTCGAAATCGGTGAAGCGTGCTTCCTTGAGCCAATTAAAACTAGTCTGACTTGCCCCCCTCCCCCGCCCCCCCTGCGGCCTCGGGAACGTCCCCTCGCAGCGCAAAAACATAGATAACATTGCTGATACGCGGCGCGGTTCGAAAGTGGCATGTAGCTATGACGACCGATGCGTAGGTAATTGCCAGTTACTGTTGAGTTGCGAAAATTAAGAATATAAGCAAAGGGAAATCTTGGATTTTAGCCGAGCAAGAAAAATGATATGTTTTTACTTAGAGACTTTTAAATTATATGTTTAGACTTATAAAGTTTAGTCTTTCGAACGACTCATAAGTATTTGACGACCCGTCTGGTGTAGTGGTCGAGAAATGCGCAACCCGCTGCGTAGTAAGACGCAGCGGGTTGCGGGTTCGATCCCCGCATAATACAAACATTTGTGTGCATGAACATATCTGTTTGTATTGGTCTGGGTGTTTTCAATGTATATCATGTATGTATTTACAAACAAGAAGTATTTAAGTATTATATCCGTTGTCTGGCACCCATAACACAAGCTTTGAGTAGCTTACTTTGGGACTAGATGGCGATGTGTGGGAATGTCCAATATATATTATTATTAATATAGATATATTATTATACATAAGTATCGATCTACTACGAAGCTACGAAGTAACGTATCTGCTACGACGCTCATATCAGTAAAAACATTAGAAACTGGTCAAAACTGACAATCAAAAACAAGTGTATTCGAAGTTATGATCCAAGTAAATTCAACTCAGCAAAACACCAGCTCAAAAACCATAAGCCAGGACGTTGACTCAACGAAATGCCATGATCCATGGCCATTCCGGCGCAGCGTCGCAGCGTTGCAGTTGCGACGTCGTCACAAATGGCCCGTGTGAAGCTGTTAAGTATATTTTTTATTTGTTGGCCAATAGTCGTGGGCTTTCAACATTTTAGGTTTATCGTGTATCGGGCGCATAAAGATGTGGTTTCATTCGAGTCCCGATATAGCGTAGTAATTACGTGGCGTACACACGGGCGGTTTTGAGACATATTTACGAGAGGCCGCTCGCCGCTGCCAATTTATTATAAATGCGGATAAACTGTTCAAACGATTTTAATGTGCCGAGGTTCGATGTCAGAGCTGCCGGCTCACGGCTAAACGTTTGAAATTAATTTTACGATTCAAACGCGGTTGATAAAATTGCTTAAAGACTAACTTATGCTTGTCGCGCTCCGCGTTTAATTGTATTCATATCCTGATAAGGTCTGAAAAGTCATAACTAAAGAACTTAATTACTTTTACGTACTCTGGTATTTCTATTTCTGTTACTATGGTAAGACGCAGCGTGGGGCGTCTACCAACAAGATGGACAGACGACCTTATAAAGATTGCAGGATCAAACTGGATACAGACCGCTAGTGATCGGTCGCTGTGAAAAGCCGTGGTGGAGGCCTATGTTCAGTAGTGGACGTCCTTTCGCTGATAATGATGATAATGATGATGACTCTGGTATTTCTTGAAATTGCTTTATCTATAGATACTAGATCTCTTTAATAAACTTGGGACTATTTCCTGCGATATGTCAACGGAATAAAAAAAACTACAGTTGTGACAACATCAAGTGAAGTTTACTATAGAAAATGAACCTCAAGTTCGCGTTCCAACCGCGGCGTTTTACTACTCGTCTGCACGCCCCCACCCAATACCGTTCGATGTGTATCTAGTGCGTAGGATCGTCCGTTGCGATAGCGCGACGTGTTTATAGCCGCCTCCAATAACGAGATACATATAAAAATTGTGAAATTCCACTAAACAGTAGGTTAAGTTGGACGAGTCCGACTCAAAAGCTGAGACACTCAGCGTTTCGAATGGCAGAGCTAAGTTTTATACCATTTAAAGAAGTACAATCAATTTCTCACCTTATCCCTACACTCGCAAGAGCCTACATGGCGTCTTATTTTTATGACTACTGCTAGATACCTGTCGTAGGAACGTAACTGAGTTTGTTAGCCCCGGGCATTCTTGTTACTTTGCCGATTACTGTAATAAATAGGTAAGTGGCAGTCGTCGTTACGACCGAAGCAAAAGTGTTATGCTACATGAACAAAGTTAAATCCCGCATCTAAATACTATGGGGAAAACGTAAATACTATGTTGCTTATAAGTTACACAGCAAACAACTACTTACAAATCTAATAAATAAAACTGTCTTTAAAAAAAAATGTTCATAATTATTATCTAAAGATCTGGCATGTTGACTGTGAATTTATTTAATTAGAAGATTTTTTTGTCAAATAAATATTTGCATGCTATTTGTCAATGGGAAATGAGCCGGACATCAAATTGATTGAATACCTTCTATTTACCGCAATTAAATGCAAATAAATGATTATATCCTATTCTATTACATAAAATACTAAACAAAATAGTGTAAGCCATACAGCTATATTATAGTTATCACTATATAATGCTCCCTAATTGATAATTTACACAAGATAGCACCAAAAATGTCCGTAGACACCAAAATTACCGCGACGACTTTAACAGTAAGTAATTTCTAAAGCCCGTTTTTCTTTGCTAGTCAAATATTGTAAACAATCTTGACATTCCTTTTTAACTAAATAATTAATTTTACAATAAGATAATATAAATTTTATAATAATAAACACACTACTCACAACTATCATAGATCATTCATCATTGAATACTGAGATCTTTTTTAAACATAAAGTTAATTAATGGTTTAGAATAATTTTAACACTCAAAGTGTATCCATATCCGTAATGACGTATCCATAAGAAACCACAAACTTCGCAAGGTCGTACAGACAGTACGGTAGCTCAATTGGTAGAGCGTTTGGCCCGGTTAGCTGCAGAAAGTTGCTGGTTCGAGTCCCGCCCGAGCGCAAATTTTTGGTTTCTTATTTCATCTTAATAATTATAAAATAGTTAATTAATTTTACTCACTGATATTATTTTAAAAGTAATGAAAAGATTGTTGACTTTATTAGACTAGCAAACGAAAAACGGTCTGTACACTTTCCACATTAATTAAATGATGCAAAATAAATTCACAGTTAAATTGTTATTTATTCAGCAATATGAGGCGTGTAACGAGATGCATCATAATCCGCCTCACTGACAGACTGACCGCAAGAAATCGCCGAACAATCGATTCATCGGTAAATATTCATCGCGTCGGATCGCGTGCGCACCTGAGCATTTGTTATGCCATACTTGCAATATCGTTATTTAAGGCTTTCTGCCAGACACACGTGCAGTCTCTGGTCAGTGTATCATCAAAAATCTATCATTCGCCATTCGTGTACAGTATAACAACGCCTTTAGGATGATGTTACGACTTCCTCGCTTTTGTTGTGCCTCCGGTATGTTCGCCGAAGCTCGGACGGACGTTTTCGAGCCTGCTTACGAAAAAAACTGCGTCACTATTAGAACAGACTGCAAGCATTGGCTTGTTGGCACTTGCCAACACCATCCTGAAGACGTTGTCTGAAAAATTTATCAGTCCCTTCTTCAGGCACTGCAGTCGCATAATGAAGGCATAGTCATGTAATTACCCAGTGCCTGTTGTAATCTCAATTTTTACTCACATTAGAATAAGTGAATACCTACTAACATACTATGGATCCATGATTTGAAATAAAGAGTAATTTAATTTAATGATTCTTGTGGCTAAAGATACATGGGCTTATATGCAAAAGAGGGTATTAAGGAGGTAATAATAGAAGTTGTTTCAAACAGACAGAACTGACTATGGTTAAGGGACATGTCAAGCTTCAGATTTTAGTCACACTGGAGAAACAGTCGCAAGGTGGAAAACCCATTTTACTGACGTTGAAAACTAAAAACAGTTTTATTAGTAACAAACAAGAAAAAAATAAAACTTAGACATGCGACATACAAAAATACTTAAAATCAACCTATTCAAAAACAAAATCATTTCCTTGCGGCAAATGCTAGCTATGATGCTAGCTGCGTTACCGCGTTGGTTAGCTGTACTAATTTTTTGAGTTAGGAACCAGCCAGCTTTATTATTGCTTATTACAGAATTTAATTTTGGCGCAATTTTTCTAAACAGCAATTTAGCAGAGGATCCCCACGGCCCAATGTTGGCGCTTTATTTTAGTGTACGATTTCGTTTTGAAATGGACGTCAGTTCAATATAGAAATCACAATAGTGATATGTTTTTAAATTTTATTTTAATTACATTATCAAAAGCTGACTAACAGGGCTTTACACTTCGTATGTTTGAATTGTTTTATAAATATTTTATCGGTTTGTAACGGCCTAAAACAATATTCTACAAAACATTTGCATGTCACGGATTTGGTTTAGGATTAGATTCCTTAAAACATCGCAAAAAGTGTACTTGAGTATAAATGTGGGGTTTAAGTGTTATTTTTTTCTTAATAAGGCAGAACCGTAGCAAG
The DNA here is from genome assembly GCA_963924145.1 of Pyrausta purpuralis. Taxonomy (NCBI): domain Eukaryota; kingdom Metazoa; phylum Arthropoda; class Insecta; order Lepidoptera; family Crambidae; genus Pyrausta; species Pyrausta purpuralis. The sequence goes on along the minus strand of OZ001648.1, from coordinate 571,358 downwards.
AGCTGATACTTATGCAAATTTTCGTCTGCTCATTAACGTTGTTCAATAAGATAATTGTCGAAAAAACATTTGGTTTTGCATCTATTACAACGGTTCTCAAACTATTACACCTATAAAATAAAGCTTCTTAATTATTGAAAGACACTTGAAATCATAACATCCGAAAATGATCACTGTGCAACAAATTTGATTTAAATCTTCTCTAACAAATAACGTTTGTTTATTTTAGAGTAGCAATTATGTTCTGAAGGATTAATTATTTACTATCATTTTTATACCATTTAACTGTCAGGATATCAGAGTACTATATGATGATTTTACGTTTCTCTAAAAATAATACCTGAAGAGTTAATATTTTTCATACGAAATGTTAAGAGCCAGTGTCTGCTTGTGTAGGAAGTTGGGGAGAACAGACAGGTTACAGCTAAAGTCATTGAAGCATGTAAATTTACGTGCATTTTGCAAAAACAAAATGCCAGCAATACTATACTCTGGCACAATCTAGCATCTAAATAACATAGTTGTGTCGCTTTTTTCATATAATTGCCTTTTTATCTTCAATCTAATATTAAAAACAGTTGTTAGCTGAAATATGTTTATTAAACATATTAATATATTCATTACGATAGTCCAGTTATCATTGTGAATATTTTACTGATTGCGAGCCATGAAAAAATAGTATTAAATTAGTATGTAGATATGGATATTCAATGCGTGGCTAGGATAAGTTTTCAAGTAGATATATTTACAATAAGTTACTTGTAATAAAAAATATGCTTTAACTAAATAATTAAGGTATAGTTAAAAATCATAAAAGTTTGAATTGCAATTAAAATATTCGAATGAGGGATCTCTTTGTGTTCTTTTTTCTCATTGAAACCGTTAACACTGAGCACTTAATTATATATATTGTATACTGTAGTACTCATTGCAAATGAAAGCTGACTATATGAAAAAAAACTGTTTTGAAAACGAATGGTCTCCTACACTGTAAAATTTACTACAAGTGACGAGGCAAAGTCAATGGCTAAAGGCGGAATGTATTTTATTCTCATCATCATCATCATAATCAGCAAAAGGACACTGATGAACATAAGCTTCCCCCACGGTTTTCACAGCGACTGATCAGAAGCGGTCTGTATCCACTTTGATCCTGCGACCTTAACAAGGTGCAGAGGACTTTTACATCGCCAACCAGAAGGCCATTGATGTTGCCACTTGTTGGGCGTAGAAAGATTAATTGCCATTAACTCGAGAAGAAAAAGAAGAACAAGGTCCATCTTGTAGGTGGATGTCCTACGCCGCGTCTTTGTTCGAAGGGTCTCCAAAGTAGAACTTTTATTCCCCAACGGTCATCAGTTCTTCGCACTAGTACAGGCATAGTGATGTGCCCTGCCCATTTCCACTTGAGCTTACTGTTTCTCAGGGTATCTTATGCGTATTTTATTAACTTAAGTGCTTTAAATTCTGTGCAATAACAGAGTATTTATTAGGTAAGCAGTTATCAAGCGACCGCCACTGATGTGTGTCCACTATTTTAAACTTTTTTCTCATTGACAACTCTAACAACGCGTAACGGCGAGGGCTGGAAAGGTCACAAGTCCGAAATGCTTGTTTTTATCTTAGTAAACACGTTATTTATCGTTGGACGACACGATATTGATATAGTAGAGATCACAGATACTCTACGTTTCTGGGTTTAAGCCGTATTATACGTTGCTGTGACTACTAAAAAGAACCTTTTAAACCAAGTTGAAAGAAGGCGATTTTTTGTTTCTAGAGCCATAAGCAATTATATAGTATACTGTAATAGTATTCGATTTATATCCGATCGAATGCGCTAAATTGTGGTAGTTAGTATGAAAAAAGCCGGATGTAAGACCTAATGCACACTGCGACTTTTAGTATCGATGCAGTCGCGATTCAGAAGCTGGACACTGAAAAGTTATGTACTGTATATTGGCGACTGCATTGATACTAACGCGCGTTAGCATCGATGTTGAAATTCGCAGTGGGTCTAAAATTCTCGCTGACGTTGCTTTGGCATGTAGGTCCTTCAGATTTTTGTAGTAAATACTGAATTTTCCGAATTCGGAGCGCGGAGTTTAAACGTGGAGTAAGTGTTCTCTTAATGAGAATGAGGTATGATGAAGAATCTATTTGTTCTAGGTTAAGGTATTGTCAAGGATGGCATTGTATCGGGAGCGGGTCGTCGACTCGACAGCGCCGTATAAGGCCGGGCCGGCGCCGTTTTCACCAGTTTCCCAGCGCGCGCGCACCCGGCCGGAAAACAAAAACGCACCGCATCACGGTCAAATGAAGATGTGTAATTAGATAGTTTTTGCCACACTATCGGTATTTTTTACCGCCATATATGGACGCCCGCGAGCCAATGCCCGTTTACGCTCGTTGGACATCAAAATAATAACTCGTGAACTCGCACAGACGTTTTTGCTACATTTCTATTATCTCGGCCCTCCGTAATTACTTTTAATACCCAAGGACGGCGATTAATTTTACGCATAACTACTTGCGCCGTAAATAATGTTGCCGTATATAGAACGATGCGATTCAATCGATGGTATGGTGAATTATATTTTATCACAAAATTCCAATTTTCCTTCAAATCGGCAATAAATTTTAGCCCGAGGTGCGCCTGCGCAGCCGAGCGAGACGCGTGTTAATGGCGGCCGCAAAAAACGTGGTTAAATGAAAGAGGCGAACAATTATTTTTATTATACATGTGGCGGGCTAAGAGTACCCGCGGGGCCCACGGGCGGACGCGCTTTATTTCGGCACGAATCCGCGGCCTACACCTGACACGAGACTGCGCGCGGCACAGGCCAGCAGGCGTAACTGAAACCTACATCCGGCAGACTGTAATCTTTAGGCAGATGCAAGTTTTGAAAGTAGTTTAGTGTATGAACTATTGCGAAATTGCATACTAAATTAAAATAGGTATACCACATCTAAGAAAGCAATTGTTGTACTCGACGTGATGATGATGATTAAAGATATAATGATTTTGACTAAGGATTAGTATTATCGTGCTATATATGCCTAATTATCAGTATTATTATCGGGCGACAAAGTAAAAAAAATACAAAATAAAACATAGAAATGTTATAATATACATTTAAAAAAAGCAACTGTGTCAGACGTGAAATAGAACCTCGTGTCTTACGCTATCCGGATATACGCCTACACCACTCGACCACGTCTGACACAGTTGTTTTTTTAAGTGCATTTTATATTATTAAGTTTGAATAGTGACAAAACACCATAAAAAGGAAAATATAAATATACATCGTTTGTAGTCTAAAGTTTTGCTCTTACTTAATTACCTATGTATGTAGTACAAAAAAAAATATTTCTCGAGACTGTGGTAGTTTGGGACGTAAGTACGTAGCGATTAAACCGTACCTATCCTAAAACTGCAACGGTACAAATGCACCACTAGGATGTAATTACGCGTCTCCCGTTAATCGCCTACAAATGTTTTAAACAGTGTTGTACAAACGTGCGCAAAAAACGCATTGCCTTATTAAGCGCTCATCGATGGAACTCAAAAACTCTTCCCACAGTTGGTCCCACAGTATTACGGCGAGCTTAGCCGATACGTTTCACATCCCATGAAAACTAATCTTAACAATCGTATCTGTCGCACTTCAAATGGAAGTGGGAATCAAATGGAAAACAGTTCCGTATGATTGAGTTTATTTGTACCGCTTAAGCATGATAATCATAACACAATTATATATATAAAAGAAGTAAAGAGTCTGTCTCTTAAAAAGAAAAAAGTTATTAATAACAACATAAGTTTCAAAAGGAGAGGGAATAGGCTGTTACTAGGCAGACATGGTCCATCTTAGGCTGCATTTATTTATATATTAAAAAAACTTCATGCACAAATAAACGGTACACACGGCGGACATAATGCTAGAAGCATTCTCTATTAGTCAACCATAGGTCTTAACAGAGAAAATACAGGCGGTGCGAAGAAAGTAACAAAGAGACAAGAGAAAGAGCGTCACAACTACAAATTAAAAGGTACCTAAAATGTGGCAAATATATAATAATAGTGAACATACATACTACTTATTACATACATACCATATTCATCTGCATTGTCACTTAACTTTAGGTGCAGTCCTAGCAATATGTCTGGATGTAAATGCCCGGTAATACTCGTAAATCATCGCGTAAATATAGTAAATAGGGAGCGAGACATAAAACTAACATTTCTTAAAAAAAAACTTAGGCACATCCGAGTAATTAGTTATTTTATTTTATTTTTAACAATTGTAAAATCCTATTTATTAGTTATCTGAATATAAATGTATAACATTATTGGACAACCAACAACTTTATTCACATATTGTGTGATTTCGAAAAAAAAAAACTAGTTTTAATATTGTGCGACTCTGCAGCACGCCCGCAGTTAATTGTTGCATTATCTCAACAAGGTTCATATATTGACTACGGAACCCCAGCCATTTCTCCTATTTCAAGGTTTACGAGTGAGCTCGACTTGTTGAAATAATAACCCTCGCATCCACTACCATCCACTCTTAACACCTGAAGATGGTCCATTAACCATTTACGATCGCTGACCATAAGCCCAATATAAACACCAACGATTTACGATTACGAAAGAAGGCTAATCTATATCGATGTGATAGCAATGAAGGCTAGAAACAAAATCAGATGTGCTTTACTATAACTGAAAATTAAGAATATAAGTTTATTAGTTTAGGACATAATTAATAAATAAGTCAGGAAATTACATTATTACTGAATCATATAAAATATCAGCATAATTTTACAGATTAAACTATTCATCCGCATGATAGAGCGCCAGTAAGGATCTCAAAATAAATAGAGTCGCGATCAGAGTAGTGAATTGAACTGCAGATAAATCAATTTTAAGATCGCAATAACGTTGCAATGCGAAAACAATTATTACATTATTTAATATTACACTTAATCAATATAATTTCGGCATTGAAAATATATTTGATATTAGATTCTTATAAACTGCTCGTTGGGATTCCTAGCTTTTGCTCGAATTTATTTATGGAATTTTTATTGCTGGGCTGGAACTATTAAATTGTTTGAATTAAATGTAAATGGTCTTTAAATTCACTTATAAAACAAATCTATAGTTATTCAATTCTACTAAAAAACTAGTGACTGAGGACGGGTGAGAGACATAGTCGAGCTTATACTATTATTTAATTACAATAAAAAGTTAAGTTGAACGGTTTACATTTGATTCGTAGTCTTTTTAAACCGTTATACATAATAATATACTATTGCAGTTAAATTTATGTATCGATGAATTGAATATAGTTTTATATAATTACTAGCGGTCCCCCGCGACTTCGTCCGCGCGTTTTGAGTTTGCTCCCTCCCCTCCCGTCGCAGCGTCATGTTTTATATCCTAAAGCCTTTCTCGATAAATAAGCTATCCAACACAGAAATATTTTTTCAAATCGGTCCAGCAGTTCCTGAGATAAGCGCGTTCAAACAAACAAACTCTTCAGCTTTATAATATATTAGCGCAAGCGCACGTTGTACTTAAGCTGCGAACATTATTTTGGTGCGGAGTTATGTTAAAACTGTGATAGCTCCTAAGATATTTATTGAAATCAAATGATACAAAGGGCAACTTGGTTCTAAATGAAATGCTCGTGATGATGAATGTATTTATTTTGATAAGAATAAATACCTGTGTGTATAATACACCTCTAAAAATAATGCATTATTTTTTTACAAATTTATTAACATAAAAAAGGTTGTAGTAAGTCAACCATAAAAGATAGACATATGCTGTCGCGGACTTTATTATAGAACTCTTGATGTTGAACAATCCTGTCATACATGATTTTTGTGTAACTTAAGCGGTTTCCGCAGCGTATGCAGCGGAAGCTCTCAAAAGGAATATCTTTCTCCCGTTTTCACAACATTTTTCATTTCTGCTGTGGTCTTATGAGTCGTATCTTTATGTTATATAGCCTAAAGCCTTCCTCGATAAATGGACTATCCAACGCAAAAATAATTTTTCAAATCGGGCCAGTAGTTTTTGAGATTAGCGCGTTCAAACAAACAAACAAACAAACAAACAAACAAACAAACAAACAAACAAACTCTTCAGCTTTATAATATTAGTATAGATATGTTTGTTTTTATAGTGTTTTGTCACTATACAAACTTAATAATATAAAATGCACTTGGCACACGCCCGGATAGCGAAAGACACGGGGTTCGATCCCTTATCTTTATCCTTATCCTTACTTGCTTTTGTCAAGTGCATTTTATATAGTTTTATATTTTAAAGGTATAGAATTTGTTCGAACGCGCTATTCTTAGGAACTACTGGACCGAATTGAAACAATACGTGAAGAGACGAAGCAAACTCAAAACGCGCGGACGCAATCACAGCAGATCACAAGTTGGTATAATAAAATAACGAATACTGCTACCGTTAAAATCAGTATCGTAAAACGGTCGACTTTCAGTCGATTCGAGCTAAATCTTCGAGTATCGATTACGTAAACTTCGATTTACGATTTGGATCAATCGATCGCGGAACACAGGAGCCATTGTCTAGTCGGCTTGCTCAATCACCTCAGCCAAGCAATAACTCTAACTGTCAACAGGTTTACAATTGATTTACTTATTCTCATGAATTTTAATACGGTGTTTTGATTTGGCTAACACAAATTGTTATGAATCACTCAACGTATCTACACAAGCGTGGATTAATTGAACTGAAAGTGTTGTATAGACTAGTCTTATGGTGGAAGAAGTATCTTACTAAGGCCCAGTTGCGTGATGGATTGTTAAATCAACTAATACTTAAATGTCGTTACCAGTGGATGATTATTAATGATTCTGCGTGATTTGAAGAGATAGTAAAAAAAACACGTCAAACGCGGCCGATAGGGGTTATCGGTCCTTGAGGCATTGACCATTGATATGGTATTTTTTATTCAAAATCGTAATTTTACAACTATTAGTTGGGTTAACAATCGATCACCTAACTGGGCCCTTAGCCCATTTGCGGAATTGATTGTAAGAGTTGTCTAGTCGTTATCAGCGCTTGAATATTTACGATTTTCAAAACACACTTTTGGAGAAAAAATAACTTAACCAACGGTCATTACATTGTCCATTCTAATATTTCTTCAAAATACACACGATCGAAAATATTCAACTGCTGGTAACGAAATTAAACTATTACTATCGATGAGAAAAACTCGCCTTAGTGCCAAATCCTACTAGTTCCTTTGCAATCTGAACGTCGTTTAGTCTAATTATATTGGCAGAGTCCGTGAATTGGTGAATGCAAAACGCCTGATGGCTCAATCATTAAATGATGAAAGAGATTAAAAGATGAAACACGTTTGCTCTATGTAAATTGCATCGAACTGGAGATAGGTTTTTATTTAGTTTTAATATTATTAAACGTTCTTTTGTAAATCGATGTTAAGAAAGACCCCTTACACACTGCAACTTTTAGCATCGATGCAGTCGCGCGTTTTGAAAACGCAATGAACAGATATAACTAAGCATCGATGCAAGCGCGCATTAGCATCGATGCAGTCGCTAAAATTCAGTACATAAATTTAACATTTCAGTATTCGGTATTCAGTACATAAATTTAAATTTAAATTTAACATTTCCTTCTAGGTTCTGCATCGCGACTGAATCGATGCTAAAAATAGTGCAGTGTGTAATGGTTGACATTTTGCGACTGCAACAGTGCTAACGCGCGCGAGCATGACTGCATCGCTGCTACAAGTCGCAGTGTATAAGGGTCTAAGCTATCAATACTCAAACTTGACTTGACAGTTGCGTGATACTTTTAACACTTTGACATCCTTTAAAAATACGAAGAATAACCCAGGAAACTGTAATTTTTACGCAAAATTAAAAAAAAACTTATATTTTTTGCGATATTCTTATATAAAAAAACACGCACACTTGGGCCTTAGTGGTCGGCACACAGCGTGCTGGTGGCCAAGCACTCGGGTCCGAGTGCTATACGATATCAGAAATGGACTCAGAAAATGTCATCGCCGTAAACACTCGGGCCCGAGTGGGCGGCACCGCTTAAATGGTTCTCGCGCACTCGAACCCGAATGCGCGGCACTAAACGAGTTCAGATGAAAGGCGGATAAATTAATTAAATCCGTTATCTAAAGTTTACCTTGATTTTTGTCATCAAGGTGACCAGGGTCATTTTGAAACACACTTATCAATACACGTGCCAGCATTTAAATTCAATTTTGGAATAAAATAAAACGAAAACTTAATATCGTTTAAAATAAATCAGCTTCTATTATAAGGGGGATTTCATTTGTAAGACATTTTACTCGTAGAAGTGAATCGATCATTCGTTTACGGATGACATGCAACAAATGGATGAAAAAAGGAGATTCAAAACTTAGCGAAGTCAAAACCTAAGATAACTAAAACGGATACCTGTGCTTTTAAAATGGTTTAAAAGAATAGCAATAAAAGGCCTAAAAGTGGCCAATTAAGAGGCTGACACGTGTCGAAGCGAGGCTCGGACGTCAGATCAGGCTTAATCCGGAGCGGAATTGACTGTCGGACAGATACGTTCCATTACTCGTATATGGTCTATCAAAGCAAAACGGTACTAAACGCGTACGCAGCACCTATGCCGTAGCATCGAGAGAACAGACAGTATATTGGCAGTCATGTTTTTTTTTTATTTATTCAGGACAATAAACAATTGTACAATTACAATTACTGGTTGTAACCAGCACCATTATCCCATACTTACAAGTAAAAAAATTGCCTCTAGTTCTATACTAACTTATTGAGTTAACCAAAATAGGAATCGAATGCTACTGAATACGACCCCAAAGCTTTTGGCGAGTATCCAAACTTTTATAGATTTTTTTAATACGATATAATGTTTTAAACTTTCATGGTCACTAACATTAGAATACTTAGAATATCCACTCACACTGATCGCTATCTAAACGCAACCTCACATCACCATCCTAGACATCTTGATTCGGTGGTGACTTCGCTGACGAACCGTGCTTATGATTTGTGCGATAGCGTAAATCTTAGCCAAGAATTAAACCATGTTCAGCGGGTCCTGCAGAGTAATGGATAGAAAGGGCAACTTCCACCTAGAAACAAAGTAAGACACAGGAAAGATAGGGTAGATAGACAACCAGTATTTTTGCCATACATAAGAGGAGTGACAGATAAGGTCTCTAATATCCTAAATAAATATTCACAAAATACTGTCTTCACTCCATTAAAAAAAAGTGGCACAATGTTTACGATCTCCCAAAGACAGTTTCCCACTACAAAGACCTGGTGTCTACAAAATTGACTGCAGTTACGGTAGCTCATATATTGGTCAAACTAAACGTTCCGTAGCGTGCCGAATGAGTGAACATATAAAAGCAGTCAAAAACAATGACAGACAAAAATCTGCTATAGCGGAACATTTATTAGAATCGGCACCGAATCACTGGATTGAGTTCTACAACCCTCAGATCATCTCGACAGAACGCCACTACATACCAAGATTGGTTAGGGAAGCGATTGAAATAACTTAATACAAAAATTTCAATCGCGAGGACGGGTTTAAATTGTCAAGTGTCTGGAATCCAGTGGGTCGTATGTGTAAAAACCGTGTAAATAAACATAGTGCTGTTTGGAGAACAGATACTGTCAGTGTTGTGTGTCGAGAACAGAAGCGAGAAAATAGTGAGTTTGTGTAATATTTTTTAATACGGATCTCAACACTTAGGTGTAGGTACTGTTAAAGTGTAAACATAAACGTTTCGTAATTAATAAATTACAACTGTATGTTTCAGAAAAGAAATGATAGTTTAACTCATGAAGGAAGATTTTCGGTTCAAGAATTTCAAGATTGGCAATCGATCGCCTTAATCTCGGCTGGCCACTCTCGTTTCGCTATCAATGCTTTATAGATGTTATAAATAAAATAGTCTGGAACGAAGTGGAAATTACTAGAAGTGGTCCCATTACAGCACGTAACGCGGGAGCCGCGCATTTGCATGCGCCTGCGCAGGCCCACGGCTTATTTATTGGCACGACCCGAACGACGTCATACAAACTGGTATGTTTAAAACTTGAAAATAATTATAGTGATCTGGAAAAATACTTCAGAGGAATAAGTTAATTGTTGGTAAAAAAAATGCTATTTTAATCGTAAGTTTCAATTCGGTGGACTAATATAAAAATCCGTAAGATATTAAGTCCAGGAATTAAATTATTTACGCACTGTTTAATAGGATGAAAAATTATAATGGAATAAAATACTTGGAATGTTAGTAACTAAGTTAACGTCGAATAGCCATATTAGATACCGCAAAATCTTAACATATTTAGCAAAAAAGATAACATAGACTACCTATAAATAAGGAAATTAACTTAAGAATGTGATGGCCTCGATGACACGGCGACAAAGTGTAAGGAAGCTTAGTGCACTTCCTAGTGGCTTTAGCGCTTTTCCGGTCGGAGCAAGGGTCACATACAGGGTGCTGTTTTGGTCAGCGACGAGTGACTCAGGGGTCAGGGGGCTCAGTACAAATAATACTGATGCTTAAAGAAATATATTTTTAATATTTAATATATTTTGATATTTAATTATTGCGATACTATCGAGGGAGTTAACTACACCAAGTCGCCTCTTTGTAGCTTACTAGCTACGGCGTAGTTTTTCGTTGATAGGCGCGATCTACGCGCGAGGGTGCTAGTTTCCTCATTTTTTTTAAATGTTTCTAAGAGGTTTAATTTAATAAAGCTTGCATAAAAAAATAAGTAAATATATTATTCAAATAAGCACATGTCATATTATTGTTTTAGTTAGTGACACCCCTGAGTTGGATGTCACTAACTAAAACAACAACCTACATTTTACCCTAACATCGCGTATAGTAACACTAAATAGATTCAAAGTATAAGTAGCTACAGTATTTTTAATTAAGATAAAATGTAAAATAACATAACCCAAAGCAAGCTCATCATCAAATCAAGATAGCGCCTGCGCTAACAAGGCCACAGAAGCGCTAATTTGTATGAGCGAGTTACACCAAATTAGTTAATCATATCTTTTACTGTAGCCATCCGATACGCACCAATGTTACCTGTTTACACAATTGTGATTGCAAACTAAATATATGCAATGTCATTAAAACGCTTTATTAGAACCAATAGGTGTGACTTTGTGATAGATAAATAAGTGTAACTCTAAAAGCCGATCAATATGGGGTTAACTATAACTTTGTAGGAAACTTTTGGTGTAACCGCCTCTAACTGTTCACAACTGCGTCTGCGCACGTGGAGTCGTGAAACTTGACAGTGCGAGTAGCGCTCAAACAACCGTCCGCAAACAAACCACACAGTGGGTGTTGTATACATGTGAAGAAATACAAATAGTTATAAAATTGCTTGATGTTTACCTTTCTTCTCGTATGTTACGGATAGATTGCAAATGTCAGAGTGACCGAAAGGTTAAGGTGTCGATAACAATACATACACACATCATCAGCCTATTATATTCCACTACCGGACATATGGATGGAGGGTTTATTTTATTTTCAAAATCAAAATCAAAAATCAAAAAAATATTTATTCAATTTAGGACACAATATGCCACTTATGAACGTCAAATGTACAGTGAAAAATAAAATAAAAATAATTGTGCCCTGAAGGGGCCGTATCATGTCTCCTTATCTTTTGGGCCCTACCAGCGCTTCGAGACAGAACACAGACAATTAGGCAAGTGCTGAGAAGAAACGCCGGAACAAACTCAGTCACCACTAGCTGCCGTAAAATCAAAATCATCAAAGGTAAGTACATCAGTCGGTGCAGGCTGGACAGACCACACATTCGTGTCGTTCAGATAGTCTTGAACCTTATAATAGCCTTTAGACATAAGCGTGTTTTTAACGTGTTTCTTAAATTTATCAACCGGCAATTCGACAAGATTGTGTGGTATATTATTAAAGAATTTTATACAATTTCCCATGAACGAATTACTAGTTTTAACTAATCTAAAGTTAGGAACGACAAGCTTGTGTTTATTTCTTGTGTTATATGAGTGAATGTCGCTCTTCTTCATGAAATAATCTAAATTTTTACGGACGTACATTATATTGTCAAAAATGTATTGAGAAGCCACAGTTAATATGTTGATTTTCTTAAAGACCTCTCTCAGGGAGTCACGAGGACTAAGTTTATAAATAGCACGAATGGCTCTTTTCTGCAAAATAAATATGGTATCAATGTCTGCAGCAGAACCCCACAAGAGAAGACCGTAAGACATAATACTGTGGAAGTAACTAAAATACACAAGCCTCGCCGTTTCAACATCAGTCAAATACCTTATTTTTCTAACTGCAAAGGCAGCCGAGCTTAGCCTCCTAGCTAGGGCTTCAATATGAGGTCCCCACTGTAATTTTGAGTCAAGTGTAATGCCCAGAAATACAGTGGAGTCTATTAAAACTAGATTATTACCATTTAGTACAATATTTGGTGTAAGTTGCTTTACATTAGGCAAAGTGAATTTTACACATTTAGTTTTACTAGCATTCAGCAACAAGTTATTGGTGGTGAACCAATTCAATACTTTGGAGAGAGTATTGTTTACTTCGTCAAAATTTTCTTCATGTCTTTTCATTTTAAAAATCAAAGAAGTATCATCAGCAAACAGAACTATCTCACAAAGATTTGTGGAATAAAATGGCAGGTCGTTTACATATATCAGGAAAAGTAAAGGCCCCAATATTGAGCCCTGGGGGACCCCCATTTGAAGAGGGGCTCCGGAAGAGTAGGTACCATTTATGTTAACTGATTGTATTCTACCTGATAAGTACGAACTTAACAACTTAGATGAGTTTTCCGAGACACCATAGTGTTCTAACTTAATGAGCAGTGTCTGATGGTCTACACAATCAAACGCCTTTGACAAATCACAGAATACACCGACGGCATCATGTTTGTCTTCATAAGCATCAAGAATGTGTCTGATGAGTGCTACTCCGGCATCAGTTGTATTTCTACCTTTAGAGAACCCAAACTGTTTTTCGTGTAGTAAATTATTAAGTTTAAAATGGGAAAGCAATTGATTATAAATGAGTTTTTCAAAAATTTTACTTATTGTGGGTAATATTGAAATAGGCCTAAAATTGCTGGGGTCACTTTTGTCTCCCGATTTAAATAAAGGGACAACCTTACTATGTTTCAATAAATTTGGAAACTGATTTTGGTCAATACATTCATTAAAGATATAAGATAAGTAAGGAGCTATTAGAGGTATAATGGGTTTTATTGTGTCTATTGATATACCCGATTTATCCTCTGTTTTCTTTTGTTTTAATTCTTTTAATGTTTTTATGATGTCTAAAGGACTAATATTTCTGAATTTAAATGAGGATTCGCACCTATGAACACTCGACACAAGTAATGATTTCGCGTGACTTGAGCAAGAACTCAACTGTTTAGTCGTCTCTATAGGAATGTTACAGAAGTAATCCTCAAAAGCGTTTGCTACCTCGTCATCAGATTTAATAAGCTTGTTGTTTATTTCTAGACTAAATTTGTTATCATGAGATTTCGTTTTACATGTTTCTTTATTTATAATATTCCATGTTTCTTTGATTTTATTACTAGATTTTTTAATTTTATCGCGTATGTAATTCGACTTAGCTACATAGCAAACTCTTTTGAAAATTTTTGAGTACCTCTTAACGTACTCATGAAACGATAGATCCTTTCTATATGCTTTTTTGTTATACAATTCAAACATTTTTTTCCTACTTGTATAAACTCCTCGTGTAGCCCAGTCACTGAATTTCGGTTTACAGTTATTGATAACTATTTTCTTTTGAGAGAAAGTAATATCAAATTGTTTTTTAACTACCTGAAATAATTGTTCATACAAGTCACTAGCATTTTTTTTATCAAAAGGTATAGACGGTATTTTATCACTTACAAGGTTTTTAAATTTGTCCTTACGAGATGCAGTGACCGGCCTGCATTTGATTTCTAGACGGGGTGGAATAAAACGGTTCTGTAGTGTAACTATCTGACCGCAATGATCCGATTTTACAAAATTAATAATAGATTGTTTGATGATTTTACAGTTGCAGAGAATATTATCTAAGCAAGTAGCTGTTGTAGGAGTTACTCTAGTGGGCTCAGCGAAAACCGGAGTGAGGTCAAATGATTTGAAAATGCTCAAAAACCGAACGCGATTTTCCTCCGTAATATCTATAATGTCCACATTGAAATCTCCACATACAACTACTTTCTTTGTAGTTTTACATATTTTGTTTAACACATTTTCCATTACAGATTCAAATAATTTAAAGTTTCCACTTGGGGGTCTATAAACACAGACAATAATGTAGTCGTCCAGCTCCGCACACGATATCTCAATTGTTCGCTCAATAGTGAGAGACACTATGTCTTTTCGCTCTTTACATTTTAGTTTATTATTAATTAATATAAGTGTCCCGCCGCGAATGGCAGTCTCCCTAGTGAACGAACTAATAAGATTATAATTATCTATCGATAACATCAGTTCATGCTGCTTGAGCCAGTGCTCAGTTATGCAGAGAACATGAATATTCATTTTATTTAAAAACAATTCAATTTCCAAATCTTTTCCAGAAATGCCTTGAATATTTTGATGTACTATATGTAATTGATTTGATTCTACAATTTCTGATAAGCAAGAGTTATCCTCTATTGTCTGATCTACTAATTTAAATGATTGTTTGTTATTGGAACTGATTCCAATGGTTGAATATTCATGTCAATAATCTGCTCAATAAAAGCAGATTTGGTAGCCAAGTTCTTGGCTGAATAGTCAAAATAATATGATAGCGACATTGCTATCTGTCGTTTGAAATAATTATTAACATAATAATTATCTCGCGTCAAATACACTTTGTTTTTAAAATAATTATTCATGTCAAGTAGGTGGAATTTATTCACCTCATATAATGTCAATTTATGCAGTTGCAAATTAATTTTATATCTTAAATCATTTTCTTCGTCTGGCAAACCACTACTGTAAGGTAATGTAAACAATATTGTTTTATTCACATTTAATTTTCTTAAACTGTCAAAGTATGTATTTAGGTTTTTCTTGTTCATATTACCTCTGTTTCCTATGAAAATAATTAAATCTGAATTTTCTTGAAACTCATAAGAAATCACTTTCTGAACTATTTCTGAATATGATGCCCCTGGCATGCAATGGTTGATCACATTTTGTCCCATGTATTTTGATAATAAGTGACCCATGTTTTTCCCAATCTGATCACTAAACAAAACTATATTTTTAACAGACTTGCTCAGCGATCCACTGGGTTGAGAACAGGAAGGGTTCACATTACACTTAGTTCTATTAATCTTATTGGTGAGTTGTGATGACTCATTTCCAGAGATATCAATGGAGTTTTTTGAAATCACATGTGAAGAGTTACATTCACAGGAAGCTATTATATTTGTCAAAGCCTGGATATGTTCACCACACTCCTTTTTTGTACAATTATAAGTTTCAGTCATTATTTTTAATGACTGCTTAAGTTCCCTAATTTGACATTCTAAACTCATAACATCTTTCTCATATTTACCTACATTTTGTTCTAAAATTAAAGAATACATATCCAGTTCATCTCCAAGTTGTCTCCGCTCATTGATGTATTTTACTTTAGTGTGTAAGGATTTTTGTTTTTTGATTAATTTATTAGTTTTTTTTATGAAACGGTTTATTCTAACATATTTCTTAAACTTATTTTTGCTGCACTTAGTAATACCTTTAGAAGGTGTGTCATGAGTTAAATCTATTGTCAAAATTGGTTGATTACTAGGTGCAGCTGTCGTCAGGCTGGGCGCACTACCAACCAACTTATTAAATAGAAGGGTGGTTTGGCTGTTTATTTGGTCCTGTTTCTCCGTCTCCAGCTGGTTGATATAATCATGGGCATCACCAAGATCTTGTTCAAGAACAGATATGCGTTTCAGGTTCTGTTCATACTCCTCACAGCACTCACCGAACCCTTCTATCACCAATTTCAATTGATCCCGTTCTTTAACTACCAAGTTATAGTTGGTGTGCAGCTCAGCCATCTCTTTTCTTAGTTTAGCGTTCCTATCAAACTCACCTAGCATTTCCCTTTCATTGTCATCTCTTTCCCTATGCAGTTTTTCGATCGACTCCTTGGCCGCCTGTAGTTCGCTCAAAGCCATCCTGAGCTTGGACTCCTCCTGGCGAGCGCAGGCCTTGCGAGTAAGCATATTTACGTCAAAATACAAAGGATCAAAACAAAAACGTAAACCAAAGTGCCGCTCGACCAACTCGAGGCTATTTATAGAATGTAAACAAAGTTATAACCTCAACGCGATAGAAACACAAAACCGTAGCTCAGTTAATTGTTAGATATTCATAAAAATAAGATTATAAACGCGTGATATATTGAATACACACGGTTATAATGCTAGATCGGATGAAATAAAAGCGATGACAACGATTAACAATTTGAATTTTTGCTAAGTCATTGACCGGTTATCACTAGCGTAGCACTTAGCACTAAATACGTATTTAAAACACTGATTATCACAAACTCACAAACGCACACAGAATACGATTATCAAACGTTTTTCTTACGTTTTTGACCTATTAAACACTTAGAAACTAATTAAATTAAAATTATTTTATGGGACAAAAGCCGATCAGGTGTTAGCGGTAATGTTGCCAGACGAAAAAAAAAAAAAAAAAAACTTTTTATTTTACGAGATCAGACAACACAGGTCCATTTTGTTAGTATAATAATCTATCAAGCTATATTAGTAACAGAAAAATCAGTACACAACAGCGGGATACCACACTTAGCCGCGGCGGGTCAATCGGTATTTCTTTTGACCAAAACCCTGGCAAGGTGGTGAGTTATAGGGGAGTCATATTTTTCCGCAATGGTCCTAAGTATGGAGTTGGAGCTGGCCTGTATCCTGCAGAGCAACGACGCTGTTTTTTTACGCATGATAGCGTAGAAATCGTCAGTGCGTGCCTCAGCAAACATCCCCGAGGCACTGCAAAATCGGGGCAGCCCCAATAGCATTCTGAAGCCATTATTATATTGGACACGCAGAGCATTTACGGTCTTTTGCGTAAAGCTAGCCCACAGGCTGCAGGTGTCATATCTTCCCGCAATGGTCCTAAGAATAACGTTGGAGCTGGCCCGTATCCTGCAGATCAATGACGTTGCTTTTATCCTATAGTCACCACACTAGGCAGGTGCGCTGGTGACCAGTAGCAGTAGAAACTGTGTTGTCTTTACGGGAGGCGCTGCTGCACCCTTAGTCGCCTTTTACAACACCCACGAGCGGATATGGAGTGATTTTATTCTACTCTTTGACGACCCGTCTGGTGTAGTGGTCGAGAAATCGCCTACTACGCAGCGGGTGCGGGTTCGATCCCCGCACAATACAAACATTTGTGTGCATGAACATGTTTGTTTGTATTGGTCTGGGTGTATTCTATGTATATCATGTATGTATTTACAAAAAAAAAAGTATTTAAGTATTATATCCGTTGTTTGGCACCCATAACACAAGCTTTGAGTAGCTTACTTTGGGGCTAGATGGCGATGTGTGGGAATGTCCAAAGGATATTTATTTATTTATTTACTCTGCCGGCACCACACGGCCAGGTCGATACCAACGGTCGCATGGCGGCTTCAGACTAAAATTTTCTTGTTTTATAATGTACTGTTTGACTGTTGATTAGGTAGATTGCAATTAGATAATTAATTGAAATGAAGTTTAAATCAAATGCAATGAAGTTCGTTCGAAAATTAAAACGAAATTGATGGATAAATAAAGTATTGTGCAAATTAACCCTAAGTAGTTGTAAGTTAATATTTTTACGAGCGCAACAATGTTGCTCAGTATGCGTTGCTACCGGCAAACACGCAAACGCTACAATCCCAAAAACAAACACCGCACACTCGTAAAAAGTAAAACCACAAACGAAGCAATAACTGGGCGTGGACCCGACAACACTCAATTATCCGCCTTTAACACTTATAAACCGCCAAATTAACATGTCATGAATATTATTTAACTTTTTCCCCATTATGATAATTCGATTGCAATGTTCAAAGTTCTGTTGCCCTAGAATTAAGTCGAGAGCAAAAACCTCCGGCGGATCTTTAGCAGATATTTGCATACATTACAATACTAATTCATGCTCGCGTCTTGCGCGCGCAGAAAAAACATTACACCCGGAAAGCGTCGCACGCGCCGAGATTCGAAAATGTAAATCGTCGCATTACTCTACGGTGAATCATATTCACCGGCAGATTATCACGTTGGTTTGTAATTTAAATGTCTGCTGTTTGACTGCTCGTGATAGCGACACACTGCGCTAACTTGTAAAGTCCGTTTCCTTTTGCTTGTCTAACATTGAAACAAATTTAACAAAAACCTCACCAATTGCATAGGTAAATTCATCATATAGCGCTGAGATCTTTTTAAATAAAATTGTAAATGTCTTTTATTCACTGATATTATTTTTAAAGTTATAAAAAGATTGTTTACATTATTCGACTAGCAACGAAAATTTGAATAAGCTAAAATTTTAATCTTTATCTTTATTGGCTTTTCCGTTGATGTTGTTAGTTTAAAATGAATTATTTCATTGTTCTAATGATCTCAACATGCGCGTCAACGACTAGAGATTATTTGAAGTATTTTGACGATGTCCATTTTAGTAATTTGATTGATTGTCGTCGCGTTTTATCTGATGTCGGGCATGTCGCGTGTAATTAACCGCTTCGACGTTTCCTAATGGGCGGGACCGGCTCTCCTTGGGCCGCAGATCTCTAACGCTAATTTTGCTTGAGCATTCGTAATAATTTAGAATGTCAGCTTAGCCAATACCTGTGTTCAAACTGTGTCTCTAAATCTTTAATTGAATGGAAAGTAAAATACTATTTAAATCGATTTTCTTAAATCCTAATGTTACACAAATATGCTATACTTAATTTGGTGTTGTGAAATATATTTGTACATTTGAAAATAATGGCTAAGTTACGTTAAAGAGTATATAGGTATTTAATGATATGATATAAAAAAGCGTCAAAAAAGACAAATCAAGTCTTATTTTAAAGTAAAGTAATAGTTATATTGGACACCAATCACATACATTGCTTGGATCCCAAAGTAAGTAGCTAATGCACTTGTGTTATGGAAATCAGACACAACGGTGGTACCACAACACCCAGATCCGTGACAATATAGAAAATTTGGATTTCTATATTGACCCTAACGGGGATCGAACCCGGTCGACGCCTTGAAACCAACGTGCCTAGCCACTACACCACGGAGGTCGTCAAAACATAGTAAAACAAAGAACAAATTTAACCGCAATACAAATACAGAGGTGGATGAAAGTATCCACTAAGCCAACAGGTGTAACTCGCGAGATCAGCGATCGCACGCGCACAATCAGCGCTCACACATCTCATCATTATTTAATTGCGATCATACATTATTTACACCAGCTCCATATTTATTAGCTTATGTGTGACGCAACCGGTGCATCGCGATTCTGTCTGCAATTTACGATTATGGGTGAGACGACCTCGGACTTTTTGGATGAAGTAAGTAACTGGAACTAGATCTAGCCGCGATTAAATCTAAACATTTGAAGCAATTCCTTTGCAGCGTTTTTGTGACGACTCAATTGTGTTGTTGTTATTTTAATTTAATTAAGACTTCAAGGTAATGTTTGAGCGCAAAAAGTATGTGAATATAAGTATGATTTAATTGCGATACAATTTGATAGTGATATTTTGTCTTAGGCCCGATTTTACCAACGTTAGACAAAGAATATCCGTCGAATAGCACAAAACGTCTAATTTGAAAACGTCACCTATTAGTCAGCAATCATTTACTGTAATGAAACAGGTATTTTTATAATTAATAAGTCGAATAGGTCTTATCTGACGGTGGTAAGATCGACCCTTAGCCTGCCAATAGTTACACTGAAGTTAAACAACTTGTCATCTATAGTACGTAACTGATTTTCTCAAGTCAGTAAATCAAAGCTTTTCGTTATGAAATTTATAATAACAAGGACGTATTAATGCAAGTACAGGATTGGTATTGCAATCTTGCTTTAATCCGTTGAAGTTACAGGCAGTTCAATTACCACTCAACTAGTTGAGTCGCCAAATCGGCTGAGCTTGTTCCGGTGTTTCTTCTCAGCACTTGCCAGATTGTTTGTGTCTTGTCGCGGAAGCTAGTAGGGCCCAAAGGATAAGAAGACATGTTCTGGCCCCATATGGGCCATAATTGATTGATATTAATTAATAATTGACGTTCATTTTGTGTCCTAAATCTAAATTGAATAAATAATTTTTGACTTTGACTTTGCGATGCAAATTAGGAAAAATTAAAAGTATTTTTTATTTATTTCAAGCGTGTAGTGCTGTCTCACGCTTATCTTCTGGGTGAATTTGCTTGTTTATCCAAAAGTAATGCTGCTTAACTGTCAAAGTAACACCGCAATAAACACCCATTTTATTAATAAAATATTTTTTTCAAGAGTGAAAGTAAAAACAAAAAGTGCAAGCATTGCAATAGTAGGTTTTTACTCATATCAAAAGCTGTTTTCCGCGATTAGCTGCAACTAATAAAATACGTCTCGGACGTGACAACAAATAGTTGTAATCAAACGGGAGATTAATGACATTATTAAGTGGAAATCATTGAGCAAGCAGCGGCCGGTGCTAAGCCTACGACAATGTCACGCAGACCTGTCGAACTGGTGCTGCAGGCCGTTTGAAGGGTTAAGGGTGCTCCACACTTGGGAGAGACGTGGCTGCCTCGGTGGCGCAGTGGTTAGAGTGTCGTAATGAAAGCGACTTCTTTGATTCAATCCCCGGGTTGGGCCAAAAATATGTGCCTGGATTTTTCTCTTTAGAAATTTATAGGGTAGCCCGGAGTTTCGAAGTTGGTGGTGTTTCACCCTCTTACGCCTGATCTCTCTCCAGTCGTGTCAGACTGCTGTCCCATCGCGCTATGAGAGTGAAGAGAATACAGAGTGCACCTGTCTTTGTGCACACACTTTTGCACTATAATATGTCCCGCGTCGACTCGTCGTTAAGACTGACCAATACACTTGGGAGTCAGTGCTTTTGATACTTCCGGGTTCGAGTCTCCAATAAACCCGCACACTAGAAGTTTCCAAAACCTGAAGTCTAAAGCCTATTACCATAAAAACGTTTTGTAGAAACTTTATTATGGGATATTTAACGGTAGTCTACTTTTAACGTTCTTAGTTTAATTATTTTCTTTCATCATCATAATTCTGAAAAGAAAATCTATTGGGTACAAGGTTTTGAAATAATTTGTTTTTGATGATAAATACAGTGTGTATCAGTCCTAATGACTGCTTATTAACCAGCTTGCCTTCTATCAGGATTCTATTCGCTGCCTACACTTCTTCACGGACTAAATTATTTCACCACATGCCTCTTTTTACTTTACGCCATTGTCCGTTTTGCAGGAAGTTATTTTTAATTGAAATTTTGCGCCCGCAGGTGAGGCTTTTTATTGATTTCACGTTGACACATGTTTGCTCATTAAGACGCATATTGAGTGGGTAAACATGTTATGTACTTGCATGTTGCTTACATAAGCAGCATATATAATAACGATTATTGCACTCTATCATTCTTAATTGAATGGTGCCTCGTGGCAAAACTTTGAGGGAATTCTTATAATTATAAATAAATAAATAAAATAAATAAATGTTGATTTATTTCAGATCAATGATCCATATTTAAAAAGTACAATAAAAAATACAGTAAAAAAAAAAAATAACTTAACTAAAAAAATACAAATGCTTTAGGTACATTATTAAAATAGGTACGTAAAAAAATTTACGTACACAACAGTCAAAACAGTCAAAAAAAGAGTCTTTTTTTACATTGCAATGGCCATCCATTGCTTGTAAGTGTTAGTCTGGATTAATCTCTCATAAAGACTTTTTAGTATCACGTTGTTACTTTTGCCAACTCTGGACAAAAAAGACGCAATACGACCACGCTGAATGGCACCGAAAGAGTTGACATGCGTCTCAGCAAACATCTCAGATGCGCTGCACCAACGCTTCAACCCCATCAGCTGCCTAAAGGTATTGTTATAAGCAACTCTGATGCCATTATGCGCTTTCTTAGTATATTCGGTCCAGAGTTGACACGTATAAAATACTTGACAGTAAGACCGAAACAGAGTAACCCGTACACTAGGCGATGCTTTGCCGAATTTTCGAGACAACATATTACCCACTGTATAAAGAGCTCTACGCTGCCTTTCAATATCTGCATCGTCCCTTAATTTATCCGTTACTATGTGTCCAAGGTACCTGAACGAATCAACAATTCTTACAGCCTGTCCGTTGAGGTTAACGCTGGGTATGTTCTGAGGGCCTTTTCCTGATCTAAATACAACCATCTCTGTTTTTCCAACATTATACGTTAGATTATGTTTTTGTGCATAATTCTCGCAAATAGAAATGAGTCTTCTCAATCCTCTTATTGAAGGGCTGAGCAAAACCATATCGTCAGCATAACTTAGGTTGTTGATATATCTATCATCGAGCCTAAGTCCGACCGCAGTTCTGCTCAGCTCCACAACCAGGTCATTCACATATACGTTAAACAAATCTGGAGAGGTGAGACCACCCTGCCTTACCCCACAGGACAGGCTGTAATCCAAGGACAATCCTTTGCCCCATCTGACATTATTGATCTGGTTGCGATACCAAAATGCGAGAAGATCAACAACCTCAGTAGCGGTGTTGGTATCACACATTTTTGACCACAGAAGGTCGTGGTTCAGGGTATCAAATGCTTTGCTAAGGTCTAAAAAACACGCGTACACAGTAGTCTTTCTATCTGTATAATATTTGACCACCTGTTTTAGCGAAAAAACAGCCATATCCGTAGATAGTCCAGGTCTAAATCCAAATTGACCATCATCAATTTCAAGGACCGAGGCCATTTCAGAATGTATTATTCGTTCAAGCACCTTGGCCACAATAGTTGCAAGAGATATGGGACGATAATTACCTAAACTGCTGATATTTCAAGTCTTATTTTTTAATATAGGAACTACAATGGTTTTAATGAGTTCACCCGGTAGGTAGCAGTACCGCAAGCACAAATTAAAGAAAATAGCCAATATATCACAAATATACTGACCCGCACACAATAAATGTTCGAGGCTAAGGCCATCATGACCCGGAGATTTTCCTCGTTTCATATTTGTCAAAATATGTTTAACTTGTTGAGCAGTTACAGTAACGGCGTGATTCTCCGAGTCAAGGTGACCCCCACCACGATATTCAGCTTCAGCAGCTTTGCCACATTTCTTCTCAGGCAAACCTGCATTAAAATGGTCTTTAAATAAATTCGAAATCTTTTGCTGGTCAACTTCACCCCCAACATTCTGTGACAGTCCCCTTTGGTGGCTGTTTTTCTTCATCTCTTTCCAAAATTGCACAAAATTTTTGGAATAGTGATGCTGAGCTATTATATCTAACTTAATTTTATCCTGATTATTTTGTACATATTTCAAGGCAGCCTTGAAAAGTCGCCGAGAATCACACATATTATTATAGAAAGGTCCAGAATTAGGTCTCCCACTCAATACCCATTGAGTAAAAGCTTGACGCGATTTCAAATGCAAGTGCTTAACATGAAAGTTCCATCCTACCACTTTTTTATTATTTTTATTCCTAGTGTAAAACGAGGATTCGGCCGCAGTCTGCATTACATTAATAATATCTTTGTAAATTGTATTAATTTGTTTACATGGATCACAATCTGTATAATTAAAATTATTCAATTCATTCAAAATAACATAAAATTTTTCGTCACATAATTTTGTATATAGACCTATTTGTTCTTTATTCCTAGTACCCCATATATATTTTAACTTACTGTCTTTTAGAGAATCTTTGGTACATTGCATTTTAGGCTTTATAAAACTATCATTACACCTAATGACCAGCGGTAAGTGGTCCGACCAATATGAGTCATACTTCACAGCGATGTCTGTCACTAAATCGCTTGCTGCCGCAGTCACAACACAATGGTCGAGCCATCTGCACGTTCCATGTGCGTCGCTAATGAACGTGTACGAGTCTTTAGCAAGCCACTGTAAGTCTAAGCACTGGAGTGCCTGCTCACCACAATAGTCAATGAGCTCCTTACCAAATAGGGTCCCAGGGTGCGCATTGAAGTCTCCTAATACGAAGACACATTCCGTATCGGAACTTTCAATCACAGCACTAATTTCTGCCAAACACTGTGTAAACTCAGGTAGATTGTCCTCGCAATCTGTAGGCATGTAAACATTAAAAACTAGCACACACCGATCACCCCGCTGCAACCTCACTGCCACAATACGACTACTGATACAGCTAACAGGTTCAACATTCGTAAAAAGTGATGTACGCCACATAAGCGCAACACCACCATACGGACGACCTCTGATGATCCCGACCGTTGTATCCACCGAAGACTTGGCAGAGCAGCTAAACTCTTTGTCGATTTCATTCATAAAGCCCAAGTCATGAGGCATTAACCAGGTCTCCTGAAGAGCTACGATATCCGTCATTTTGCATAAATCACGGATGTGTTCAACAGATCTTCGAGCTGACTTACAGTTGAAGGACGCTAAAGTTATCTCTGTGCGTTGTGCTTTCATATTCAGGATTTTATTTTACCAGTCTCAAATAAAATTTGACGTTTTTGACGGAAACGACGAAAGACCAGCCCTTCTGGCCAGAAATCAACCTGAAGAAACTTATTAACTTTTACTAAAGGTATTGTTATCTTAAACGAGTTAAAGTTTGTCTCTTGTGATTGTGTTAATATTTCTACATTCAAGCAGTCCTCATTCATTTCATTTATGTAGTCTTTTATGTCATTCTCAGTCACACTTTTCTTTGTTCTCGATAAATAAATATACGCAGGTATTTCTGCTGCTGGTAACTTGGCATTATTTTGGCAAGTTCCTCGAGCGTTTCTATATCTATACATTTGCCTCTTTTTGGATACCAACGTAAAGCCATCTTTGCTATCATGCTCGTTTTCATTATAAGTTCGCGCCGCTCCTACAATATCCCTATACGTAGGTGTTGGTAAGTTTTCAATCGGCTCGATCATATGATTAGTCATCTTGGTCGTTTCGTCTCGCCTATGATGACTCATTCTCGCAGGTAAATGCGCTCGCGCAGCTGTCCCCACTCCGCGCGACGCTGGCCGGCCGCTACTCGTCGTATGTTTTACATTCGCATTTAAAGTATTATTCCGCACGGAATCCATGATAATCCCCTCTGCATCTTTAGAAGGTGTATTAGATATCTGAGGCAGCCCTTCTCTGGTATTCTTATCGTAATGACAAGACATGAGAGTTAGGCAATCTACTGAGCCTATAGGCTTTTCCCTTAAATCCGTGATCATTCTTTTGACATCATTTAATTCATTTTTTAAGAACTCAATATCCATTGAGGCGGCGTCGTTGACAATCCCCTTATCAGTCTTGGACTTTAATTTGGCTAAATCACTTTTCAGTAAGCTCATGTCTTTTAAGAAAGAAGTCACGTCAATGTGGTCAAATGTCACTGGAGGCAATTTATTTAAGTTCTTCGCTACAAAAATAGGAAGACAATCGGGCTCATATTCTTTGATGATTTTTATGATTTCTTGTAAATATATATTTTTATGATTTCTTGATAATACATAGGATTATAATAACACTCACGTGCTACAACACTGTGTTACAAGTTTAATGTTTTTGCTTAGAGTTCCGTAGCCGAATGGTAAAAAACGGAACCCTTATAGTTACGTAAAGTCTGTCTGTCTGTCTGTCAGTCCGTCCGTATGTCAATCTTGAGAAACTATTTTTAGCATTACATAGTTAAAACTTGGTAAGTAAAAATATTTTTTCAGTAAAACCTATGCGTGTGAGGTGTCTATGGATAGGTCTTTTAAAATGACTTCAAATACTTTGAACAAAAATTGGTTTACCTAAACGAGATCGAACTATTAATTTTGAGATATACCTCCGCAAATATACTTTGTACTTCATACAAATACTTAAAAATCTAAGTTATTTTTGCTGTTACCAAAATATTGTGATATTTTAACTAAGTGGAAGTAAGTGGACCCTTAATTTAGTTAAAGTTGGCACGGAACCCGCAGGGCACGAGTCCGATTTGCACTTGGCCGGTTTTTATTTTCTTAAAAGCTTTTTGAGCATTAGCCGTATTGAAGGATAAAAAGCTTTGTGGCGACACTGAATTCAAGGTTTCTATCAATCATCAAAAATGTCTGTAATTGCTGCTCTCTCTTCGAGACACCAACCAATTCCATCAAAATTAATTGAGTGCATTAAGTTTGAAGAAGTTCAAAAACAGCAAGTTTCTAACCGCGGCACCGGTTCCTAAGTGCGTTTAGTTTGAGCGGTAATTAAGGCGCCGACGTTACGCCAATTAATTTCTCAAAGTCAAAGTTTGTTATGTTCTTTCCAGCCACAAACATACGGACACTGGGGCCACAGTGTAGAGAGATTTAGTAGTTAATCTATTCTAATTTGTGGTAAGACTAAATAGTTACCTAGTAAATGGACGGCAAAGCAAAGAGCAAAAAGATTAAAGGTTGAAGCAAATCTACCCATCCGACCCGGGAACAGCACCAACTCATGCGAGGCTGGTCGAGAGTGGGACCTGTGTTGATCTCGGTTCGATGTGGTGACGTTACAAAGTTGATAGATGTGCGTTGAAGTATGGAATTTCATACAAAGAATACTGAGCACCCCGACCTGATACAGTGCTGTTCCCGTAACGGGTGAATAGATGTGCTACAACCTTTAGAAATAACGATATGCAATATTCCGTGAAATTTGATTCAAATCGCTAAAGTTAATAACCAACTAACTAACGAAAGCATAAAGTGTGGCATTGTCCACATCGATATTGTACGTATCAGATTATAACTCTGAGTTTCAAATAAATAAATAAATATTGGATACCAATTCCATACATTGCTCTGATCCCAAAGTAAGTAGCCAATGCACTTGTGTTATGGAATTCAAAAGCAAAGGTGGTACCGCAACACCCAGATCCGAGACAATAAAGAAATTTTTGATTTCTACATTGATCCGACCGGGGATCGAACCCGAGACCGTGAAGCGGCGACGCCTTGAAACCAGCGTGCTTAGCCACTACCCACGGAGGTCATCAGAAATATTGCAACGGAACTTGTAATTATAAAACACTTTTTATAATTACAAGTTCCGTTTTAAGGTTTAATATATTGGTTATACAGCAGTGCTTATCAATATTTTACCGATATATCTAATATTGAACCTTCTGCACTAATTTGGAGTGTGTTACGCAAGTGATAAAATACTGTTTTGGAGACTGGATGCGGCCAACAGTCTTTATTGCTTGGAACAGAGGGGTTTAATTAAATCTCAACGCTATGAAAAGATTTTGTCAAATTGCAGTGTCAATTTCTCTTTTTATGTCTAGCAATATCTATTAACTAACATCTTTGCTTAGCAATCGTCTACAGAGCAATAAAATGTGAATAGCGTAGTTAATTAGTAAATTGAATAATTATGGAACCCATATAATTAAAGATCAATTCAAGTTTATTTGCCAACATGACAGTTATGTCCTCTGGCATATGCCAGCTGTCTTGCAGTTTAGTAAGAGTAATATTTATCAATAAAAATAATTTCAAAAACCTTAATAATTTCAATGTAACTATAGTCTTTACCACGAAGAAGTTTTATGAACACAAGAATTTATGAGGTTGGGTTTTATTTGTTTCTAACTAATTAATCAATCTGATTCCTAATCTGCATTACTAACGTGTGCCATGTCTAACAATTTATACGTATTAGCCGACATTTACGCCGGGACTTGCGCCTGCGCACGCATCTCAATCTGTGGACAGGGATCAGTTACAGGGCTGCCCTGATATACACTGATGAAAACCTATCACCTATCCAAATAAAATAAACAATATATGCTTTATGGTACTAAGTATTGAATACATTTCGTATTCAAATGTTTATCATCAATTTATTTAAAAAAAAACACTCGTAGGTAGGTTTAGTTTACTGAGAAATGTATGAAGTGGAGACAGAGACAATTAATGACGTAAACAAACTAAGAATGTGATATCAGTTTAAAGTTTTGAAAATAATATAATATT
Organism: Pyrausta purpuralis; assembly: GCA_963924145.1. Taxonomy (NCBI): domain Eukaryota; kingdom Metazoa; phylum Arthropoda; class Insecta; order Lepidoptera; family Crambidae; genus Pyrausta; species Pyrausta purpuralis. The sequence goes on along the minus strand of OZ001648.1, from coordinate 543,021 downwards.
ACCTTTAGTACTAAATTTCATTTCACTTATCTCGACTCTTCCACGTAGCTACGAATAATAATAATAAATATCCTTTGGACATTTCCACACATCGCCATCTAGTCCCAAAGTAAGCTACTCAAAGCTTTCGTTATGGGTGCTAGACAACGGATATAATACTTAAAATACTTTTTGTTTGTAAATACATACATGATATACATAGAAAACACCCAGACCAATACAAACAGACATGTTCATGCACATGTTCAAACAATGTTTGTATTGTGCGGGGATCGAACCCGCAACCCGCTGCGTAGTAGGCGATTTCTCGACCACTACACCAGACGGGTCGTCAGGAAATACGAATATAAGGTATGATAATGGCTTTATTTGACTACTTTTACAATTTGTACGTTATTTATTTTGTGTACTCCGAGTTTTTATGTAGGACATAAACTTTTACCGAGCTGAAAAACTTAGCTTGAAAGTGATGCTTTGAGCCTATTCATTAAAAGAGGACAGCCCTAGATAAGTCCTGCGGAGGTGGTCATTTGCTCCGTCGCGTCGGTCGGTAAAATATGTTATGAGTTTGCGCTGTGCGTGATACCTCTAATTAATTTCGCCTCTGGCACAACTACCGATTGAGTGCGGAGTGCCGAGAGTTGCTACTTGCAGTGCGATGGGTATAGACCAGGAGACGATCGTTTATATATTTAAAACCGATTTAGAACAGGTACAAATTTATTAATTTAAGACACTTCTTGCACAAACAAATGGTACGTATGGCGGACTTAATGCTAAATGCATTTCCACAGTCAACAATAGGTCTATATAGAGAAAATGCTGCCTGCGCGAAGGATGTGATAGAAATATACCCTAAAATAAACCAAATTAAAAGTAAATTTTCAATGACACAGATCAAGGTGTGAATTACTTCAATATACAATCATCATCTATCATAGGTAGGAAAATATAAAAACCTAACATAATTCTTTCTAAAAAGTATTCGATTTTATTTAAGAATTTATTAAGGAACATGGAGGTAATACATTGTCAAAAAGATATACAAAAATAGACACAGTATCAGGATCAAAAATCACAGGAATAAATCCTCACATAGACTTTTTATCGTAGCTTCCAACAATAGGTAATTTAACTCTTACAATGACGAATAAAAGCACCTAATTAATTCCGTACAAATTATTCTCTTCCGCACTGACAGCCTTCAGAATTACGACTCGAATCACTGTTGCACAAGGAATGCTGTGCTGTCTACAGTTATATTATTACAGTTTTAAAACATTAACAAGCGGAAACTATGGTTTTGATTGAGATTTGAATGAAGGTCATTAAAAGTTTGCATTTATTGATAGTTTTTTTAGATATAAATAATGCAGTGTCTCAAAAATGTAATTATTGAATAGATAGAGCATTTAGGCTGAGGTAACCGATTAAAAACCAAACAGTAAACATTAACTTAAGCGTGAGTGAAAGTCGATGGTGGTAAATTCTAAAATTTACCATGTTTGAGGCTATATTAAACGCTTAAACTTCACGTTCATATCCTGGACTAAGATTATTTATAGAAGTATCAGTTCGTTCGTCCGTGCACATAGCATCATGTTGACATCGCATGCAGGGATATGCGCGATGAAAATTATTTGCGCAGGACATTCCCTTTTAGCATTGCACTTGCCATATTTCAAATACTTGATGGATTAATTAGTCCCATTTGAAAATTCCGATGCTAAGTTATAAGACCTGAAGTTTACAAAATAATAACTGCTAACAGTCCAAGCAAACGGTACCAAAGAAACATCGAAAGTTTCCGCCGGAGAATTGGATTTTTTGGTGTGTTGTTTTTATTTTAATAATAAAGCTGCGCCGAACATTAAGCAGGGCAGCGGCCGTGACAGGCGAAATCGTAATTAACGTGTATCTCGATCTAAACGCGTCCACGCAGTTTGGGCCGCGCCCGCGCACCAGGGATGTGCTGCCGCCAAAAAATCTTTAACTTACTTAACGTTTTCTTAAACCTAACGTATTAAACATGTGATTAGCACTTAGTATTAGCCTCAGAAAGAGAACACATGTGTGAATGTAAATTTCTCAAAGACGTTTAAATTTTATCTAAAAACGTAAAGATAGATATTTGTCTTATCAATAAACAACCCTTGACTGGGAGCAGTATCTAAATCCCATAAGAACTAGTACACAATGAGCATTTATTAAAAGTGTATGCCCTTTATAACTAGTAGCCATAAAATGATAGTAATTTCAATCACCAAACAAAATGCTACGTAAGATAAGTCTTAAATACTATGCAAAGTCGATATCCATTGCAACCAAAGCATACCCAATTTAAAATTAAGTAGGTATATGAACTGAACGTGTTTACTGTAACAACGATCGTTACCTATAGATAGTTAACCTAGCAAAATCCGAGCAATGTTTGAAGACTGTAGAGAATTAGCTCCATCTCGTCTCGTTAGAACATGAAAGTCTTATTTCACGCGTGCCTGTTTTCAATTCTATTTAATTACATCTGCTACCAAATTAAAGTCCGTTATGATCTGACCGATCTCCGCCTACCAATTAATAGCAGTTGTAATCTAGTTTCGAGTGATAGCGGACAATGCGCAGGGCTGCGCGCGCGCCGTAACAGAAAGGCCATAAACGCCGCACATTAGCACTGCTAAACTGAGTGTGAAAGAATCCCTCAATGGCACTATAAATCTTACCATTTGCATTTTTATGCCGAGTGACGATTACTCGTATATTACGCGATTTTGGTAGGAAAGTGTAAATCTGCGGCTGCCTATTGTAAACCTGTTCAGTACTTGTAGAAGCTTTAAGTAATGGAAGGTGCTTTTCGAGTTCGACCGGGACTGCCTGTCAAACTTGTAGAGTGACTTTGTGATTTGACAGACGACATCAATTTTGGAGACATGCTGACTTTATAGGGAGCAGATGATAAAGGAAAGGAGTTTAAACATCGGTGTTCGACTGAAACCATATTTTATCCTCTTCAAACCTGTATTACCAGAATTAATAAGCGCTTATCCTAATTTCTAGATAGTTCTTTGATTAATACTTTAAAGCTTATATTTGTTACATTATATATGCAAGTGTATTTGTATTAATTCTTATTCAGAAATAAATTAAGATTGCCTAAATTGTACTTATAGCGAATATTTATATGATACTATCCTGTGTAATTATTATGTTTATAGTGTGCAATAAAGTATTTTTATTATTATTATAATTTTATATTTTAAGCTCTGTTTTTTTTTCAGAAGAAAACAAAACACAAAAATTCGCTTACAAAAAAACTTAAAGCTAAAAAAACCCTTGAACCTTCAAGTTAGAACAGTAGATACTGTTCTAACTTGAAGATAGAGTCAATATTAATGCCTGTACATCAATAGTTATGCAACGAATGAGCGATTAAGTCGCAGCGTGTAAAAGACACCCGCCCACGACGCCCAGTGTAAACGCCGTCAGTCTTCATCTATCACCGAGGGTACAGCAAAAAGTACGCCTAACACGAATATCAGTTATCTCGTAAACGAGTTATTATCAGCTGGCTTGATTAATATTAATGAATATTACTTAGCACCGTTTACTAATGGAAATTATTATGTTGTACTCGAGCCGAGATCGAAGTGATAAACTGAGATAATGCGGTTCCAAACTAAACTCGTAAAACGCAAGTAAAGACACGTAATACTGATTTAATAAAGTAAAATAAATAATTACGCACATATTTTTCAAGATATAGCAATGTATATTATAAGATGTAAAATAATAGAATTCATATTTTCTTGTTAAAAACAGACATTAATAAAGTAGAAGTGCGATAAGACAAAGGTTTTATGTGAAATTGTATATTAATTAAAAGCTTAAATTTATTAAAGCGATTCTTATGAACTCCTATATGCAGACATACTTAAATCATTAACTTGCTTAAGTGAAGAAACTTGTACAAAGATAGCAATCAACAAAGATACAAATGTTTGTCAATACGATAGCGCCAGCAGGTACACTCGAGCACAATTAATATCTGCTTTGAATGGGTCATATATCATCTGTATCACTTATCAAGAAACCGCAAATGCTAAGGACTTGTTTGTTTAGACGTCATTCCCGCGACAAAGTGGAGGCTTGCGTAAGCTTAATAGAAATGTTGATAAAAGACATTAGTTATTAAATAATACCTAAAGATTCTACTGGTATTGTATTCTAGGTTGTTAACGCATTCTGCAGACTGGCTCCAGGAGCTCTATTAGTTTCAATACAACTAGTCATTCGTTAGAAAAATATAATAAGTGAAGAATGTTATTTATAAATAGCTTTGTAATCTTTCCTGTGTAGTAAGGTAATTTTTTAAATAAATATCAAAGATTCACTAATAATTATAAAACTATGTCAGACGAAGAATCAAACCCCGTTTTACGCTAGCCGCCCAGATAAAAGCATACGCCCGTATAGCGTAAGATACGGGGTTCGATTCCTCGTCTGACACAGTTATTTTTTACAAGTGCAATAATTAAGTGTGTCTTCACATTAGAGCGACAGCAGCGCGTCTCTTTGATGTGAAAGGATTACTGCTGTCATTTTATGTATGAAATTGACAGCAGCGCGACTGCTGTGCGACCGTTGCGCTGCTAAAGTCGCCTGAGTGTGAAAGTGCTCTTATAATTACAAAGTTTTACTAGAATTATATAAAGCATCAAACAGCTGCAGTACTAGCTGTCACTGAAAACGAGATAGCAAACTAACAAATCAGTGACAGAGGGCTATTATTAAAATAGCAATTTCCATCTGCGTCGCGTACTTAATTGGAGAAGGTCCTGTCTATTCCGATGCTATCGGCGATCTGTTTGCTAATAGAGTTGCCTTCGTCGATGGCTATCGCGGCCGACTGTACGGCTGCCTGAAACACAGCCTCCTTATTGAGTCGGACGTAATTAACTAAGACGGGACGTTTCCGCACTTGTTGAAAATACAACAGCGAGCTGGGAGGTGGGTTGAATTGAAGCTCACACGCCCATTTACCTGGACTATAATAAGTACTAGTGAAGAAATGCAACATTTAGAAGAAAAAAAACTATGCTTTAATGTCAGTCCGTCGTCATGAACTAAATAAAGTTAGATTTTTTGACTCAGATATGAATCTCAGTCTTTGTCCACTAATTCGAAAAAAAATCGCCTACCTAGAGTGTATACCTTCTAGTTGGTCCCATTTTAGACAATTTGGGATCTGATGATCTTGGTGTAATCAAGGGAAGCCCTCAAATTTTAAAGGCACATATAGTGTTTTTTACTAGAGTCGGTGCCATCACTTTAACTATCAAGCATCGACTATCAGAGCACCGACTCCAAAAAGAATTATTTGCCTAAAATGTATTCCTTTCCTTTCAAAGGTCAAGAGTTTATTTAAGACTATTTAGTGCATTTTGGTTTTGAAGTTGGTTTTTTCACTTTTTTTAAAGTTAGATTTATGAGAATTCAAAAAATATTTTATGTCAATGCAAGTGTTGATTAAGTATTCATCAAATGATTATTTATCAAATTTTGATCGTTTTTAACTAGTTATTTAAATCAAAGTTCGTTTTGTACATATATTAAGTTGGAATACGTTTTAATGGCAAAAATAATCAAATGAGATCACCTATTTGATGTAAACTATTACTGCTATAGGCTTAAGATAACAGCTCTGAATAGGAATTCTAATGTTTACCAATACTTAGCTGGTCTTAATTTTAGCCGTGACGCAAACTAGAAGTGTCCACTGTGGACAAGAAGAAAAAAAACTATAAACCTGTATCCCCGTGGCACGGTTTCGTCAGCGGCGACCGCATTGTACAAAAGTGACACAGCTGATATAAAAAAGTTACACGAAGTCTGAAAAAAGACGTGCGTACCCGAAAAAACTTGGAAACTAGCAAATGTTTATAAGTCAAGTCTAGCACAATATAGAGTGATCTTTCTGCGCTTCCCTGCGTAGTGTCTCACACGTGACGAAGGTATGCTAATGTGTGTTATCGGCTGACGTCAACCAGAGCCGCGTGATCACGCTTGCAGAATTCCGTTGTTGTTAGCAAGGTTGCGTTGACAGGTGATAGGGTTGAGTTGCGGAGTTTATGGCACAAGTTGGTTTCTAGTCAAGCCAGATCTACGCTAGGTAAAACAGCAGATAATTGCGCAGTCATGGACTAAATATTTTGTAACAAAGTCGAAATGCGCAAAAAATAATACTCAAATTCGATTCCGTGCTGATAAGTGAGTTAACAACTCATAAATTATAAAAGTCTAGCTCTTCTTCAAATCTCAATTTTTTAACTAATAATGAGCCATTATTAATGCAGATCATTTTAATCATCCTTTTAACTACGTAGCAAAAGAAATTATTCAAAGTGTGCTGCGCTTACAATCGAAATGTATCTCGGTGCAACACTTTTTTGCAGCGCGCGATCTTTTTATCGATTATGTTAATCGATACTAGTAATCGGTGATCATTTCATGCTTTGCTATTATTACCGTTATTTTATGCATTACGTGCCATGTTGAACGTTTGTTTTTCACGCCGAGCGGTTTGGAGGAAATCGTTAAGAATTGTTACGACTGCTTTTATTTTTGTCAATTTAATGCACCTATTTTATCGAGAGTTTTTTGCTATTTTGTTTAAATTGAAAGGTTGAAGACAAAGTTATTTCTGCACAAAATACATAATGGGTAACGCTTTAAAACGTATAAAGTTAACGATCTAGCCTTTATTGGCAAATAAAAAAAATATAAAAAAAACCATGAGGCATAATGGGCAATGGGCAGGGCGTATATCACGAAGAACTGATGGCCATTGGGGTAAAAAAGCTAAATTGGATACCTTTCGACCGCAGTGTAGGACGTCCACCGACAAGATGGTCAGACAACCTTGTAATGATCGCAGGATCAAACTAATTGCGTACCGCTAGTGATCGGTCGCTCTGGAAAGCCATGGGCGAGGCCTATGTTCAGCAGTGTACGTTCTTTGGTTGACAATAATGATGATGATGAAAAAAGTTAGACACAGGTCTGTCTATTATTGCTAGTATGAGTTTGGTTCTTGATACACTAAATCTTCGTGCTTCTTGAATGATCTTGAGTTTTTAGCGTTGGTTATAACTTTTAGTTAATTAAAATAATGACGAATATGTTCTCTTGCATGCCGCGGTCCCGACGGCAGATGTCACCGTAGGCGCGCGCTAGCGAGAGCGACCGCGACAGGTTGGGTACACTCAGCAATAAAACTGTATATGAAACGCCTTTACGATACAACGTTATTATTTTTAAGCTTTTAAATATAATAAACAATTACAATAGAACTAAAATGAGGGGTAATGTTAATTAATACGTAATTACATATTGATATTGAATTAACAAAACTCATAATAGTGAGGAACCTGTTTAGTTTATTATATATATTGTATTTTTATGATATGAATTATATTTTTAATTTTACCGCAACTAAATTAATCTGTTACATAGATAGATGTTAAGCTTATCATGATGTGTGTACATGATAGTGCAGTATACCTCTGTATCTTACTTACTCTAATTTATTTTATTTGTCAAGCAACTGTTTAACTCTGTTTTGTACAACTAATAAATAAATAAATAAATCTTTAGCAAGATAAAAACTGACTTTTCGACCCGTCTGGGGTAGTGGTCGAGAAATCGCCTACTACGCAGCGGGTTGCGGGTTCGATCCCTGCACAATACAAACATTTGTGTGCATGAACATGTCTGTTTGTATTGGTCTGGGTGCTTTCTATGTATATCATGTATGAATTTACAAACAAAAAGTATTTAAGTATTATATCCGCTGTCTGGCACCCATAACACAAGCTTTGAGAAGCTTACTTTGGGACTAGGTGGCGATGTGTGGGAATGTCCAAAGGATATTTATTTATTTTCCAGTACGCTGATTTAAGTAGCAATTACATTAACTAATGGGTTTTCAAAACTGTACCAGTCATAAAGTAGGCACATCAAGAAATAACTACGAGATGGGGCTTTCCCTTGTGATTGTAACTCAAAAAATAAGTAACTTTAATAAACATATTATATGATATGTTATAATTATTCATTTATTTGTTACAGATAACCGCAACGACACCGCTGCGGCTCGCGCGCCGTGGGCAGCGAGCGCTGCGCCTGCGCAGGTGCCGCGTGCTGTGTCAACATGGGCGAGGAAGGTGTACACGCGACGGGAATTTATAGGATATCAACTCAATATTACTGTTCTTTTACCGTAGCGAGTTGTTTTGCGCTTGGAGTTAATAAATAATTGGAGTTAATGAATAAGTTAGTTCAAAAAGCAATAATAACTTTAATAGATTTTTTAATTTAATATTTTAGTTTTTGACCCCTTACACACCGCGACTTTCAGCATCGTGACTCACGCAATGAACAGATTTAATTTAGCATTAATGCAGTCGCCAAAATACAGTACCTATTTTGACAATTTCCAGCTACTACATCGCGACTGTATCGGTGCTAACGTGCATTAGCATTGTGACTGCATCGATGCTAAAAGTAGTGCAGTGTGTAAAGATTAACAGTTTGCTACTGCATCTATGTTGCATCGCAACTGCATCGACGCTAAATTTGGCAGTGTGTAAGGAGTCTTATAGTCAAGAAAAAAATAGCTGAAACGTATGTCATCTTTAGTTACCACTCCAAAAGTAATGCTAGATTTTAACTAATTATGAAGTTACCCTTAGGTCTAGGACTGTCTTTAAAATTTTCATTAATCTGATAAGAACTTTCATATACGATAATATAAGGTAAGGTAACTATTTTATACAAACTTGGACCTAGTATGTAAGGATATGTAATTGTATAAAATATGGTAAAATGGTATATTTGCATTAAGTTCGGTCAGAGCAGCGTGGCCACCTTAGTCGTAGAGCGATGTTTGCTCACTCATCTGTCCCAAGTTTACTTTCTTTTGCTGCCAAAATCAACTCTAGCGTACCCTTGAGATAGCGGCCCGTTATGCCGGCTTTGTGCTCGGACTAGCCAACAGTAGTTTTGTTTAATTCCACGTGTATCTTACCTGTTAAGAGACGATTTAACCAACGTCAAATAAGGAATATTGGTCGAATATGATACTGAAAGCCTAAGATGAATACGTAACTTATTTGACAGTAATCATTTATGACAATGTCATTTTAGATTTAGATGTTTTATACTTCTTCGGTTGGATAAGTCCTATTTGACGTTAGTAAAATCGGCTCTTATGTGTATAAAAGAAAACGTAAAGTTAGGTTCAATGATTAGAAAAGATTATGGATCAGAATTGGCTGCGCTGTGAAGATAAGTTACAGTAAATATTAGGTAAGTTACAATTTTCTTTAAAAGGCTAAATAAACCACTTTTTAGATATTTCTATCCCTAAAGATACCTTAAGCAGGGAAGCAAATAAAAACAATATTATTGTTGTAATTAATTTTGACACTTTGTGTGACCTAGAGACGCGGTAGCAACGATACGGCACTATCAATATCCCGCATTTCATTAATTTGGCGAAATAGCAAAGACAATCTCGTAAAATTTTATGTCGCTGGTCACGAAATTTAACGATTCCTAACTATTCAATGATTTATGTTATTGCCTGATTAATGGTCATTAACTCGAACGTTAACAGCAAATATTTAATTGGCTCCGTGGTCCGGGTCTGAGTCCAACTGAGTTGCCCAATATTTATAAAATACACTTGTAATTAGAAGTGATAAAGTTGAATAAGCCGTTAAATTTTATAACTACTCTGTTAAAGTTTCGGCTACAAGTTTTTAGAGACACAATGAGCAATAAAAGGCTTTAGCTATGTTTAGTGCCCGGTTTTAAATAGTTCTAAAATCAAAATATAACTAGATCAAAAATCACAATCTGGCAAGTGCTGAGAACTCACAACACAACACTCGTAAGAATACATTTTTTAAATAAAGATAATTCAATTAATGTTTATTTACTATTTTTATTGATATTCTTAATATGTTTTGAAGCCGTAAATGCCACTTTATCTTCATCTTTAAAAAAAATATTAAAGCATACATTTTTAAAATATAGAGGTTATATTAAATGATTAAATGTTTATTTACTATTTTTTTGAAGCAATGAAAGCCACAATATGTCGCAAGTCAATTTTGTCGTCCTCCCACGCAGGTCTTTTTTACAATACAAAAAGGCACAGTAGTATTATATGTTATGAAATAAAGAAGTACTAAATTATTATAAAGAAAATAGAGTTGAATAAAATGTCACAAATTGTAACACACAAAGTCACAAAGTATGTATATCACAAATGCTATAATTATTATTTTGACAAAAGACAAATCAATAAAGAAAGAAAGAAAAAACATTTATATATTAAAGATATTACACATACACACTCATCATAACAGACACAATTTGTAATAAAAAAAAACGTAAACCAGAGGAAATAAAAAAACAATGATAATCAAAACTATTAACAAGCATAGCCAGTGTCTGTTGAAATAAAATAAGAGATAATAATAAGGCACATGTAAGACGTCAATTTCAAGTACATTAGTAAAAAACGACCGTTAGTAAAACAGATATAAAAGAGAAAAGATCAAGAGAAAATGTTAATGATCTTGCTTGAATGATATGAAGCTTTTCAAAAGGTTACTATGTAATTATATTTTAACTGTAAGGTCGGTCGATACACCGGTACAAATCTGTCAGAAAATAAGTAAAATCAAGGAAAGTAAAGAGGCATACGGGAAATCTATAACTGAAACTAAATTCTGTAACAACCAAAAATAAAGCTGGTTCCTAGCTTAAAGGATCAGCATAGCTATCCAACGCGGCAACGCAGCCAGCATCATAGCATAGTCACCAGCATAGGATGTCTGAGTTTTTTTCTTGTTTTTAATTAATAAGGAAAATAAAACCTGGCAAAAAAACTGAAACTTATTCGAAATTTTTGTCTGTTGGACCTTTTTTATCCAAAAAAAGAAAGATAAGCTTTGAATTAGCACGAAAATAATGTCCTAAGCTTTTTAACTGTAGGTGTAAATATTTTGAAATAAGATAATGTTGTATTCATATTGACAAAATACCACTGTTTTAAATTCAATTGTGTCACCTCCTTCAATCCCTATGTAAACTTTCTTGTTTCACTTTATCGTTATTTTGGACGTGTTATTGGGGCATTACGGTTTGGTGGACATAGTGAATGTTCCCGCCACGAAGCAAATCGTTCCGTTCCCATTCCGAAAGGTTTTTGTCTCATGGGCGATTGTTGTAGTTTCACATGATGTTAGATCCTATCGCTTACAATGTACAAGTTTTTGTTAAGACAAATGTTTTTGAGTGCTGTACGTATTACGGCGTAGACGGTTAATTGCAGCTATAAGTTACAGAGTTAAATGGCAATCGTTAGGAGTTCTTGCATTTGAACAAGCGTTGAATAAGTAAAATGCAGTTATTAATTTTTTGCGAAATTACTGCAGCTTTGAATTACTTTTGCTACAGAATTGTGTAAATAATAGACTAAACCCTAAAATAGCTAAACTAGCCTCATGCGGTAAAAATTTGTTAAAATAATATTTAAAGTAAGCTGTATTACCTACCAGACTGAACACTGTAGCCTTTCTGATGGAGGTGATATTTTATAATAAGTACTTGTTTTTTTCTTTATTTAGTATGAATTCGCTTTTGACTCCAGCCCAAACCTAAGACGAAGTCGGAGATAAAACGATCTCGCCCTGAAGAAGCGTGTTCACTCGAACTTTGAAAAGATTCGGATTGTAATCCCTACGAAACACCGACGCGGGCAGCGAGTTCCACTCCTTTGCCGTAGGTACGCATTATAAATGTTGATAACAAGCGCTTAGTTCGAAACAGCGGCACATCGACAAGGTAAGGATGGTATCGCGCGGTTGTTAACGAAATCGTTTAAATTTTATCATAAATAGTGCCAATTCGTTGCTCCCTCCTAGCCAAACGCCAAACATCGAACGGTCTGTCTTTAGAAACACGTTTAATAGAGACGTTGGAAGTAGCTGGGCATTCCTCCGGCGCCGACCTTGTGTGCGCGCTAATATTTGCGCACGCGCAGCGCGACGCACCATTACCCATGTTTGAGCTACGGCGCTGCGTATGAGTGGACTGTACGAAGGTGGAGCGATTGAATGAAATCGCTCTCTCTCTCTTGTTGAAAATTGTAATAATAATAATAATAGCCCTCCTAGCCGATTTCGACTACGGTGGTCAGTCACAACGACTAACCGACTGCGCGGGACATATTATAGTGCACGAACACAGGTGCACTCTCTATTCCTTTCACTCTCATAGCCCGATGGGACAGCAATCTGACACGACCGGAGAGAGTTCAGGCGCCGGACCAACGGCTTTACGTGCTTTCCGAGGCACGGGGGTAAAACACCGCCAACTTCCAAACTCCGGGCTATCCTAGAATTTCTGAACAGAAAAACTCAGGTATATATTTTTGTCCCGACCCGGGGATCGAACCCGGGACCTCTGGCGCAGCCGTCGCTTTAAAAGTGCGACCCTCTTACCGCTGCGCCACTGAGGCAGAGAAAATTGGAATATGTCATACTTGAGAATAAAATAACCTTAGCAACAGGTTGAATGTGAGGCGCAGTCAAAATCTTAGTGCAACCTTTGTAATGAAATGTGTAGTAGAGCTACACAAATGCAAATAAACACAGTTAAAATCGACATGACACATACTCAAAAGAATACATATTTTACACTTCGTTAGGTACTGCCAACGAAAATAAATGATTGCTATATAAATAGGTATATTATTTTGAATGGCTAATGTCATGGTGATACTAAGACTAAAAAAGATCTGCTCACGTAATTCGGCAAAGGCTTGTCGCAGTGACACGCACGACAAATCGCAGCGATCATAAATATTCGTTTATCACAACGACGCGACTTCGCGATTATTACTCGCCCTTTATCCGATTCCATGAGTTAATCTCAAAGGACCGTCGACTATGTTAATGTGGACATTACTTATCTCGTTTTGTTGCAGACCATTTAAAGTAATTTTATTTGACACATTTATATTTACTTTAGCAGAATTATAACACAATAAACAAATCTGACTGTAAATGGGACTTAGGAATAGTAAATTAAATAGCCTTGTCCTCGATCAAAGTATTCTAGTAACATTATGACCAAGATAAGAATGACTTCATGATTGGTTTGTCAGTTTTAGGACATAGACGGAGCAGAAATACTAAAAATATTTACATAATTCTTCAAAAACGTGTTTAAACTAATCTTAATTTCACGGGCTCCGAATGATTTACAGAATTACCCTTGAACGATATAATTATACATAGAAAACACTGTTAATCGTTCATCGATACAAATATATTTTGTTTACCGATAGCTCGTTTCGCCGAAATAATTACGTATCACTTAATCAATAATTTCGGCGAAACGAGCTGTTGGTAAAAAAAATATTTTTGAATCGATGAACATTGAACAGTGATTTCTATGTACAATTATATCGTTCAAGTGTAATTCTGTAAATCATGTTTGGCTCCAACTTCACTTTAGCCAAGTGAATTATATCAATAAATTATCAAATAACTCAAAATTGGCTTAAACCAAAAGTAGTAGTAAGAGTTTTTGATATCAGAAATCAACGTAGGAATTTCAAGTATTCCCTGACCGAATTTTCTCACTATGACAAAGAAATGTCCACACAACACTAGCCAAGATATGATTGAAAGTAAGAAGCGATCAGATTAACCGAGTCGGACCGAAACGAGAGAGATAACGCGACACTCCTGTCTTGACCTTGTTGTTTTGTTGTTGTTATGTTGTTTTGTTGTGTCGTGACGATATCAGGTGCTCGAATAACGAGCATTTTGGATTTGGCTGGTGGGCGTGGCAGATTGGTAAATTGCCACTTGTTTAAGTATTTCATTTAATTTTCGGAGAGGTCTTTCAAAAGTTTTGAAAGATGAAAATAGCTCGGGTTCCTACGTAAGCAATAGGAGAAAATAAGTTGGGTTCAGGAATTTTCTACTCCTATTAGTCACATTTTATAACAAACAAAATTTTTAAGACTTAACTGAAGGCATCTCAAAAGTAAGTAGTATATACGTGTGATTGACTCTGTCCACACGTTGGACTTTTTAAACAGTTGTTATTGTAACTTCCTCATTCGCCGCTGTTTGCCGAGCGCTGCGCCCGCGTCGCTTTGAGCTGCCGTGCGTATGCGCATCTGACATAGACCACATAGGGTATCTGTCAGAAGGTAAATATCGTTAAACTTTTTACGTCGCTAGTTTATGTATTTTGAGTAAATTTTTAATTTTTGGTTAAAACTTGGACCTGGGTTTACAATGGTACGGTAGCAATTGTCAAGATGGATAATAAACTATTTGAAAATGAATGTACTTTTGGCTTTTAAAATAAAAGTTCTAACGGTTTATAACTTTGTAATCTTAAAGTGAAGCAAAGAAATGAATTACGTCAAAAGAAAAGCTGTAACTTTAAATTAATTGGTCACAGTTCGGTGACGCAGACTTCTCCAAAAAAACATTAGGCACATTAAACCGTTTTGAAAGATGATACATTAAGTTAACGCTCTGCGTGCTTCTAATCTTTCGGTTGACATTTCACAGGTACAAAGACAAAGCATGTTTAATTAGTGATATGTCCACATGATATTGACTCTCGCGCCTACCGCCTCTGAGCTTCTCAGAACGGTAGACATCATACTACTTTCGTCACTGTGGGAAACAAACTAAGTTCGGTTTCTGTAACTTATTGGAGACAAACATTATAAATCCAATCACATAACGTCGTGAGAAGCAAACAAATTTTGTGTCGCGTTCAAGCATATTTATCGTTTCCGCTGCGTCGACATCCGTAATAGAGCTATCATGGCGTTTACTTGCACAAAACTATCAGATTACTTACAATAGCGAGGGTCACGTTGACAAAGGTATGAGTGCGTGTGTCTTTTGAGTGAGTTAGTATTTTTAGAGCGGCAGGTGAGCGCTGCCCACCGGTCAGGGGTGTCGGGTTACGATAGGCGATGTTAAATTTATTGCGCCGGCGCATGCGTGTAAGAGTAACGCGGTGGACATCTAATCGAAATGCTTGAACGAAAAGGCCAGAATGAAAAACGAGATATAACCGTAAACTGTACTTGTACAGTAGAATTATATAAATACTCAATTTGTTGAAATATGTAATTTAGTTTTTGGAAATCATTTATTAAATATTTATTAAATTGTTAGTTTATAATTTTATATTAGTTAATTCTTTATTACCCTCCACAAAAAGCAATCCTAAAACTTATGTCTTATAAAATACTATAATACGATATTATACGATATGAAGAACTATTCAGCCAGGATCAAAGCCTGATCCGGGAAAACCGGCACACCAAATAGCACGATTTTTAGAAGGAGGGACACGCTCCGGGATGGGAGAGGAGACGGACTAGCCGCAGCCTATCGGCCACAAACAGCAAGATATGCCTCGAGTCTGGTCTAGAAATATAGGGAGAAAGACGGGTGTCATACGAGGGCTGAGCGTTGATGAGGTGGGCAATTTGCCTTTGTTAATACGCGTAAAAGTTCTTTTAGATTTTCTTCGGTTCTTTTGATTTGGTTATTATTCGGTCGATGCACTGCTTCGGAACATATGTTTTACACTTAATAAATTAATGACTGATAAAATACTATAATTGGGTATTTTTATATATATGTGGAAACTGATGTATACTCAGGTATGAGTATGACCGACTCTACCTTGGAATATATCAATCCGTTCACCTATCAGTCAAAGTAGGTACCTGAACGAAACAAAAGAAAGTGTCCGTTGGTCGCCAACTCGAAATGTCATTGTCGATCGTGTGAAGCTAATTTGAAAGTATAATCACTGTGATGCGCCGGGTTATAAGGGCGGGAGTCTCTGCTTCCTCGGATCAATCGATTCTTTTGTCATCGATGACCACTGTAACATAATACCTAGTGGTCAGTGGTCGCAGTCTTTAAATGGCACCATTCATGGTAGCGGCCGGCAGTTTGAGAGGATACTTGAACCTTTTTCGCTGTGGTCAATGCAATTTGCACAGTGCAATCAACTTCTTTGTATGTTTATCATTTGGGTATTCGATACTTTGTGGTCAAGTCCTATCAAAACTTTATTATATTGTATAACAAGGTTGTTCTGGGATTGATTTTAAATTGGTCACTACCTACTCAAGATTATTATATTAAAAAAACCGTTATAGGGTTACAACAATGTAATACTTCAATATAGTCCTACAAATACAGTTCCGTATGACCGCTGACACTGAGTTTAAATAAAGTATGCATTCGGCTCATCGACCTCTAAAATTACTTAGTGTCGATTTTACCAACGTCACATAAGACTTATCCGACTGAATTAGTGTAAAGCAACCGATTTGTCGCTTCATATTAATTCAGTCGGATAAGTCTTTACATGAAGCTTTCAAATTAGGCGTTGTAATATAGGTCATATGCCCAATTTTTTCATTAATATTACTCGATGAATATTCCTTATCGTTGGTAAAATCAGGCCTTAGAGATTGAAATTAAAAATGTATAGAGATGGTTGCACCAATGTTACGCTAATATGTTGACGTGATAAAAAATAATTACTAATTGCATTCTCACATTTCAATATCAGTATCGAACCATTAAGTAAGCAATAGTGCACACTAGCAGGACTTAGTGATGTATTGGCCGCTCTGCTACCGGCCCTCCTTGGCCCTTATAGACCGAGTTGCTGAGTTATTGTCTAGCCAGAGATAAGGTACACTTGCGCGTATCTAGTCGCGAAATACCTAGCAAATTATAATTATTTAGATGCCTGTTAATAAGCCATGGATAGAACAAATTTTGTGTTTATAGAAACTAAGGCGTTTTTGTTACAACAGCGTCAAGATGGACTTAATTAACCCTTTGGATATTACTTCCAAGTCAATAATTGAAAAGGTTTGCTTTGTTAAATAGTCTTCATGTAAATGTATATACAAATAAAATACAAATAAAAAGTATTTAAGTATTATATCCGTTGTCTGGCACCCATAACACAAGCTTTGAGTAGCTTACTTTGGGGCTAGATGGCGATGTGTGGGAATGTCCAAAGGATATTATTTATTTATTTAAATGTTTTCAATCGATGCAGTAGAAATTGGGTTCTAATTAAGCTCTACAGCCAATACAAACACGAGTTAAGGGCAACCGCACAAGAAAACTTTTTAAATTAAGACAAGAATTAAAAACCTGTACAAATTAAACAGTTTGACCATCTCCTTCTCCCCTGAAGTTGAGTTATCGAGCGTGCTTAATGAGCGCGGTACAGTCGGCCGCGGTATCGGCGCCCGCGCACCATAAATATCCGCCGCGCAGCGTGATGCCAACTCACATTACTCTAGCCCAAACCTTAATTCCCCCGGCCCATGCTTATTAATCTCTCAAAATTTTATTGGCCACAAGTATTTTATATTACAACTCTCATTGCGAAAGGTATAGACAAATTTATAACGCGCGACTGTCTTGCTGCTCAAGATTTATGGGAAGAAAGATTTTATTACGAGAGTGATTTCTTTATTTATTTTCTGAAGTTAAATACCGTGAGAAAATATTAAGTATTCTAAGTAGTATGGACAGCTAAGGAAAGCTCTGATATTAGAGTTGAATTCCTTAGATGAGGCATACATATTTTGATATCTCTTACTTTTCTCAAAAAGATTACCGTTATTTTAAGAAATAACCTATTGTCTATATTTCAGCAATGTTTAGGATTTTTTTTATACTTAAATGCATATCTATAGCCTCCTCGCACTGTTTTTAAGAAAATATGCGGATCGACGCAAAAAATCAAAGAGGAATGTATTTTGCGTGAGAAAATTGACGTCACCCGACTTTTATGTATTGACAAACATTCCTATGAGAAACATGTATACGGTTTATTTCAGTTTTGGAATGCCGTCTCCCTTGATTAGACTAACACATTTCTTGGGACTGGTTTTATCAGATCATAAGTTATCCTTCCACAATTCTGCGCGGTTTGAGAACAATTGTGATACGGTTGTTTATAGACGATACAAGATAAACTGGCCAAATGGCAGCTCGTAAATACTCGATTAAATCTATTCGAGTCAACTTTGGACAACATTATGTTTATAACAGGAATATATCAAATGCTGGAGTTTGTTAAGGTTGGCACATACTGCTTTGGCCATGAACTGAATGCAAATGTCATGAAAATACAACGAACGATATTTAAAGTCAATGATACATTAAGTGGTTGTCTATAGTATTGAGAGTTTCACGCCATATTTTAAAAATATTCATGTTCATCAGCATACAAGATAGAGAGTATGGATGGGTTGAAACATTACACATGGCTATGGCGAAATAGTTAAAAAGAATGTTTAATACGGTTTTTAAATAAAGTAACGTAAAACTAATATTGAGATAAAATAAGTTACTAACGAAAAATCAAAAGAAAGAAAAAGATTAGTGTTACTTAAGAAAAGACTCATAGTACTGAAATGTATAAATTACAGAGTGTTGTTTTGGTCAGTGACATCCAACTCAGGAATGATAATATGAGTTATAAAAAAAAACTTTTCACAACATTAAAAAAATGAATTGGGAAACTCGCACCCTAACGTGTAGCTCGCGTGTATCTACGAAATACTACGCCGTAGCTAGTAAGCTACGAAGAGGCGACCTGGTATTGGTGGTTTTCTCTTGTTCCCAAATCCGCAATAATAAATTGATTTTTTTAGGTTTTTCGATTGCAAAAAAATATTTTTTTAGATATTTTTGGCATCAGTATCGTTTGCACATCCACCCCTGAGTCGCTCGTCGCTGACGAAAACGTACGTACGTACGTATATGTCAATTACTAACATCCCCACGCGTGTACACCAACCTTAACGGTCACGGCACTTTCGACGAAGTGACATGTTTACGCGAATCATATTCAAATGCTATTGCTTAATACTAGTCCCTGGACTCCCAGCCGATAACTCAGCATCGTATAAGTGTATAAGTGATACAACAGTAGCCGAATAACGGGCTCTAATCCGCCGCGAATCGATCCGTTCGATAATGAAACCGATTCCGTAGATTAACTTAAGAAACGCAGCGTATAACCAAATATAACTACAGGCCTTTTGGACTTCCCGAGCCAGTATGATTTTAAAGAGAAACGGAAATGACTAGACACATTCTTACAGTCACACTTTCCAATGACGTGAATTAAATTAACAGTAATATTATCTGTGGAAAGCTATCACCGCGTCTGGATGTCACTACAACTTGATTTTTAATGTGGCTTGATAAGAAAATTAATAGGAAAATATTGTCTCTTTCTGTTCGCTAACAGAAATTTATACAACGTGTGGCCTGTAATTGAAGATTTTTTTATCCATGATTCTATAGAGTATACAAATTTAACTTCACCTGGTCATAGTGTTTCATAATGCTTTAACTCACAGTTATAATTATTCAAAGTTTTAATTCCTAATCAATGTATATATGTATCGGTAACTCGTTGCAGTAAATCACAATGTTAAGTTCTATGACTGGACTCATTTGTTTGCAATACATTGCTGGTTTATTTTTAATTATTATACACATAAATTGCAACCATATATAATTGTATATTGGTTGTCTAAAGGGCATTTATTTTATTTTTTTTGGTCCTATTACACACTATTTGCAAATATTTTTTGTTAATTTAAATTATAACTATCAATCAACAACTAAAAAAATTTCGGAAGCTAGAAAGATTTAACCGATACTTATAAAACAAAAAAACGAACTGAACCATTCATAAATTCATTAAGCATCAAATCGGTAAACTGAATGTAAAATCTATTGGTTCCACAGATGCTTATCAACATTGATATGCGGAACCAATCACTAAACTCCACCAGCAGCTACCGACCGCATTTTTTGTGTGAGAAAGGAAGGTTTTTCAATCAAAGCTCACTGCGCCCGAGTCACTCCTATAAACTCACTAACTTATGACTGCGCGGCGCTTTGACTTCAGCCCTGATGTCAGATCTCGAAAAGTATTTTTGATCTTATTGCTGTGACAGGTAAAATGAGCTCAAATAGCAGTGCAACAAATTGTCTTTCAAGATAAATGTTACTTATAACTGAAGATAAGTAAGACCTAAACGAATAAGCACAGCGGTTGATTCGGTAACACCTTGGTCATTATCTACCTACTTAGCATTTCCAGACCTTGTCAAAGAGATTCAATATCTGGTTTCTATCAAGTCAGTGTTTAATTTAGGACAATGAATTAACATATCAACTTGTCTCCATTATGTTATTTATTTACCAGTAAGGTCGCCGTCCAGTTTACCACGGTAATAGTAAATATTACGCAGACGACATATTGCACAAATTTAGCATTAATAAAGCGAGTCGTTTGAATAAAATATCGATATAAAATCGATAAACGGTAATATATATTCGGTTTGCAAAAAACAAACGTCACGCATTTTAATCAATTGATTTGTGTCCATTAGTGGAACGTAAACCGAAAACTAGACACGCCGTTCTTGCTCGTAAACTTATGTTAGTATCATAATTTCACTGATAAGCATTATAAATACTCGTATCGTAAAAAGTCCTATACTCGTAACGGTCGAGAGAATTTAAGGTTAGAAGGTGTACTACGGAAAACGAAATATAATACGCAGTTTTGGACGATAAGAAACTATTATAATTTAATACGCAAACGATAGGTTTTTAAAGGAGGCAAACCGTATGTTAGAATCTAAGACAAATTTAAAAAAAGATTATCGTATCCTGAATTTCATAATTCGGTAAATTTACAGGTTGCCTTAAAACTTTTCAAATCTGAATCCGATCTCTTTAATAATGTTTGCGCCAGTTTTAATTAAACAGACCATAGTTTCTAGCTCAAAGGATTAGCATAGCTATACGACGCGGCAACGCAGCCAGCATCATAGCCTCCTTGCCGCAAGGAAATGGTAACGTTTTTGAAGAGCAAGGATTAAAGTTTATTTTTGTGTTGCATGTCTTAGTTTTATCTTTTCTTGTTTTTTATTAATTAAACAGGCCATAATGCAGCATGTGATCTCGGCGGAAGCAGCCACTTGCCGATATTACGCTAATTTAGATAATTGCTGCCGTGATTACAGAGAAACTGAGAGATGCGTAGAGGTCATCTGCGTGTTTGATTTATGTAATTATCGCACAACATCATTAAGACCATGCTTTGCAAATTAAGTCTGGATTACCTCTTAAAACGCTCTCAAAATTAACCTGCTAATGTTAGGTGAATAAAAGGCGTCCTTATTCAGAGTTGTTAAAAACCAGCTAAGTGTGAGTCGGACTC
The DNA here is from genome assembly GCA_963924145.1 of Pyrausta purpuralis. NCBI lineage: Eukaryota > Metazoa > Arthropoda > Insecta > Lepidoptera > Crambidae > Pyrausta > Pyrausta purpuralis. The sequence continues at coordinate 521,607 of OZ001648.1, read as the reverse complement.
GCCCATTGAGGGTTCCGGGCCAATTTTAATTCTCGTTGAAAGTATTTCTTAAGATCTGAATTATATATATATTTTTTAATTTACACTCGCTTAGTTTAGAAATTAAAGGGGGGGGGGGAGGGCGGGGGTAGGGCGCCCATTTTACCACTTTGGAAGCGTCTATCTATCAAACGTTAGACTTTAAAGAAAAATGGTGCTAGAAACTTCCATGTTATTTTAAAAAGACCTATTCATAGACACCCCACACGCATAGGTTTTACATTTTTTTTTTTTTAGTTTTAGTTTCATGTATGGGATTCATTTTGTAAAAGAATCATAAAGCGGTTAACAGGATAAATCTTTCTATCAAATTCCAACGGTGGGATGCTTCTAGTTACAGAATAAAGTGGCTGTGACATACGGGCGGACAGACAGACAGACAGACTTGACGAAACTATAAGGGTTCCGTTTTTTGCCATTCGGCTACGGAACCTTCAAAAGACCTTATCAGAAATAGTGAGGTGTTAGGTGTAATATTTTCGATAACTAAACTATGTTTTGGGATCGTTACGTTGTACGTATGAGTAGTTTCTAAAGTTTTTTGAATTTCGATACGAAGCGCAATATTACGAATATAAATATACAAATGCTTCGTGACACAATATAATATCGTTTATTTTGTTCAAAGTTCTGACAGCGAAATTTCTGGTCCACTGTCAATATTATGTTTTTTGAGGATAGTGCGACATCATAACCTACTTGTAGTATTTTCTCAAATACTATCGCTTGTAACCGTTACTCCAATGACGAATTTACTAACGGGAGAGTTTGACAACTCACCTACAGATCAGTGGGACGGGTTTTATGTTTCCAAAGAATATTACTCAACAATAAGTTTTCTTGGCGTACAAAAAATGGCAGTGATCTTTGCTCCTTGCATTGGGGTCGCAGATCCTTCTTCCACCTGTCCGTCGGTTTGTCACAATGCAACTGTGTCACCAAACGTGTGACGTGAAGTACAGTCGGCCACAAATATTGAGATTTAAAATTACGCAAAAATAAATGCAGACTTTAAATAATAAATATCCTTTGGACATTCCCACACATCGCCATCTAGTCTCAAAGTAAGCTACTCAAAGCTTGTCCTATGGGTGCCAGACAACGGATATAATACTTAAATACTTTTTGTTTGTAAATACATACATGATACACATACAAAACACCCAAATCAATACAAACAGACATGTTCATGCACACAAATGTTTGTATTGTGCGGGGATCGAACCCGCAACCCGCTGCGTAGTAGGCGATTTCTCGACCACTACACCGGTCGTCATCGTCACTTTAAATAGACAAAGGGTTCATCAATTAGCTATGTGTACGAACGAACTATGTACTTTAGTGACATTTCGCAATAATTATACTAAAGTTTGTAGATATTTAAAATAAGAAAGAAATGGTAGTTACTTAATGATATCTGCTGTACTAACATCTCTCAGGACTTCCTTAATAAGATGAACCGGCTCCTTAACAACTACATCAGATTTGTGTTTGGTCTTCGCTAATATGATCACATCTCCCAATTTCGACTTTGGAATTGCCTCCCAAAGACAGTACGAGCATCCACCTCCAAATTCTCTTTCAAGAAGGCCCTCCGGGCACTTTAGAAGAAACTTGTCTCACTGACCTCTTTTTTTATCTCATGTGTACCTACCATTAGTATTATTATTATGTGCATGTTAATTTTTCCATAATTATGTTTTAATGTATACGGTATTTATGTAATAAGTAGTATGTATGTTTATTTTTTGTTTTAAGTACTAATTGTAGTTTTAATCAAGCTCTCTCTTTTGCCCTTCTATTACTTCCTTCGCGCCTCTAGTATTTTCTCTATAAAGACCTATGGTTGAGTGGTAGAGAATGCTTTCAACATTAAGTTCGCTAATGTACATTTTGTTTGTGCATGAAGCGTTTTAAATAAAAAAATGAATATGCAGTTTTTATCAACATACAAGGCAGTTGTTGAATGCCTTTGTTGAGGAAATGAGCGATAAATATGGCTGCAATGGAAATACATAATGTATGTCAGTATTTCTTACAATAATTTGTGGGTTATACCTACCGCGGGTGCGCGGGCGCAAGACACGCGCGCAACAAAAGACTCGGGTGACTTTTGACTTTCGTCGTGTTTAAGCTTCATATATAATTGAGAACGAAATCCGGGCGCACATTAACATACAATGGAAACTCGGTTCCGTCGGCCGAGGGTCGGAAAGGGCAAAAAAACACTACTGCTTGCGTTTGTCAGCAATCGACAATGCAGCAAAGATGATAGCCAGCAGGAAAATTTGAAGCTTAGCCCTCGAGTTCAAGGATGAGAATTGGTCTTTTGAGGTTCTAAATATGACGTTCTAAGGCTGTTTGGGAGGTTGGCAGCCGTCCGCCGAGGCAGCCCATCATGAGGCGACTGACGAGTGACGAGTCTCCAAAAAAACGACAGCGTCCGTCACCGAGCCGAGTTTTGAGTTATCGCAGGTTTTTTCGAACGGTTCAGGACGAGGTTTTTGGGTATCGATGTCGTCTGTTCACGTTTTGTTCCCGTTCTTGAAGGATGTCAACTGATTGTTCGTTTTGTTACCGATCGCAAAGTTTGTGAAAAACGCAAGAAGTCTCAAGTCATGTTCCTGCATTGAATGATTAAACGAAACTCGTCGTACCCGTCGTTGTTGCATTCCTTTATTTGTTAATTAGTAAAATCATTGAATTTTAGGATGAAGGATGAAATGAAATACATGATTAATGAATTTGAATTAAGTTGCTAACCAAAAAGACGTTGATCCTTTTGATGACAACTAGTATAAACCACTTAAGCCTCATTACATTCCTGCCGACACTTCTACAGCGAAGCATTCCTTTCTTCCCAACAAAAGTATCTAGGCGAGTAGTTTTCCTAAAATTCCCATCAATATTCATACCACCAGCACCCTCGCGCACGGCCAGCGAAGGCAATAAGCCATAGAGAGACACTTTCTACAATACGCTGCGCATACGCAATAGACATAAATGGTCGGACAATTCACGACCCTATTGCCTAAGATAGAAGGACAAGTTCATCGTTTGATTCGTCCTGCCGTATCCGGGTGACACCTTCAAGAGTTCAGTGCTGACAAATGTTTGAAGTGTTGTTTAGATTCAAAGAAGTTATAGAAATATATCTGGCTTTCTAACATTGGACGCAGGCAATAGTTTATAATAACATATAATATAATTATTGGACACCAATCACATACATTGCACTGATCCCAAAGTAAGTAATTAAAGCACTTGTGTGTCAATCAGACACAACGGTGGTACCACAACACTCAGACCCGAGACCGGGAATCAAACCCGGTACCATAATATTGACTATTCTTATAACAAACTCTAAAATCTGGCACTTTTAAATCTTCACTAACGTCAAAACAAGAAGTACTCGGTGCTGAAGTAAAGAAAATGTAATGAAACAAACCAACTCTTGGAAGTGGGTCAGAGAAAATTGTGTGTCAACCTTGTAATGTAATGAAATGAATGAGACAGAACGATTCGGTTCTGGAACTTCAAGTGAAGTTGCATTGATTCGCTTGGGAGCTAACGAGTGTACTGACCTTTTAGTTTTGCTGCTATGACTATTTTAAGTATGAGAAAGTTTTACCTTAATGATCATAAGTGTAATGAAAACGTTAGGGTTAGCTCATAATTTACCTAACATTAACTAAATTAAAATACTAGCCTAACAACAAACACAAGAAAACTAATAAAGACATTTTTTCTATGCTAGTCAAATAGTGTGAACAATCTGTTTTTAACTTACAAAATGAAATCAGTGAATAACAAATATTTAACTTATAACTGCGGGTCTATACGCGACGTATATAATGTAGTAGTATTGTAACTACTTACACTACACACTACTACTACATTATATACGTCGCGTATAGACCCGCAGTTATAAGTTATAATGCAACGCGAAAGTTTAAAAACAAATATTTACTTTTTTTTCATAAAAATTAAACCGCTTACCTTAACGTCAACCCTAACGGACAGCAGCAGCACTAATTTTAGACCTTTAGTGTTTGTTTTTAATCGACTTCAAAAAAAAGGAGGTTATCAATTCGACTGTATGTTTGTTACCTCATATCTCAGTCGTTTGTCGACCGATTCGAAAAAATTTTTCGCCTAATTAGAGGGTATACCTTCTTGTTGGTCCCATTTTTTCCAACTTGGGATCTGATGATGGGAACTTGGTGTAATCGAGGGAAACCTTCAAATTTTAAAGGCACGTATAGTGTTTCTTTACTAGAATCTTAATGTTGACGTGTTGTTACGTCTGATAGTCAACATCTTGTGGGGCTGATGGTGGCACTCCTTAACGCTTAGAAGTTCAGTAATTATAATTAAATAACTTTTAATAGGAAGTTTGTAGCTTCTTGAAAAACAGTGTCATAAGGTGCGACTCCCCCCCTCCCCTCTCCTATAATCTCCAAAAATTAAGAAATAAAATTAACTTTAAAAAAAGTAAAAACCGACTTCAAAACCAAAATGCACTAAAAAGTCTTAAATAAACTCTTGACTATTGAAAAGAAAGGTGGGTTCTAGGCAAACAATTTCTTTTTGGAGTCGGTGCCATCACTTTGACCATCAAGCATCAACTATCACAGCACCGACTCCAAAAAGAAATTGTTTGCCTAGAACCCACCTTTCTTTTCAATAGTCAAGAGTTTATTTAAGACTTTTTAGTGAATTTTGGTTTTGAAGTCGGTTTTTACCTTTTTTAAAGTTAATTTTTGAAGGTTATTTTTTTTGAATAATAGGTTTTAGTTATTGTTTAAGTAACAATGTACTTGATTCATCTAAATTTTTACTTAAACCTTTTCCTCAGTGTAACAAATACTTTAGTGAAAACCCCATCAAAATCGGTCCAGCCGAAAGCGAAATATTCGTGGACAAACATACATACATACACACATACATACAAACATACAGGTCGAACTCAGAACTTCCTTTTTTTAAGTTGATTAAATGGTGAATAACCACCTATGTAATTGTTTTTCTTATTTTAAAACAAATTATTTTGGTAAAAAGGAACATTCGGCGAGCAGAAAGAAACTGACTTTAAACAAATCTGTTTTTAAAATGCGATACCTTGTATTATATCACTATACTGAGTGATATCTCAAACCCGTTTTAAACGAATCAATCGCAAACGCAAAAATCATAGATATGAATAGCTAATGCAAACAAGCCCTTAGCGTTTTAGCCAAAAAACTGCGAATGAGTCCCCTCGTGTTTACAAAATCCTAGCATAAATAATAAAGATGCGCGTGTGTGTGTAGTCCGGTAGCTAGATGTGTCCGTGATTACTCACACTCGGGCGCCGACGTGACTGCCATACTGATGCGATGGTGTTATCCGATGGGGGATTTTTGGTGATATACAGGCAGTATCAATCGATAACCGGCAAGAAACAGAAGACTCGTATAACAAGAGCTCATGGAATTTTGTTCAAGTAAAGAGTGTTCAAGGCACTGAACTCTACGGTATGAAAACATCTACCTAAGTACTAATTATATCTGCAATTGAAACCTCTCGAATATTAATCTATACTATATATTATATTTAATATTAGAAAGAGGAAAGATTTAATTGTTTGTTTGTTTATTTGCATCGATTTGACTCCGAAACTACTGCACCGATTTGAAAAATTCTTTCACCATTAGAATGCGTCATTATCTGTGATGAGCAAAGGCTATATTACATTTTAAAAAAGTTAGGGATCCGTATGAAAACTTAGATTCTGAAGGTGTGTAAGAAAAATTTTTATGTCGCGAACGCTGCCTAAACTATTGATAATAGAGCAAAGTGATGTACATACTACAGTTTTATAGAGGACACCAATCTACTATACTAATATTATAAAGCTAAAGAAATTCTTTGTTTGAACGCGCTAATCTCAGTCATCAATACTAAACCGATTTGAAAAAATATTTTGTATTGGATAGCCTATTTATCGAGAAAGGCTTTAGGCTGCGACGAGAGGGGAGGAAGAAAACTCAAAATGCATGGACAAAGTCGCGAGGGACCGCTAGTATAATGATAACTTTAAATTGCTTTACTTTAAAACTCATAGGCTGTTCAACAAAAAAAGAAATAGTTTGGTTATAGCAATTGAAGACAGTACTCGGGCATAAACGCCTTATAGACTTAACTATGCCAACGATCAGAGATATATTTTTAAAAAAGCGTAAATATTGAAGCATTACAAAATATTTACTAAGTAAATGTTCAGCGACCGACAAGTGTTTATCTACAGTTTAAATAATATACTTAATTAAAATACAAACTAGGTTTTTCCGCAGTCATTTGCATACTGACTAACGGAATGGGTATGAGCTTGCTCTATGGGTTACGTTACGCGTGATAAACACAATGATAAATCAAGACACACGATAAGTATACGTATTAAATCATCTTTTTATCTATAAACGTCGAGTACGTTTCTTTAAAATTTTAATGATACTCTTCTTTCTTCTTCTTTTTAAATTTCAATATACTTTGATTTTTAATTAGATAGACCAAAATGACATTTGGTGGGTGGTGACTTTTTCGTAATTTTTTAAAATAGTGTTGCTCCTAAATAATCGAAAAATTCAATTTATTCAATCATCGTTTAAGGTGATTATAGAATAGACAAATAGTTGTATTTTGATATTGTGTTTTGCAGATGTATTACAAGCATGATTTTCTATAATTGTTATTTAAAATAATCAACAAAAATATGATCAGTTTAAAAATCATGTTTTTTACGAATATCATCATATTCATCATTATCAACAATAAATCATTTATAAAAAGTGGTAAAAAGTCAAAGTAGGTAAAAATCATATAATAACATTGTTTTGCAATGGACTTAGATATTTTGCTCATGAGAACAAGTGTATTATATAATTTATTTTTTATAGCTCTATGTAACGTTTTACAAGTGTTATTCACATAAATAAGTAAAATCAGATCATTGAAAACTTATGTCACAATTTCAATTAATTTGTCACAACACTATTGCACTACGCTAGCGACATTAAAAAAGAAAAAGTGCAATTGAAACTGTCATTCTGGTCTGTCTTATTAAAAATCAGAGTATACATGTGGTATTAATATGCGAGTACATGTGGAAATATCGCCTAAAAGACTAACTTATGATTGAAATTTCAAACCCTTTGGTTTCATAATAGGTACAATATTTTTAAAAAAAGTATTTATTTATTTATTCGTGATTTACAATCTGTGAACTCGAGTGCTAATTGGAAGCACCAAATAAATTAAAGTGTGAAAGTATTAACCACTAATTAATACTGCTTGATGACGGCTGTAAATCTTCGTTTCCATTTGGTGCTCGCGTTTTATAAACCCTAATATAACAACAATGCAGAGAAAGCTTACGTGAGATTCTATGTTTTGGTGGTGTCGCAAGTGCCGATGATGGTGTTAAAATACCTGTTACATAAAAAACGTCTATGAAATTAATTATCAAATCAATTAATCAAACGCTTCTGGTTAATTTGGTCAAAGTTGTGCTACTTTTACTCTTAAAATGACCTATAGAGATTTACTTGTATACCAATACTTCCTTTGATATTGTAAGCATCATGTAAGAATTGAAGTGTGTTTTGTAAATAAAGCAGTAAAAAATCGTAAGACATTGAAAACACACCATCAAATTTTATAATGATCTAAAAAACAAGTACATCAATTGATACCACACTTTTACACTTTTCAATTGCGACAGACAACCATTAACTAATGTTCAAAAACCAAAAGGCCGTCTAGGAGTTATTTTGTCAAATAGAGTTAATAATATAAATTGCACTTGTAAAAAGCAATTTTGTCTGTGATAGACGAGGAATCGAACCCCGTGTCTTACGCTATCCGGGTGTATGCCTATACCACTAGGCCACCGTCATATTAACAAGCCTGTTGAATTTTGCAAGCGCTTACTTTAACGCGTAGGCTGCGTGACATCATCAATTTTGCGAGATTGCTCTCACAATATCCGAAGGAAATATTTTTACAAATATTTAACAATCGGTTAAGATGAGAGAAGCCAATTTATATTTACATTTTGTTTTTATAATGTTTTGTCACAATACAAACTTAATAATAAAAACTGCACTTGTAAAAAGCATCTTGGGCTGTGACAGACGAGGAATCGAACCCAGTGTCTTACGCTATCCGGGCGTATACAGTTTGTATAGTGACAAAACACTATAAAAATAAACAATAAATGTAATTATCAAATAGAGTTATTAAATAATCCTCATTTGCCCCGTCCAAAAACTAGACAGATCCCGAAATAAGTAAGCAAGTCGGTTGGATTTCCTCGCATCGATCGCGCGCTTAGTATGCCGGCGGCGTGCGCGTGGAAGGATGCTCTGTTTGGCACTGCCCTTATCCAGCCCGGACGTCTGTTACGTGATGCATCCCGAGGCGAAAACACTGACTGTACGCACTTGTAGACAATACTTTATTGACTGCAACCAGTACATAGTCTGTATAAAATACGTACATCAAACGGTAGAATCCTATACATTTTTCAGTGTGTCGATTCCGGGCCTGAAAACTCCCGATGGACTAATTTAATTACTAACTGAATAATAAAAATTATATATTTCAGTGCTTTTAACTGCAACACTGTAATTTTTGGCGTTATGAAGTAGAAATCAAAAAGTTTAACTCAAAAAAAGTAATTCAATTTAATAAATATTAATATATTATGTTGCTGAGTATACTAATATTTATTTAGAAATGTTATACGAGTATAATAGCAACAGGTTCGCTACACACCTATTGTTTCTGTATATACTGTAACAAAAACGATTTAGACGACTAATGTTATATGATACTGCAACTCACCTTAGTTACTTAACGACATATAAATGCAAATATTAATTGTTTAAGACTGACATAACCCATTAGATAGTCTAGTAAGACATCAAAGGTGACTGACCGGACACAACTGATAGGTAAGTCATAAGTAAGACCTACTCATAAGTAAGTCGTTGTAAAACTGATCGCGTTACTTATACTTACTGAAAAGTTTTTCGGTACTCAAAAGTTATATATAGAAGCAAAAACAAGCTTTGTGTAAGAATACATACCATCTGTAATTTAAATTTTAAACGGAAAACCATTTTATTTAAACTGGAAAATAAAAAATCATATTCATATACTGTAGTACGGAATCTCAAATTAAAGTTATCAATAGGTATTTTCTGTGATTATTAACATTTGCACGCCTGCATGCAGACTGAATTCACTATCTTTTACCTACTTTTAAGACCTGGAGAATATAACTTTGGAATTTATTATGTATTCTGGCAAAAAAATGATTGATTGATTGTCAATAGTCACCTGATTGACACACAAAAAATCTTTTCCACCAAGTAGAGCACCGTTCGCTTCGTACTGCAGAAGGAAAGCATTTCCCTGGCAGCACAAGGTCGACGCCCGAGCCACGGCCGCGGCCCGCGCTGAATGCTCAAAGGACCAACACTAGTAGTTGAGTGTGACATTGGTTATCACTGATGGAAGAATGAACGACCTTTAAGTAAGTAGCTACGATTTGAAGGTTCGTTCTAATTGCCGTAAAAAGGTTTCCACAATCAGAACTGCAGACTTGCTTGGTAGTTTATGTGACAATATTTAGGGTAATGGTAGTTATTTCTACATTCTTAAAACGTTTGTAGTGAACTTTATTCAGGAAAACAAACTATCGTTTCATATGGCTTGATTAGAAAAATACAAATAAAATGTTTTGAAACTAAAGTTTCTAGCCGAGTCATTTCTTCGAGCCGAGTCGTTTTTACTCGAGTCATAAATTTATATTGAGTTAAAGATCATTAGTTTAAAACATTTAATACAATTAATATATACATTTAATTCTTGTCGATGTCTTCAGTTCTAAAAAATGCTCTGATTTTCTTCTCAAAACAGTTTCTTTTTATTAATAATTTACTATCATGGTCATTACTGAGCCCAAAGTCATGACTAGTAGATAATACCAGATGGCGTTAAGTCCACCTTTTGTTAAAAACATTGGTCGTGCAATAAATAAATAAAATGGTCATGACAAATAGTCATATACGCGAACGATATTCTGATATATAGAAATGTTACTTGCAAGTATAGAAAAGTCTAATCTAATCCGTTCTATCTGCTTATTCGCGCCATCAACGGTTTTAACATTAGAGGTCTACCACTATGACCTTACAGTAAAATCAAAAGGCAAGTTAGCACGGGGTCTAAGAACGGGGGCTGTTCAATATCAATTTACGCGATACGGGGTGCGTGCGGACCGGGGTCAAGCGGGACAGGTGTCCACTGCATACCGGAGACACAGAGTAAAACAGCGCAGATGACTGACTAAACTAACACAGAGACTTGGCAAATATAATTTCTCAAACGTCGTACATAACGCCGCTTCGAGATCCCGGGTGCGATTCCCGGTCGAGTCAATGTAGAAATCATAATTTTCTATATTGTCTCGGGTCTGAGTATTGTGGTACCAACGTTGTATCTGATTTCCATATCACTAGTACTTTGGGATCAAAGCAAATATAATTTAACAAACGTCGTACATAACGCCGCTTCGATGTCCTAGGTTCGATTCCCAGTCGGGTTAATGTAGAAATCATAATTTTCTATATTGTCTCAGGTCTGGGTCATTGTGGTAGCATCGTTGGGTCTGATTTCCATAGTACTTTGGGGTCAAAGCAGTGTATGTAATTGGTATCTAATATTTATTTATTTACTTATAATTGAAACCATTGTGAAAGAGCGCAGGTATTGTTTCACTAAGCTTAGCTAGAAACTTGACGTGGAAGAAAGAAAGGTAGCTAGAGCCATAAATAAAGTCGCTATCCTAAAGTATTTGAGCAAGTTTAAGTAGACAGGCTTTAGCATGACTCTATTAACTCAAGTAAAATCAACTGAAATTACTCAATCATTGCATTTTTGGATTACAGAACTTTTTTTGAGTATAAATTCTTTCGTAATTTTTTACTCAAATCTCTAATTGTACATCTGGCTACTTCAGGCTGTGCCCGGGCAGCGATAAGCCCCGCGGATCGCACCAATTAGCATAAACCGTGTATATTATACGCCCGCATACAGCCTTCCGACCCGCTATGAGCTACAATATCCGCGCGCATATCTCTATTCTATTTCTGCCAAATTCTTCCCAACTGCGCTAGTTCATAATTAAATAGGAGTCACGCTCCGATTAGGTAACTGCAGGTAAGAGATGAGATTTAAGATTTAAGAAATGGTCACCATCACTTTTACTCGTGTCATACTGACTCCTAAGCATGGCTGCAGATACCTTATCGGAGGTACGCCAGCGCTAAGATAAAATAAGCAAGTAATGAATAAATGTAAGGATGGAAAGAATCCCATGCTTAAGGAATATGAAACTAAACAAGGTACTTCATTTAAAGTTCAAGTCCAGATAATGAAAAAGTTACTACTGTTTCAAAACACAATTAGGGATCGCCTGCTTTGTAATGTCAAGTTTGATAAATATGTCACAGAAAACAAGTTTTATATTAATATGAAGAAAAAAAAACATATAGGTGGTATTTAGGTAGGTAAATAAAAATTCTAATGTTATTGTTAACAGCTAAGATACTTGTTACAAAAAAGTTAAGTGTTTTTATAAAGTTAAAGCCATTAATCCATGTGGCTCCATAAACGAGCGCGCCTTTATCGGAAGTCACGCTTAATGATCCGCTGTCCATGAGCTCAGGTAAAACACATTATCAGCTACTAAGCTACCTAAAAGGTACTGTACGATAAAAAAAACATCTTTATTCTGCAAATTTATTATTAAACTATTAACTGATTTCATTGTTATTTCATGGCAGTGTAAAATGATTCAAAGCATAACGTATTTTGGGAAGTCCTGGCGCCTAAATAGACCAAATTGTAAATGTGATATTGTAATATATTGTGACATTGTGATAGTTTAAATCTTAGTATCAAAACACCTAACGTTTTATAAAGTATCAGTAGTGTTGCATAAAAAACATCTGAGTAATTTGTAACATTTTTTCATTAAATCAGCGCTGGGAAGTACAATATTACGGTAGGATAGAAATCATTTCTGTAACTCTACCCTTTACTACAGACAGACCTAGATAATAATATAATACTACTAGTACAGATAATTGTTTCATAAAATCCACTTTTTTGGTGATCCCAAGACACGGAGCAGCGTTATCTCAGCACACTTGAGCAGTTTAATGGCTTATGCTAATTATTGCGAGTAAAGGAAGCGCAACATGAAAATGAAAGTTGCTATTACCATGACAATACTTCGAGCTTACTTTTTAGGTGTAGCTCGTGAGGCCCAAACTTTGAGCCTGGACTGTGTGCTAATGAGGAGGAGGTAGGTCACTTGCCTTACCCGCAACGCGGAACTTATCAAACTGAAACTTCTTTCATATGTGGTAAAAGGAAACAAGTAAAGAAATCGATGAGTAATGTTACTGTTTTGTTTTTAAACAAAACGAAAATCGACTGCAAGTAAAGAGAGCAAGGCAAGGTATTGATGCTAAAATGAAATGCGTCGGAAAATCACCAGTCTGCTTTCAGTGACTATAAAAGCCGTGACGTAATATATAAATGGTGTTAATTTGGAGGGCATTCAAAAAAAAGCAAGGATACCTACATACTTTTTTTAAGCTGAGACAATGACGTGACGTTACTTGAAAAAAATTAAAGGCTACGAACTGAAAGATGGCGTGATAACGTTTGTTATACTCCCACAACAATACCTACGGGGCAAAATTCATAGATCAAAGTGTGCGACCCTAAGTAAAAACTAAACTCAGCAGTAAACATATTTTCAGCCTTTAAATAATAACAGTTACTACTTCAAAAATGTTTGGAAATTTATTGCTTAATAGTTTTTGGTTGCAAAAATAAAATCCTTATAAAAAACGGAAAGACAGAAACGCATGAAAAACGGGTCATTTTATATTCGTCACAAAGTAATTTCGTCACGGAAAATAGTATATGTAAATTCGTCACATCGTACCTATGTCAAATTTACTCATATTTTTAATGCATGTGACGAATTTACTTTGTACGAATATACAATAACCCGGAAAAAAAAACGTAGAAAAACTTGTATATGTGCAAAATAAAATAAAATTACGGGATATTGTTCGGTAAATTATTGGAAATATCAAGAGTTAGTGACTTTGTAATCGTAAATAATACTGAACTTTATTCGTTGTTGGGTATTAGAATACACAACCAAATTAAACTCTGCAATCATAGCTAATGCGTCTCTATTTATGTCCGACATCTCCCAGCGTCTCCACCACTTTTTACCCACTCGATATTAATCGAGGGATATTACATAATGGCATGATTAAGAATAAAAACATGATTAAATATAGCTCAGGTTCATTAGTGTAATACTCGGTCGCAGGCGGGGGCCGGTGCCTGCCAGGGAATTACAAACCAGTTCGATTGAATAATGCTGCGACAGCGAGAATGCAGTTAGACGGAAGGTTTTCTAGGTTTAATTATAGTTTTCGGTGTAGCCAGCAATTTTGATGTCTCAAAAAGGTATGAAGCTTATATATCTTAATACAGCTACAGTAATCGTCATAGAAAGGCTGAGTGATAAATTGGTACGGTTACGTTGAAATTATTTAGATCTCTGTATAGACGTATCGATTACCGTTTCTTACTTGTTGTAACTTTTGTTTTTGAACCTAACAGAAAAGTTTAAGTAAATCTTATAAAATATAAATGAAACCTAAATATGAGGTCGTATAATCAAATCGACTGCAAATGAGACAACGGACAATAGACAGTTGCATCTTTGTGCTCAACTATACATAAAGGTAGTACAATTACTTACTAAACTAAGTGAGGGAAGTCCAGTATTAATTGAATGTAGCTTGGTCTGCGATAAAGATGGACGCACTAACCGTTTACTAAGTGTAATTTATTTAAGGCTCTACGCGTGTGGGCTCCTCTTGACATCTGCGGAAAACTATTTCCACCATGCGGGCTCTTGCGACAGCGCCTTTATTGTACCCATCAACAATAAACTAAGCATTCGCTGTCCGATCGTAGCCAGTGATACAAAAATATTTTGCTCATTTTATTTTTGTTTTTGTAGTATTTTGTCACTATAAAAATTTAACAGCATAAATGGCACTTGTAAAAGCAACTGTGTCAGACAAGGAATCGAACCCTGTGTCTTATGCGATCCGGGTGCATGCCTATACCACTCAGCCACCGACACATTGGTGGCGCTGACGTAACGCGTAATGACGTAACCATGAGAGATCAGAAACTTTGCGCCGTTGCGGATTGATTTGCCGGGTTGTGGGGTAGAATCCTACCTGCAATATTCCTTATTTCATCTTATATGAACACAAAATATCACTGTGAGTGAAAAAAAAACTAAAATTCTGTATCAAATCACCTGCACCTTAGTTTATTTGTCAAATTACTACAAAACGATAGTTTTAGTAACCCCGCCGACGCTATTGCTTGCCTAATAAGGCCATATTCAAATTTAGAAACTGGAAAAAATCACCAATAATCGTAAAGTTGAGGTGTCACGTAATTATGAGCAGCCAATGGTCAATTAAGGTCAAAGTTAAGCGCATTAGTTTGCGAAATCGTCTCGTAGCGACCGGTGGATTTCGGGACCGATATTTTTTCCTACATCGGTAAATCACGGTCGTATATTAATTAATGAATCGCTCGTCTAGCCTGAGAAGCGGTACTGGCTCTAGATTGTCACAGTAAATTTAAATATTGATAGTGTAGAAGTTCGCTATATTCGCCTAACGAACGCGCACTAAAAAAGCAATATCAGTATATCACCGCTAGAGTCGCGTTTTGGGCAACGCGCAGAGACGGCGTCGAGTCGCACGCGCACCGGCAGCTTCGAGCTTGCAGCGGAGGTTTTGTTGCTGGATTCTAATGCGCAAGGAATCACCGCGTATCTGCGCGAGCACAATCAACCGTTTCGTTCCGTCCCAATAGGCGCGGCCATTATTTTGTCTTGCGCGTTACTTTACGATGGCTCCGTCGGCTCCGCTCGACGCCGATTTTCAGTATATTTTTTGTATCGCGTGCGATGTGCGCGGGCGGCTCCACGCCCGCCGTAACCCACAAAAACGTGTTCTACTCATTATGAAACACGAAACTATGATATTTCAAGTCGCCGTACGACAAACGGCCTTAGCGTTGCGCAGCCGCAGCGCGCCCAATAAATATACGCTTTACTGTTATCTATAAACAACCTTCAGCTAGGAGCGGACCGGTATCGAGGCGAAACTATTCTAATAAAAAAACCCGAACCAGTCCAAATTAAAGATAACGCGGTGGAAAATGTGGTCGTGGCTGGGAGTCGGCGGCGTAGGTGTGCGCTTATAGCGCTTACCGTATCGCCGCCGCGCTGCCGACTGACACTTTCCTATAAAAACAACCATCATAATATCCCAGGACTAATTGAACAGACCTATCGAGTTTCTCGCTGATGTCTGTTCATTAAAGATAACTATTTGGACAGAAGATGTACTCGATTCGATAATCTCATGTGCCTTTTGAATTAATTCCGCGTTAGCAGGTGGAATTATCTTACGGAGCTAGTGTATCACGGTAAAGACAATAGGCGTGAGAAAGATCACTGGTATGGACTGCCGAGTGATGTATCGATCCAATCCATTCTGAATCGATAACTATAGGTATGGAAGAATTATTGTTGAGTGATCGATATAATTTATTGGTCGCATGACCAAACAGCTTTAGAGTGAAGAGTGAAATAAGATATTTAAAAATCTCGCTGTTTAACAATTGAAGAATTTTGATATCTGATGCATGTGAATTAATTTAAATAAGATTGGGTTTGAATTATATTTAAATATTCTTTCCAGTCTATTGAGTATTTATTAGGAGTGACGGATTCCAAGCGATTTTCAAGTGAAGTATTACTAAATAAAATACAAGTAATTGGAATCGTTCTTATTTTAATTTAGAAACTAAGACCAAGATTATTCTTTGAGATTTAAAAGATAAAGAGAGACTTGACTTCCTCTCGTCTCTGCCCTGTCACAGAGATTATTTTGCTACTTTGCAACAATGTAAGTAGTCGAGACTCAAAAGTTAAGGATAATAAAGGTATTAAGTGCCCAGTCTACCTCTCTGTTAATCGCACTTGTAGCTATAATACGCGAATAAAAAACTAATACCATTTACATATGGAATGAAGCGAACCTTTAATTTATGAATGTCTACGATACAGACGTTATGTACTCGTACTTTATCACTGCATTCAAGAAAAAGATTTTTTAAATGTGACCGTTTTATTTAAAAACATGATTTGATTACTTTCATTTGATTTATTCTTATTGTGTATCCTTTGCATAACATAGATAAGTATGTCTACGCTTAAGGGCGAATTTTACCAACGTCAAACCTATTTCATATAGGAGTTATCCGATCGAATAAGTGTAACACGGCCGATTTTAAAATTACGTTTACATAAATGATTGCTGAAAAATAGTTGACATTTTCAAATAAGGTGTATTGTGTTGTATTCAACGAATATCCTTATCAGACATTGGTAAAATCAATACTCAGTCGGATAAGTCTTATCTAACGTTGATGAAATCGGCCCTAAGAAACACCGGCTATTATATCTTTTCAATTTTCTCTTTAAACTTTGTTCCTCAGATATTTCAGGTTTCAGTATTAGGCAGAACTCTTTTGAACTAAATACGAGCTTTCGCCAAAAGCTCAAACTGACAGTACTCCAGTGTGACCTTAGCTTTGCGTCCGTGCAATAACTTCGCAATCCAGGGCCCCTTTTCCAATCAATTGCATCAAAATTGTGTATGATATTTATTGGTTAATGTCCGATATTCCTATTAAAATTAGTATAAGTCCACATTGGAGTGTTACGAGAAAAGATGTCTGAATTTTGTGAGTACTAAAGTCTATATTTCACAAGATTTTTATTTTGATTTCAAACGAAACTCATACGCCATATTCATGTAAGTGATTCAAAAATAGGGCCCCAGATGTGGAAGGAAAAATCTGCGATTACACGTCAAGTGTAACCCGTAACCATAGATTAGGGTCCTTGCATCGATTGCAGCCATCAAATATTGAGACCGACGGCTCACCGGGGAGGTATAACTCGCGAATATGTTTTACGATCCAACCCCACCCCGCGCCCCCCTTTCCACTCATGAACTATAGATATGCCGCTGTCATAACTTGAAGTTAATAGAAGTTTTGTTTATATTTCATATACAGAACGGTCAAAAATTGTTGAAAGCCTAGTATTTTTTTAAACAATTTAGAATCCGAGAATCATCAAGAACTATCTATGGAACATATCAATTCATCGGGAACGATAAGTATAAACTATTCCTACTATAAAATGCTTAAATATTTTTTTTGGGTTTTTTGATCAAGATACAAGTAAGGTTACAATTTTGAAAACCGTTCCGTCGATTCATTGTCTAAGATAACGTATATGTTACAAATCTACAAGCATATAAATTGTTAAGTTACTAAGCGTTATTAAGTATAATCGGTGCTTAGGACTTGGCATACTTTTATAAAATAGCTCAAACTAAAACTATTGTTAGAAACTTCACCAAATCCCTTATCTTGACCCTTCCCCGCCACAGTCAGTCAATCGCAGTCAGGTGGCGGTCGCTTGCGATTTATTATCGCCACTCGATTTTCCTCCTGCTTATGTGTTATTGAATTATTGAGTTTTATCTGGCAATGCTGGTGCGTGGTTAGTGGGCCGTGTTGTTCGCTGGAGATCATGGCTTTAAGATGGGGCTTTTACGTCTAGCTGTAAACTTCAGCGAATATTACTAATATTATAAAGCTGAAGAGTTTGATTGTTTGTTTGTTTGAACGCGCTAATCTCAGGAATTATTGGACCGATTTGAAAATATTTTTTTTGTTTTGGATAGCTTATTTATCGAAAAAGGTTTTAGGTTATGAAACATCATGTTGCGACGGGAGGGACCGCTAGTCAGTGATATAAGAAATCAGTTAGTATTTTTTTTAACCAAGTAACATAATTATTCGCAAGCCGCAGTTATAGTGACAAAGTTAATTTAAACTAAAATATGGGTATCGAACCAGATCTCAGTACCAATTTTAGAATGACACTGCACTTATTTAGAAATTAACCTAAAGCTTTAAATAAATATTTTTATATAATTTATTCAAAACACGTACATTATGTGCTATTCACTATGCTTACAACATTATTGATATGAATGCATCTTTCATGTTATTTCATCACATCGAGTGATAATAACTCAAGACAAAGTTATAAGGTCAGCGCCGAAATTATGCAAAAAGTGTAATTTTTATTGCGGTATAATCAATTAATTCTTTCAAAATAAATAATGTGACGTTATTTATCACTTAAGGTTGTGATGTGATATTTTTTGAAGAGTGATAAAGTCTAAATTGCCATGCATCCAGCATTTAAGTCATGGAACTAACCGTATTATTGTGTAAATAACATTTGCACAATGACAAGCTGATGATATATAATTTAAACCTGAGCCGCAATTTTTAAACACTCGCGTTAGTGACTGAGAGAGTGATTTTACTTAAAAAATAAATTTAATTTAACAAAAAACATAGCGTTAGTAACAAACAAAATTTAGTTATCTATTTATATCCCTGCGATGTGATCAAACAAACATTAACTAATGAAAATCACATGCCATATTGACGCGAATGATTCAGAAATTGAGCTCCTGTATTAGACAATATTTTCACCTTCAAGTGTGGCATGTCTTTCCATAATCTAGACGTCCAAGATTATGTCGCAAAAAGCATTGAGCTTGATTTTTACCACTTAACTATACGATATCACAAGCATTTTTTGGAATGATCAAGACAAAAAAAAACAACAACGATCTGGATTATATTTTAATTTTAAAATTTGAGAAGCCCTAACTTTCTTAACGTCGTAATCGTCAGATGTAATTAATATCTTTTCGTTTCGACCCTTTCTTAGGGCTTCGCAAATGAGTTAGGGCCATAGTAATAAGCCTGGCCGTAAATCGCGCGCCGAACTGCGGCCAGATGTAACTTTTTTATATTTCATTTTCCACTTTTAACACATCCAGCCGCACTGCCCGCCCATAGACTTTGATATTTTTAGATAAGACATTATTTGTTATAAGCCTTGGTACTAGATGTTAGACAACAGTACCAAACTGGTAATAGGTATTGAAACCCAACACTATTTTAATAACATTCGTTAACAAATTAATTTCACATCAGAAAAAGGCAGCTAAATTTTAAATATTGAAAGTCATTAGTATTTATAGAGGCTAAAATGACAAAGCAATTTTCCTCGAATTATAAATGTTGATTTACCTACTAATGTTATATGAAAACATTCATGAGTTTTCATTTTCGATGCTCTGGTAATATTTTAAATGCAAATTTTTAATATCGAAGTCGGCTCACGCGGTGATGTTCTACGAATTAAAAGCATAGCGGAATAGAAAGCATGTGGAATTTTAACGTGCACAATGACACTTAAGATTCTCGGCGCTTTTCGATATTCATAGCAACGTGCAAGTGCGTGGCGCTAGCGTTTAAGTAAAATTGCTGTTGCTCTAAGTTTAATTGCGTATAGCAGGTTCTATGCATATGAAGTTCATTACTAATCTGGGAAACTACGTTCAAACGTATAAAACTTTATTGGTTTAGTGCAAGCTATTACGCACAAAATATTTTTTTACAACATCTATCGTATTAAACAAAACGAAGTTTTTGTTTGAAAGCTAAAAAAGAAAGTCCTATCTAGTAGCGTTGTAGATCTGATAACTAAACCCTTTCGCGCGGACCGGCCAATAATGAAATCTGGGGTGTGAAATAAAAAGAAAAACTCTCTTAATTAAATTTTCTTTTGGGGAATTTAATAAGCGGGGTGCGGCGCCCGCGGCCGATAGTACGCGTCGTTTAAAGGCTCGCTAAAAGAATCTATACAATTACTCATGTATTTTATTGTGCAATACTTATGTTAAACGTTGCTTGGGTAGCGATATGTGATAATTACTCGTGGTCAAATAATTAGTTTTTTTTTTTAATTTTTGAGCGTCATTAGGTCACGATAGACTAAAACCTTGGACATCAATTTAAAATTAAAAAAAAATACTAACATAAAATGATTCTAAGACCCTGAAACTTAGTACCTTTGTTAAACAATTGAAATTTTAAACCTTTTTCTTGAAAGCTGTAAGCCCTTTACACACTGCGACTTTTAGCAGCGATACATTAGCGATGCCAACGCGCGTTAGCATCGATTCTATCGCAAAATATCAACCTTTACACACTGCGCTACTTTCAGCATCGATACAGTCGCGATGCTAACGCGCGTTTGTATCAATACAGTCACGAAGCAGAAGCTGGAAATTGACAAATTATATACTTAATTTTGGCGACTGCATCGATGCTAAATTAATTATGTTCATTGCGTGAGGGCGATGCTGAAACGCGTTTTCAAAACGCGCGACTGCATCGATGCTAAGTCGCAATGTGTAAGGGGTCATAGTCTTGTTCAAAAGCAAGCGCATTTTCGATCCCGGTTGTAGGTACTTAATACACAATATCATAACCGAACAAACGGGTGATCTCCGGCAATCGGCGGAATCGCGCGTTTCAGCGGTTTCCCAGCGGCGCGCGCGCACCGCGCAGGCGGCGGCGATGCGCGATACCGGACAACATTTAAATAAACACTTAGCAACAATAACCAAGATAGCCGCGCTCAAACCTCGACTACGAGGTAGCGATAGGATAACAACTGTTATTTATTTTAGGCATTGTGTCAAACTTTATACTGATTAAATAGACTTCAGAATGTTTTTAAAACTCACAATGACGTTTTTTATATATAATAATATTGTAAATAAATTAAAATAAAATAATAAATTATTTGTGAATATTGTACGTAAAAGCCATAACTTAATAATTTGAATGATATTTGAACGTGCTCATAATTATTTTGTTTCAAAATTAAAAATGTATTCTATTCAATCACCACATGTTATTTACAAATAAATTACTCGTATAGTGCCACTAACTTATCTGAAGAATAGCCAAAATCCAACTACAATAATTGTCGCTTTCAAAACGTCATTGCTGCCGGTACAACTCAGTGTGACCATTATTGATATTTGAAAATTATCGGAAGCACTTACACTATTATTATGTTTTCCCATTTTTATGTTTTCCATATCATTTTTAGCGCTGAAATTATAACGAGCAAGGAGACGATCAATAAAATAGCCCACATAAAAATTTTCCTCAGTCCCAAAGTATAAGTGGTAGAGAATGCTATTCGGCGTTAATTTAACCTTTGGTTGTGCAGTAAAATACTTGTCTTTAATTTTTCATCGTGTATTATGGTAAGTATTAAAAAGTCAGAGAGGTAGGTAAAATGTGAAAAAGAGCAATTCCTTTTCGATCGTCCTCTATTCAGTCTTTCTTCAGATAAGCTGTTTGCACTAAACATCAAGTACAATTCGAAAACTTTCAGTCATTATTGACAGTTCGTGTCAAATCAAACGTGTCGGGTAACGCTTGAAATCTGCCATGCTGGATGATGAACGTTTGTTTTTTCCACGCTCAGTTTTTATATTTATAATTAGTTCTTAATACCGCACGAAGCAAACGCGCCGACGCCAACTATTCACTATATTAATTACAAATACCTATATAATTAGTGCTCAAATGACCATCATCATCGCGTCCGTTACGCCACGCTACGGTTATGTTTCTCTAGAACGGCTCTTATTTGGATTCCACTAAAACTATTTGCGATATTCTAACAATTTAGCTGCTATCGGTACTGTGAACCTTACTCCACGTATCATACTCTCATGAATAATGTATTGCGCTCCAAATAATATACGATTACAGTGGAGGAAAATGCACTTTCTTTGTCTTGCGATGTTTTGTGGTCGGTCCCGAAAGCGGGGAACGACCGGCCGTCTCTCGGTACACTCGCCTACCTACTCGCCTCTATGATGGGTAATTAAGTGCCTTTGACGGTCAAACTAACTCATATAAAAACGTCGCTACATATGTGGTCTACGTGACGCTGTAATTATTTTGAATGGAGGGCAAAGAGTTTCAATTTGCAAATATTTTTAAGAAAGAGTGATGTTCATCATCTAGGAGGTCTATTTTTGAATCTTTCGCGTCAATAGAACGAGTGATTTTCGTTCGAAAATTAATTAAAAACCAATGAATACCACGTAAAGTATTAACACAAATGCTTACAAAAAAGAGTGATCTTTTTTAAAATAAGCAAATATCTGTTTTATTATCAGCAAAATCTAGTACCTACACATTACAAACTATCTACCTTAGAAACCACATGTAACAGTCATCTTTGTAAACTACTGCAAAATATTCACATAACAATCAAAACAATAATATTATACATCCTCTGAAAATATTACATTAGATGCGTATTGCATTTACTACGAACAAAATCAGTGATATTGCTAGCTGTACTTTGCAGTCAGTTTTTCTGTGTGATTCCTTTGTAATTACGAGTACCATTAACTAATATCACAAACGTATGGAATCTGACCACCACAAACAAACCTTGTGCGCCATGAATTGACGCCACCGGTCATCAACTTATACAAATGGTTTCATATTCAAAATTAAGATTTCAAAGAATACGTCATAGTCTTGTCGTCGTGTTTTCGACAATGTTTTTGCTTGGCATTGCTTCTCAATACGTAATAATAACAACTCAATGGTAATTACCGATAATTGTGATTGGATCTAATTACAAAGTTGATCTAGTACTTAAAATGTTATCTAATTAAAAAAACTTATAATTTTTTGTGTTCTTCAATATCGGCTAGTCCTAGTAGAAAATTAATGAGTAAGTACAAGTAATATGCATGTAAATACGCATTTTCGCGATTTATTCTGGCATTTGAAAGGGTCAACCCTCACTCAGGAAATTTCATCGAGCGTTCGAGTATTCACTAATTGGATATTACCACCTAAAAAGATGAAACGAAAAAAAACCCGCTGTTGCTGTAGCAGTCTTATTTAATAAACTTTGCATTTCCACAACATTTTCATTACGTGATGTTTTTACTTTAATCACTTCAATGGTGGTTCTTTTGTTTTTTTTACAATACAACAAGGTAGATTGTCAACTGAGTGATTACCGTTGACCCAGTTTTAAAGAGCAATCATAGATTTTATTGGCCATAAAAAGAAGTAAATCAAGTATTGTATTGTGTGTTTTAAGAAATCTCCTGTGCCAGATATCGTAGATTATCTAATGTATTATCTGCTAATCACATAATTACCGCCCATCATTTAGCGCAGGCGCAGCATAACAACTCGGACTGTTACAATCCAATTTACCAAACAGAAGGTTAACTTTGTAAGAACTTGTCAAAATAAAGTTATGTAACTAAGATTGTATCATAAAATGATGTAGCATAAATATATCGGATCAACACTGAACAGGCAGCGGCTCGACTAAATTAAAATCTCTACCAATGTATAGAAAATAACCTGTTAAAAGATGAAATAGAATCACAAATGCAACGTAGTTCCATTGAAATACTACTACTATATATTACTATACGATTTCATATTCCAAATTCAAATTACAAGTGAAATTGTGATTACATTGTGACGTAATTACCTACGCCACAATCTTGTCGACATTTTTGGTTGGCAAATCTACTCTATGTAGTTATAACAACTCACTGTGTGCTACAGACTAAGTTTTTATGAATATTATCAATTGGAAATTTCAAATTAACACAATTCACAACAAACACCATTCAATTTAAAAATGTCTGACAGGTTCATAAAGATGAAAAGGTTTTTCAATTGATCATCGAATTTTTGCTTAAGTGTTCATCCCAAAAAACGAAGTTACTGCTGTTCATTGTCTGTGGCGCCATTGAGGCGTTGCTTTTCGCGTGACCGCCGCCCAGTGCGGGCGAGACGCGGCCATCGTTCTGGGAAGTTTCACTTGTCTCAGCACCAACGCCTAGATAAGAACACGCGCGGCATTACAAGGATAGACCTGGTTTTTGTTTGTAATTAAACGTTTAAACCTAATCGATTGTTTGCGTTTGAACGTTTGCGCCTTTTTTGTCAAATTAACCTTTAATCTGGATGGTGCAGGTAACGATTGAGTTGAATGACAAAACCGGTTGGTTGAATTACAATTGAAAATACGAGTAGTAAAGTTATGTCATTTTTGATTCGCGTAGCTAGCAGATGTAAGAAGTGAATAAAATTTATTTTATAGTATAAAGTCATATTAATTACACCCTTGCAATTTTGTAGAATGGCCCAATCGTGAGGCTAAGTGCAGAAAACACCCTAGCCAAACTAACTAACTACATCTTTGCAACCGTGACATACAACGCTTCAAACAAATAGAACCTATCTCTCATAGGCAGTTAATAGACGTTGAGTCGATTTTACTAACGTCAGATAGGTAATATTCGCCAAATACAATAAAAATGCCTAATCCGAAAATTCCACCTATTAGTCAGCAATCATTTACGTAAATGTCATTTTAAAATCGGTCGTTTTATATTTATTCGTTCGGATAATTCCTGACGAAGTTGACGAACGAAACAATATCTACTAAATAAATAGATGATGTCTCGGCGCAGGATAAGGGCCATTATCGCGCCTAATTAAAGTAAATTAAAATCGCGTCACACATGACAGCCCTCGAGAGTTGTAAGTTGTTACTGTAATCAACGTATTCATTTCTCTAAAGATAGTCAGTTCTTTGCTTTACTGATTTTAAGAGTACTGTTTAGTTTTTGTTATAAGTAAGTTACCTACCTACATCTTAATAAGAACTCGCTCAAAGCAAATATAAGGTTTAAGTTAAAATTTATAAAAATATTTTGCTTAAATTACCGCTAAGATTGAGGGAGGACGGGTGGTGTATCCTGCATTGCATTTTTTAACTTAATAATGGATTTCCGCAAAGTAACGCCTGATTCCATTAATATAAGGTTTGACTGTTTAAAATGCCTGAGCGGAGGCTCAAACACTGTTAGTATTAGTGTACTCAATTAAAGTGAAGTTAGCCTGTATCGTCTCGCTGCTGGGCAAAGGACCTTACCTCAACTATGAGGTAGATCGAGCCATACTCCACCACGCAGGCTCAGTGCGAATTGGTGGAAGGGTATTTGCAAGGCGAGCGACTCACCCCGCTGTCAGATGTTATCAAGCCGGCCATAAGGCCTTTGACTAGGCTTAACGCCTAATATCAACCGATATTAGCCGAGCCCAACGGCTGAACGCGCCTTCCGAAGCACGGAGTGTTCTCAATTGAAAATTGTAAAAATGGTGCCTTTTATTTAAATAAGGGATTCCTTTTTATTATTCACAGTGTGTTTTTGAATAGATAGGTTCCTACAGGAACAGCAAGTAGGTTTGTGCGTTAATCGCGACGTATTCAGTCGACGGACTTATCGCAAACCATCGGAGCAGATATCAATCAGTCGCGGTGATCACGCTGGTAATTAGCATGCTGTACCAGTTACAGTTCCTCCACACTTTCTAGGAGTGTCAAGGCCTAATGCAGGGCCAAACAGTAGGCAACATTCCTGCCTTCTTACGTGATGCAGAACATAACTCTAAATATAATAACTATCCGGATTATTCCGGATAAACCTTACAAACTCTAATAAAGATAAAAGAAAAACTCGGTAATGTATTTTATCTAGATTTTTTTGTTGCCACTGTATTGTGGTTATCTATTATGACTGCAATAGAAGCCTTCCACAATTTAGGCTTCGAAAGGTTGGTGATTCTTTCATGGGAAAAGGTATTTTTTTTTTTCAATGAACTACCAGAACACATTATAAACTTACCGGTTAATAATTTAAAACTGTTATTAAAGACACCCACACCAAAAAGGGTATTATTAAGAAGATGATTTTTTAAAAGATAATAATGTATGGACTTGCATGATCACTACAAACATTGAAAACCTTTTGAAAAGAGGCATTGATAATAATAGTGACTGAGTTTCTTGCGCAGCTTCTTCTCAGCACGAGCCCACAATTGTCCAGAAGCTGTGGTAGGGTTTATATTGGGACGTGTAAAAGTGGGCCTATTTGCATAAAAAAATGACTTTTATGACTTTTTATGACTTCATGTGCCACATTTTCATTAATAATTATTTTTCGGAACAAAAGGGTCCAGGAGTTACTGCACCAGCTTTTGCTGTGTCGACAGCGACGAGACATTGTCTCCAGGCCGTCAAGTCGGCGTCAAGCACAGCCGTGGAGTCGTCATGTACGTGGGTCGCCGCCGCGTCGGAGCCCATAGTAGCAGCCGCGTACGGGGGGCCTAAGAGACGGATTACATGTGGCTGTGAAAACGAGCGCTATATGAATATGCTGATACTTCATAACCTATGCTGCCATTCAAGGGATTCCTCAATAACTTAAAGTTAGAGTATATTGACACTAAATATGATGTCGGTCCCAATTAACGTGTCTGATGTGTTCAACTTCTCAAAGACCCAATGTTCTGCCCATGAACCCACGCTTTGAGTTATCCATAAAGTACACTGATTTGCAATGTAGCATTCTATTAATTTATTTTTGACTGTACCCTTTTTAAGGTTTCGTAGCCGAATGGCAAAAAACGGAACGCTTATAGTTTCGTCAAGTCTGTCTGTCTGTCTGTCCGTATGTCACAGCCATTTTATTCTGTAACTATAAGCATCACACTGTTGAAATTTGGTAGGAATGTGTATCCTGCTAACCGCTAACCGATTCTCATACAAAAAATAAAAAATAATGATATTTTAGGAGGGGCTCACATACATGAAACTAAAACTAAAAAAATTTTTTTAGTCAAACCTATGCGTGTGGGGTGTCTATGGATAGGTCTTTTAAAATGACACCGAGGTTTCTAAGACCATTTTTTTTAAAGTCTAACGTTTCATAGCTAGACGCTTCCAAAGTGGTAAAATGGGCGTCCCCCCCATCTAACTTCTAAACTAAGCGAGTGTAAATTATGAAAAAAATATGTAATGTAGATCTTAACAAATACTTTCAACGAAAATTGTTTCGGACGGGATCGAACGAGAAGTTTTTGAGATAAAGCACATTTTCCACAACCGCAAACATAACTTTGTACTTCATACAAACACCATGAAAAACAAAGTTATATTTGCTGTCAACAAAATATTGTGGTATTTACTAAGTGGAAGTAAGTGGATTCCCTAATTTAGTTAAAGTTGGCACGGAACCCTCAGTGCGCGAGTCCGACTCGCAATTGGCCGGTTTTTTAGTTTTAACTTATTGTTAATTTATTATGACCGTAATATTCTTATGCGTAAGCTCTTTTTAGCCTCGATACAGGTCAAACTTTGTTCAGGCAAAAGAACTACTGTACCTTCGTGTTAATTTGTAAGCCTTTTGCTCTGTTATTGATCTTTTCCAACTCAATAAATGATTTAATTAATGATCTAACACCATTATTTTAGGAAAGATTATTTTTAAGATTTTTACCTATTTTTAAGATCTGCAGTTTGTAACTTGCATACTATTGTGTATTCTGGCAAATAAATGTTTGATTTGATTTGATTTGATTTGAAAATAAACTCCTGTTGAAACCTTCCAGCACCATGTAACTATCGGTTTATGTTAAGCCTTACCCTTGAAACAGAGATCCGAAGCAAAAGTGTATTAATATTCAGTCCATCTTGCGCGAAGGAAGTTAAATAGCCGTGTATTTGTATTCATTATCCCGCGGCTAACAGCTTACGTGTGAGCCGAATGGCGACGCGCCGCGGCGTGCGTGTGCGCAGGTCCACTGTCATCTTGACTATCAATATCCATTTCCAAACATATCGTCTCTATTTCCTCGTTATCTTATTCAAATGGTCTCTTATTCAAGGTGCATTCTTGTGTTTACAACTCTTTACAAATGTACTGAGAAATATACTATACTCAAAATCGCTCACCATAGTTTACAATGGAATCCTTTTTACTGAGATATACAGGGTGATTTGAAGATGGGTGCAAAGGTTGAAAGTGAAAGTAGTAAAGACCATTTAGAAGCATTTGAGCCATGGTTATCTAAGACGAAGTTTCACTATTTTTTTTATATACATAATACATATACTTATTATGTTTTTTTTTATAAAAAACCCATACTATTACTATAAATTGCTAATAATGGTCAATTTACTAGCTTTTTTGAATTGCACCCATCTTCAAGTATAATATTTTATATTCGAGCTATATTTATTTATTTAAAGATTTAATTGCACAAATCATAGTACAACCATAGACTTAATGCTAAAAGCATTATCTGCCAGTCAAACCTTTAGCTCATGCATAGAGATACCATATGTTATGCTTTCATATTCTTGTTCTGTCTATGTAATATCGTAACTCCTTCCGTCCTTTCCCTTCTCGTGCCGTAACAGTCAGTGTAAACGAGCGCTAGAGCAGCATTGTGGCTGCAGCATTAGTCCGCATTAGACACGGCCTGCCGATACATGTGTTCTGCCGCGGCTCCGCGCGGTTCACTCATACACGACACAATAGCCGGGGTTATCCAACTCCAAAATACATTTGTATTCAACTATCATAACTCACAGTTCGAACGGGAAAAACTTAAGAGTGGCCAAACAAACAGTTTGGCGTTTAAATATTTGACTTGAGGACTGTTGTAATAAAATAAAAATACTTGTACAAGCACAAGCTGCGATTCAAGTGCACCGTCAGGTTAAAATCGTTCTTTGCCGATCACTCGGGCCCGAGTGCGCGAGAATCATTTCAGCGGTGCCGCCCACTTGGGCCCAAATGTGTATACGGCGATGTCTTTTTCTGACAGCATTTTCGTGTAATCGTTAAATGCGCAAAACCTCAGTCACCCCAAATGATTACTGAGGTTCGATTGACCTGATTCTGAAAAAAAAAACATGCTGTAGTCACCCCAAATGATTACTGAGGTTCAATTGACCTGCTTATAAAAAAAAAACTATGCTGTATAAATAAGTTAAGGTTTTCTGTGTTCTTTTAGTTTAACTGGCACTTCTGATCATTTCTTGCTCTGGGAATGACGCTCCGTTAAGAGAGGATTCAGTGGGTATTCAACGGCCCGCTGCACTGCACTGCGCTCACATTATTATTATTCCTACCTACGTTCATAAAGAAGTGACCATTGCTTGTTTACGTATTTTGGCGGATTTGCGATCGTGATGGCTTATTTATTAATAGACAGGGCAACATTTTAGTGAAGATTTTTTGAAAAATGTGACTCATATTAAAAAGTGGTTCAATTGATTCTGCTTGTTATTTCAATCACCCTATTTTCAGGTTTTGCGCATTTAATGTTACACTTTGTATCACCAGCACGCTGTCTGCTCTGTTATAATAAAATCTCGGGCCTGAGTTTTTATAATATAACGCTTAAAAAATCTGTTTGATGGGTTACCATAAAACAGTTTTTTAAGATTTTTTTCCTCAGAATCTTCAGAATTCTTTGATTTTTTAAGGCAGTCAT